>CM047582.1:13195287-13257035 GCA_026184515.1 Peronosclerospora sorghi | reverse complement strand
GGAAGCCCGGGACAGCCTTGTGAAGTGCACGCCAAGTTTAATTGATTTATTTGTTGGTTCGGACGAAAGTATTAACTACCCGGGAAGTTAAACAAGGAGGACTGGCTTAATACTTCTTTGTGTTGTTAATTATGTGGAATTATAATAATTTTCAACCCCTTCACGACATGCGTTTACGAACCGGCTACATCTGGTAGCGCTAGTAGTCAATCCAACACCTGTGTTGGTAGACGGCATCCTCTGCAAAGGATAAACCAGGACGATTGGGGTAAGCTAACCCCCGTCCAAAAAGAAGCCTTTAAAAGGATGATGCCCATATTGGGTCAGCATAGCATGCGCCTCTTAGTGGAGAAGGGTCTTGATACCGTTCGTGAGAGGGTGAACGCCCTCATCGCCCATGTGGCGAATTTTCGCGGAAGTTATCCCGCGTCTACGGGGGTGCGCCCTCTGCTATCTTTTAAGATAAAGGAATTCACCGGTGAAAAATGTGGTAACCTTTATGTGTGGATTCGCGAGGTCGAAACGGCCTTCGCCACAGCGAATGTGATCGAGGATCACTTGAAAGTGGGACTTGCACTAACCCATATTACGGGCAAATCCCGCACGTGTGCGTTTACGTGTCCGGGTTCGGTCACGGATGTGTTCCCGGACTGGTAAGTCCTTAAGCGAAAGATTATGGACATTTACGCTACGCCTGATCTGGTTTTTCCAGAATCAGCTTGCGTTTTTGAGGTGCCGTCAGGTCACTAGAGACTTGGAGACATATGTCAAAGAACTAAAGACCCTGTTGTCAGGGATGTACGCGAAAGCGTATTCGGACGATGTGTTCATTCCCGTGTTCGTGGGAGGTCTGAAAGAATGGCCAGCACGTTCGGAGCTCTTCCGATGCCGACCCCAATCCGTGGGGGAGGCGTTTAAGATGGCGTTCAACGCCGAGAGGAACTTTCTTTCCTCTAAAGTAGGTCCTGAACCCATGGACCTTAGTCAGGTCGAAGCGGAGGAGAAACCTTGCGCTAAGAGTCACTCTGACTCTTTTTCGCAGAGCTTCGAAGCGGAGCTTCTTGCAATCTTGCAGCGGCATGGACCACTAAGATGCTTCCAGTGTGGAAGTGTGGATCATCTGCGGAACAGATGTCCGCGAAACCCCCAGCTAGACACTCGCTATAAGGGGCCGAGGGCGGATAAAAAGTCCTCGCCCAAGCCTTCGGGAAACGACGGCTCCCAGTAGGTGCGGGGCGCCCTACTGGGGGATCCCTCAGTGCTGTTAAGCCCCAGGGTAGGGGACGACAGCACAAAGCCCCGAGGGAAACGGTGCTTTCTAGCACCGAGTTGGTGTACCATCCAGGTTTGCTGGTCGTCCTTGCAGACGTGAAAGGCTCTGGAGCGTCTGCCAATTATGTCAGACGGTCTTCTGTGGAGAAGAGTCGGCTGTATTCCGAGGCCCTAGAGGAACGTTCTCGTGACGTTGTCACGGTCCGTCTAGCGACGGGCGTACAGGTTTCTGTACCCAAGGTCTCGATTGACCTTAAGCTGAAGTTTGCAGACTTCGACAGCTTAGAACGTTGCCTCGTCCTGGATTTGGACTCGAGGTATGACCTCATGCTGGGCATGAAGTGGCTGGAACGCCACGAGCCATGGATAGACTGGAAGTCTAAGTCCATTGGCTCAACGCACCTGCGGTCGGGTGAAGCATTGGCGAGTCATGAACCCACCTTTGCTCAATCGCAAAAGCGATTCTGGCGTGAGATGCCAGAGATTGGGATGTCTGAAATGATCAGTCCCAATGAGGTTAAGGAAGAGTTCCTTAACGAGGGGGATTCGGCGGTTAATCCACACGCCGTTAACGGTGAGACTGGTGAGTTGCCAGTGGCAGAGGTGGATTCCTCTGAGGCGACTCCATTGGTAGGGGTAGAGACCATTGTGGTTAAGCGCGAGGCGCTTCCAAGCAAAAAGACCCGTAGTTCGTCTCTTTTGCACGTCGGAAATGATTCCGACCACGCCGTTATAGGCGAGACTGGTGAGTCGCCACTGGTAGAGGTGTATTCCTCTGAGGCGACTCCAGTGGGAGGGGTAGAGACCTCTGTGGTTAAGCGCGAGGCGTTTCCAAGCGAAGAGACCCGTAGTTCGTCTCTTTCGCACGTCGTAAATGATTCCGACTACACCGTTGTAGGTGAGAACGACGAGTAACCGGTGGTAGAGGTAGAGAGACCTCTGTGGATAGGCGCGATGCGCTTCCAATAGATGGGGCAATTGACTCCCCCCATCTGGGTCCCGCGAAGAGTCCCGAGGCCAGTAGTCAGCAGTCCTATAGGATGCTGAATAGTGTGACAGGTGTTGTCACAGAAAGCGTAAGCCTTGAACGGTTGCCTGGGGTAGGCGAACTGTTGTCGTTGGAGGCGATGTCCTTCAACGAGTTTGAAACTGCTTTGAAAGCAGATGAAATCGACGAGGTTGTCGTATTACGTCCGGAAGAGGAGTTGAACTCCTCATCCACGATGAACGAGTCAGTTTTGGTGCAAACCAAACAGGCATTGAATTCCCGAAGTGGCCTCAACATCCTTGCATATCCTGAGGACCCTTACCATTCCTTACTTAAGGAATTTGGAGATGTCATTAGTGACAACCCGCCGATGGGTTTACCACCGGATCGGGGAGTTCGACATGAAATCGATTTGGTTCCTGGAACCAAATACTGCGTCACTAGGCAGTGGCCTCTCACCAAGGAGCAATGCGACGTCATCGACGCATTCTTCAAGGGGAAAGAAGAGGCAGGGATGGTACGGGAGAGCAAGTCTTCCCACTCATCTCCCACTTTTTATGTTCGAAAACCGAACGGAAAGTGGCGCATTGTGCATGCGTACAATAAGCTGAATGCAGCTACTCTTCCAATGCAAACTCCGATTCCTCGGAAGGATGTCCTCCAAAACAATATGGCAGGCTGTACCGTTTACAGCGCCTTAGATCTGGTAGACGGGTAGTATCAAGTGCTCATGCGAGCATCCGATATCCCTCTTACAGCGGTCACCACGCCTAGTGGTATTCTGTGGGAGTGGCTTGTTATGCCACAGGGGCTTTCAAATGCACCAGCGACTTTTAATCGCTTGGTGAATCAACTCTTCCGCCCTCATATAAAGTACGCTCAGACGTACTTCGACGATATATTCGTTCATAGTCGCGCAGAAGGCGACTCGTCTGATGTTCAGACGAGTCTAATACATCTTCTAGCGGTGCGTGAATGTATGCGAGAGCATAAGCTATATGCAAACGCTTCCAAATGTATTTTTGGTGATGAGTAAATCCTTTTCCTCGGATGCTTCATCGGTAAGGATGAAGTGCGGGCGGATCCCGCGAAGGTGAAAGCCATTGTGTAGTGGCCTTCGCCTGTAAATCTTAAATATTTACGGAATTGGCTCGGATTAGCCAACTATCTCCAAAAATACAGCGAGAACTACACTGAGATGGCGAAGCCATTAACATACCTTCTTAAGAAGAACGCAGATTTGTGTTGGGAAACCAAACACCAAACCGCTTTCGAAGCGGTAAAGGGGAGCTTGTTGAAAGCTTCCGTTCTTGCTCTCCCAGATTCTGGGAAACCATTTAGCGTCGTCTGCGACGCCTCCGATTTCGCAATCGGGTGTGCTTTGTTACAAGCAGATGATGCAGGACTAGAAGGCGTGATTGCGTTTGAGTCGAGGCAGCTTAAAGCTGTGGAACTAAATTATCACGTTCATGATAAAGAGCTACTTGCTATGAAGTATGCCCTTGTCAAATTTAGGGTTAACCTACTCAGCTCAAAGCCGTTCGTGGTTTATACTGACCAAGCTTCCTTACGGACAGCGACGAAGTCGCCTAATAATTCCCAACGGATGGACCTTTGGCTCTTCTTCTTTGCGGAGTATAACTTGGAGGTTCAGTATAAACCTGGCAAACAGAATGTGCTTGCAGACGCGTTGTAGCGTCGTCCCGATTACGAGCTCGCTCACGCGACAATCATCACCTCGTCTGTGGTGGATCTCATACGCCAGTAGTATGGGAAAGACCCACAATGTACGGCGCTTATCATCGCATTGGGTGACAAGGGACTTGGCACATCTGAGCCTACCCTGTCAAGTCGAGCTAGAGCTCGGTTACACCGTTACAGTTACTGTGACGGTTTGCTATATTATAGCACGATCCGGAGGACACTCCTCGGGTGGTTGTTCCTCATGGTGAGGAACTGAAGTATAGAGTCCTCTTTGAGGCACATGAAGCCCCTACCCGGGGTCATTAGGTCGGGATAAGACCTACAGCGCTCTAAGCGCTTTGTATTGGTGGCCCAAGATGTATAAGTGTGTCGGTGAGTATATACGCACCTGTGAGACGTGTCAGAGGGTCAAACCCTATGCAGATTCAGCGGCGCCTTTGGTGAGCTTACCCGTTCCTACGGAGTGTTGGAAATCCATTGTATGGATTTTATCTTCGGTTTTCCGAAGGATAAGGCCGGTAACACCGGCATTTTGGTCTTTGTAGACCGTTTGAGCAAGATGGCTCACCTGGCGGCGGTGCCAGAGTCCATTGATGGACAAGGAACAGCAAAAGTGTTCCTAGACCGTGTCTTTTGACATCATGGTCTACCCGACTCCGTTATATCGGATCGGGATCCCCGTTTTACGGGACAGTTTGAGGGGGGGGCGCTGTTTAAGGTGCTGGGCACCAAACTCCTCATGTCCACTGCGGATCATCCGCAGACGGACGGACAAACGTAACGCGCTAATCGCGTTGTGGAAGATATTCTCCGGAGTTTACGTCCGGATTCTCCAAATAATTGGAGTGAGATGCTTCCTATGGCCGAATTTGCTATAAACAATTCGTTCCATGCATCTACGGGGCTTACCCGTTTTACGTGAACGGATTAGTGAATCCGAGGGTTCCTTTGACGCCACGTGTGTGTGACCCAGGGCTTGAGGGGGGAGGATTCTCTGATGTAAGCCCTCTATCTGTGCGAAAGCATATCGATAAGTTTTTAACGACGCGCCTTAGTGTCTTACGACACGTCTGCGATGCCACGGCGGAAATCCAAGACAAGCAGAAGGAGCAGGCCGACCGCAAGGGTAGGCGTAACAAAAGGGCATATAAAGTAGGAGAAAGTGTTTTATTAAACGCTAAAACCCTTCCTTCACATGCAGTTTCTAATTACTTAAGAAACAAACTGCGCCCCAGGTTTGTGGGGCCTTTCAAGGTGCTAGCCCGAAAGGGCCTGGCGTACACCTTGGATATTCCCGAAGGCGATTCGTACGCATCCAACCTTCTATGTGGGTATGCTTAAGCCATACCAGAACCCGGAGGCGGGTCCCCTCATGGAGGAGGTTGTGAAGGCGCATAGCCGTAAGACACGGCAGGGCGGAGATACATCTCCGTCAGGGTCGAAATACGACCACGCAGCTCCGCAACGGAAGCTTCAACTCTTCCCTCAAGACGACGAAAGCCGTCAAGGGCGGACTCGAGAGAGTCAAGCCGCCTCTCAATGCGGTCAATCGCACCCACCTCATCGTGGAGTCCATCCTCGACTTCCAGGATGCGACGGCTGTGCCGATCACAGCGCTCGCGAACCTCACATCGCAATCTCGCGACCTCATCCTCCATCCTCTATTCAGTGGGGATTCCACATTACCATGTGGAGCGTCTGATGGCGCGACGCCATCATCGAGGTGAAACCCAGTATCTTGTGAAGTGGAAGGGTTATCCCCATTCACAGAGTTCGTGGGAGTCCGAAACCCCCTTGCGGCAGGATTGCCGAGACGTCATTGACGCTTTCGAGCGGGAGAATCCCACTGCGAGTCGAGGACCAAATAAGCGGGGGAAACCCCTTCACTCCTAGTAGCTGGGAGTTCGCCGGAAGCAGATGCGCAACTTGCACTGCGCTTCGGCACCGCAGTGATGGCACGGGTGCTAGCATAGCGCGTGCAATAAGGGGCATGTAATTGCCCCAGCGCTTTGGCTCTGGCAAACGCCAAGCGCAATGCCCTCTCCAGCCAAACGTCACGTTCGGTACAGCTGTTGTACAGCTTTAAAAAGTCAGGGAGACATTTCTACCCTTCCGCCCAAGCGAGGAACTTTTGCTCTGCCTCTTCGGCATCTTCTCCTTGTAGGAGAACGAAGGGAACCTCGCGGAGGTTCTCTGAAAAGGCACCCTGTGTCTGTTTTGCGAGGCGCTCTCGGTATGAGGTGGCAGTAAACTGCTTCTGCGCGAGCAGTCTTTTCCGGAATAGTTTCCGGCATGCGATTTGACGCGGCTGTACAGCCGCAGGGCCAGGGGTATAGAAGGCTAAACCCTTCTTTACCTCGTTTTTAGCCCACTTTTGGAGGTCGCGAGGACCCGCAAAGTGATATTCCGCCCGGGAAGGGCGTTTAGGGGCGCGTAATGCATCCTCTCGTGCCTTTGCGGAGAGCTGAGATTCCTGTGCCGCGTCGAATTCATTGGTGATGATCGCCTTCGGCGACCCGGATTTGCTATCCAAAGTTGGCAATTGTGGTGCGCGAATAAGCGCATTTTCCCCACGTGTGGAGAAATGATTAGGCTGCCGACATCGCCATTCGGCGTCGTCGGAGCAGTCATCCTTAGGGGAGTTCTTCAGAAATACCGGAGTCAGAGTAGCTGAAATCTTCCCCTTTTCGGGGAGAATCATCAGCACCACTATAGGTGCTCATTTGAGGCCATAGTTCTGGCGGTTGGGGTCTCCAACTATAATTGATTATTGCGTGACAATAGTCTTGATGGGGGAGGATGTAACGGGTTACATTTGGTTACGTTGGTGTACGTAAGTACACAACGGTTAAGGTCAAGTATTGACCAGTCTGAAAGGTTCGGACCTATTTGTTCTTTTAGCCAATCAGGGAGGGAGCCCTTGGTGAAAGCGTGGCACCCTGCCACGTGTTGGTACACAGGTGGTGTACATTACATTTTGGCTAGGCACGAATTAAGTAAGTTCTACCTAGTATTACATATAGTTTACATTAGTTTATTAATTTAGACTAATTACATATTAAATATAAATCAGTTTCCATTTCACTCTAAAGTACAGCTAGACGTTCGACCGTGAAAGGTCGAGCGTGCTCTGAGTGTTTTAGCAGCGGAGTACCTCCCCTAGCTACTCCCTACTAAGGGAAAGCGTTAAGCTTAAGCGTTAGCATACGCTAACAGGAAACTGGGGAATTCTCGGCCCCGAGAGAGAGAGTAATCTCACGCTAAGCCCTTTTATTAGGGCGTATCGGCTAAGTAGGGGCGTATCGGCTAAGTAGCGGCGTATCGCCGCTTAATGAAAGTCTTCCTCTGTGCGCTAGCCGCACCGTGCGTTTACGCACCGGCTACACAGCTCAAGAAGGCAACAGCAGCACAACCTTGAAGAGAGGGCGCGGTCGTCCCTTGACCGAGTTCTGGTCTGAGTTCACGGAGACCGAAGACCCATGGCACAAGAATCATGTCCCTTGCAATCATTTCAAGGCGATTGTGGCTCATTGGATGAAATCTGAGCAGTCTAAGGCGCATTTAATGAATTGATGCCGTCCCTTTGCCCGCTATCTCAAGACTTTACCTAGGGAGCCTGAGTGGGTTGCTTCTTGGAGGAACAAGCCCAAAAAGCAGAAGACTTTACAGTTCGGTCCAGGACAATCAGCCGCATCTGGTAGTCAAAGTCGATGAAATCTTTTATGTGCCCGAAGCTCCCTCAAGCTACTTGTGCAAAATTCCAAGAGACCATGGCATTGCACTACTACATGACCGGGACATCTTTCCAAAGGGTGGAGGATCCGACTTTGGCAGAATCCATCAAGCTTTTGAGGCCTGATGAGGAACTGCTGCCAAGAAGAAGGCAGCTTAGTGGACCGCTTCTCGACAAGTGCTACGAGATGGTAAGAGAGAAATGTGATAAATTTCTGCAAAAAAATCTCTTAACGCTTGTCTGGTTTCGGAAGCTAGGTCAAACGTCCGCAACGAGTCCATCGTCAATTATATGGTTACCGTCCCGCACCAGAAATCAATCTTCATCGAAGCAGTAGCCACCGGTCAACAAGGACACACCGGGGAATGAATTGCAGAGGATATTGCCCGGGTTCTCCAAAAATCCGACCTCAACTTTGTTGGGGCCGTGACCGACAACACTAGAGCAAATCCAAAAGCATGTGGTTTTCTGAATGTCATGTTTCCTGCGCTGTTTTTTCAAGGGTGCACTTCCCATGGCCTACACTCGTATGTCAAAGATATTTTCGCTGGCACCAAAACCAGAAAAAGATCAGATGTAGCTACATTTCCCGTTGGCTATCCCTTTGAATATATTCAATTGTTTGTGAAAGACGTCAAATAGGTTGTCAAATTTTTCAACAACATCACGCAATCAAGGACAAGTTGACTCAATTACAGCGTGCGAAAGGTGAAGGATTTCGAAGACTTGCTCTACCAGCTCCAACACGGTGGGATGGCTCCAAAACTGCTTTAGAACTGTTTTGAAGCCGGAAGAGTTGTTGCACACATTAGTGAATGGACGCGATTTTGTCTCTGGCACCGCTGAACAGAAGGAACAGCGTCGCAAAATCAAGGCAAAAGTAACCTCGGACACTTTTAAGCCATTTCTAGAGAAGGGACTGGTTTTGCCCAAACCGCTTGACGCATTGATAGTCAATTATCAATCTTATTCCTGCACCGTCAGTGAAGTGTACCCTGAATTCACCAGCTTTTCAGTCAAGTATTCAGAAATTGAATCCAAGAGACTCATCACCGCAGAAGAGTGTACCTAATTGGCAGGTCTTACGGTTGAACGGTTCAAGTTCACGTATGGAGACGGCATGGTATGGAAATATTTGTTGGTCCCTCGGTACCTAGGGGAGGCCTTGAACCACACATTCAAACAAAATGTTCTCCATACACTCTTGAGCACCCCAAAAGGACAACACTACTGTTCGTCGTCACTGATCTTCGTCCAGGCGTACTGCTACGTGCGTGTTCCAACTACCTTGAGAGTACTTATGCACGTAATTCCACAACAAGACGAAAGCAGAGAAGTTTGACAACAGTAATAGAACGTAAAACAACTTTATTATCCACTTTATATACGCTTATCAATCCACTTCAATCGAAACAAGACCGTAACATTATACAAACTTCACGAAACAGCGAAACTTCCAACTGAAAACACAGCGTACTTGACTCCACTCCAGTACTTGTCCGATATAAGTCAAAATTCAAAGTGATTTTATTAGTATTAAGATTAAGACTTAAAATAACAATATGCATATATGTAAGTTGGTGTACCTAACATAAGTTACGTACACCACACCATAATTTCGTCGAAAAGTCGTCAAAAAACAATTCAAGTGACGCGTAGTTCAGCAGGAATTGCGCGCCCTTCCAACAACTATGAAGCAATCTACTTGAAATACTCAGAATTTGTAGTAGATGCACATAACGACACGTGGGATAATTAGGTGCGTTACCGTATGTTTGTCAAAAGGCGCCAGACATTCTTGCAATACTGGCAGGTTCATGGCAGTTCATGGCCAGTCTTGCAGGAAATCTCACTGCGCATGTTTGCAGTTGCAAAGTATAGCGCTGCCTCCGAACGAAACTTCTCAACCTTTGGCTTTGTCCACTCAAAATTGCGCAATTGCCTGACCAACGAACGTGTAGAAAAGCTTGTATACATCAAAACAAACTACCTGGTAGTTGCTGATATTACGGTTTATATTGGCAGTGACAACGACTCGTGTTCCGAAAATGATAGCAATTAGTGCAGCTGGAGTACTATTAGGATTTGTTTTTTATTACATACTAGTTTTCCAAACTCCTTTGCAAATAATATCCTAGTGTAGCCCCTTGAGTTTTATGTAGGATTTGCACATATTTTTCACTCATATACAGGCCGGGTCGAATTCGAGGATTACGCCAAACCTCGAAACTATCTTAAATTCGGGCTCAGCCCAGCTTCAAATTCGAGCGATTCGAGCTCTATAATATTAACTATAGGATAACGTACTCCTGTGTTCTACTTAAAGGAACTATAATACGCTCGGTCTCCTCCTCCGTGGCAACAGTAGCATCAGTAGAAGCAGAAGAAGAAGAAGAAGAAGAAGAAGAAGAAAAAAAAAAGGAGAAGCAGAGGGCAGAAACGGAAGCCGCGAGCAGCAGACGCAGCATCAAAAGCAGACGCACCACGCAGTAGAAACTGTAGCGAGAAGCAAGCAGCAGCAGCAGAAGCTAGCAAAAGTATTAGCATCCGACGATGGTTGGAGAGGTAAAGAGCTATTATACTTGATTATCACCACGAAGACAATGTGAACAAGGATGAGGATGACAGAAGGATGATGACAGCATAGTAGTATTACGAAGAGCAATCAAGAGCTCAGCTCGTCAATATCCAGGCTTTTATTATTAAAGCAGAAACAGTAAGGAGAAAGATCTCATTGTTCTACAACAAGCTTGTAGACTTTCTGCAGGCTTTGATATTACATTTCCTGTAGAATACCTTCCAAAAAAACGTTTGTCAACCCAGTACGATTGTCATCGTTTTCCCACTTGATGATTAAGAAGTCTGAATCAACTGTAGAAGTGCCTGGAAAGACACTAGCCAAGCCTCCAGCAAAGACATTGAGGGAAGGAAATCTGATGTTAAGGCCATAGGTAGCCCAGCTCTCTTTGAAGGATAATTGAAAGCCACCACTGTCTGTAGCTGCACCTGCATTACCGCTTTATTCAATTATTTCTCTTCAATCTCCTTAGCCCGCGTTTAACCTCATCCTCTGTAACTTCTGCCACTTTGAGCTTTCTGAAATCTTCCTCCACCTTTTCTGAGAATGATCCAAGTTCTAAGCTTTGAAACCTCTCCTTGTATTCCATAAGTGTCAGATTGAACTCGGAAGGGCGTTGGAGCACTAAGTCCTGCGGAAGAACGGGAGGCAAACGCTTATTTCCGTTAAAATTTTCAGCCATGATGGAATGTATCTAATCAGCACCCATTGCCATCATTTTTCCTACGTCTATTAATGTTCGCCTGCACTCCGCGGCCCCATCATCATCTTGAATCTCCACATCCTTCAGAGGATCGGCCACGAAAGTCCCCTGATCTTCAACAAATCTCCGAATCGAAGATATCCGCGCTTTGCACTGGTCATAGACTACGTAGTTATCCTCTCCCAATCCGTCCATGAGTGCACCTGCCTCCTCAGCAGACTCGTCATCCGAGGTGTTGTTCGTATCTTCAAGCTCTCCCAAGCACACGATAGAGGCCGCTAGATCTTGCATCTCTTCTGTTTGCTCACCAACAAGAGTTGTCATTCCTTGCATCTTCCTGGATGTGATATCAACTCATCTCATCAGACCATTTACACAATGAGTGACAATCCACTAGCTCAGTGATGGAATGCAAGCTGCCTTCTTTTCTGTGAGGTACGATATAACAGGCTGCCTGTGCTTGCAGAACCACTCTGCCGTCCGTCCAATAGAGAGCCGCCATCGAGTAGAGCACAGGTTCTGGCATTTCGTCTTCATCTTTTGTATCAAAGTCTGCTTCTGGCGAAGGTAGCCAATGAGTGCATTCAAACTCGTCAGAAACTGACCCTCAAACAAGGCCTTGAAGAGCCTTTGCATCGCCAAATCAAGCTGATGGGCTCCACACCAAACGCGAACCAATCCAGCTTCTACATGTCTCTCCAGCGTGCTTGAAAGGCCACGGATGCCGCCAGGCATATTTCTATCCCCGTAAGTGGCCACTCCAATCATCCGCGAGAACCAAGTAGTGCAAATAGAAATCATCATCTTTGCTAGAACTCTATACATCTCTTCAACAGTGTGCCTCTGAAAGAGCGTCAGAGCGACAAGATGAAAGTTGTGCAGCTTTTTTTCAGGGCAAACCGTACCCTGACATCAAGGGAAGAGGTTGAGTGGTGGGTAGACGAGACTAAGTCTATTGAAAATGACCACACATGATTGAGAATGTCAGATAGCATTGTGAGATTTTCTGCCACAGTAACCCGTACCACATTTAAAACCTTGAACTTGTTTGGGAATCCGACGCTAGAGACACCGTTTACTTCTCTGTAGTGAGGTGAAGTGCAAATGAAAATTGTTGACCAGTTTGTACCAGTGTACCAGTTTTCAAGGAAGATCGATCTGGTTGGCTGAAATGACGGAGTATTTCGAGGCCAATCGTGTGCTTGGAGTGTTATGTACGCGGATTTAAGGTAAGACACTCGGTGTACATATAGTTTCCATATTGTATTTTATTGGCTAAATAATATAGTGTTCGTATTACATTGGGTTGCGTAAGTCGCCAATGGATCCGATCTGAGTCATTGGGAGCGGTAGGCTGACAGAGTCCACTCACGCTTATAAGCGCGGTCAGGGCAGAGCTCGACCGGAAGCCCCACGACAGGTAGCACTCGTTACGTTCACTCACCACTCAAGTTCGGCCCCGCTCAAGGGAGGCGGGTTATTTTTTGGATGGGTTACTCATCGCGATCTGCGATCAAGTCCCAGGAATTGGCTGGATTACTCATCGCAATCTGCGGTCAAGTGCCAGAAACATTTATTGGCTGGATTACTCATTGCTCTGCAATTAAGTACCAGGATTTACTATTGGCTAGATTACTCACTGCCTCCTGCCTCAGGCGGTCAAGTGCCAGATTTAACCGCATTCGGAGTGAAGATTTCCGCTTCGTTTGCCGATAGGCTATTTCGCATTATCTTTCGTTGGAATTTTGGATCAGTACCCCAGAAGGGGTACATCCATATCGATCTTCTATAAAGTCTCCACCAAGCAACGGTCCACCAAGTGTGTAACCAGCCCATTACATCGGGTACACAAGGTGATATGGAAACGCAAAAATCGGACCAGGTGTCCTATGCTGATGATCGGTCGTCTGCTAACAGCGGACGATCAGATCGGATCGTAGGCGAAGGTTCGCGGGGTACCCCCCCCCCGTCAGTTGGAAGACTGGGCACGATGGTGGTCAGGTTCTCGACACTACGGTGTTAGATTTTGAACTTGACTCCACCACAATGATGCGCGTGCCCGGATCATTTGGTGACCGTGGATATCACCGCGATATCCAGCAAAGTGTGGATTTTACGTATTTTAATATGGATACTCTCTGTAGAGCACGCAAGGAACGCATATCGCCTTATGTGCTAGTTGTTGAAAAGGATGGCGATGTTCGATCTGATCAAGGGGAGGATAAGATAGAAATTAATGAATTTACGACTCCCCATACCGCTCCTCGCGGCGCCGATCGGCACGAGGAACGCTTATCGCCTCGTGTCGTGGTTGCGGAAAAGGATGGCGATGATCGATCTGGCCAGGTGGAGGACCAGATCGATATTAACAAGATTATTCCTCCCCACAAGGCTCCGATCAGAGCCGATAGGGACTATAGCAAGTTTTTCTATAGTCCCAGTAGGGATCAGGACCTTGTTCCTGATCCCAGAGGGGATCCGGAGCCTGTTCCTGATCCCATGCATATCGACAAAAAATTGCATGTGAAGAACACTGTGGGGGCGGATCACTCCGATCTGCCCAAATTACCAATTAAAAAGACCAAGCAGAGGCTCGCAATGCTTTGGGACGACTACGACTTGGAGGAAAAGTCGCCGATCGATGATGGGACTGTGGATAACGAGGAGGTGACCAAGATGTACTACATGGAAGAACTGAAGAAATTCGTTCGCGAGAACGAAATCATCCGAATTGTCAAGCCACTAATTCCGGATTGTCTATACGGGCCGACTACCGAACCGACCGACTCCGATCGGCCGCTGCAACTAGTCAAGAATCTTTTGGTGATGCTAGCAGAGGTGGGGATAAATGTCAAGAATGCTAATGGTGTTGGCAAGCTATTTGAAATGGATACGTGGAAGTTGAAACAAGCGATGTCAATGCTACATGACCTTCTGGCGCCATTGGTGGGGGAGGTGCGCCGCCCAACTCCCAAAATCGCGTTAAAAGCCCCAAACCTCGCAATCACTCGTTTGGAAGTCATTCTCCGAGGATAGATCGCTATATCGGTCGCCACCTTCCTCCAAGTGCTCGTCCGAGTTGGAGGTAGGCGTGGAGCGGATGACCATGGATCGCTGTACCAGTCACGGTACCAGTCGTACGAAACAAAAAAGGAACGTGCGGCAACGAGGGGTGGCATGCCAGTGGGGGGCCCAGGGGCTCCCACAGGTATCGAAACCCCCCAAGACCGATCCAATCACCTCGACCTCGATGGAAGCAAGCATGAAATCCATGTTCGAGGCTATGATGAAGCGTTACGCAGCAGATCGAGGCAGATCATCTCTTCGCCCTCGTGCACCAAGCCGATCTGCCCATGAAAACGAGGCAATTTGTGTGGACGTCGAAATGCAGTCAATAACATCAACAGAAAAGCTGTTCGAAGGTGTTAGACCTGTTTTCAAGACAAAACGCAGGTCACGCCGAATCCGCCCCCGCCGATCGGCAAGTAGCAGCGACTTCGACATGGAGTCGATCAGCGAAATTGACGATGACTACGGTGGTACGGGCATAGTCGGGACAAGTATGGCGAACTTAGCCTCGACGATGGCGTTTGATTTCAATTCGACGGTGATCCCAAGGATCCGCATGGCCGCAAGCAACGAGTTGAAGGACTTTACGGGCAAGAATGCTGATGAGGTTCAAAAGCCCGATCATGGTTCAGCCTAACGAAGTCCGCCTTCTTCCGGAATCAGACGCCGAACAAAGAACGGTGTCTGATCTTCCGAGACCTGATGAAGGGACCGGCTGCGAACTGGATCCAGCAGTTAAGTCGGGATGTCGGATCTGACTGGAGTTTGATGTGAATGGAGTTTGAAAAGAAGTACTGTCACTCCGGCTTCTCTACTGCGCGAAGGTACCACCACATGAGGAAGAGGGGCGATGCAACGCTAATCGAGTACCTTCACCGGCTAAATTTGGCTGCGATTCGTGCGGGGATCCCGATCAAGGAGACCGATCCGCCAATCGGCGCTGCCAAAGAACACGTGGGCCACTTTATCAGTACGCTGGACGATCAGGAGTTGGCCGATCAGTTGACCTTATTGCGCCTCAGGGACGTGGAAGAAGTTGAACAGACGTTACGTATGCTGCGCCACTACCAAAGTATGAGGACGAAGGTTTCTGTCGGATCGACCCGATCCCGATCGAAAGGGCAGGATGATCATGTGAAGAGACCTGCGACAAGACCGGCCAGAGCGATCAGAGCGATCGTGGCTGATATGATCTCCGGATCAGAAAGGGCGAGCAGTGGCTGGTCCAGTCTGGGGGCAGACGAGGAACAGTACCGTCACATTTTCGTCGACCAGTCTGCACCCAGAGATCGATCAGCGTCACGCCGTGCCGAAAGGAAGGTCGGAAACGGCAACAGATCGGACCCGGATTCGCCGTACAAGAAGTGCACTCACTGCGGGTCGACCAAACACAGTGATCGGGGATGTTGGAGAAGAATTACGTGTAAGAAATGTGAAAGACGAGGCCACCCCACCGATCGGATCAGCGACGACAAGTAAGCCGAAGAAGACCTCCCATCTTGGACGGAAAGGCCAGATCATGTGGCGATCAAGATGTGCCGAAGTTTATCAGCGCAGTCACCCGATACAGTGGAATCAAAGGCATATGTGCCGAGAGTTGTTAACGCAGTTGTATCACAAGATCGGGTGACAGTGGAACCGACGGCAGATGGGGACGATCGCAGTATCGCTGGAGACGGGTATGGTGGAACATCCACTCAAGTAGGTACCACAGAAGGGCATCCCGTCGACGAGAATCAGCATTGCACGTTTGACAGGGGAGGACCGATCGAGATCGCCTCACCAGATGACCTGGTGTGTATGTACGAGGGCGGGGAGAAGTGAGTTGACGGATCGGCGAATACGATCCGGAATGTGGCTACCTCACCTGTGTTAACCGATCCGCTTGAGGCGACTATGGACAATCCGCAAGCCGCCAACACCCCCTATCGGACCGATCAGCTCAAGTAATTAACGTGTAAGAAAAGCTTTTTGCTGATCGGAAACGGTGGGTATTTCTGATATTGACAGTGATGATGCCAATCCGACCACCCATTTGGATGTAAGATCGAATCAGGTGAAGTGTTGCGATCAAACATATCGAGAACACCCGATCTATTTGGAGGCTAGCAAAGGAACAATTGGGATCGGTGGATCCGACCTTGATTATGGCAATCTGACTAAGAATTCCGAACGAAATCGACCGAATCAGAATTTTTATGGGGCGAACGGACTTACAAAGTGGGAAAACAAGATTTGTAATAGTGCCGATCGGGTGACACCGATCGGCAATATCGATTGGCTACAGATCGGCAATACCGACCGGGGTGAATTTTGTGATGTTTATTGTGATTAGGACTACGGGTGTGTGGTGAACTGTGATGGACTAGTGATATTTCGATGATTACAAAGTGGGTTAAAGATGCGGATCATTTTTTGGTGGCAACGATAACTACTCTTCTGATGAGGATACAGTTGGATGTGGTAAGGGTGGACCGTGTCTAATGTGGATAAAGAATATGACAAATTGGACGATAGGATGATCTGAAATGGAGTCTATTATTAATGAAACATGAACGACGATTATCCGATTAGCTCCTTCGATCTGCCCCGGAGTCCAAGGGTCGGCAGCCAGATCTGAGGGAGGAAGAGGCACGTCAACCTTCAATGCCTCCAACGAAACATAGCCATATATACCAGAAGTGCCGGGCAGATGATTTGGTTTGAACGCCTCGACAGCCGGTTCCGACGATTCTTTAGCGCTGTCGCACTCCGGGTGCACCACTTGGTCTGCTCCTGACATTAGCTCTTCAACTGCGGTAGCTGATCGACGACGCTGAGTGGATTGGGATTGAGATAAAGCCACAGATCCACCCTCCGAATCCGCCCCAGGCGAGGCAAATGCTGACTTGGACCGAACAGTGTGGCAGGTCGAGGGCGCGCGATTTTTCGAAGCCTTCCTCTCCGTAGATGGACCCTCCGTCGCGCTTGGAATTTGCGCCCGTGTCTTGGCTTGGGTTTGCACTGCCTCCAGCTTCTTTTCAAGCTCCAGGTCGCACGCTACGTCTGGCGCCCTAGAGCCTCTCCACTCGTCTTCGCGCTTCCGATTTTGTTTGCAAATTCTGTGGGGCGGATTTTTAGCCAATGAGCGGCACGATAATCCACCCGATCCCGGTTGAGCGGCGTAACGGGTCGAGGGCGCGGGCTTTTTGTAGCCTTCCTCTCCATAACTGGATCCTCCGCCGCACTTGGGAGTTGCGCCCGTGGCTTGGCTAGCAATTGCACCGCTTCCAGCTTCGTTTTACGCTCCAGGTCAGCCGCTAGCTCCCGCGCCCTCGCGCCTCTTGATGAACCCTTGAGCTTCTTGTTGTGTGTGCAAATTTTGGGGGAGGAATTTCAGCCAATGAATGGCGAGAATTTTCGCCCGAATTTTGTTGGGAAATCGCACCACCTGAATGCGCCTGTGGGTCGGCGAGGGCGCTCTATGGTTCTCCGCAAGGAATGTGATCGGAGACCAGCGACTTGGATAGGCACGTAGCCAACTCATCACGGCACCCGTAGACGATTCCCCAGATTCGACTCTTGGGTCCAAATGTCGAGTCGATATTGGGAGGTACTAATTCTGCCGGAATAATCGTCGAGCGTGAGCTTTAGCTCATCGATCTACCGATCCATATCGATTCGTTGGGAATATACGACCGACAGATCGCCATGAGGCTCTGGGCATTGTCGAACGACCACTGCGTGCAGCTCCTGGAGACGCGATCGGTTTATATCGAGACGACGCAAGTCGTCACGAGTCCCGATCAACCTTTCCAACATCGTTTGGAGCAGATCGAAGTGTCCGTGCACCTGTCGAACGTTATCGACAAGTGTCTGCACAGTCGGGAAGACATCGATTGCCAGTGGATCTACATGCAGAAGGAAAGGAGGATCAATTTAACGTGGAGTTTTCAGTGGAATGGCGTACCCGATCTGTTCTGTTGCGGGCCCGAGTCCTTGAGACGTCTTTTCTCGGCCATAAAGTCTGAACGTTCCGCTTGTATAGCGTTGATCAGCTTGTAAAGTCGTTTTGAATCTTGGTGCATTGCATGGAACGCGACGTCCGTCACGGTCTGCTTTTTGAGCGTAGCTCTCAACTCCTCGCGGAGAGCATCAATGGTTTGTTGGGACCGATCGACCTCGACTCGGGACTCATCTTGTTCTGCGACGATCTGAGTGTCATCCAAGTCGTCCGAATGGTCCGATCGGTCAGGAGTTTGAAGATGCGGGGAGTGCAAGTGCCGATCGCCTATGAAGATAAATGTTAGTCAAAAATGTGGCGGTCGGAAGTTAACTGGACTTACCTGGTACACTGGATTCGGAAGATTGCATGAAATCGGAGACTGTTTGTGAGATCGGTCCGCTACCGTTGTGCGGTTGCGACCAGACTCAGGGGAGGCTGTGATGAAGTGCAAGTGAAAATTGTTGACCAGTTTGTACCAGTGTACCTGTTTTCAAGTCAGATCGATCTGGTTGGCTGAAATGACGGAGTATTTTGGGCAAATCGTGTGCTTGGAGTGTTATGTACGCGGATTTAAGTAAGACACACGGTTTACATATAGTTTACATATTGGATTTTTATTGGCTAAATAATATAGTGTTCGTATTACATTGGGTTGCGTAAGTCTCCAATGGCTCTGATCTGAGTCATTGAAAGCGGGAGGATGACAGAGTCCCCTCACGCTTATAAGCGCGGTCAGGAAAGAGCTCCACCGGAAGCCCCACGACAGGGAGCACTCGTTACGTTCACTCACCACTCAAGTTCGGCCCCGCTCAAGGGAGGCGGGTTATTTTTTGGATGGGTTACTCATCGCGATCTGCGATCAAGTCCCAGGAATTGGCTGGATTACTCATCGCAATCTGCGGTCAAGTCCCAGAAACATTTATTGGCTGGATTACTCATTGCTCTGCAAATAAGTACCAGGATTTACTATAGACTGGTTACTCACTGCCTCGGGCGGTCAAGTGCCAGATTTAACCGCATTCGGAGTGAAGATTTCCGCTTCGTTTGCCGATAGGCTATTTCGCATTAGCTTTCGTTGGAATTTTGTATCAGTACCCCAGAAGTGGTACATCCATATCGATATTCTCTAAAGTCTCCACCAAGCAATGTGGTGAAGCGGACTCAAGAATTCAGTATCTTAATGTCAGTGGCACGCCGATCGGCTTATCGGCGATCGGATTGGTGAAAATCAAGGAGGATTTTGGCCCAATCGCGTGCAAGAGGTGTCAAGAACACGGATTTTGGTAAGTCACATGATATTGCGTGTACTTACATATTTTCATGTTTGTACATATTGGGTACCATAGGGAGATAGTTTTGGTTAGTCGTTAATTTTTGGCCTTTAACACTTAACAAGAAGTCGATAGCATCTTCGCACTGTACATCAGTCGCCTCTGCACGCCGCAGAGTGTCTGGAAGCAGAGGATCGAGTAATCCCCTCTAGATTGTTATACCCGGCCGGGACGCGTCACAGACGCACTTGGCCCGCCGGAAGTCCCTCGACGGGAGTACGTATTGGTCGGCTTCTCAAACGCAAGTTACACTCGTTTGGAACGTGTAATCAAGTTTTGGATTGATACGTGGAGATATCGTTCGTGGAGTTTATCACGCTCTCATTGGATCTCTATATTGGAGTATTGGACTTTTATTCTCGTATTGGTTGGGCTCTACGATCGATTGAGCAATCTGCCCTTTGGAGTATATTTACTTGGAGTATAACTGGTCTGCCCGTAGCCAGGGTGAAGAGTTCCGCCCAGGGTACACTATCCAGAACGGTCTCACGTTTTTAGACCTCACATCAATTCCCAGCACCGATCCACCGAGTGTGTAACTAGCCCATTCCATCTGGTACACACGGTGAGATGACGAACGAATCGGACCAGGCGTCCTATGCTGATGATCGGTCGTCTGCTAGCAGCGGACGATCAGATCGGATCGTAGGCGAAGGTTCGCGGGGTCCCCCCCCCCGTAAGTTGGACGGCCGGGCACGATGGTGGTCAGGTTCGCGACACTACGGTGTTCGATTTTGAACTTGAATCCACCACAATGGTGCACGTGCCCGGATCACTTGGTGATCGTGGATATCACCGATATGATATCTCGCGAAGAATCGATTATAACGAGTTAAATGTGGAATCTTTCTGGAGAGGACATAAGGAACGGCTATCGCCTTATGTTCTCGTTGTCGATAAGTATTGCGATGTCCGATCTGGCCGGGTGGAGGACCAGATCGGGATTAATAAGTTTTTTCCTCCCCATAAGGCTCCCACCGGAGCCGATCGGGACTATAGCAAGTCTTGCTGTAGTTCCGGAAGGACAAAAGTCCTGATCCTATGCATTTAAATGAACGTTTTTATGAAAAGATAAAAGATGAAAACGACTTGGAGGCTGATCGGAACGATCCGATCCATTTCCCAAGGTCCCCAAGCAGAGGCTCAGAATGCCATCCGATGAAGACGACTTGGAAGAAAAGTCGCAGGTCGGGTATGGGGTTATCAAGGAAGAAGACCTGACCAGGATGTATTACATCCACGCGTTAAAGCGATTTACTCGTGAAGACCAGTTCATGCGGATCTTAAACTTCCAGATCCCCGATCGCCTTCTCGGACCCACACCGAGCCGATCCAAAGCGATCGGCCGTTGCTATTGGTGAAGAACCTGCTGGCGATGTTGGCTGAGGTTGGCATAAAAGTGCAAAACCTCGCCAATGTGCAGAAACTGTTCGATCTGGACACTTGGAAGCTGGAGATGTCGATGTCGACCCTCCATGATCATTTGTGCTGTTGGTGGGGGCGGTTCGACGCCCAACTCCCACCGTAGCATTGAAGGCCGCTGAGGACACGGCAGAATACGATGATGTGTGCTCCGATGATAAGTCGCTGTATTATTCTCCACCTGCCTCTAATAGCTCATCGGAGTTGGAGGTCGGTGTTGAGCGGATGACGATGGGGGCGGACCGTACCCCCATGGGGGCATAAAAAGGACGTGCGGCAGCAAGGGGCTGCATGCCGGTCGGGGCCCCAGGAGCCCCCACAGATTTCTGTACCTCCAAAGGAGGATACCAACACGCTGCCCATGACCTAAGCTAACGTCCAAGCCATGTTTGAGGCAATAATGGAGCGTTTCATGGGAGACCGATGCCGATCGCCTCCGCGCCCGCATGCCCAGGACCGATCTGCCCGGCAAAATGTCAATACTTGCCGGGATGTTTATATGGAGTCAGTTGCAATAAGGCTACCCGAGGTGGCAAACCAGTTGTCAAAGGAAGACGCAAGCCGCAGCCAGCCCGACCGCGCCGATCAAGCAAGAACAGCGATTTGACATGGAGTCGATCGGCGATCGGATGACCACTATGGGTCAGACGGTGCAGGGGAGGGTAGAACGCGCAGGGCTAACCTAGCCTCTACGACAGCCTTTGATTTCGGATCTACTGCGATCCCACGCATTCGCATGGCTGAGGCCACGGATCTCAAGGATTTCACTGGCAAGGACGCCGACGAGGAGCAAGCCAGATCGTGGTTTGGTCGGGTCAAGTCTTCCTTCTTACGGGATCAGACACCAAAAAAGGAACGGTGTATGATCTTCAGGGATCTGCTGAAAGGACCGGCTGCGAACTGGATCCAACAGTTGGGTCGGGATGTCCGATCTGACTGGGATTTGCTATGTTCAGAATTTGTGGGGCAGTACTGCAACTCCGGATTCTCTACCGCCCGCAGATACCATCATATGCAGAAGCGGGGCGACGAGACGCCGATTGAGTACTTGCACCGCTTGAACGTGTCTCCAATTCGCGCCGGGATAGTGATCAAGGAAGGCAACCCGCCGACCGGTGCCGCTTTGGAGCAAGTGGGTCACTATATCAGTACCCTTGACGACCAAGAGCTGGCAGATCATCTCACTCTGCTGCGCCTCAAAGATGTGGGGGAAGTGGAGCAGACGTTGCGGACGTTGCAACACTCACGCAGCATGAGGGCGAATGTCGCCGTTGGATCGGGTCGCTACAGATCGAAGACCCATACCGACCCGGTGAAGAGGCCCCCGACCAGATCGGCCCGTGCTGTTAAAGCGATCGTGACTGAAGACAGCACTGGATCGGAAGAAGAAAGTAGCGTCCAGTCCAGTCGGGAGTCAGACGAGGACCAGTATCGCCACGTCTTCGTCACGGAACCTGCCCCAAGAACCAGATCGACGCCTAACCAGGCAGATCGGAAGGGCAGGAGTGGGAACAAGTCCGATCCGGACCGACCTTGCAAGAAGTGTTCTCACTGCGGGTCAAGCAAGCACGATGGTGGGGACTGCTGGAAGAAGCTGATATGCAAGAAGTGCGAAAGACGCGGCCACCCCACCGACCACTGCCTCTTCATGTGCAAGTCATGTGGAGAGATCCACGAGGACGGCCAGTGCAAGATCGAAGAGTTCTTCAATCGGATGCGCAAGTGGTATGAGCCGGGTAAGCACGCGAGGATGCTTCCACCGGACGTGGAAAAGATGTTAAACTAGAACGTTTGCCAGGTTGGAATCTGGGTCGAACCGATCGATCTACGTTCGGCATCTATGCAAATGTCGGCAAGGAGAATAAAACCGACAATACATGTTCTATTCTCAATTGCGTCGATCGGGATCATCCGGTCTACAATCTCACGACCGATGAACATTCCCGATCGAAGGTGGTCATGCAGTTGGATCTGCTGCCTGTGGAGTCTCGCGGATACTGGAAGTATCATGCGCCCGACAAATGGTTTAAGCAGGCGAAAGCCTGTGGTAAGATAAACAACCAGAAGGCAACGATGTTGTTCGACTCTGGGGCCGAAGTCTCGATTATCGACTCCCCCTCGCGTAAGGTCGGATGTCGTATAGACAACACCCACAGACAAGAATGCGTCGGAATCGATGAAAACTCTTACATGACCGAAGGAAGGGCGCGCGTGAAGATCACCTTATCGGGTTCGTTGGTCTACTTCTTCAGCGCTTGGGTTGGCAAGATGGCCGGTCAGGATTCCCTGTTAGGCATGGATTTCATGGTGCCGGCAGGTATTCGCCTTGATCTGTCTCATGGAGTGCTTACACTCCCGGATGAGGTCCAGATCCAGTTAGCTGGTCGGAGGCCCTTATACGGATCGCACACCGATCTGGTCAGGTGGGACCAAGATGTCACCATTCCAGTCGGCCAATCCGCTGATACCCCGGTCGACAAAGGTTTTCGATCAAGGAAGTTATGGGTGACCAGGGGCGATCGGTGGGTGCCAACCTTTGTGAAGAGCGCCGGACGATTTGATTTGGTCCGAGTCACTAATATCGGTGACAAGCCGTTTACGCTCGACAACAATACTATTTTTGGCATGAGGCTGGCGGAAGGGAAGGTTCCAAGAAAGGCGGGGTTCGTCTCGATCGGATCGAGACGGTATGTTGAGTGGCAGAACCTGGCATACCAAGCGACCACCGATCTGATCAGCGATGGTGGATCGGTGGAAGAAGATACCTCACCTATGGTGGAAAGACCCAGATATGTAACCCCAAAGAAGATGTTAGTTCAAAAAAGGCACAACAGTCGCCGGACACGGTGGACCATCAAGTAGATGAGTCAAAGTTCGTCAACATGGTGGCGTCACAAGAAAAGGCGACAGGGGACCGGGAATAGAAAAAGGGAAGCATGGCATTGCTGGGGCGGACCACGATGGCGCGCCTAAGAAGATCGATGTCGTTGAAGAGCAGCCCGCCGATCGGGAACAGCAGTGTGCCACTGATCAGGACGGTTTGGGTGATATTGCCCCGGAAGACGATCAAGTTTGTATTCATGAGGGCGGGGATCAATATATTCAGGAGTTGGAGAGCCAGATGGCAGTCCTCCCTGAAGTGTCTGCTGACCCGCCCGAAGTCACCTTGGACTATCTGCAAGTGGGTGATCGAGATGTCACAGTCCCGATCAGATCGATCTGCTAAAGAAGACCATATGGAAGAAGAAACATCTGCTGATCGGGAAAGGTAACGCCTTACCCCCTGCTGCTCGCGGAGCGATCTGCGACATCGACGTGGGTGATGCTAAGCCGATCGCCCAGCGATGCCGACGTGTGGCGCCACAGTACCGCGAAAAATTGTCTAATCTTATTAAAGGACTGTTGGCCACCAAGATCATTAAGCTGTCGACCTCGCCGTGGGACTCACCGATTGTGTTTGTGATCAAGAAGAACGGCGTCGACATCAGGTTGAGTATCGATTATCGGTTGGTACATCGGTTGACCAAGCTTATGGTGTACCCGATGCCGCTGATCAGTGATCTGCTAGAAGATCCTGGCAATACCCTATGGTATTGCTCACTGGATATGGCAAGTGGATTTTGGGTGGTTTCGATGACCGATCGGGCTCGCGAGATTTCCGCATTTGTTACACCGTTCGGTCTGTTCGAGTGGAATCGTATGCCGTTCGGTTTGAAGAACGCGCCCCAGATCTACCAGAGGCTGATCGACAACGCACTGTATGGACATTTCAGGATCAGTACCGATCGGCACCCCACCGAAAACCATGATGTATTTACATAGGGTGAACCCGATCGGGAAAGGAGACCGTCCGTTCTGGGGAGGCGATCGTAAATCGACGACATTCTGATACCTGCTTCGTCATGGAGCGATCTGTGCGAGAAGGTTGAACGGTTGTTGGATACATGCGATCGCTGGAACCTGTCGATCAGTGCTGTGAAGAGTTTTTGGGGCATGTCCAAGGTCGCCTATTTAGGTCATATGGTGTCGATCAGTGGGCTGGAGGCCGATCCCAAGGATCTGGAGTCACTGAGCAACCTCCCGTTTCCTAGATCACTGAAGGCAATGCAGTCCTTCTTAGGGAGCGTAAATTACTACATCCGCTTCATTGACGACTTCGCGATTTACGCGGCCGTGCTGTACGAGCTCCGTGAAGTCGACTACCATATGTTGCGCGAAGGAGATCGGGCAACTTTACGGGAGCGCTGCGACTCTGATCTGCCCGCAGATTTTCCGCAGGTGGAGGCAGAGGACCACATGAAGCGTGCAAAGGTTGCTTTCGGTATGCTGAAGGCCAAGATGGTGACGGCACCAATTCTAAGACACTTCGATCCGGAAAAAATGCCGATCGTCATTGTGTATGCTATTAAGTGGGCCATTTCTGCCACTCTAGTGCAAGAACATGATGGAGTGTACCACCCGATCACTTTTACGAGCCGGACGTTGAAGCCGAACGAAGTTAACTATGGGATCATTGAAAAGGAAGTTCTGGCTTTACTACGGATTTTGGATGTGTGCTACAACCTACTGGTCGGCCGATCTGTAAAGGTTCTTTCGAGAAAGTCGACATTGGCCTGGCTATTATCGGCCAATGGGATGGACGGTCGGCTCAGCAGATGGTCAGCGATCTTGTCACAGTGTTCCCTCGAGGTAGTTAAGTGCACCAAGGGAGAGGAGGAGATATTGGGCACATTGTTTGCCAGTATCACCCCTCGGTCTGAAGTAGATGAAGCTCTGATGGCGATTGCCCCGAGGAAGCAACCTCGACAGTCAATCTCGCTGCCACCACCGATCGTCGATCGGGGTGAGGAACTCCTGGTTTTGAGTTTCGACGGATCGGCTAGCGTGAAGAAGAAGGTCGGCTCCTATAGTGCAATACTGTGGAAGTTACCACAGTGGTCTATAGTAGCAGCCGCCGCTGATTTCACGCCTGACATAACGGTCAACGAGGCGGAATATCGGGGGCTCCTTCTATGTCTTGATCTGCTGTCATCACAAAAGAAAGGGAGGATCATTATATGTGGTGACTCCAACCTAGTGATAAGGCAGATCACCGGGGAGATCGACTGTAAGGAACCACGGCTGAAGTTGCTGAATGATCGGGTGATGAAGGTACTGAAATACTACCCCAACCACGAGCTATTGCACGTGAAACGGGATTGGAACAGAAGCGCCGACCACCTCGCGACCCAAGCCATGCGGGACCAGATCGGGGCGACGATCACCGAGGAGGCCGTTCTACATGAACTTATGGACATAAACAGGCTCCCGGAGTTGATCAAGCCCAAGGACAGCCCTGATCAGGTGCATGTGATGGCGACAACTAGATCGCGAGCTCAGAAGTCTCGCCGATCGTACCCAAAGGAAATGCTGAGCGAGTACGTTGTACAACAGCTAAGGGCGGAACGGATCCTCAAGGCGCAGGACGAAGAAGAGTGGATCGTCAACTTGAAGGCCTATCTGCGCGGATAACTGTCCAAGTTAACTAATGATCAAGCGAAAGAGTGTACCAAGATCGCGGACAGTTGCGATGTGGATGACAATGGATTGCTTTATTACTGCCGTGATGTTGACCAAGACAGTGACGATCGAGATCGACTAGCGAAACTGGTGATCCCCGAGTTTCTACAGCCGGATGTCCTTCATCACTACCATGTGAGTCTAGAAGGGGGACATCAAGGCATAGGCAGGACATACCACAAGATCAGGGCCCACTTTCACTGGAGAGGACTTTTTTCGGAGCGTGCAGAAATATGTGGGCTGTTGCACAGATTGCGAGACCGGAAAGGGCTGACCGATAATCAAGGGCCGATCGCCCGGAAATATCTAGGCTACTTACCCTTTCCAGGTCATAGCAATGGATCAAATACCGTCGCTGCCCAGATCGACGCGCGGCAACACTGAGCTGCTGATCTGTATTGACCTATTCACTGGTCTGGTGATCGCAAAAGCTAGTGCATCCTGATCTGCGGATCAGATCGCCCAGAGTTACGAGGAATGCGTGTTCAGAAGGTTCGGCGCCAGCGAAGTTATTAGACACGATCGGGAACCCGGTTTTATGGATGAGGTGTTCCGATCGTTCAATAACATGCTAGGACAGAAGCAGAGCGCGACGATGGCATATCTTCCGCAAGCGAAAGGATCGGCTGAACGCATGGTGCAGACAATAACAAGGGCGATTAAGATGTATGTGGCCGATCCGGACCAACGTGACTGGGACGATTATACAGAGAGACTGGTATTCGCAATCAACTATTCAACCGATCGGGTCCGAGGAGAAACGGCTTTCTATCTGGCGTATGGATAGGAACCTCGATCGACACTTGAAGCGGCGATACCGATCGGCTGCACTCGGACCCGCGATCGCGATGCCCTCCGTTGGCGTATGCAGGTCCAGAAACATTATCAACCTGCGAAGGAAGTCGTCAATGAAAGTTGCGCCAGGCCACGCAAGATCGAGCGGATCGGAATACCGATCAGGTCCGCCCTCATGGTATTGAACCAGGGGCGAGGGTATGGTTATACCTCGATCGGGTCAAGGAAGGCTATGCAAAGAAGTTGGATCATATGTGGCACGGCCCTTTCCGTGTTGAAGAGCTGATCGGTGAGCATGCTGCCCGTCTGATCACGATCGGCACGGATTACAAAGTTTTTACGATCGTGCAAGTGTCTAAACTGAAGCTGGTCAGAGAATTTCCTGATCGGCCTAAAATGCCCTGTCTGGTGGACGAAGCGGAGAGATTCGATTTTGATGAGGCTCTGCTGCCGGAGGAAAGTTGGGAAAGTCCCTTTGAATAGGATGAATTCAAGGTGGAAAAGGTGCTGGATGTCCGATCCGTCAAGAAGACACGTTTCGGTCGCACCCACCGAGAATATCTGGTCCGCTGGAAGGATCATGACGAAGCAACTTGGATCGACGAACTCGATCTAAATTGTGGATCACTGCTACGAGAGTTCGAGCGAGAACGAGTCAGTCGGAATCGCTTTGCAGTGATGCAGACTCATGAATATGAAGATCAAGACACACAGTAGCACTGATCAGTATATCGATCGGTGTGAATATGTGTAAGGTCTGAATTATTGTGAATTAGTATGATGAACTGTGATGAACTGGAGTAGTGGAGTGACGAACGTGGTGATAATTTTCGCCATGTGGATGGAACTGTGTGTGATAACGTGTTGGTACAAGTTTGGAGAAAGTGATGATATTTGGTCAAGTGATCAGGTGATCAAGAATTTTGGAAAAATGATGACATGTATTATGGATTATCTGGTCAGATAACCGCCGCATCAAGAACCGCGATCACCTCACAGACGGCCGATAGTCAGCGCCGGAGGGTATTTGATCTGGTACCGATGCTGATTACGCCAGGGCTCCTGCTGATCGATCTGGATCAAGGCGTCCTTCAGGTCTACGACCGGCCCGTCGCACCGAAGACCGGGATACCAGATGCCGTCTTCAGTCAACGCCCCGGGGCTCTCAACGCGACGCTTTGCCATATGAAGAAACACCGGATACAGAAAGATGTCGATGTCGCACTCGCGGGCCAGCATCCCTTCCAGAATACACTGGCATAGGGCCAGCCAAGCTTCGCCCGCCCGACTCCGGCGCTGTTTCCGGCGTTTCTGATACAGGATCAGGTCTTGGTCACGTAACTTCCGACCCGCGGGAAGGAGGAGATAATGGGTGGACTCCCGATCGCCTGGAAGTGGTCTGTATTAAAATCCCGAAGTCGACCCAGAAGCGAATCGATCCAAGGAGTCGACGCGAATATGGAGTCCAACTTGGCGCTGATCAGCACTTCCCATGGTCGATCTGCATACAGACGGGCTATTTGCGGTCCCGTGACCAGATCCGCCCGCCACGCAGACGGGTCAGGGTTTTTCAAAGCTGGAGGGAAGAGCCAGAAGTCAGGTCGGGACATCGACCGGGCCAGATCTTGTTTGGTTAGGGCTGATCGGTGCAAGCTACCGATCTGCCCCGGTGACCATGGCAAAACGGCATCCGAAGTCAGCGACGGAAGAGGCCAATCTCCGATCGACAATCCTTTCAATCGGGCGTGATTGCGCAGCCCAGATGTACCGGGTTGGAACGAAGGCACCGATCCGGTTGACTCGCGCGTCCGTGCAGCACCATCACCCTGGGAGATGATCACCTTGTCAACCCCTGATGCAGGCTTCGCGGGAACAGGACCTCGGCGCTGATCGGATCGGGACTTGGATAAAGCAGTGATCAAGAATTCAGAATCTCCCGATCCATCCCCCGAGTCCTCTCCGTAGGAGATCTCTATACGCTTGGTGTGAGCAGCGCGGGGGCGTAAGGGCGCATGCGATTTGGTGATGCTAGACGTGTCACCTGCGTCCGATCTTGGGCTTGGGAGATGCGCCAGCGTCTTGGCTTTCTTCTGAAGCACCGCCCGCTTCTCCTCGAGTTCGGAGTCGCGTGATATGCCCCGCGCCCTTGAGCCCTTCGACGCGTCCTTACGCTTCTTGGAAACTTTTGGAATTTCGGGGTGCTTACTTTTAGCAAATGAGTGACGTCGGGTCCGATCTTGGTGCAGATCGATCAGAGCCGCCGATGAAGATCGTTAAACGCTAGAGCCTGCAGCCGGACGCCGGTGCAACAAGTCGGTCAACTGTTGGTAGCACCGGTTTACGGCCGCCCAGCGACCGTCTGACTCCTGGTTCCAGGCGTCCGATAGGCTCTGGAAGGACTCGACCTTCCCTATCTGTTCCCTGACCACGACCTGCAACTTGCCGATCTGCCTCTCCAGGTCACCATGTTGGTGCGTAGTAAAGTCCGATCGGACTGATCCTCCAACCTCTACCGGTTGACCACCGCGAGCTGTTCCAGGAGGTGTGACCTGTAGGCCTCCAAACGAGACAGATCGTGCCGTTCGCCGATCAGCCCGTACAATATCGGTCGGAGCTGATCGTAGTGGTCATGCGACTGCCGATAAGCCGCGAATAAAGCGTCGAACGTTTTGGCGATGTCGGTGGACAACCGATCTGCACGCAAAGGAAGGTTAGAGCAGATCCAAGACGAAAAACGGACCGATCAGCTTACCTCGCGTTCTTTGTTGGTTGATCTGGGCCCGGAGATGTGTGTTTTCGGCGATCACTTCCTGCAACTTCGTGGATATAGGAATCAAAGTGTCCACCTCCTTCCGAAGTTGCAGGAGCGATGGATCCTTGATGGACAACTGCGACTGAAGCTCCCTGACTGTTTTCTGGAGCCGATCGGCCTCGATCTGATGCCCATCCGGTGTGTCGGACTCTGGCGTGTTGTGAGGGCTATCATATCGGGCCGATCTGGTAGGTGAATCGATATGGGGCGATGAGGAACGCAGGGAACCTGCAGCAACGAGCGTCAAGAGACGTTACAAGACGATCAGGTGTACAAGGCAAGTACCTGGAGAAGGTGGACACGAAGATCTGTCCATCGGTGAAGTCCGCTTCTGCGAAGGTCTAGGATGTGGTGAGATCGGGTCGTTACCGTTGCGCGGCTACGACCAGACTCAGAGGCGGCTGTGATGAAGCGGACTCAAGAATTTTGGTCGTTTTGCGTCAGCAACACACCGATCGGCTTATCGGCGATCGGATTGGTGGAAATCAAGGAGGATTTTGGTCCAATCGTGTGCAAGAGGTGTCAAGAACACGGATTTTTGGTAAGTCACATGATATTGCGTGTACTTACTTATTTTCATGTTTGTACATATTGGGGACCATAGGGAGATAGTTTTGGATAGTCGTTAATTTGTAGCCTTTAAAACTCAACAAGAAGTGGTTTCTTCGCACTTTACGCTAGTCGCCTCTGCACGCCGCAGAGTGTATGGAAGCAGAGGGTCGAGCAATCACGTCTATATTGTTATACCCGGCCGGGACGCGTCACAGACGCACTTGGCCCGCCGGAAGTCCCTCGACGGGAGTACGTATTGGTCGGCTTCTCAAACGCAAGTTACACTCGTTTGGAACGTGTAATCAAGTTATTGGATTGTTTCTTGGAGATATCGTTCGTGGAGTTTATCACGTTCTCATTGGATCTCTATATTGGAGTATTGGACTTTTATTCTCGTATTGGTTGGGCTCTACTATCGATTGAGCGATCTGCCCTTTGAAGTATGTTTACTTGGAGTATAACTGGTCTACCCGTACCCAGGGTGAAGAGTTCCGCCCAGGGTACACTACCCAGCACGGTATCACGTTTTTAGACCTCAAGTCGATTCCCAGCACCGATCCACCGAGTGTGTAACCAGCCCATTCCATCGGGTACACAAGGTGAGATGACGAAAGAATCGGACCAGGCGTCCTGTGCTGATAATCGGTCGTCTTCTAGCAGCGGACGATCAGATCGGATCATAGGCGAAGGTTCGCGGGGTACCCCCCCCCCCCGTAAGTTGGACGGCCGGGCACGATGGTGATCAGGTTCTCGACACTACGGTGTTCGATTTTGAACTTGAATCCACCACAACTCTGAAAAGAATGTATTTATCGCTGGAAAGCGTTACCAAGCTCACGGGGTGTGTGTGCTGCTTCGAATAAGTTCGTCGCGAGAAAAGAGATAGATGTAATATCGGGGTAAAATCTGCGGCTAGCGACGACATTCCTTCAACCGACGAAGTTGGCGCTAACAAACAGGGAACATCAGATTCGGAACTTGAAAGCTCTACTGGCGGGAATGAGAGGGATGAGGCGGACGATAGGGTAATGAAGGGTGATGCGGGTGGGAGCGAGGTTGGAGCGGTGAGGAGCGTTGATGAGGCCGAGGTTGATTTGGGTAATGCCGATAGCCGAGATGCGAATGTTGCCACTAGGGCAAAGAACACGAAACGGAAGGGTTCGGCAACTCCAGCTCGCCAGAAAGGCCTGAGTAGACAAAATAAACCGGTGACGCCGACTATTTCTGCTGCGGCACGTCAACGGGGCAACCTAGACCGGGCAATATCAAAACTTGCGGATGTCGGGACGAGCCAACCGACCGAAACGCAGTCCTAGCTATCCATGTTAGATTTATTCATGATGCAGATGCAAATCGACAAAGAAGCGAGAGAGGAAGAGAGGGAGCGTCGGGCGGAGGAGAGGGAAAGGCAAGAGGCAGAAAGGCGGGAGGACCGCGAGAGGTGGGAACTTGAACGACGGGAGGAAAGGGAACGAAGGGAATAGGACCGCAGAGAACGCGAAGCTCAGCATACCCACGATCGCCAAATCCAAATAGAAATGATGGCCATGTTGTTTAAGAAATAATGATGCTGATTTATCAGAACGACCAGATTTCGAAAGGAAAGAAAAACATACAAACGGAACTAGAAATAGAATCATGACATAGGAAATAATAGAATGAAGGACGTCGTAAAAGAGCAACTTACAAATTAACGAGAAAAGACGTTTCGAATTTGACTGATGTTGGTACAGCGGAAGCGGTAATTATAAAGTCGATGAATATTAAATAAGCGTCCGCGAAGAATTTCGGTATCAAACGGCAATGGTAGAAGGAGCTGGAGGAAACATTTCTCTACGGCCCCCATTCCCCACTCCGATGCTTGTCGTATGGATGTAACGGCATTATTGATCGCCGTGATGGTGCGCTCATCGCCACCTCGAGCCATTGCGCGTTGCAATTCACCTTTTTTCAAAGGCGTTGAGTTCCGTCCTTGCATGGTGCCCGTCACTGGGAAGGCGAAATCAGCTAAGACGCTGAAGGTTTGCAAAGTCATCTGGGCATCGCGCAGGTTATCGCGAAATCCGAGGCTGGCTTCTGCGTCATTCCACGATCCGGGACAGTTGTGTTTCATCCAAAATATGCAACCGTCCACACCAAATGCAATTGTACCTGTGAAAAAGAGCTGTTAATGTGCTAATGGCGCACATGTTGACGTTCAAAAGATGGCAGGAATCACCTTTAACGAGGACAGAGTGGAGCCAACCGTTGTACATTGCATTTTGTAAATCTGGATGGCTTGGTTGAGCAACCCGGTAGATTTTACCGTCAATGAAACCAAACGTTTTAGTGACCAGGGGATCCCTCTCCGCGATCCACGCCGCCCATTGCTTTTGTTCCTGCTCGGAAGAACACCTGATTGCGCTTTCTGGTATCTCTACCAAAGCCTTCTCCAAAGCCTTTTCGGCATTAGAAGCACACGTGAGGTAGTGGATGGCGGGCACCCGAATAGTTCGCACAAGGTTTTGCGTTCTGAGGTGCTTGCATAATAGTGCAATAGGAGTCCCAGAACACTTCGCTTATCTACCAGACGCGTGGGGCGCCCCGATCTCCCTGGTCCCGAACGTACAACGTAATATTGCGAAAACCTTCGTGCCAGACTATCGAAAGAACCTCGCGTCAAGCCAACGGTATTTAAAAAATCTTGGTCGCCACCGTCTCTGTCTAAAGTGGGCCACGGTGATGCTCGGGTCAGAACCAAAGCAGACGAAGTCAAGTAATGAAGCTCTCTTATTGAGCCCCGAAGATGTGGTGAAGCGGATTCAAGAATTTCAGTCACTTTGTGTCAGCGGCACGCCGATAAGCTTATCGGCGATCGGATTGGTGAAAATCAAGGAGGCTTTTAAGCCCATCTTGTGCGAGAAGTGTCAGGAACACAGATTTTGGCAAGTCACATGATATTGCGTGTACTTACATTTTTCATGTTTGTACATATTGGGGACCGTAGGGAGATAGTTTTGGTTAGTTATTTATTCGCCTTTTAACTCACAACAAAGAAGGCGTTAGAATCTTTGCTAAGTACGTTTTTCGCCTCTGCACGCCGCGGAGTGTTTGGGAGCAGAGGGTCGAGTAATCCTCTTTAGCTCATTATACCCGGCCGGGACGCGCTACAGACGCACTTGGCCCGCCGGAAGTCCCTCGACGGGAGTACGCATTGGTCGGCTTCGCAAGCCCAAGTCACACACGTTTGGAACGTGTAAACAAGTTTTTGGATTGTTACGTGGAGATATCGTTCGTGGAGTTTGTCATGTTTTCGTTGGATCTCCATATTGGAATATTGGTCTTTAATTCTCGCATTGGTTGGGCTCTACGATCGGTTAAGCGATCTGCCCTTTGGGGTATACTTACTCTGAGTATAATTGTTCTGCCCGTATCCAGGGTGAAGAGTTCCGCCGAGGGTACACTACCCAGCACGGTCTCGCATTTTAGACCCACATCAATTCACGGCGACGATCCACCAAGTGTGTAACCAGCCCATTCCATCGGGTACACAAGGTGAGATGGAGACGCAGAAATCGGACCAGGCGTCCTATGCTGATGATCTATCGTCTACTAGCAGCGGACGATCAGATCGGATCGTAGACGAAGTTTCGCGGGGTACCCCCCCCCCCGTCAGTTGGAAGGCTGGGCACGATGGTGGTCAGGTTCTCGACACTACGGTGTTCGATTTTGAACTTGACTCCACCACAGTAGTGCTTCATCATGCTGGCCGTTTGCCTAAAAGAGATTCCCACACTCGCATGCCAAACAATAAGCTCCTTCTGGAACTCGTTGCTGACAGAAATTTGTTAGAAACTATCTTGGAACTTCTCTTCACCACAACCTTGAAATAGTGAAATCTCCCGCATCTTAGCAGCTGATGATGGCCCTACAGCAGCCTGAGCAGCCTTGATTCCTTTTCTAGATACCTCAACTTCACTCTCGTTTCCGTCATCTTCTGTAAAAAATGAGGCAGAGGTTCTGTCTTCGTCTTCCGATCCCGCTTCTTCCTCTTCATCTAACAACAACTCTGCAATAATGGTATCGATAATCTCCCTTTTGACTTGGATGATAGAGGGTTTTGATCTCTCTATCTCAAAATGAAATGGATGAGTCTCCGCAAAGCGGATATCGATTCCAGCGAAGTAGACCTTCTTATGCTCGTTTTGATAGGGTCTGATATTCAGACCATAGACTCTCATGACGAGTCTCCAGGTGCGCTTGTAGTTGTCTGTCAGGAAAGCATTCGGAAGAACTTGTTTGTTGATCTCTTGGCGTGCTTTTTGCTGTTGCCATCTTCTGTAGGGTTACAGCCTTCCCTACTGAAGAAGTGACAGAACTGACATCTAACATATACCACTACCTTGGTTACTGGACACCGCTCGCTTATGGCCAGGCCATAAAGCAAGTCATGGCTCTTACTTTCATGGAATGGCGTATCTCTTTTTCGTCTTCTTTCCTCCTCCTCCTTGCACATTGGGCCTCCCTTTTGTTGTTGTCCCGTTCTTACCTCCTCCTCCCATTACGAAATGCATCATCGTACTGGAGGAAGACAGTGGCGGTGGTGCCTTGGTGGTGTTGGTGAAATGGACAAGAATCTGTAAAAGATTGTAATGGACGAGGAGGTAATAGAAAAAGAGGTATGAAGGAAATAGCAAATTTGAGAAGTAAGAGAAGCGCGCGGATATGAGGGAGGATCGAGAAGTTGTAGGGGAGAGGATATGGCAGGAACTGGGGGGAGGCAAGAGTGAACAACCCCTAATATTAAGTATGGCCTACACTCCTGTAAAGCGCTTAAATTCGAGATCGGGCAAAACTCAAATTCGAGCATTTTCCCTTTAAATTCGAGTTTTCTCAAATTTGACCCGGCCTGCTCATGTATCTTGGCTTTGCGGTCTGCTCATAATTTCATTGCTATTACCTGTCAGGTGGCTGTGTAAATGGTATATACTGCGCAACTTAGGTTTGAATTCAGGTTTTATTAGGTTTTATTCAAACCTAAATTCCGGTTTTAAAATTTTTAGGTTTAAATCAGCCCTGGATTTTTCGGCTACTCTCCAATCTGTGGCCCGACGAATCTACCATTCACTTTTGCTCTTATACCCACAAGGTTGACCCAAAAACATGCACGAGTAAAATAAGCTAAAAGAGTATAAGATGGCCTCCATTCATAATTAGGTGTACAGTACGTAAAATTTTAGGAACCATGTCATACGACCATCGTGGCATCAGCATTGTAGCGGACGTGGATGCTGCAATTGAGCGTATAGTGGATCACTTTGAGAGAAATGACTTGGCTTTACGTCTTGACGTTTTACGGGCATTAAGTGCACGCGCACATCTGGCATTTGAAACTACGCGGGTGCGCGAACATCTTGAACAACACCCAGTTTCGATGGACTTGATTCAAGGTGTTACGACTGAATCATTAGTGTACAAGATACTAAGTGAAAAAATGCAGGTTGATAACCATAGCTGCAACTACGATATCGAAGGAAATGTGATCATGGTTACGACTGTGCGCTGGACGCTCGGACACCGTAACCTGACGAAGAAACGAAAGAAAAGGATAGCAATGATTACTAACAAGAAGAAAGAAAAGGAAACCATGACCACCAAGTACAGATTTGAGAGAATGAGGCAGAAGAAAGAGGATAAAGTAGAAAATGAAACGCGTATTAAATTTTCGGTTTTTGTGGCTTTCGGAGACGACGATGTATCGCCAAGGGAGCTCCTGTACTTTGACATGGCATGTGATCATCCGTACCCAAAGAGCTACTATGAGGATCAGCATCAACCACAGTCGGATGAAGAAAACGAGAAAAGTGATGATGATGAGAGCAAGACGAAACAACAGGAAGTGAAGGTAGAAGAACAAAAAGATGAAGAGAATTTTGGTGAGGAGCAACGTAACTTTCGCTTTGATAGCGAAGTACTGGCTGATATAGGTGCATGGATGGGAGCTGACAAGGAGGAGCTAGATCCTGTCGATGTTGTCGGCTTTTTTATGGCGCTGCCTGTGTATGAAGATGAATGGCTTTTAGACGAACGCGTATGTAAAACTCTCTTTCAAAACGAGTCGGAGGGAGAGGACGAAAAGTAAGTCGAGTAAGTTGATGATAGAAATGCTAGTCAGCCCTGCCAAATATATCGCTGACATTCAGTTCAAACTATAAGGGCTGAGTAGTTTCGCCTCTAGAACGCATGAATGAATCTGTCTATATCGACGTACTAGTTGATTTACTCCTCAAAGTCCTACGACCAAGGATCAAAGAAGCATATTATGGCGGCAGGTAAGCGTTTGCAAGTGTAGAGCACCACGTTTGGTAATGAAATCATGAGCTAAAAGCAATGCAAAGCGAAGCAAACCGATAAACAAGAACTGAGAGTAGCTGCAGTTTTACGAGTGGGTACTACGCCAAGACCAGTGTGAACGCACGGCACGCACATTAACACAGTTAGACTCGGCTCGAGAGATTCGTGGCTGGAGGTCGCAGTGGCACTTCCTGCTACGAATTGTCAGCTAAAAATAGGTAAAACTTCAGCATGCGTTTGCCCTGGTGTGTGTCGTGAGCCAACGCATTCCGTGATGAGGCAATGTTCTCGTTGCAGTGCCCAGCACGAAAGTGCTCAATTTGTTGGCGGTGTGTTGGGTTGCTCTATCCCTAAAATGGTCGCAGCGCTGAGACTTATCAAGAGGTTTAAGTGAGCCTTCGAATGCCCGTGCTGCATCGCGCTGTGCTACTGGTGAAGGTAAAAAAATGAGTCTGCAGAATGGTACGAGCATCAGAATTACAACGGCGGCATATGGGATGGCACAAACAGTATTGGCGCAATGCAGCGTGGTGGAATCACTGGACGGTGTGAAGCAACAACGACCACGCTCATGCACTGTACGTTCACTAAGAGAGCTCTGGATTATGTGGAGTACAAAGAATCATACGTGCCGCTCACGGAAGACGAGACATAACAGTTCTCTCCATGCACAAGAGAGATGATGGATTAAGACGAAAGCTACGACGTACTAGTTGACGCTAAATGGCATGCACCGGCAAAACGCGTTTTTTCCTTCACCTATGCAAAAGTACTGGCAGAAAGCGCAGCACCGCGTGGGTGAAAGAATCTTCAAATAGCGGAGTTAAGAAATCTTCCCATCTCCACTAAATGTTTGGTGGATCTGGAAATGCATTCGCCCTGAACTGTCTTGGTGTGCGATGCATGTTGCAGTGGAGAGGCTCTCAAGTTCGTGGATCAGCTTCCTCGACCACAGAGCAGCGAAAATGACGAATATGCTGCTGATGAAAGTACATGTTGTATAAAGAAATTTGTCGAAGAATTAGGTCAGGAATATGTGCCGTTGGCAACGGTATGTCGGAAAGAAGTCGGTAAAGCTCTCAAGCGGTGGATCATATTCTGTTAGATACGTAACTCAATTGTTGAAGGAGTAGGCACAAGAAACAAGTCTTGATGACAATGCTTTCGACTTAACAGCACGATTCAATCGCTACGACATAGATGGTATGGTAGTGGATATCTCGAACTTCCCGAGTTCAAAACATTTTTGAGTGAGCTCGGTGTGTCTCCCTCACCTGGTCGACTCGCTTTATCACTTGACGGCAAGATTTCCTTCTCCGAGTTCGCAAGCTGGTGGACGCAGTCGGATGTATACTACCGTATTAAAGTGCATTTTGCGGCTACGGACGGAGAGGATAATGGCACCGGCGCTGACGAGATAAAGCTCGTTTGCTATGGTCACCGACCCTTGTAAGTGGACTAGAGGCTGCCACAAGATATCATTTCCGTCTTCGAGTCGTAGGAGCTCATGGTTCTGGTGCTCTTAGTGAAGCGCTAACAATTTGCACGGCGCCTAGCGCTCCTACATGTGTAGGGCGCGTAGATATAGGCTATGACAGTGCATTGCTTAGCTAGCATCCACGTCCTGGAGGCGCTGTAAGATATGCTGTTGATTGTAAGCGGATTGAAACACTGACATCGCAAGCTTCCAACTTGACTAATGGGCCCAGCGATTTGGCGTCGTGTATTTGAAGGTCGTAAGCCGTTGGCACTGATGCGTGACTTGCAGCCCGAGACGCTCTATCGTCTTCGAGTGTTCGGAATCAACAGCGACGGAAGCAGTCGACAATCTCGCAACTGTGCACAAGGTAGCAGAGAAAATGGACGGCGTCAAGTTCGGTTGCAAGGTGGCCTGCGTGTGCTGCAGAATATTTCACTGATGAATCCAGGTCTGCCAGCGGCTCATGCCACGTGCTACTGAGCTCGACTGCTCTTCAAATTCAGTTTGCGGCTTAACGCAGGCTTTTGTGTACTCAGCGACTAGCTTCAGAAGAGACGTGGAAAGCTATTGGTAAGCGGACGATTGCAGCGATAGTATGTGTATACCATCTTCCACATGACAACGTATTAGCACTTACGGTGTTGTGGTCTACTGTTCAGCTTTGGAATCTTCGGCTACGGCATCAAGACGTCGATCGAAGCGATTGGGATCGATTCTCTACGTTTAGCACAGAGCATGCCGCAACGGCGAGCGCTGACGCGTATTTACTGAGCACAGATCTCATATGTCACGATCTGAACGACATGTGTACCGCTTTGACACTTTTCGAGCGAAATAGAAAGATGATGTTGCTCACCACCCAAGCACATGAGATAAGCAAAAAAAGCTACGTTAAAGAGTCTAAAACTAAAAGGTTCACCATGTGGTGCCCAGTGTTGTCTACTTGGAGATTTGGATGTCGCGCATGAGCTCGCATAGCTCGTCGTCCACGTAACGAGGAGCGCTGCGAGCGTCCCCGCGTCGACTACCCTGGTCATGCAGCTGCTGCAGCATTGTCTTGGCATCTGGCTCTTTTTCATCTGCCTTACGGACAAATAGGACAGTGTTCACGTCTTGATCGCTAGGCTTTAATGCTAAGACAGCACTCGAGCCACAAAATACACGTTTAAGCCGCGCTATAATCTCCTTGTAGAGCACACTCTCGCGACACGTAATATTAAGAAGCAGGAGGCCATGAGACGCCAGCAAGCTATATACCTGTGCCAGGAATTTGTCCTCGACAAAGCTAACCGGCGGGCAACTCATACCGACATCGCGCTGCTTCGCGTCCACATCAACGATTATTGAATCGAACGTAGGTTTTTCAGCTGTTGTGGATTGCTCTGCCACATAGTTGAGTGCATCGGCTACGATGACACGCATACGCTCGTCTTCGTGGAAGCCAAAATGCTGCTCAGCGACCTTGACGATCATTGGATCCAGCTCACACGCTGTCACATCCATGTCAGGAACGTTATCGTGTAGATACTGCGCCAGACACCCACCGCCAAGACCAAGCATCAATGTGCGGTGCTTGGTAATAGGGGACGCTCTTAATGACAATGACGCAGCGTAAAGCGCTGCGACTACGCCTTTGTGATAATCAAAGGCCAAGTAGGAGGTATCCACGCTGGCGTGATTTGCCTGAGCTTTCCTTTTCTTCTTCTTCTTCTGTTTCTTTTTTTTATTTTTCTTCTTTCTTGCAGCACTCGTAGTGTCTTCAGTAGTCATGTTGGAAACTTCAGAATTACTATGTACCGCGGAATTGATTGAGTGTGAGAAGGTAGCCCTTCCGCGGTTTTTTTGTAGCTTCACTTCACTCTGAATAATATTCGTGTTGCTAAGAAACACCAGACGGCGAAACAATTCGCCGTCTTCCTCCACCTCCTCAACAAAAAAAGCACCACTGAGCGGTGACATTCCCTGGTGTACAATGTTGCGGGAACCGAGACCTTCTTCCACAGTCAAATAAGGGATTTTCTCATCGAAACCTAGCGTGTCAGGAGCCAGCTCCAGCACTTTGGGGTTGAGCTCTTCTTGCACTTTCGCTGTACTCTCGAAGGCGTGACCACCACGACCAAGCGCAACAAGAATTAGACGACTGAATCCTGCACCTGCCGCAAGCTCATTAGCACCCTCTTCAGTCGAGAACATCCACTCATGTTCACGACCTTGTGGTATGAGGAATACAGCACAGTTACCGTTTGGACCGCGCACATAAGCGTCCACGAGGCGTAGCGTAAATCTGGGATTTATCTGATTGTCAAAGATCTCGTGCTCTGTTTCATCCGAGCTTGCCGTATCCTTCTCATCATTGGCAATAAGCTCGATGATCTCGTGTCGTCCAACTTTAAGTTGGCGCAGCGCCGCTTGCGTCATGGCAAACCATTGCGTCGCTTCTACTTCATGAGTCAACCACCGCTGCCTAGCATCTCCCACATCACTAACAAACTCCTTTTCGTTGTACTGCACTTTACTATATGCCTTGCTGTCCAATTCTTGGCATTTGAGTGCCGTTATAAGAAACGGAGTCAAAAAATTCCGTGCATCACGTGGAAGTTCCTGTACACTCACGCTCCATGCTGTCGTTTTGCTACAACAGAAAAAACTGAGTAGATAGTGTAAAATGAAGTCCTGCGCCACGGTGACGCAACAGTAGCGACCACCAGGAGCCAACACACGCTCTACCTCACCAAACATTTTGGAAGCATCTTTCTTAATCTCCAACTTGTTTTCTGCCATTAAAGCGTCTAATGCGCCTTTATCCATCACAAGATCAAAACTTTCGTCTTTTAGAGTCTTCATGTTCGTCATATCCATCACCTGCCATTGCAGCTTCGGATGTTTACGCTTCATCTCATCGATGACGCGTTCACTAAAGTCCACACTCAGTACATTCGTAAAACCATCAGCTGTCATTTCTGCACTTAGCGCCGAGTTGCCACAGCCCACGACCAGTATACGCACTTGAGCTTTGAGGCGGTGAAATAACGATACAGGCCCGTCATCTGGCAGATTTAGCACTTTGTGCAATCCTCGACGCAGAGACATGTAGTCACCATACCACTCAAAGGATTTTTCACCTCGCTTTTGAAAAAAAGTGTCCCAATATTCATGTGTACGGAAGTCGCTTGCCTTGCGCGGGAGCAACTCGTGGGTCATTTTAACCAACCAATTAAGTAAACGAAATAGGAAAAGTAGCGATAAGAGAAGTAGCAATACAAAAGGCCATTCCAGTAATTTAGTACTCAAAGTCTCAAAGTATGGACGGCAGCAATTCCTGTACGTAATGGAACGCTCGGCACTTTCACAGGATCACAAAGTGATATATTCAATCATGTTGTCTCTAACTCATCCTGTTGTGTATGTTGCACCCTTTCTCCAGCTAAGAAACTCAGCGCGACGGCGAAAGAATTTTCCTTCAATCCGGATGCCGTGACCTGGACGCCACCTGCTTCTTTTACGCCGCCACCTCCTGCGCCTGCTCCTGACCGTAGCTTTGATGTGGCGATGCCTGTTCCAAAGAAAGGCAGCGCTGCTGTACTAGGTTCTAGTCCCGCCGTTGCTGCCGCACCAGCACAAGCTACCGAATCTGTGGCGCAAATAGAAGAAAAAGTGGAAAAGTTGGCTGTCGAGGAAAAAGAAGAGACAGAAACGAAGAACGAGGAGGTCAAGAGAGAGGAGACGGAAGAAGAGGAAGACACGTTTGAAGGAGAGGAAGAAGTCGGTGACGAAGACCCTCGTGAGCATCTGAATGTTGTGCTGATTGGTCACGTTGATGCCGGTAAATCTACGCTTTCGGGAAATTTACTATATCTCATGGACATGGTAGACAAGCGAATGATTGAACGCTACGAACGTGAAGCAAAGCAACGTAATCGTGACAGTTGGTTCCTTGCGTATATTATGGACACTGGCGAAGAAGAGCGATCAAAGGGTATTACAGTTGAAGTCGGACGCGCCCACTTCGAGACTGAGAACCGTCGTTTTACAATATTGGACGCTCCTGGGCACAAAAACTACGTGCCGAACATGATTCAGGGGGCATCACAGGCTGATGTAGGCTTACTTGTGATTTCTGCGCGTAAGGGTGAGTTCGAAACGGGTTTCGAACGTGGTGGACAGACACGCGAACACGCTATGCTGGCTAAGACGCTTGGTATCAATAAGCTTATTGTCGTTATTAACAAAATGGATGAGGCGAAGTGGGCACAAGAGCGATTTGACGAGTGCGTCAACAAACTTCGTCCATTCCTTCGCACGTGTGGTTTTGCAGTGAAGCGTGATGTAGCGTTCATACCTGTTTCTGGTCTTCATGGTGATAATGTCAAGGTGCCATTAGACAAAGCTAAAGCTCCGTGGTACGAAGGAGATTCGCTTATCGAGTATATGGATAAAATGCACATTGCTAATCGTAATCCGGATGGACCTTTGCGTGTGCCGATCTTGGATCGTTACTCGGAGCGTGGTACAGTCGCCCTAGGTAAAGTCGAGTCAGGTGTACTCAAGACAGGCCAGAAAGTTGTGCTAATGCCAACAAATACTTCGGCTTTGGTGAACCAAGTGTACATCAACGAACAGCCAGTTCGTACAGCTAAACCTGGTGAGAACGTGACTATTCGTCTGTCTAGCAATCTTGATGAAGTGCAAAAGGGCTTTGTGCTCTGTGGCACAAAGGAGGAGAATCCAGCTCGCGCCGTTCACGCGTTTGCCGCGCAAATTGCTCTTGTGGACACCTTGGAGCACCGTCCCCTGCTGACAGCCGGCTACAAGTGTATTTTGCACATCCACACTGTAGCTCAGGAATGCGTTGTGGCAAAATTGCTCCGTCCTATTGATCCAAAGACGGGCAAGCCCGTGAAGAAACATGTGGCTTTTATTAAGCAGGGTCAAGCTGTTGTGTGCCGGATCGAGGTCGAGCAAAGTATTACGATAGAAACGTTTGCCAACATGCCTCAGCTGGGTCGTCTAACTCTTCGTGATGAGGGTAAAACGATTGCTGTTGGTAAAGTACTGGCGCTGGAAAAGTAGGAGCTCGCAGTGAGAGTAAGTTGCATGCGAGCATTAAGCGAGTGCTAGTAAATGTGTTGGTTGCTAACTATCACCATGGTGCCTCGCCAGTAGTCAAATACGACACGTGCGTCACCACGTAAACCAACATGATTTCAGCTTAAGGCAAGTTACAAATAACATTGTTGCTTATGGTTATCTTAGAATCTCACTCAACAATAACTCTAGGCCGCGGCAAGCGCATTGGATATTTGATCTCGGACAACTACGAAGATTGCAACCAACGAGGCCAATTGCAAACTCTCCGTCGTCCCATTAGACAAGCGATGTTCAAGTTTGGCCAGCTCATCGTATAAATACATGCGGCACCGAGGTGGTAGCTCCAGTTCTGTGGTGTAGTGGTACACATCGTGCAAGATGTCGCTCGTCGCGTAACCCTTTAGTTTCTGCATCTCGGCGCACTTGTGCACGGCTGTAGCGAAGGTCTCGTTAAAAAGCCAATGTGTCAGCGACTCTATATCTCTCGGCAGCGGATTGCCCGTGCATAAATACACATTCGATTCATTAACTACATCATGAGCCATGGACGTGGCCTGGAGAATGTTGAGAATACGACGCATATCTCCCTGTCCGAGCCGTAAAATGGCCCTGAAGCCGTCCTCCGTCACATTTAAACTGGTGGGTAGCAAAAGAAGTAAATTACTTAGTATGACCTCAATCAGCACATCAGGTTTCTTTAGCAGGCAGCAACGTACTTCTCTAGCTGCGCAATGTGCTTGACTCGGTCACTTACTTGGCTCTCGCTTAATGGTGCGAAACGGAAGCGCGTGCATCGCGACTGCAGCGCCGAGATGATTTTGCTAACGTAGTTGCAGATAAGACAAAAACGCGCATTTTTTGTATACTTTTCGATCACACGGCGCAATGAGAATTGGGCGTCGTTCGTCATGGAGTCGGCCTCGTCTAGTATAATGAGCTTTACACCCTGGCTAAATAGTTTCTTCGTACCGGCGAACTCTTTAATCTGATTCCGTACCACGTCAATACCACGGTCATCAGATGCATTGAGCTCTAAGACCATAGAGCTGTAGTTCTTGCCATAAAGTCGCCGGGCAGCTGCGATAATCATCGACGTCTTTCCTGTGCCTGGAGGCCCATAAAATAATAAGTGGGGCAGCTTTTGAGCGTCAATTAGGCGATTGAGCGTCGATATGATCTCCTGATGCGCGATAAGGTCGTTAAGCGATGATGGACGATACTTCTCAACCCATGGCCACGAATCGGTCGACCGATTGAGCGAAGAAAATCCTTCAAACGCTGGTGCGTCCTCTTTCATCTCGACATCCACCATCTGAATTTACTTTGATATCTACTGGATGACTTCCAAAACCCGGATAATTCGATTTGACAAAAGTAGTTTGTCCACCCAGTGGATGACTTCCAAAACCCGGATAAACGAGGAAAACAAATAGTTCAAATAGTTTTTGTCCGCCCCTGACAAATCTGATTTGTCGCCACAAAAATAAATAGGGAAAATTTCATGCATGCCCTCGCTTTTTGCAGAAATAACATGCATGCCCCTGATTTTATGAAAATAACATCCATGCCCCTGCCACAGATTAATGTTGCCAACCCAAAGAGAAACAAGAGGCTAGCTGGATCGACGAGTTGCTTTTGCTTGGGCGACGGGTCGCTCCTTTTAGGGTACAATTTTTCCAAATATAGCTATAATTCCACAGCCATTTCCGTCGTGGATGTCTAAACTCACTGGCCCTATAATAAAAAAGGCTAAATATGGCGCACAAAAGCAGCAAGTAAAGTAGTCCCATTATCAACTATTGTGGCCACGACAGTACGAACTATGACCGATGCATCCATCTATTCCACTCGACATTCACTACGCATCGGCGGACTTTAGTTTGGCCTGGTGATCGGATCGGCCACGCTTGACGCATTCCTGGAATCGGCGCTTCAGGAGCTGGTTATTAGGGGCAAGCTGCATGACCGCCCATATTGCACACGCAGCTTCTTCATACATTCCAAGCGCTTCCAGGAACTGTCCCGCTTTGGACCACTTGAGGGCGCAATTTCTTGGACACGTGAACGTCATGCAGCGCTTGCTTGGCATCCCCCGCACTGAGATGCGCGGCACATCGATTGCTATAGAGCACAGAGTCTGCAGGTGTAAGGGCAATCGCTTTCGAGTAGCGATCCCAGCTTGTTGATAGTCTTTGGCCAAGTCCGGCTTGTTGCCCTCGTCTTTGAGCTTCATCGCTTCCGCTTGTTGCTCGTCGCTCACCTCGACAGCTTCAGTGATGGGTATGTCCTCTTCCTTCTCAATCTCCGCGAGTTTTCGCTGCGCTTCCGCCTCTAATTTCTCCTCGCACGTAACAGGCTCCTTTGTTTCAACAGAGGAATCCTGGGGCTTCCTCGTAGCAGCGTGCTCATAGTACGCATCGAGCTTCACCTTTTCGTCTGCCATGAGTTTATCCACGTCTACTTTCTCAAATCCCTTTGTAATGGGCTTAAGCAGCGATACAATCGTGTGATGACCCATACCAGCAGCAAGTTGCAACGGCGTTGCACCATCATCGGAAGTCATATGTGCAACTTCCTTTGTCTTCCAGGATTCGCACTCCTCTTGTCGGGAGCACGCACAATGTGACCCACCGTAGAGCGTTCAATGCACTGTGCAAACGTGTCAGACGTCTATTCCCGCAGCTGTTCTTGCGTCAGCTCTGGATGTTGCTTGTGATAGCATCGCAGTCAACGATGGTCAAGTGATGGCGACTTTTCGATGTCATTAAAGAGAGGAGAGAATCGAATGTGCCGTTATGCTCTTACCGAGTGGGAAACTGACAATTTTTTCTCTTTGGGTTGGCAACATTAATCTGTGGCAGGGGCATGGATGTTATTTTCATAAAATCAGGGGCATGCATGTTATTTCCGCAAAAAGCGAGGGCATGCATGAAATTTCCCCAAATAAATATTAATAAGTCGATTGACCACCAAAACCTTAGGTTGAGAAAACGTACTCTCAGTTTTCACCGCAAAATAGCAGTAGTCAATTAACCACTAAAACCTTGTCTCAATTTGTGCGACAAACGGAATGACAGCGGAAAATACACCGTTTCAAGTGGATGCAGCAAGCGCGTTGATCACACCCACGAGTCTTCATGACGATTTTGTGAACGTGATGAAGTCTCAAGGTCTCGAAAAGATGACTACAGAGGTAGGAATTTTGAAGAATGGTGTTCTTGTTGATGTGCCGCCGTCTGCGTCCTCTTCGGCACCACCATTAACACCTGTGGAACCGACTATCAAAAAGAACACAATATCAGCTGCGTCATCGTTCGCAAGTCCGTCTTTAACAAGCCCGTGCGTTTCTGCATTTATTGTTTGAAGCCACTAGCTAAAATGAAGAGACTTAAACCTGATTCTCGTATCCAGGTCACCTTCGAAAAAGAGGAAATATTTGAAAATCAACAAAAGTCTACGTCATTTTAGTATGAAAGTATGTCAAAAAGTGGAGGAAAAGTACATTACGTCTTACAATGAGGTCGCTGATTAATTGGTTCGCGAGTTCGTCTCGATGCGCCCAAATGATTGCGTATGTTGTCGAAAAACTTGTGGGTATATCCAGCGCTAGATTTTTTCGCGTGTTTTGTAAAGGATTACGATGAAAAAAATATTCGCCGTCGTGTATACGACGCACCGAATGTTCTGATGGCTATGGATATTATTTCAAAAGAGCGCAAGGAAATCCGATGGAAAGGGTTGCCTTCGAACGAACAACATGACATGGAAATGCTTATGGTTTGTCTACGTTTACAGGCTACATGTAGTCTTCAAGTTTTCAGCTGAGCGACATACTAACTTAAAGTGGCTTCCTCATTAGGCTGAAAGGAATGGACGCATGAAAAACGTGGAACAGAAGAAGCAACATCTTCAAGACATTTTGGTACAACAAGTTGCGATGAAAAACCTGCTTAAACGAAACGCTCAGAGCAAACGAAAAGAGACCGAAGATCCCGCATCTGCCAACATTTTCCGGGACGAAGGGCGAATATTTCTACCATTTATTGCATTGAATACTAGCAAGGACACCGTGATTCAGTGTGAGATGTCGGAAGATAGTCAAGACATATTTTTCAACTTTAGTGCATCATTCGAAATCCATGATGATGCAGATATCTTGCAAAAACTAAATCTGTACAAAGCTCAGTTGTCTGAGTTGAAGCAAATGGTGCCCGAAAAGCTCCTTTCGTACGTGCCGGCTGAGTGTGAGTTAAAAAAACGAAGAATAGAATCCAGTCTAATAAGCCACGTGCAATAGGAAACAGTGTTCGTGGTGAACTTATTGTGTCTGTTAAAATGCGTAGTATTCGAATGGTTTTATCTTCTAGCAAAAAAGGCGTATTTTAGTGCGTGCTAGCTCAATTCTAATTAGCATAGCACGTCATGCATGCAACTTGTTTCGGTCACATCCGTCTTTATGTTCTTCCCACCACCACATCAGCGTAGCTGCGCGTTTTGGAGCCCAATTTTGATTGTCTCTCCTGCGCTAAGAAGACCCACCCTTCCACGTCCGCTCCACGAGTAAATGCCGTATCCCCGCGCACTTGATCCATAGGTTTGTGTGATGCGTTGTATTCCTTACCGGGCGCGCTGACATAAGAAAATAAGTGGTATAGGAAAGACTCCAGCATAAGTGGCCTCACGAATTGTCTCGACTTTTGTTGGAAAGGTAATCTGCTAAGGGCACGCCTATTGCCACATACGCTTTGCCTATTGCCACATACGTTCTGCCTATTGTCACATACAAATTTTATATCAGATATGATTTTTGAAACATCTTTTTCGTCCGCCGGTGGTGCGCGGGTGCCGCGTGAAGATAAATTTGTCCATGATAAATTTGTTGAGACGAAAAATTGGTCTCAACAAATTTAACCTCGCGGATAAATTTGTTTTGTCCTGGGTGGACAAACTAATTTCGTCAAATCGATTTATCCGGGTTTTGATAGTCATCCAGTATAAAAAAAATATCCGCAAGGTTAAATTTGTTGAGACCAAATTTTCGTCTTAACAAATTTATCATGGAAAAATTTATTTTCAAGCGTCACCCGCGCACCACCGGCGGACGCTGTCAAAATCGTCATCAACGTCACTTCATACCACTCGTTCATATTATTTATATGTCAGGTCTGTTAAAACAACAGGTTAGTCGAGAAATATGCGTGATTGACAAGGGGGTGTTGACGTACGGGTCGAAATAGACGCAAGGGCAATGCTGTCGCGTTTTTCACGAAAGATGATATGACATATCTTCGTTCGATAGCGAACGTAATGAAAATCTCTGGCTGCGAGTTTCCAGACTGGATGCTTTCGTTAAAAAAAGCTAGGTACGCAACTGTCGGAAAATGTGTTGTCATGCGTCTAACTTTCGCTTCTTCATCAGTGTTTTGAAGAGGAAGCAGCTTCTGAAAGCTCCTCCGACAAGACACCGAATTAAAACAGTATCTGGATACGATTTAAAGAAGGCGAATCGTCTGAATCAGGTGAAGCAATCTAAACACAAGAAAAGCGGTGATCGCTAGTATGTCGAACCTCACCACGAACAAGAATGTGGGTAATTATGGCAGCCAAAATTCAAGATGGCAGTATGTGACCATTCGAGACACCCACTGGTAGTCGGGAAATCTAAACGAAGTACTTCTGACACCGTGGCATCTGCTTGAAAGAAGATATTCAGTTTACTTGTTGGTGACCTCGGTAGGATTTATGTTACATACAACTACTACCTAATAGATGAACAGAAATCATCTCTGAGCTTAAAGTTCGATCGTGGCTCAAGCCTACCACGATCCTTCCCGCCCTCATAGTTAGGTTTTCCTGTCACTAACTATGGCGCTGTTGTCATCTTGCGATACTGCAGCAACACGGGGTACATCTTTTCAATAGCTTGGTAAAGGTGGCTTGGGTCGCGAGCGCCACAGAGTACAATCTTGCCAGAGACGAAGATCAATAGCGTCAACTTAGGCTCCACGAGTTTGTAAATGAGTCCAAGAAATAGTTCAGGCTCATACTGCACCTTATGATATGTGAGAGGGACACACATATCAGGATCAAAACAAGGAAGACGTACACTTGAGAAGCGTGCGTGGTCATTTAATAGTCGTTCAAGTCGAATCGGGAAGCAAACATCCCAATTTCCCATAACATTACGCACTTTAAACTCACTGAATTGAGCTGGAAAATTTCTACACAGCCAAATCATTATATACTCAGCATCAATCCAATAGAAAACATTCGTAGTCCGTGGACATTATCACTACCAACCTGTATTACGCGCGTAAACTTGCGCGATGCTAAGCGGCAGCTCTCCTCACTTATTCCACCAGTGATGACAATCTGCAACGCGATCCAATACAACGGCGTCACCAAGGCATTCTGTTATGCAATTGGCAAACGCAGATACACCTTCCCAGACCCAAAAATGATCGCAGTTGTTTTGGGATCTCGCAACCTCATTATTACCGCTGAGAAACGCTATGAACAGCAGCTTGTTAATTTACAGTCTGGTTTATCCCAAGTCTGTCAAAACTTTTACCTTGAGGTTGTATTCGGCATTACGATCATGTAACGCAATGATTTTGAGGTCGAGCAGCATCTTAAGATCGACTGTGCCAACAACATTCCTTAGCATTTATTTGTATGAAAGTTTCTCGGTTAGCTCATTAGTGGAACGACTAATTGAAAACGAAAATATGACGCACATTATTTTGACTTGCAGATTGAGGCGGTCTTCCCAGTCGTCATCCACCTGCGGTTCCTGCGGTTCCTGAGCTTCCACCGATTTCAGACCACTCTAACTGTTCTCCACGAGCGCAAGTTGTCTCTCCTTAACGGCGCGTGTGCTGGCGCGTGTTGATACGACCTGCGCCTTCCCCATCGTCAGCCAGTTTTGATGTTTGAATACTGATATTTTGCGGTAAAAACTGAGAGTACGTTTTCTCAACTTAAGGTTTTGGTAGCGCGCTTCAAACGGCTGCTGCTCCACTTGCTAGGGCGTTCACTCAACGACACCTTGGTATTACACTTGGTTTTTGTATGAGAACAGTAAATAAGGTTTTTTAGGGCCGCCAGAGATCTTTGTTCTTCAGGGGAAATTTGATTCTTCTATTAAGTCTTACTAACTCTTACCTCAAAGTCACCCACTTCTCTCACCTACTACTTCTTGGTTACTTCAGCGCTGACTTCAATACTTCAAAGTTACTGCTGATACCCTCTGTAATCTGATTGATCATACTTGCACCAATTCCACTCAACCCTCCACAAACCGATCGAGCAGATTGGTCATCGCGAGACGGCCGTCGCGAGTCACTCCTGATTGGACGAAAATATCCGTCCACAATTAAAATATTTGGCAGTGTGAGAATAATCGGGAACATCGCGCGAGGAATGGGGGAAACCGAGGGCGCATGACTTTTCGTTGGCTTCGCCGCCATGAATGGACCCGCCGTTATACTTGTAAGTTGCGCCTGTGTCTTGACTTTCTTTGGTGATGCTGACGGTTTGTTTTATAGTCTGGTTCACCTGTTATTCCACGTGCCCTAGTGCCCCTAGACACGGAATATTAAATATAGCTGAGGCGCATGACTTTTCGTTGGCTTCACCGCCATGAATGGACCCGCTGTTACGCTTGTAAGTTGCGCCTGTGTCTTGGATTCCTTTGGTGATGCTGATAGTTTGTTTTTATAGTCTGGTTCACTGTTATCCCATGTGCCCTAGCGTCCCTAGTCACGGAATATTAAATATAGTTGAGGGCGCATGACTTTTCGTTGACTTTGTCACCATAAATGGACACGCTGTTATGCTTGTAAGTTGAGCCGATGTCTTGACCTTCTTTGATAATGCTAATGGTTTGTTTGCATAGTCTGGTTAACTTATTACTTCATACACCCTAGCGCCCTAGCCTTTACTGCCATGATGCTAAAACCAACACGACTGTACTGAGACACCGTGTGGACGCAAGATGCATTACTTAAAGACGGACACATCGCACTACTAGCGCCATTCCACACTAAATGCTCATATTGTTCATAAGATAAAGGCACAACACAATCTTTGTTGTTAATTTACAGTGTTTGCAGACATTACCATCGTGAAAGGCAACATTGTTCTAGCATGTAGATTTTTGGCATAGTGAAATTGTACCGTGAATTGATAACTACCACAGATCATCTTCTATATGTTGTAAATAAAGATTCCACTTCACCACAGTTGCGAGTACACTTGGATTTTGGAAAGTGGAGCTTGTGGAACTTGGAATTGTCTTCGGTCACGTTTTCTTTGTGTCGATATCGATAGTGGAGTAGAAGTGAAGAAATAAAGCTCCTTTTTTCATTTTCACTTCGCATTGTTACTCTAGTTTGTGTTGTTTGGAAGTCGCGCCCGCAGTACGCCTATTGGAGCTGGAGTCGGGGCACGTCGTAAGGCAAGGCAGGTATGTGAACACGAACATGTAGTGGAGTCGAGTTCAAATTCGAACACTGAATGTCCTGAACCCGATCACCATCGTACCCAGCCGACCAACTTACGGGGGGAGGTACCCCGAGAACCTTCGCCTAACCTCCGATCGGATGACCGATCAGTACTGTAGGACGCCTTGTACCGATCTTCGTTCATGCTTCTCACCTTGTATACCCATTGGTTTGGGTGGCTACACACTCGGTGGACCATCCCGCGATATGGACCTGTGGAGATCGATATGTAGCGACCCACTTCTGGGACAGGGTGTATCTAGGGCTGAAATCGTCACCCTAAATACGCACATATTCACAATATACTTGATTCCAGTATACTTCCAGGCCAGATCGCGTATAGCCGATCGTAGAGCCCAACCAAAACGAGAGATCGATAAACCAATCAAGAACAACCAAACGAGCGTATCCAAGAGATTGGGGTTCCACTAACGAGATCTACACGTAAACCTTTCCAAGTGGTATGATAACACGTTCCAAACGTGTGCGACTTGAAGTGAGTACTGTGCCAAGTACGCGTTCCCGTCGAGGGACTTCCGGCGGGCCAAGTGCGTCTGTCACGTCTCGGCCGGGCAAGTTGAGCTGGAGGGGACCCAGTTAACTCTCCGCTCCTCTCCCAAATACTCCGCGGTAGGTGGGGGCGACTTATGCGTAAGTATCAAGAAAACACAGACTATATTTATATCCATTAAAAAACCTAATATGTAAACTACATGAAACATCGTGTGACTTACCTAAATCTGCTTACTTGATACTTCTGACCCACGATTGGCCCAAAAGCTCCTTCCCTTTTAACCAACCCTATCGCTCCAAACCAATCAGCGATATACCGGAATAAACTGAACATATAATTTCTTCTTCACTTCACCACAGCCTCCCCTGAGTCTGTTCGCAGACGCACAACGATAGCGTTCTGATCTCATCAACGGTTTCATCACTCCATGCATCAATCCGGGTCTACTCCGCCAGGTAATTGCATTCGATCTCCTATCGCCCCGTTTATTTCTTTAACACTCATCCTTGTAGGCGATCGGTTCTCCCAGTCTCCGCATATTTCTCTCCTTAGCCGATCGGACCGATCTGAAGAATCCTCCGATACTCGAATTGTCGGTGAACAAGATGGGTATCAAGTCGAGATTGATAGGCTTCGGAAGGCAAACGACATACTCCAACAGAAACTAAAGGCCAAACGCCAGAAACGGACCACGAATGACGCCACACTTCTGCAAATGGTTCAGGATGTGGATCGACTATTCAAACGGACCGCTCGAGTGGAGGCTGATTGTAAGCTCTTGACTGTCGAAATGAACTTGTAGGCTTTGGTCTCACAACAAGCTAAACAGGGTATGTCGATCATTCGTTAGCTCCACCTCGAATCTGTTCTTACTTTTCCCACATGTAGATCCACTGTTAATCGGTATCACCCAAGCGCAGTAAGCGCGCTGCTCGCCACCTGTCGTCAGATTCATGACCATTTCGGTCAGCTCCGACCGATACTGGATGGAATCATTAGTGATCGTCACGATCTGGATCGATTCGAGGTCTGCAAATCTCATCTTCAGGAACAGCTCGCGCTGATCACCCAACAGAGGTCGGAAAATCAGTCTGACACGTCTTTTCTTCACACTCAGCAGCGCTACTTGGAGCGGCAGCTCACCGACTTGAAACTTTCAGCACGCGGTACGCTTAGAGAGTCGACTCTTTCAAGGGCCGATTGGCCATTTGGACTCAGGAGTCGAATCGTCGTTGGTCCGCCATACACCAGTGCCGTCATGAGTTGACTGGCCTGTTATCCAATCCTTCGATTTCCTGCTCCGATCCCGGCGGACCTGCTTCGGGCGTCCTCGCGGGCCTTCGTCTGGGTTCCACCGGTTATGCCCATAAATCGAGATCGGGTCGATCATCGTGTCACGCATTGGCTGAAAATCCACCCCGTAAAATTCGTAAACTCCATCGGAGGCGTGAGGCCGCGGCGAGGGGTGCCAGGGCGCGGGATGTAGCGAGCGACCTGGAATACGAAGAGAAACCGGAATCGGTGCAAAAGAGAGACGAGAAACAGACGCTCCCTCCAAGCACGACGGAGAATCTGGTTCTGAAGAGAAAATCTGCTGAAATCCACGCGCCCTCGACTCCTCACACGATTCGGTTCAAGCGTCCACAGATCTCGTCTGGGGAAGATTCAGAGGGTGGGTCGGTGGCTTCCGACGAACTACTTCTTGCTTTTTCTCAGTCTCGATCCACCCAACGTCGTCGTTCCGATCCGGATACCGAGAATCCAACGTCAGACGCCGATCAAGTGATGAACCTGCAGGACGACAGTGTTGAGAAAGTATCGGGACTAGCCGGTGAGATGTTGACCCTATCTCCAACCTGGCACTTCTGTTTTGTACCATCGTGCGTCATTAAGAGGGTTGAAGGACGGTGATCAACCTCTCCCTTCTCAGAATATGGATGCCGCCTCACCTTGGTCGCCGGTGCAGAAAGATCTTCTGAGCCACTCAGTCTTGACCAAGCATCTGCTGGTCCGTACTCTGTCACGCCCAGATTTCTGGCTTTTCCCTCCAGCCGTAGGTCATCCCGACCCGTCTGAGTGGTGGACCGACCTCGTCACGGGGCCACAGATCGCCTGTCTGTACGAGGCCAAGCCATCGATGGTCTTACTTCGCTCCGATTTGAGCACCATGTTTGCGACGACTCCTTGGATCAACTTGTTTTGGATCATATTGGATATTTTTACGATATTCATGGTCAAGCGATCTGGGGATCTTTTCATTATATCGTGCTCCCCACCGGTCGAGCGAAACATGACCAAGAGCTGGCTAATTTCCAGAAAAAACGTAAACAACGTCGGAGCAGGGCGGGTGAAGCCTGGCTGTCCATATGCCAGTTCGTACTGGAGGGCACGCAGGCCCGTGAGTGCGACATCGATTTTTTCCTGTATCCGATCGTCCTCCATATGACCAAGCATCGCGTGGAGAAACCGGAGAATTGACCTAGGAAGGCGTTTGGTATCCCGGCTATCACTGCGACAAGTCGATTGACAGCTTGCAGGACGCCCTGACTCAGCTCGACCAACAGTAACCTTGGCGTAACCAGTTTCGTCACAAGATTGCAGATCATCCAGCCATGATTATCAGTAGTCTATGGGGAGATCGTGAACTTTGACAGCAGGAGATGATTGGGTAATCATTCGTATATTTCATCAATAATCAATTTCATTTTCAGATCGCCCGATTGTCCCATCTGATTCTGTAACCCTTCTTCCCCATTAGTCACGGTCTAGCCTTAGAGAAATGGTTGAATTTAACAATGGAAATATTATAGGAATGGCTTTAAATTTAGAATAAGATGTTGTTGGTGTTTTTGTTTTCAGTAACGATAGATAGATTCAAGAAGGTAATTTTGTAAAAAAAGAACTGGTTCAATTGTTAGTGTACCTGTAGGACCTGAAATTTTAGGTCAAGTAGTTGATGCTTTGGGACAACCAACACCTCCAATCGATATCCACACCGTGAGAATCGGTAACATTGCTATCGAAACATATCCATATACTTAAGTAACTCCACTTCCATCTATATATCACTCCAGTTCATCCCGGATCGTTGCATACTCGTAATCGTAATCATAATATAAACATCACGCATTTCACACCGACCGGTATTAATTCATGCCATTCGATGTTATTGTGAGTCTTGATATTCAACTTCATGAGTTTGCATCATTCCGAAACGATTCTGGCTAACTCGATTTCGTTCGAACTCTCTCAGAAGCGCACCAAAATTCAGATCGAGTTCGTCGATCCAATTTGTTTCTTCGTGATCTTTCCAACGGATCAGTTATTCTCGGTGAGTCCGACCAAAACGCGTTCTCGTGACCGATCTGACATCCAGTACTTCCTCCACTTCGAATTCATCCTTATCCAGTGGTCTTTTCCAACTGTCTTCGGGTAATAGAGGTTCGTCAAAGTCGAATCTGGCCGATTCGTCCACCAGACAGGGCGTTTTGGGCCGATCGGGGAACTCTCTTACCAACTTCAACTTGGAAACATGGACGATCGAAAAAACTTTGTAATCCGTACCGGTCGTAATCAGGCGGACATCATGTTCGCCGATCAGCTCTGCTACGCGGAAAGGACCAAGCCGCATGGGAGCTAATTTCTTCGCGTAGCCTTCCTTGACCCGATCGAGGTATAGACATACTTTCGCCCCTGGTTCAATACCATGAGGGCGGACCTGATTGTTGTTCAGTTTGGCTCATTCCTGTGTCGCTTGACGTAACTTCTCATCAACCACTTCTTTCGCATGTTGGTAATGTCTCTGGATTTCATGCGCCAGCGACGGGCGTCCCGATCACGGGTCCAAGTACAGCCAATCGGTACTGATGCTTCAAGTGTCGATCGTGGATCCCATCCATACGATAGATAGAAAGGCGTTCCCCCTTTGACTCGATCGATCGAATAAATTAGCGCGAACACTAATCTCTCGGCATACTCTTCCCAATCACGCTGGCCCGGATCGGCCACATACATATTATTAGCCCTTGTTATCGTTTGCACCATGCGTTCAGTCGATCCATTTGCTTGCGGACGATATGCCATCGTCGCGCTTTGCTTCTGGCCTAATATGTTGTTGAACGATCGGAAGGCTTCGGCCATAAATCGGGTTCACAATCGTGTCTGATAACTTCACTGGCACCGAATCTTCTGAACACACATTCTTCACATCTTTCGGCGATCTCCTCTGCGGACCGGGAGGCGCTAGTTTTTGTAATTACTAACCCGTGAACAAGTCGATCCAGATCAATAATTCGGTATTGCCGTGCGCAGGCCAGAGGAGTGGTGGTATATGGTCCGTTGCTATTACCTGGAAAGGGTATGTAGCTTTGATATTCCCGGTCGATCGGCCCTTAATAATCGGTCCGCCCTTTCCAGTTTCGCAATCCGTACAATCACCCACATATCGCTGGACGCTTCGGAAGAGTCCTCTCCAGTGAAAATGCGTCCTGATCTTATGGTACGTTCTGCCTATTCATTAATGTCCCCCCTCTAGTCTCACATGATCCGGCTGTAGCGTTTCACGAATTACCAATTTCACCAGTCGATCCCGATCGGCGTCATCTCGATTGGTATCGCGACAGTAGTACAACAGTCCGTTATCATCCACATCGTAATCCTCGGCGATCTTAGCACATTCTTTTGCCTGATCGTTCGTCAGCTTGGAGAACTCTCCACATACGTAGGCCTTTATTTTTTTAACAATCCATTCTTCTTCATCTTGAGCCTTGAGAATTCGTTCCGCTCTCAGCTGGTTGAAGATATCTTCACTTAGACTTTCTTTCGGGAACGATCGGCGAGTTTTTCGGGTCCGCAATCTGGTTACGGTCATTACGTGTACCCGATCCGAACTCCCTTTAGGCTTGATCAGTTCCGGGAGCCTGTTTATTTCCATTAATTCGTGCAAAAGGCCTGCTCGGTGATCGTTATCCCGAGATGATCACACATGGATTGGGTCGCAAGATGATCAGCACTTCGATTCCAATCCCGTTTCCAATGGAGTAGTTCATGATTAGGATGATCCTTCAGTGCCTTCATCGCCCGATCGTTAGGAAACTTTAGACGAGGCGCATTACAGTCGATCTCTCCAGTGATCTGCCTAATCACCAGGTTGGAGTCACCACATATGATGATCCGCCCCTTTTTCTGTGATGTAAGTAGATCGAGACATAAGAGAAGACCACGGTATTCTGCTTCGTTGACCGTGATGTCTGGCGTAAAGTCAACGGTGGCAGCTAGTATAGTCCATTCGGGTAACTTCATAATATAGCGCTATAGGATCCTAATCTATTCTTCACACTCGCCGACCCATCGAAACTCAATACTATGAGTTCTTCATTCCGATCGACGATCGGTGGAGGTAGCGAGATAGATTGGCGGGGCTGCTTACGCGGAGCGATCGCTATCAAGGCTTCGTCGACTTCCTATCGAGGAGTGATACTGGAAGCTAATGTGCCTAAGATCTCCTCCTCTCCCTTAGTACATTTTCCGACCTCCAGAGACTATTTCGACAAGATCGCGGACCATCTTCCTAGCCGACAATCCATCCCATTGGCTGAAAATAACAATGCTAGAGTCGGACGTTTCGAAAGTACTTTCACCGCTCGGCCAACCAGCACGTTATATCAAACATCTAGGATTCGTAATAAATCCAAAACTTCCTTTTCCATAATTCCACAATTAAATTCGTTTGGTTTCAACGTTCGGCTCGTGAATGTGACTGGATGATATGTACCATCATATTCTTGCAATGCTAGTGCGGCGGAAATGGCCTACTTACTAGCATATACGATGACAATCGGCGTTTTCTCCGAGTCGAAATGTTTGTGTATTGGTGTTGTAGCGATCTTAGCCTTCAACATACCGGAAGCAACCTTTGCAAGCTTCATATGATCTTCTGTCTGCTTCTGGGATAGATCTGCGGGATGATCTGACCCGTTGCCCTGCAATGACAGTGCGTGATCTTCTTCCCGCAATATATGATAGTCGACATCCCGAAGTTCATATAATACAGCGCATAGATCGCAAAATCCTCAATGAAGCGACTATAATAGTTTAAACTTCTCAGGAAATATTGCATAGCCTTCAACGATCGGGGAAACGGAAGGTTGGTCGGCGATTCTAAGTCTTAAGGATAAGCTTCCAACCCATCGTCAGACACATTATGTCCCAAATAGACGACATTAGACATGCCCCAAAAACTTTTTACCGCACTGATCGATAAGTTCCAGCGATCACATGTTTCCATCAAACGTTCAACCTTCTCACAAAGATCACTCCACGATGAGGCTGGAATTAGAATGCCATCAATATATGACCGTCTCCCTAACACTGAAGGTTTCTTCTACGGATCGGGTTCGCCCTCTGTGAACACATCATAGCTTTCGGTAGGGTTCCGATCGGCACTTATCTTGAAATGTCCGTATAGACCATTGTAAATCAGCTTCTGATAAATGAGGCGCGTTCATCAGAACAAATGTAATCCGGTTCCACTCGAAAAGACCGAAAGGCGTAACAAACGCAGATATTTCACGAGATCGATCGGTCATCGAGACTACCCAAAATCTACTAGCCATATCCAGCGAACAATACCATAAAGTATTGTCCAAATCCTCAAGCAGATCATTAATCAGCGGCATTGGATACACCATAAGCTTAGTCAATCGGTTCACCAGTCGGTAGTCGATACATAGCCGGATGTCCACGCCGTACTTCTTTGTCACGATAACGATCGGCGAGGCCGACGGCTTGATAATCTTCGTATCTAACAATCATTTGATAAGATCAGATAGCTTCTCGCGATACTGCGGTGCCACAAGTCGACATCGTTGGGTGATCGGCTTGGCATTACCCACGTCGATATCACAGATCGCCCCCGAGCGGCGGGGGATAAGGCATTACCCTTCCCAATAAGCAAATATCTTCTTTTCCAAATTATTCTCTTCAGCTGATCGATATGTTCAGCAGTGTTGACATCCCGATTGCCTACTTGCAGGTCGTCCAGGGTCACTTCAGGTGGACTGGTTGACACTTCGGGTAGAACCGCAATCTGGCTCCCTAATTCTTCAACGTACTGCTCTCCGCCTCGTGTATACACACCTGATCATATTCTGTGGTAGATTCATCAATCTTCCCCTTTCAAACAAGTAATGCTGCTGCTCTCTATCGGCGGACTGTCCTTCTGCGACGTCAATTTGAGTAGAAGCGCCATTACATTCGTCTTCGACAATTTTACGATCGTCCCCATCTATCACAAGTTCCACTGTCATTTGATTTTGTGAAGCAACGTTGATGACCTTCGGTCCATCTGCTTGCGAGTCCACTGTACCAAATAACTGTGGGTCCTTTCTCCTGATCAACATCTTCTTGGGTGTTACGTAATCTGGCCTTTCCACTAAAGGTTAGGGGTCTTCTTCCACCGATCCATCGTCTCTGACCAAATCGGTGGTAGACTTGTTCAGGGTTACATTTGGTTACGTTGGTGTACGTAGGTACACAACGGTTGAGGTCACATATTGACCGGTCCGAAAGGTTTGGACCTATTGGTCGTTTTAACCAATCAGGGCGAGGGCCCTTAGTGAAGGCGTGGCAGCCTGCCAAGTGTTGGTACACAGAAGGTGTACATTACATTTCGGCTAGGTACGGATTAAGTAAGTTCTACCTAGTATTACATATAGTTTATATAAGTTTAATTATTTAGGCTAATTACATATTAAATAAAATCAGTTTTCAAAATACTCTAATACTGCTAGGCGCACGACCCAGACCGGTCGCGCGCGCAGTGAGTGTTAAAGCCAAAGGGAGTACCTCCCTTAGCTTTTCCCTTTCTAAGGGAAGCCTTGTGACAAGGCGTTAGTGTTTACTAACAAGTAAACTCAGGGAATCTTGGCCCCGAGTGAGAGAGAGATCTCTCACTAAGCCCTTATAGAAGGGCGTATCGGCTAAGTAGCGGCGTATCGCCGCTTAAGGAAAGTCTTCCTGTGTGCGCTAGCCGCACCGTGCGTGTACGCACCTGCTACATCTGGTAGTCAATCCAACACATGTGTTGGTAGAAGACAACATCCTCTGCAAAGGATGAACCAAGAGGATTGGGGTAAGCTATCCCCCGTCCAACAAGAAGCCTTTAACAGGCTGTTATCCATCTTGGGCGATGATGGTATGCAGCTCCTAGTGGAGCAGGGCTTTGAGGCCGTACGTGAGAGGGTTAACGCCCTCATCGCGAATGAGGCGAATTTCTGTGGAAGTCGTTCCACGTCTACGGGGGTGCGCCCTCCGTTGTCCTTTACGATAAAGGAATTCACCGGTGAAAAAGGTGATAACCTTTATGTTTGGCTTCGCGAGGTCGAAACGGCCTTCGCCACAGCGAATGTGACCGAGTATCACTTGCAAGTGGGACTTGCACTATTTTTCCATCTTACGGGTAAAGCCCGTTCATGGGCGTTTACGTGTCCGGATGCGGTCACGGACGTGTTACCGACCTGGAAAGTCCTTAAGAAAAATCTTATGGACATGTACGCCACGCCTGATCTGGTTTTCCAGAATCAGCTGGAGTTTTTGAGGTGTCTCCAGGGCACTAGGGACTTGTAGACATACGTCCAAAAACTGAAGAACCTGTTGGCAGGGATGTACGCGAAAGCGTAGTCAGAAGATGTGTCAATTACGGTATTCATGGGAGCCCTGAAAGAAAGGCCAGCACGTTCGGAGCTCTTCCGATGCCTACCCCAATCCCTGGGGGAGGCGTTTAACATGGCGTTCAACGCCGAGAGGAACTTTCGTTCCTCTAAGGTGGGTCCCGAACCCATGGACCTTAGTCAGGTCGAAGCGGAGGAAAACCTTCCGCTAATAGTCATGGTGACTCTATCTTGCAAGATCAGGAAGCGGAGCTCCTGTCAATGGTGCAGCGGAATGGACTTCTGAGATGCTTCCTGTGTGGAAGCACGGATCATCTGCGGAACAGATGTCCGAAAAATCCCCAGCGAGACACTCGCTATAAGGGGCCGAGGGCGTATAAAAAGTCCTCGCCCAAGCCGTCTGGAAACGACGGCTCCCAGTAGGTGCGGGGAGCCCTACTGGGGGATCCCTCAGTGCTGTTGAACCCCAGGGTAGGGTCCGACAGCACAAAGCCCCGAGGGGAACGGTGCTTTCTAGCACCGAGTTGGTGTACCAGCCAGGTTTGCTGGTCGTCGTTGCGGACTTGAAAGGCTTTGATAATCCTTGGAAAGTCTTAATAGACTCTGGAGAGTCTGACAATTATGTCAGACGAGCTTCTGTGGAGAAGAGTCGGCTAT
>CM047582.1:13139674-13190287 GCA_026184515.1 Peronosclerospora sorghi | reverse complement strand
CATTCTATATCCCTGGCCATGCGGCTGAACAGCCGTATCAATACGAACGCCGGAAACATCTCCGGGAAAAACTGCTCACGCAGAAGCAGTTCACTGGCGTCTCATACCGAGAGCGCCTCGATAGACAGGCACAGGTTGCCCCTGTTGAGAACCTCCGCGAGGTTCCCATCGTTCTCCTACAAGGAGAGAATGCCGAAGAGGCAGAACAAAAGTTCCGCGCTTGGGCGGAAGGGGGGAAATCCTCCCTAGCTTTACTGAGCTGCAAAACAGCTATTCCTCCCTTGACGTTCGGGTGGAGAGGGCGTTACGCTGGGCGTTTGCCAGAGCCAAAGGGATCGGGATATTACGCGCCCCTTATCGCACGCGCTATGCCAGCGCCATACCCCCACCGCGGTGCCAGAGAACAGTGCGAGCGCCGCATCTGTCTCCGGCGAACTCCCAACTACTGGGAGTGAAGGGGCTTCTCTCGCCCCTTTGGTCGTCGACACTCAGCGGGATTCTCCCGCTCCAAAGCGTCGACGACGTCTCGGCAATCCTGCCGCAGGGGAGTCTCGGACTCCCACGAGATCTGTGAATGTGGGTAACCCTTCCACTTCACCAGTACTGCGTTTCACCCCGATGCTGGTGTCGCGCCATCAGACGCTCCACATGGTAATGTGTAATACCCTCCGTATCGAGAACTGGAGGAGGAGGTCGCGCAATTGCGACGTGAGTTTCGCGAGCGCTGTGATCGACACAGCCATCGCATCCATGACGTCCAGGAGGGAATCCGCGATGAGGAGAGTAGGATTGGCCGAATCGAGAGGCGGCTTGACTCTCTCGAGTCGACCTTTGCGGAGTTTCGTGGTCACATTTTGACCCTGTCGGAGTTACTCCTCCCTGCCGCTTCTTACGGCTTTTACGGCTATCCGCCTTTTCAACCCCCTCCAAGTGGGGACCCGCCTCCGGGTTCTGGTATGGCTTAAGCATACCCACATAGAAGGTTGGATGCGTACGCATCGCCTTCGGAAAATCCAAGGTGTATGCCAAGCCCTTTCGGTCTAGCCCCTTGAAATTCCCCACAAACCTGGGGCGCAGATTGCTCCGTAACACATTGTAAACTGCATGTGTAGGAAGATTGTTAGCGTTTAATAAAACACTTTCTCCTTTTTTATATATCTTTTCGTTACGCCGCCCCTTGCGGTCAGCTTGCTCCTTCTGCTTGTCTTGGTTTTCCGCCATTGCATCGCAGACGTGTCGTAAGCCACTAAGGCGCGTCGATAAAAACTTATCGATGTGATTTCGCACAGATACAGGGATGACATCGGGGAATCCTCCCCCCTCAAGCCCTGGTCCACACACACGTGGCGTCAACGAAACCCTCGGATTTACTAATGCGTTCACGTAAAACGGGGTAAACCCCGTAGATGCATGGACCGAATTGTTTATAGCAAATTCGACCATCGGAAGCATCTCACTCCAACTCTTTGGAGAATCCGGACATAAACTCCGGAGAATATCCTCCACAACGCGGTTAACGCGTTCCGTCTGACCGTCCGTCTGCGGATGATCCGCAGCGGACATGAGGAGCTTGGTGCCTAGCACGTTAAACAACGCTCCCCAGAATTGTCCCGTGAAACGGGGATCCCGATCCGACACAACGGAATCGGGTAGACCATGCTGTCGAAAGACACGGTCTAGGAACACTTTCGCTGTTCCTTGTCCATATATGGACTCTGGCACCGCCGCCAGGCAAGCCATCTTGCTTAATCGGTCTACAAAGACCAATATGCCGGTGTTCCCGGCCTTATCCTTCGGAAAACCGAAGATAAAATCCATGCTGATGGATTTCCAACACTCCGTAAAAACGGATAAACTCGCCAAAGGCACCGCTGAATCTGCAGAGGGTTTTACCCTCTGACACGCTTCACAGGTGCGAATATACGCACCAACCCACTTATACATCTTGGGCCACCAATACAAAGCGCTTAAAGCGCTGTAGGTCTTATCCCGACCTAAATGACCCCCGGTAGGGGCGTCATGTGCCTCAAAGAGGACTCTATACTTCAGTTCCTCATCATGAGGAACAACCACCCGCGGAGTGTCCTCCGCGCTCGTGCTATAATATAGCAAACCGTCACAGTATCTGTAACGGTGTAACTGGGCTCTAGCTCGACCTGACAGGGTAGGCTCAGACTAGCCAAGTCCCTTTCCACCCAACGCGCTGATAAGCGCCGTACATTTTGGGTCTTTCTCATACGCCTGGCGTATGAGATCCACCACAGACGAGGTGATGAAAAGTCGCGTGAGCGAGCTCGCAATCGGGACGACGCGACAACGCGTCTGCAAGTACATTCTGTTTACCAGGTTTGTACTTTACCTCAAAGTTGTACTCCGCAAAGAAGGAGAGCCAGCGTTCCATCCGTTGGGAGAGATGAGGTGACTTTGTCGCTGTCCGTAAGGACGCGTGGTCTGTATAAACCGCGAACGGCTTTGAGCCGAGTAGGTGAACCCTAAATTTGACAAGATCATACTTCATTGCAAGTAGATCCTTGACATGAACGGGTTAATCCCGTTCCGCAGCTTTAAGCTGCCTCGGCTCAAACGCAATCACGCGTTCCCTTCCTGAATCGTCTGCTTGTAACAAAGCACATCCGATTGCGAAATCGGAGGCGTCGCAGACGACGCTAAAAGGTTTCCCAGAGTCTGGGAGAGCAAGAACGGGGGCTTTTAACAAGCTCCCCTTTAGCGCTTCAAAAGCGTTTTGGTGGTTGGTTTCCCAACATCAATCTACATTCTTCTTAAGAAGCTCAGTCAATGGCTTCGCCATTTCAGCGTAGTTCTCGCTGTATTTGTGGAGATAATTGGCTAATCCAAGCCACTTCCGTAAATCTCTAAGATTTACAGGCGAAGGCCACTCCACAATGGCTTTCACCTTCGCGAGATCCGCCCGCACTCCATCCTTACCGATGAAGCATCCGAGGAAAGGAATTTCCTCAGCACCAAAAATACATTTGGATGTGTTTGCATTAAAATTATGCTCCCGCATACATTCGACCACCGCTCGAAGATGTATTAGGTGCGTCTGAACATCGGACGAGTAGTCTTCCGCGCGCCTATGAACGAATATATCGTCGAAGTACGTCTGAGCGTACTTTCTATGAGGGCGGAAGAGTTGAGTCACCAAGCGATTGAAAGTCGCTGGTGCATTCGAAAGCCCCTGTGGCATAACTAGCCACTCCCACAGCATGCCACTAGGCGTGCTGACCGCTGTAAGCGGAATATCGTACGCTCGCATGATCATCTGATAATACCCGTCCACCAGATCTAAGGCACTGTATACAGTACAGCCCGCCATATTGTTCTGGAGGACATCCTTCCGAGGAATCGGAGTCTGCATGGGTACAGTAGCTGCATTCAGCTTTTTGTACGCATGCACAATGCGCCACTTTCCGTTCGGTTTACGAACACAAAAAGTGGGAGATGAATGGGGAGACTTGCTCTCCCGTACCATCCCTGCCTCTTCTTTCCCCTTGAAGAATGCGTCGATGACGTCGCATTCCTCCTTGGGGAGAGGCCACTGCCTAGTGACGCAGTATTTGGTTCCAGGAACCCAATCGATTTCATGTCGTTACCCGATCCGGTGGTAACCCCATCGGCGGGTTGTCACTAATGACATCTCCAAATTTCTTCAATAAGGAATGGTAAGGGTCCTCAGGAACCGCAAGGATCTTGAGGCCGCTTCGGGCATTCAATGCCTGTTTGGTTTGCACCAAAACTGACTCGTCCATCGTTGATGAGGAGTTCAACTTCTCTTCCGGACGTAGAACGACAACTTCGTCGATTTCACCTGCTTTCACAGCAGTTTCAAATTCGTTGAAGGACATCCCCTCCAACGACAACAGTTCGCCTACCCCAGGCAACCGTTCCAGGATTACGTCTTCCGTGACAACTCCTGTCACACTATTCAACATCCGATAGGACTGCTGACTACTGGCCTCGGGACTCTTCCCGGGACCCAGATGGGGGGAGTCAATTGCCCCATCCGGGACTCTTCTCGGGACCCAGACGGGGGGAGTCAATTGCCCCATCTATTGGAAGCGCATCTCTTCTATCCACAGAGGTCGTTACGTCTACCACCGGTGACTCGCCGGTCTCACCTAATACGGCGTGGTCGGAATCAATTCCGACGTGCGAAAGAGACGAACTTCTGGTCTCTTCGCTTGGAAGCGCCTCGCGCTTAACCACAGGGGTCTCTACCCCTGCCAGTGGAGTCGCAACTTGTTCGCCGAACACGTCGTCGTCGGAATCAGTTCCGACCTGCAGAAGAGACAAACGACGGGTCTCTTCTCTAGGAAGCGCCTCGCGCTTAACCTCATAGGAATCCACCTCTACCACTGGCGACTCACCAGTCTCGCCTATATCGGCGTGGGGGTTAACCGCCGAATCCCCCTCGTCAAGGAACACTTCCTTGACCTCATTGGGACTGATCATCTCAGACATCCCAATCTCTGGCATCTCACGCCAGAATCGCTTTTGCGATCGAGCAAATGTGGGTTCATGACTCGCCAATGCTTCACCCGATCGCGGGTGCGTTGAGACAATGAACTTACTTAGACTTCCAGTCTATCCATGGCTCGTGGCGTTCCAGCCACTTCATGCCCAGAATGAGGTCATACAATGCGACCGTGGTCGAGTGGTTCACTACTCACTGCGGGACCGGAAGGTCCCGGGTTCGATCCCGGGCCAAGCCAAGTTGGTTGGTTTCAGAAAGTATAATGTGACGAAATCACCAGAATGAGGTCATACATCGAGTCCAAATCCAGGACTAGGCAACGTTCTAAGCTATCGAAGTCTGCAAACTTCATCTTAAGGTCAATCGAGACCTTGGGTACAGAAACCTGAACGCCCGTCGCCCGTCGCAGACGGACCGTGACAACGTCACGAGAACGTGCCTCTAGGTCCTCGGCATATAGCCGACTCTTCTCCACAGAAGCTCGTCTGACATAATTGTCAGACGCTCCAGAGTCTATTAAGACTTTCCAAGGATTATCAAAGCCTTTCAAGTCCGCAACGACGACCAGCAAACCTGGCTGGTACACCAACTCGGTGCTAAAAAGCACCGTTCCCCTCGGGGCTTTGTGCTGTCGGACCCTACCCTGGGGTTCAACAGCACTGAGGGATCTCCCAGTAGGGCTCCCCGCACCTACTGGGAGCCGTCGTTTCCAGACGGCTTGGGCGTGGACTTTTTACCCGCCCTCGGCCCCTTATAGCGAGTGTCTCGCTGGGGATTTTTCGGACATCTGTTCCGCAGATGATCCGTGCTTCCACACAGGAAGCATCTCAGAAGTCCATTCCGCTGCACCATTGACAGGAGCTCCGCTTCCTGATCTTGCAAGATAGAGTCACCATGACTATTAGCGGAAGGTTTTCCTCCGCTTCGACCTGACTAAGGTCCATGGGTTCGGGACCCACCCTAGAGGAACGAAAGTTCCTCTCGGCGTTGAACGCCATCTTAAACGCCTCCCCCAGGGATTGGGGTCGGCATCGGAACAGTTCCGAACGTGCTGGACCTTCTTTCAGGCCTCCCATGAAGACGGGGATGGACACATCGTTCGAATACGCTTTCGCGTACATCCCTGCCAACAGGTTCTTCAGTTTTTGGACGTATGTCTACAAGTCCCTAGTGCCCTGGAGACACCTCAAAAACTCCAGCTGATTCTGGAAAACCAGATCAGGCGTGGCGTACATGTCCATAAGCTTTTGCTTAAGGACTTTTCAGGTCGGGAACACGTCCGTGACCGCATCTGGACACGTAAACTCCAATGTACGGGCTTTGCCCGTAAAATGGGACAGTGCAAGTCCCACTTTCAAGTGATACTCGATCACATTCGCTGTGGCAAAGGCCGTTTCGACCTCGCGAAGCCACACATAAAGGTTATCACCTTTTTCACCGGTGAATTCCTTTATCGTAAAGGATAACGGAGGGCGCACCCCCGTAGACGCAGAATGACTTACGTATACACTCGCCTCATGGGCGAGGAGGGCGTTAACCCTCTCGCGCACGGCATCAAAGCCCTGCTCCACTAGGTGGAGCATGCCAACCGAACCCAATATGGGTACTAGCCTCTTAAAGGCTTCCTGTTGGACGGGGCTTAACCTAGCCCAATCGTCCTGTTTCAGCGTCGGAAAATTGGGCCAGCAACGCCCGCTCCGTAACTATCCATATAACCTGATCCTTCATGGCAAGAGTAGCCAGTAAATTTGTGCTTCTATTTAAGTCTCGTTTTACTTGAAGTAGATCAGGATTAGGCCACTCCTGCAACGCTTTCATACCCTATCGTTCAGCAATTTGAGATGGGTCGCTTTAAAGTCAATGCCATCTATAATCCTAGATTGGGATTTCGTGCTTGAGATCATCATCGTTGGGAACAACGATACCATAGTTATCTCATCTTGGATCAAATGCTCGGCAACATTCGAATCGTTCGCACCAGAATCATACAAGATCATATATTAATCCTCCCATTCGTCTTGGTTTTTGAACCACTTATCCAATGAGTCATATCTTCCTGTAGCCATGTGACTTTCCCGGCACCAGATTTAACTCCCTAGTCTTTGCTGTATAGCAGCAGATTATTGTTCAATAAATAGCGGTGCACACAAGCGCGTAAAAACTCCGGAAGCTCTTTGCGTTTATTCACTGATAAAAAAATTAATAGGCGTTTTTTTTCGTCTCCTTCGTTTTCTTTTTGTAGCTTCCGTACAAGAGGCCAAGCAGGTGCAGTGCAACGGACCGCGTTTTCAGTGGTGATCTCATCATTGGGCCTACCAGAGCCGGTAACACGTTTTTAATCTTCCTGGATTTTCAACAGTGCGTCGTATTCCGCAATGGAAACTATCTTGCCATTCTTTGAAAAGATGGGCCAAAGTTACGACCGTGCGTAACGACGCATGGTTGATATAAACCAGAAAATGTCTGTATCCTATTAGATGAATCCGAAATTTATCCAGCTCGTACTTCATGGCAAGAAGTTCCTTGTCATGTACCTGATAGTTGTCCTCATATAGGCCTAGATGATGCAATTGGTAATGTATTACGTGATCATGAGCATCGTGGTCGCGCGTTGCATCAGTAAACAACCGAATGCAAAAGGATTTGTCGCAAACGACGTGAAACGGGCTACTGTTATCGGCTATATCTAACATCATTGCCTTAGTTAGGATTTGTTGCATCTAAAGCTTCTTGGCAATGGTTATTAGAATGTCATTCAACATCCTTTTTAAGCGATTACATATGATTTTCCATGATTGCATTAATATTTATACAGATAAGCTGTTAAACCAAAGAACTTACGAAGTTCTCCCTAGACTCTGTTTGGCTCAGTCCATTTAACTATCACCCGAATCTTTTCTGGATCAGGGCTAACTTCGCTCTTGCTGACAAAGCAGCTATGTCAGATGCACCAAATGAGCAGTGAGAGGGATATCTTTCTCACGCATTAGGATTTGATAAAATGCATCACTTAAATCCTCAAACATCGCATTAAGAGGGTCTTTCCGCTTTACGCTATCAATGTTGAAATTTGTTTTGGTATCGGCGTCTGGGTCGGTACTGTTGCTGCGTTTAGCTTTTCAGAATACTGAGCGATCCGCCAGCCTCATATGGCCTTCCCACAGAAGATCGGGCTGGTGTGTGGTGGTGAGATTGGCTCCCAGTCATGGACTACTTGTGGCTAGCTCCAAAGAACGCGTCGTCGATCTATTTAAGGTAAAGGACATTTTCAACGTCACGCAGTAATTCTTGCTTGGCACGAGGTCTGAGTTCTTTTATCTTTTTGGACCTCACCAAGGGATTTTTCTGGAAATACGCCACCGCTTTTACAAACCGCATCAAAAATAAGGGGATGTCGCTTAAAGTGACATTTAAAACGATAATAGAGATCTATGCGATCTGATCGTCACGTGAATTTTTTATAAAATACTTTTCCAACTAAGCGGTGGACAATCCATCACCTCTTCAATTTCAGAGTTACTGAACGTTAGAAACTGGCTGATTAGTCTGGTCTGTTGTATCTTCAGGACGTTGAACCTATCAACCTGCTCCGTAATCAAGTTATATGTGCTTCTCTAATCTGTTTCTCATCACGGTGACCACTGCCTGACGCGGTATTTATTTCTTCGCAGGGGCCACTTTTCGCCGTGGAAATAATTTCTGCCTTATGGTGGTCACTTCTTACCATGGGTAGCGCCTCTCAAGGTGGCTATCGCCTACCGTGATTGTGTCTTCCTCACGACGACCGTCGTCTGTCGCAAGAACTTCAAGTGTCTTTATCACCCGTGCCGGCCACTTCCTCTTTACGAAGATGGGCTGAGCAAGACCCACTGGACTATTGTCATCGAATATACCGTCCGCTGCAACTGGATCAGACTGGTGGAACCACCATTACGTCTGACGATGCGGATGTAAGCACTGATATACTTGACACAGACGGATCCGGTCATGTGGCATTGACGCACGCATCTCTCAGTCGATTGACGGTTTATTTGCATGGATTCCCACGATAACCTCAACATTTATTCAGTTCGAGAACGATGAATTTATCCTCGAACGACTGTTCGTCCACCCTAAAGCGTGCCTACCACTTGCATTCGCATAGCCAAGGTTCCGCCTGTTGCTAACAATACTGAAAGAAAGCTCCGTCAAGTTTTAACCTCCACGAAGTTTTGTTTTAACGACGCTAATTTTTTTGCTTTCACAAAGTTGTTGGATGTGCCCGTATCAAACATAAATGCATGTTAACATCCGTCTCATGCGGATTAACCTTCAGGTGATGGGAGTTTTTGCATCACTGCAAACATTGACGAGGTATTGTCTCCGCTGGGGCTATCGCTCTCACATAACAAAGTCGGCATGTGAAACAACAATCCAGTAGAGTCCCACGCACCAACTGGTTGCCCACGTTTATTAATCAACAGGTGGTTTCCCAGTTGGTTACGTATCCAGCGGAGGGACGCGGTGCGATGCACTCATGGCATGGGCAAAGTGCTCCATCATCGCGCATTATTGCAGCGAATATTACACTTATTTTTGATTGCCGCGGTGTCGAACTAACCGCATTTGATATGTCCATCGATTCTGGGCCTCCACCCACCGCTATGTCGTGGTTTCGGTACGGCTACGGGTGAACATCTCACCACTCAAAACCACCGTGTGGTACCTTTTGCTGCACATTAAAGTCGTAGGGTTCATTCCCTCTTGTACTGCTGAAGGTATACTGCTTAGATGCCCGTATACTAAACTCTTCCTCGATTCGTCCGGGGATAGCATCCTGTAAATTCTTCGGGTGCCGGAAGAGATATTTCTTGACGGGACCATAATTGAACCCCTTCATGTACGCAAGCTTCGTCCACAGGTTCACCTACGATATTTGAAAGCAATTGTTTTCCTTCTGCAACTAATCTTAAATGTCTAATTATTCAGATCGACATATAAAAATTCATTTCGAGGAGGCTCAAAGGTGAGCCTTAACTCCTCCTTGAACACTTGTAGCGCTCTTAACGCACAAGTTTCAGCGAGCCTGTGACCCATGCCCATATCATGGCTCGATCGCCGAGACAGTTAAGGGCAAAGTGTACCTGTAACACGGATACACTTATACTTAGCGACTCTATGGCTGTCTCTTATTCAAGCAGTCTTTTCAGGAGAGATTCTCCGTTCCCCGTGTTTGTAGCTACGTCGGGGTTAAAGGAACGGACGTGCGATGTTGTTGGCGCTTGGTATGCTACTGAATTTCTTCGAAATCTGTCTATCACTTCAATTTGCTCGCTCGATTTTTTTAGCCTCAAGACTCAATAATTGTGCTCATGTCAAGGTATATGCTCTTGATCGTGTGCACCAGCACTTAACTGGACGGTGAAGATGTCGAGAGTAACCCCATATAAGCGCTCGTCTAGGAAAAGGACACTTCGTCTCCCTACGCTCTGCTAGACAACTAGTAGAATATGGAAGAGGTCATTAAGATGGACCACAATATGCTACCAGGTGCTGTTACTGGCTTACACTGTAAGATTGCGTTGCGAAAGCGCGCAATAAGATCTAATGCAAATTTGTGTTCACAATAAACCTTATATTAAATAAAGTTTATTTTTTCTTATATCTTATTTTGTCTTATCTAATTAAGACTTATACAACATATGGAAACTTTTAAGAGAGTTATGTATGAATGGTATATATTTACTAAGTATAACTAAATGTAAACAAATATAAAAACGTGTAGTAAGCTCGCTAATTTAATTTTCATTCTGGAGGTGAATAATGAAGACGGTCATACCGATAATGGATATGAACAATACTTGGCTCCAAGGTTTTCCGCTAGCTGCTCGACAAGTTTATCTGATCCCGTGCCCAGGCAATCTGGCTCATTATTTAACGATATCGACAGAAGATCTGAAAGCCACCTATTCTGGTCCATTTCGTCAACAGCTTCGCAGCTGATCTGGAGAGACACGGGTGTCGATTTGCAGAAACGTCTTGTTAGGCTTCCAAGATGGTAAATGTAATTTGTTTTTTTATAAATATGTCTATATTACAGTGTCCTACGGAATGTCCATATCCAGTAAATTCCAATCAGAAGTAACTCCATAAATCCACAGTTATCTCAAAAATCAATATGTACATTTCTACAGTCAAACAAAACTCTGATAAATCCAAAGCTACGAATTAATTATGAACACTCCTGATCAGGTTGGTGTCCGACCTGCATCTTGAATGGTCGAAATCTGCACATTGAGAATTCAGTAGAACGAACCAATCAAATTATCAATGGTTGTAAGAGTAAATAATTTAAGGCTTTGAACAACCTTGAAATTACAATTAGAACAACGATATTTTAACTTCAATGTCATTGGTTCTTATATACACTGAGGATCATTCTACGCACGAGAGTCAGCCTCAATTTGTAGCACATGGTACGTGCCTCACGAAGGGTGTCTCCTGGAATTTCTTTTTGCCAGGCTAAACGTGTAAAGTTTTTCTGGGTGTCGAGATTTACTCTGGTTTAGGTTATCTTCAAACAATAAACACTAATATTTTATGGAGCGCTCGAGATCGGGCACATTTTGTTTGGACTAAACACCAACAGAATAAATTCTGAACACCTGGAAAATGTTACGGCAGTTTAATTTCGCGCAAACATTGGGAACTGGTGGCAAATAATTAAGTTTTCGTTATGAGCCGAATGAATATGAATTTAACAACATGTATTTCCATCATCAAAACGTGCTTCCGAGAACAATCGTATAAGTTAGCCTCACGGGACGTATGTGCATTATTTGATACCGGCGCATTTAACAATTTTATGAGATCACAAAGTTTAGCGTTACTAGGCTTTATGGAAATGAAAAACAACACGAAGAATATTATCAGTCCGGTTAGAAACAGGTGCAGCGCAAACGTGACTGTGCCAAAGCGCATGATACGCACACGCGTTGAAATAGACAAACTGTCAATTGAGGATGAATTCATCATTGTAACAGGGTTACATTATGGTTACATTTAGTTATGTTGTGCACGTAAGTACACTACGGTTGGTGTAACGGGGTTACATTCGAGTTACATTTAGTGTTAGTGTACATGAGTACACTACGGTTGAGGTCAGTATTGACCGGTTTGAAAGGTTTCGAACCTTTGGTTATTTTAACCAATCAGGGCAGGGTCCCTTGGTGTGGAGGTGTGTCAGCCATCCACGTGTCGGTGCACAGGTGGGTACACTACATTTTAGCTAAGTACGAATTTGGAATATTCTACTTAGTACTACATATAGTTTATATTAGTTTAAATTAATTTAGGCTAATTACATATTAAATATATTCAGTTTACATTTCACTCTAAAGTGCAGTCGCGCGACCTCGACCGGTCGCGCGTGCAGTGAGTGTTTGTAGCCAAAAGGAATACCTCCTTTAGCTACTCCCTTTCTAAGGAAGCCTTGCTTCAAGGCGTTAGTTAATTCTAAAAAGTAAACCAAGGGAAATCTTGGCCCCGAGTAAGAGAGCGATCTCTTACTAAGCCCTTTTAGAAGGGCGTATCGGCTAAGTAGCCGCACATCGCCGCTTAAGGAAAGTCTTCCTCTGTGCGCTAGCCGCACCGTGCGTATACGCACCGGCTACATCTGGTAGCACTTGTAGTCAATCAAACACCTGTGTTGGTAGAGGACAACATCCTCTGCAAAGGATGAATCAGGACGATTGGGATAGGCTAACCATCGTCCTGCAGGAAGCTTTTAACAGGCTATTATCCATACTGGGTGACGAAGACATGAGCTCATAACGGAGCAGGGCCTTGATGCCGTAAAGGCGAGGGTCAACGCCCTCATCGCCTATGAGGCGAATTTTCGTGGAAGTCATTCCACGTCCATGGGGGTGCGCCCTCCGTTGTCCTTTAATATAAAGGAATTCACCGGTGAAAAAGATGATAACCTTTACGTGTGTCTTCGAGAGATCGAAACGGCCTTCTCCACAGCGAATGTGATCGAGGATCACTTGCAAGTGGGACTTGCACTGAACCATCTCACGGGTAAAGCCCGTGCATGGGCGTTCACGTGTTCGGAGTCGGTCACGGACGTGGTTCCAACCTGAAAAGTCCTTAATCAAAAGCTTATGGACATGTATGCCACGCCTGATCTGGGTTTCCATAATCATCTGGCGTTCTGAGGTGCCTTCAGGGAACTAGGGACTTGGAAACATATTTCCAAGAACTGAATTCCCTGCGGGCAGGGATGTACGCGAAAGCGAATTCGGACGATGTGTCAATTCCCGTGTTCATGGGAGGCCTGAAAGAAGGTCCATCACGTTCGGAGCTCTTCCGATGCCGACCCCAATCCCTGGGGGAGGCGTTTAAGATGGCGTTTAACGCCGAAAGGAACTTTCGTTCTTCTAAGTTGGGTCCGGAACCCATGGACCTGAGTCAGGTCGAAGCGGAGGAGAAACCTCCCGCTAGGAGTCACTCTGACTCCTTTCTGCAGGCTTCGAAGCAGATCTCTTTGCAATGCTGCAGCGGCATGGGCCGCTGAGATGCTTCCTGTGTGGAAGCACTGATCATCTGCGGAACAGATGTCCGAAAAATCCCCAGCGAGACACTCGCTATAAGGGGCCGAGGGCGGGTAAAAAGTCCTTGCCCAAGCCGTCGGGAAACGACGGCTCCCAGTAGGTGCGGGGCGCCCTACTGAGGGACCCCTCAGTGCTGTTAATCCCCAGGGTAGGGGACGACAGCACAAAGCCCCGAGGGAAACGGTGATTTCTAGCACCGAGTTGGTGTACCATCCAGGTTTGCTGGTAGTCCTTGCGGACGTGAAAGGCTTTGATAAGCCTTGGAGAGTCTTGATAGACTATGGAGCGTCTGACAATTATGTCAGACGAGCTTCTGTGGAGAAGAGTCGGCTGTATGCCGAGGACCTAGAGGCACGTTCTCGTGACGTTGTCACGGTCCGTCTAGCGACGAGCGTTCAGGTTTCTGTACCCAAGGTCTCGATTGACCTTAAGCTGAAGTTTGAAGACTTCGATAGCTAAGAACGTTGCCTGAGTCCTGGATTTGGACTCATTCTGGGCATGAAGTGGCTGGAACGCCACGAGCCATGGATAGACTGGAAGTCTAAGCTCATTGGCTCAACGCACCCGCGATCGGGTGTAGCATTGGCGAGTCATGAACCCACCTTTGCTCGATCGCAGAAGCGATTCTGGCGTGAGATGCCAGAGATTGGGATGTCTGAAATGATCATTCCCAATGGCGTTAAGGAAGAGTGCCTTAACGAGGGGGATTCGGCGGTTAGTCCCCACGCCGTTAGAGGCGAGGCTGGTGAGTCTCCAGTGGTAGAGGTGGATTGCTCTGAGGTTAAGCGCGAGGCGCTTCCTAGAGAAGAGACCCGTCGTTTGTCTCTTCTGCAGGTCGGAATTGATTCCGACCACGCCGAGTTCGGCGAACAAGTTGCGACTCCTGTGGTTAAGCGTGAGGCGCTTCCAAGCGAAGAGACCCGTAGTTATTCTCTTTCGCACGTCGGAATTGATTCCGACCACGCCGTATTAGGTGAGACCGGCGAGTCACAGGTGGTAGAGGTAGATACCTCTGTGGATAGGGCGATGCGCTTCCAATAGATGGGGCAATTGACTCCCCCCATCTGGGTCCCGGGGTGAGTCCCGAAGCCAGTAGTCAGCAGTCCAATCGGATGCTGAATAGTGTGACAGGTATTGTCACAGAAGGCGTAAGCCTGGAACGGTTGCCTGGGGTAGGCGAACTGTTGTCGTTGGAGGAGATGCCCTTCAACGAATTTGAAGCTGCTTTGAAAGCAGATGAAATCGACGAGGTTGTCGTATTACGTCCGGAAGAGGAGTTGAACTCCTCATCCACGATGGACGAGTCAGTTTTGGTGAAAACCAAGCAGGCATTAAATGCCCGAAGCGGCCTCAAGATCCTTGCGGTTCCTGAGGACCCTTACCATTCCTTATTAAAGGAATTGGAGATGTCATTAGTGACAACCCACCGATGGGGTTACCACCGGATCGGGGAGTCCAACATGAAATTGATTTGGTTCCCGGAACCAAATACTGCGTCACTAAGCAGTGGCTCTCCCCAAGGAACAATGCGACGTCATCGACGCATTCTTCAAGGGGAAAGAAGAGGCAGGGATGGTACGGGAGAGCAAGTCTCCCCATTCATCTCCCACCTTTTGCGTTCGTAAACCGAAGGGGAAGTGGCGCATTGTGCATGCGTACAACAAGCTGAATGCAGCTACTGTACCCATGCAAACTCCGATTCCTCGGAAGGATGTCCTCCAGAACAATATGGCGGGCTGTACGGTGTACAGTGCCTTAGATGTGGTGGACGGGTATTATCAGGTGCTCATGCGAGCATCCGATATTCCGCTTACAGCGGTCAGCACGCGTAGTGGCATGCTGTGGGAGTGGCTAGTTATGCCACAGGGGCTTTCGAATGCACCAGCGACTTTTAATCGCTTGGTGACTCAACTCTTCCGCCCTCATAGGAGGTACATTCCCTGAGTTTACTGTTAGCGTACGTTAACGCCTTTGTCTAAGGCTTCCCTTAGTAGGGATTGGCTAGGGGAGGTGCTCCCCTGCTACAACACTCACTGCACGCTCGACCGTTCCGGGTCGAGCGTCTAGCAGGATATAGTGTAGATTGTAAACTGATTTATTATTTAATATATAATTAGCCTAACTTAATAAACTAATGTAAACTATATGCAATACTAGGTAGAACTTACTTAATCCGTACCTAGCCGAAAATGGAATGTACACCACCTGTGTACCAACACGTGGCAGGCTGCCACGCCTTAACCAGGGATACCGCCCTGATTGGCTAAAACAACAAATAGGTCCGAACCTTTCGGACCGGTCGATACTTGACCTTAACCGTTGTGTATTTACGTACACCAACGTAACTAAATGTAACCCCGTTACAGCTCCTCTCTATTTCTTCGTCCACAGTCAGATCATTTAACATGATCTGCTGTCCAAAAAGCGCAAAATGCTTGATACTTTCTAGAAAGAGGCTATCATGACCTCTAACCGGCGTATTCGAACCCACCAAAGTCTCTACCAAGCAACGGTTCACCGAGTGTGTAGCCACCCATACCAATGGGTACACAAGGTGAGACACGAGCCGAATCATACTCGGCGTCCTGCAGTGCCAATCACCCGATCGGCACCCAGGAGAAGTTCCGCGGAGTACCCCCTCCGTTAGTTGGTCGTCTGGGCACGATGGTGGTTTAATTCCGAACACTTCGGTGTTCGATATTGAACTGGAAACCACTCCGTAACCGGAGAAACACTGCGTCCCGACCATTTTTTTATATAACAAGTGTTCTTCCTCCATTTGTTCCAATATTTTGTTCATCTTACCCACTTTTAGGAGGAGCGCCTTCAATGCGCCCTCCTGGTCGAAGGTTTTCTCTTCGTCCATGAGAATTTGCGTAAAAATACCAACACGATAGTAACGTAATCCAAACGTATTAAATCGACTCACTTCCAAAATTCCAGGAGACCGTTCCACGTAATCCACACGACAGATCGTGACACTTCACATAATAAAACTTAGAACTTGAACTTACGTACCCTCGTGTCCCCTTTCGCTCATGACCTGTAGGAAACTGACACGAGTTAGGGGGCACGGCAAATATTCCGTAATGACTGTACCGGCAATTAGGGCTTGTTTTTCGTTATTGTATTATCTATTTTGTTGAGAACTGATCTCTTAGTACGCAATTGTATATATAACTTAAAATGGCAAGGCTCTCGCAAGATGTCCTTAAGACACATTATATTGAACAGTTGTATTAATCGTTTTGTCCCACGAGTTCATTGCAAACATTGGTCTGAGTCCACCATTGAAAACATGAAGAAAGTATTGATATGCTTCGATTCCTGTTGATCTTTTCGGTCGAAATAGTGCTCACGACGCTTACAACACATAATGTGGGCGTTCAAGCTCAATATCCTGACGTAGAAAATACAAGAGTTGGGATAGAGACGTCAGCACAAGCAGTTCGAGCCATCGCTATAAACACTCCAGAAATTACTAAAATACCAACAGAAGCCGCCACTATAGTAGTGACGGAAGCAGTGACAGTATATCCATTGGTGGAGCCAAAACAAGTTGCAACAGCGTTGGAGCTGCAATAACGTTCGGCGTAGAAGCAGTCACCACGCCCACGCCTTTATCGACACCAAATACCACAGAAGCAGTTACCCATGCCAGTCCTGTTGGAAATACGTGTAGCCATTTCGGCTTTAACGTATTTCCATGATGATGAAACACCATTGGCTGAAATGTGTGGGTATATTTGCGGTTACCTATAGGTATACATTTTAAGTTGCATTAACTTTTTAGGTAACTTTACATAATACACTTTCCTTTTTGCATATAAATCAGTGTGCACTTCTACTGAACTCTCTACGGCTGTCAAACGGCGCTTGCTTGCTTGCCTCTCACGATGATCCTCCCGTGCTGAAACTTTGTCAGCAGGTGAGTATTGATCGCGGGTAGTGTTTAAGACTTTCTATTTAATTTTTTAACAAGTCCTACCTCGACTACCTCGCCATCTCCGTCTGCCTTTTAAGAAGCTTCTAATTCAAGTGCGACCATGCTGCCGAAAACGACGTCATTCGATAGTGATACGCATGGAAGTAAAGTCGAGATCAGCATGCGAGGTAGTGCAGTTGAGAACAACATGAGTGGCAAGGAAGGTGGCAAAGCTTCTAGTGTATCTTCCTTACCTTCACCATTAATAAATACTTCCAAAATTTCCACCAGATTTTTAAATGGGTTACCCTTTGCGAAAAAAGCTGTACTCTTTACCCTTGAGAGTACAGCTTTTTTCGCTAGGGTTTAGGGTTTAGAGTCTCCTCTTCTTCCTCTGAAGATATGAACCTAAACACATCAACATGGGGATCTTAACCACATCGGACACAAGTCCCGATTTTGCCACCAAGGCCCTACCAACATTCGCAGCTGTTGGGAATGATCCGGACTACCAACCAAGAGAATAAAGAGCGAAGTTTACCAAAAAAAAAGGCCCCAGGGGGCAGATCCCCAAGGAAAAGGAACTTTCCCCCGGATAAGGAAGCGGGCGGAGCAGCATTGAGCGCAAGCACGGAAGGGCTGGCACAATACAGGGAGGTAGATGAGATTGTGTCGACTACGCCACCAAGTGATCACTCTGACTCCAGTTACTACGAGTAAGACAAAGAGGTCCTAAATAAGGGGCCAACAGAGGTAAGTGTAGCGCCTGAAGTCATCATACCACAAGACAAAGATACGTTGGAAGAGCAAGCCCTTAGCCAACCTACACCAAAGGGGGTGGTTAGGGTAGACGGACACGACATCACTTTACCTACAAATAGCCATGCAGTCAGTGAGAGACAAGTAACGAGGGAACCAAGGTTGACGGACAGCAGTCAGCCACTCCATCTGACAGTGGAAGACATAGTAGACACACTAAAACAGGTACTTCTCGAAGACCACACCAAGCAGCCGAGACTTCAAACATGGCTGGACTTGATGCAAGAGCTATTCCGTAAGGTGTATAAGGTACCGTCCGGAATGAAGATAAAGTAGCTTGGACCCGTCAAACACTTGCCGGAGTTGACAAAGCAAGAGAAAGAAAGTTTAGTTGATTTGTTTGAATGGATTGTTATAACCCAGAAGCAACAATGGTCAGAATGGAGGAAAAAGGTCATTGCTGCGTGTCTACTAGTTAGACGCGGGAACCAACCATTGCACCAAGTCCTAGGAAAAATTATGGGATCGTCACAAGTAGTTGAAGCAGCTAAGAGCCCACAGATTCTACAAGGATGGCTACACTAAGTCAAGGGAGAACCTATTGACGAATCGGCAGCAGTACGAGACACGGATATCTTTCTATTTAAACCAGAAATATATCCAGAGCCTGTCATGCAACGGATACGTACAGTCTGCCTCAAGGAGTGGAAGGTAAATCGTAGTAAGAAGTTAAGAGAAGGTACTGCGGATGAATGGTTGATCGTGAAAGGGCTTACAGAAGTATCAATTATTGCGCGTCAATTACCCCAGTTTTTGACAGGTTTAATGACGTCTACGGATCGGCTACGACTGTTGCTGACTATTCGTGTACAGGTAGAAGGGTGTTTGATAATGGAAATGAAAGGAGAAGCGCCGATAAAACGATCGTTTCAAAGTACTAGAAGTATACAAGAAAGTATAGCTATGGCGGCATCGGTAAAGGGAGTGGGTTCAAATCAGCTTTGGGAGCTGCTAGCCCAAGTCAAGACTATTAGTTATAATCGGTCGAAACACTGCCTGAGCTTCCATTTTTGTAACAGAGACATAGCGCAAAAGTTCACACAAGTGGAAGTACCATATCATAAACAGATTCATAGGTTGAAGAACGTTCATGCGGAAGTGGAATCACACACAACAATTTGGGATCAGCAATATGGAGCACATGGTTGTATTTTGGGGTCGGCACCAGAATATACGATGATTATCAAAAATGTTACGAGAAACATAGATATTATGAGACTCCACGCGTTTTTGCAATCCAAGTTAGTAGTCGGGTTTCAGTTAGAAGAACTGGATCAGGGAGGACCGATGTCGCACACGTCTTGGATTGGGCTTTGAACATTGATGGGGTGGATGTCCAGCAGAGTTTCAAAATATATGGAGGATATGGTGGTGTGGAGAGATCCTAACCGTGTAACATCCGGCAATAAGGGGACGAAGACATTGTCTGCGATGTGGGGAGGTAGGCCATCAGATCCGAGGGTGTCCCCTGACCCATTCCGACCTAATGAACAAAATTGTATACAAGTATCAGTAGAGGAGGCGGAAGCCTTAGACGTACCGGAACCCACCTTCAAAAGCTTAGAGGCGATGCGACAAGAAGTGACCAACAATCGTCTCAAATACAATCAGACTCGCACTAAGAAGATGGAGGCGATGGATTCAAAGGCGGACGAGAACAGTGGAACTACTCATTCCACGCAGGTGAAGGCCTCATCCAACGAAGGAAGTGAACAGGGGCCAAAGAGGGACCACCAGCCCGCAGTGATGGTGAAGAAGGAACAATCAGCAAGTTCAGACTGGGTTCTTGTTGACCGAAAGAAAACAAAAGTGGTAATTAATTTGGATAAGGCAGGAAAAATAGAAACCTCTATAGGTGTGCATGTTAAAAAAATCAGGAGTATAAAAAGAAGAGGGACAGCAACGGGTGGCTGAAGTCAAACATAGCCAGCCCCCACCAAATACAATAAGCGCGGCAGTAAAAGGTGTGGGTCCGAACGGGAAGGATCACCAGGATATTAAGGAAAATTACCTAAACAAGGGCCAGGACAGCAAAGTAAAAAAGATCATACGGATTTATTGGTGACTGAGGCAAAAGTAATAAAATCCCTGAGGAAGATCCGGACACAAGTGACCCAGACACAAGGCAAATTAGAGCCTTTCAAATGGGGCATCACACCAATAGATACGGCAGCTATTTGGACAGTAGAAGATGCTATGATGAAGATGGGACTTCGACGAATCACCACACCAGCAAATGGGAATTGCCAGGTGTATAGTGTGATCCAAGGATATGTGAACTCATCTCTCGCAGGACGGGCAGACGTATTAGTGGAAGCAGCTAGGATGATGAAACAAGGATGTGTGGCAAGGGCACTGATGGATTTCTCGTTGAAAGTTCCGGCTGGCATAAAAAAACAAACGTTACGATCGTTGGGTAGAGGTTACGATAAAATATCGGCTAAGCAATCTGAAATAGCCTTTAAGGAGTACTTGACTGAATTTGGGACTAGCTGCTCCGAAGTGGAAAAAAGTGTGTATTCCAAAGTATGGGGGAATAATGATACCCTAAGCTGTTTGGGAACGATGTTACAGCGTGATATATTCGTGATATGTCCAGACATGTCAACAGGAACAATGGGGGCAATTTACTATGCACCGGAGACGAGATCACATCTTAACAAGAAGTTTTCTGCTTGTGGCGAATATCCTATGTCTTTGGGAATATGTATACAAACGGTGATAGAACTGAAAAAAAGGCAGACGGTGACGAAAGTAACTTACCGATTGTTATTCACTTTGAAAATGCTCAATACCAAGGATATATCCATGGATGGAGAGGCTTCAGTAACGGCAAAAAGGTTGACCAACAAGACCAGGACGAACTTATGACTGATGGTGATAATGAACATAACAGCCTTGCCGAGGAGTGTAACGGGGTTACATTCGGGTTGCATTGAATGTTGGTGTACATGAGTACACCACGGTTGAGGTTAGTATTGGCCAGGTTGAAAGGTTTCGAACCTTTGGATATTTTAACCAATCAGAGCAGGGGCCATTGGTGTGGTGGTGTGTCAGCCATCCACGTGTCAGTACACAGGTGTGTACACTACATTTAGCTAGGTACGAATTAGGAATATTCTACTTAGTATTACATATAGTTTATATTAGTTTAAATTAATTTAGGCTAATTACATATTAAATATATTCAGTTTACATTTCACTCTATTTAGCGGACGCGCGACCTCGACCGGTCGCGCGCGCAGTGAGTGTCGTAGGTAAGAGGGAATCCTCCCTTTACTTACATCCCGTAAAGGGAATACAGCCGTTAAGGCTAAGTCGTAAACTAACCCGGGAATCTTGGCCACGAGTAGAAGAACTCTCCTACTAAGCCCTTTACAAGGGCGTATCGGCTAAGTAGCGGTATCTACCGCTTTAAGGAAGAATCTTCCTCTTTGCGCTAGCCACACCGTGCGTATACGCACCGGCTACATCTGGTAGCACTTGTAGTCAATCCAAAACCTGTGTTGGTAGACTAGGCATCCTCTGCAGAGGATGAATCAGGACGATTGGGATAGTTTGACCCTCGTCCAGCAGGAAGCCTTTAAAAGGCTGTTACCTTTAACGGGGGAAGAAGGCATGAATCTCCTAGTGGAGCAGGGCCTTGAGGCCGTAAAGGCAAGGGTAAATGCCCTCATCGCTCATGAGGCGAGTTGCAGTGGAGTTCATTCCACGGGGGTCCGCCCTCCATTATCGTTTAAGATAAGGAGTTCACCGGAGAGAAGGGTGACAACCTTTATGTTTGGTTGCGAGAGGTCGAAACGGCCTTCGCCACAGCGAACATGACCGCTGATCCCTTGCAAGTGGGACTTGCATTGACCCATCTTACGGCCAAAGCCCGTACATGGGCGTTTACATGCTCGGAGTCAGTCACGGACGTGTTTCCAACATGGAAGGTCCTTAAGCAGAAGCTCATGGACATGTACACAACGCCTGATCTGGTTTTCCAGAATCAACTGGCGTTCCTGAGGTGCCTTCAAGGCACTAAGGACCTGGAGATTTATATCCAGGAGCTTAAGACCCTGTTGGCAGGGATGTACGCGAAAGCGTATTCGGGCGATTTGTCCATCCCCGTCTTCATGGGAGGCCTAAGAGAAGGGCCAGCACGTTCGGAATTGTTCCGATGCCTACCCGAATCCCTGGAGGAGCCGTTCAAGATGGCGTTCAACGCCTAGAGGAACTTTCGTTCCTCTAAGGTGGGTCCCGAACCCATGGACCTGAGCCAGGTCGAAGCGGAGGAGAAACCTCCCGCTAAGAGTCACTCTGACTCTTTTCCACAGAGCTTCGAGGCAGAGCTCTTAGCTATGTTGCAGCGGCGTGGGCCGCTGAGATGCTTCCTGTGTGGGAGCACGGATCATCTGACGAACAGATGTCCGAAAAATCCCCAGCGAGACACTCGCTACGAGGGACCAAGGGTGGGGAAAAAGCCCTTGTACAAGCCGTCGGGAAACGACGGCTCCCAGTAGGTGCGAGGCGCCCTACTGGGGGACCCCTCAGTGTTGTTAATCCCCAGGGTAGGGTCCGGCAGCACAAAGCCTCGAGGGAAGCGGTGCTTTCTAGCACCGAGTTGGTGTACCAGCCAGGTTTGCTGGTAGTCCTTGCGGACGTGAAAGGCTTTGATAAGCCTTGGAGAGTCTTGATAAACTCTGGAGAGTCTGACAATTATGTCAGACGGGCTTCTGTTGAGAAGAGACGGCTGTATGCCGAGGCCCTAGAGGCACGTTATCGTGACGTTGTCACGGTCCGTCTAGCGACGGGCGTACAGGTTTCTGTACCCAAGGTCTCGATTGACCTTAAGCTGAAGTTTGCAGACTTCGACAGCTTAGAACGTTGCCTAGTCCTTGATTTGAACTCGAGGTATGACATCATTCTGGGAATAAAGTGGCTGGAACGCCACGAGCCATGGATATACTGGAAGTCTAAGTCCATTGGCTCAACGCACCCGTGGTCGGGTGAAGCATTGGCGAGTCATGAACCCACCTTTGCTCGATCGCAAAAGCGATTCTGGCGTGAGATGCCAGAGATTGGGATGTCTGAAATGATCATTCCCAATGGCGTTAAGGAAGAGTTCCTTAACGAGGGGGATTCGGCGGTTAATCCCCACGCCGTGAACGGTGAGACTGGTGAGTTACCTGTGGTAACTCCAGTGGTAGGGGTAGAGACCCCTGTGGTTAAGCGCGAGGCGCTTCCACGCGAAGAGACCCGTAGTTCGTATCTTTTACACGTCGTAAATGATTCCGACCACGCCGTTATAGGCGAGACTGGTGAGTTACCTGTGGTAACTCCAGTGGTAGGGGTAGATACCCCTGTGGTTAAGCGCGAGGCGCTTCCAAGCGAAGAGACCCGGAGTTCGTCTCTTTCGCACGTCGGAAATGAGTCCTATTACGCCGTTATAGGTGAGACCGGCGAGTCACCGGTGGTAGAGGTAGAGACCTCTGTGGATAGGCGCGTGGCGCTTCCAATAGATGGGGCAATTGACTCCCCCCATCTGGGTCTCGGGATGAGTCCCGAGGCCAGTAGTCAGCAGTCCTACAGGATGCTGAATAGTGTGACAGGTGTTGTCACAGAAGGCATAAGCCTGGAACGGTTGCCTGGGGTAGGCGAACTGTTGTCGTTGGAGGAGATGTCCTTCAACGAGTTTGAGACTGCTTTGAAAGCAGATGAAATCGACGAGGTAGTCGTGTTGCGTCCGGAAGAGGAGTTGAACTCCTCATCCACGATGGACAAGTTAGAATATCACAGTTTAATTTCAGACGCGTTGTATGAAATTTAAATAAGAGATTATAAGTTATTATAATCTACGAAGGAAAAGTCGATTCGGTATAAATACCGAATCTTGCAGGTTAACTAATAGTACAGCTAGTTAAAGACTTGATATTATTATATTAATTAGTTAGTTACTATACTATTATCCTCTAAACCACCCATTTAATAAACACTCTTAATTTTGCGTTCTTAGGCATAAGTAAATATATAAATTGGTCCACAACATCCAGCAGCTCACGGTGTTTTACGTTTATGAGTCAGTTTTGGAGAAAACCAAACAGGCATTAAATGCCCGAAGCGGCCTCAAGATCCTCGCGGATCCTGAGGACCCTTACCATTCCTTATTAAAGGAATTGGAGATGTCATTAGTGACAACCCACCGATGGGGTTACCACCGGATCGGGGAGTCCAACATGAAATTGATTTGGTTCCCGGAACCAAATACTGCGTCACTAAGCAGTGGCTCTCCCCAAGGAACAATGCGACGTCATCGACGCATTCTTCAAGGGGAAAGAAGAGGCAGGGATGGTACGGGAGAGCAAGTCTCCCCATTCATCTCCCACCTTTTGCGTTCGTAAACCGAAGGGGAAGTGGCGCATTGTGCATGCGTACAACAAGCTGAATGCAGCTACTGTACCCATGCAAACTCCGATTCCTCGGAAGGATGTCCTCCAGAACAATATGGCGGGCTGTACGGTGTACAGTGCCTTAGATGTGGTGGACGGGTATTATCAGGTGCTCATGCTAGCATCCGATATTCCGCTTACAGCGGTAAGCACTCCTAGTGGCATGCTGCGGGAGTGGCTTGTTATGCCACAGGGGCTTTCAAATGCGCCAGCGACTTTCAATCGCTTGGTGACTCAACTCTTCCTCCCTCATAGAAAGTACGCTCAGACGTACTTCGACGGTATATTCGTTCATAGTCGCGCGGAAGGCGACTCGTCTGATGTTCAGACGCACCTTATACACCTTCGAGCTGTGATCAAATGTATGCGAGAGCATAAACTCTATGCAAACGCATCCAAATGTATTTTTGGTGCTGAGGAAATTCCTTTCCTCGGATGCTTCATCGGTAAGGATGGAGTGCGGGCGGATCCCGCGAAGGTGAAAGCCATTGTGTAGTGGCCTTCGCCTGTAAATCTTAGCGATTTATGGAAGTGGCTTGGATTAGCCAATTATCTCCACAAATACAGCGAGAACTACGCTGAAATGGCGAAGCCACTGACGGACCTTCTTAAGAAGGATGTTGACTGGTGTAGGGAAACCAAACACCAAAACGCTTTTGAAGCGCTAAAGGGGAGCTTGTTAAAAGCCCCCGTTCTTGCTCTCCCAGACTCTGGGAAACCTTTTAGCGTCGTCTGCGACGCCTCCGATTTCGCAATCGGATGTGCTTTGTTACAAGCAGACGATTCAGGAAGGGAACGCGTGATTGCGTTTGAGCCGAGGCAGCTTAAAGCTGCGGAACGGTATTAACCCGTTCATGTCAAGGATCTACTTGCAATGAAGTATGATCTTGTCAAGTTTAGGGTTCGCCTACTCGGCTCAAAGCCGTTCGTGTTTTATACTGACCACGCGTCCTTACGGACAGCGACAAAGTCGCCTCATCTCTCGCAACGGATGGCCCGTTGGCTCTCCTTCTTTGCGGAGTAAAACATTTAGGTTAAGTATAACCTGGCAAGCAGAACGTGCTTGCAGACGCGTTGTCGCGTCGTCCCGATTACGAGATCGCTCACGCGACATTCGTCACCACGTCTGTGGTGGATCTCATAAGCCAGGCGTATGAGAGAGAACCACAATGTACGGCGCTTATCAGCGCGTTAGGTGAAAAGGGTCTTGGCTCGTCTGAGCCAACCCTGTCAAGTCGAGCTAAAGCTCGTTTACACCGTTACAGGTACTGTGACGGTCTGCTATTTTATAGAACGAGCGCGGAGGACACTCCGCGGGTGGTTGTTCCTCATGATGAGGAACTGAAGTATAGAGTCCTCTTTGAGGAACATGACGCCCCTACCGGGGGTCATTTAGGTCGGGATAAGACCTACAGCGCTTTAAGCGCTTTGTATTGGTGGACCAATATGTATAAGTGGGTCGGTGCGTATATAAGCACCTGTGAGACGTGTCAGAGGGTTAAACCCTCTGCAAGTTCAGCTGCACCTTTGTCGAGCTTATCGGTTCCAACGGAGTGTTGGGAATCCATTAGCACGGATTTTATCTTCGGTTTTCCGAAGGATAAGGCCGGGAACACAGGCATATTGGTCTTTGTAGACCGTTTGAGCAAGATGGCTCACCTGGCGGCGGTGTCAGAGTCCATAGATGGACAAGGAACAGCGAAAGTGTTCCTATACCGTGTCTTTCGACAGCATGGTCTACCTGATTCCGTTGTATCGGATCGGGATCCCCGTTACGGAGCAGTTTTGGGTCGCGGTGTTTGACGTGCTAGGCACCAAGCTCCTCATGTCCACTGCGGATCATCCGCAGACGGAAGGACAAACGGAACGCGTTAATCGCGTTGTGGAAGACATTCTCCGGAGTTTATGCCCGAAGTCTCCAAAGAGTTGGAGTGAGATGCTTTCTATGGACGAATTTGCTATAAACAATTCGGTCCATGCATCTACGGGGTTTACCCCGTTTTACGTGAACGGATTAGTGAATCCGAGGGTTCCGTTGACGCCACGTGTGTGTGGTCCAGGGCTTAAGGGGGGAGGATTCCCTGATGTCAGCCCTGTATCTGTGCGAAAGCACATCGATAAGTTTTTATCGACGCGCCTTAGTGTCTTACGAAACGTCTGCGATGCCATGGCGGAAAGCCAAGACAAGCAGAAGGAGCAAGATGACCGCAAGGGGCGGCGTAACAAAAGGGTGTACAAAGTGGGAGAAAGTGTTTTATTAAACGCTAAAAATCTTCCTACACATGCAGTTTCAAATGTGTTGCGAAATAAACTGCGCCCCAGGTTTGTGGGACCCTTAAATGTACTAGCCCGAAAGGGCTTATCGTATACCTTGGACATCCCGAAGGTGATGCGTACTCATTCAACCTTTTATGTCGGTATGCTTAAGCCATACCAGGACCCGGAGGCGGGGCCCCTCCTGGAGGACGGTGGAAAGGCGGATAGCCTTAAGGCACCGCAGGGCGAAGTAAGCCCGAAAGGGCTAAAATGCGACCACGAATCTCCGCAACGGTCGTCTCGAGAGAGGCAAGCCGCCTCTCAAAGCGATCAGTTGCATCCCGCTCATCGCGGATCCCCTCGTGGAGATCATGGATGCGAAGGCTGTGTCGATCACAGCGCTCGCGAATCTCACGTCGCAATTGCGCGACCTCCTCCTCCAATGCTCGATGCGGAGAGTACTCCACACTTTCATGTGGAGCGGCAGATGGCGCGACGCCATCATCGGGGTCAAACCCAGTATCTGGTGAGGTGGAAGGGTTATCCACACTCACAGAGTTCGTGGGAGTTCGAGACTCCCCTTCGGCAGGATTGCCGCGACGTCGTTGACGCTTTTGAGCGGGAGAATCCCGCTTTAGGTCAACGACCAGAGGGGCATGAGAAGCTCCTTCACTCCCAATAAGTGGGAGTTCGCCGGAGGCAGATGTGGCGATCACACTGTCTTCGGACACCATGGTGGAGACAGGGACGCTGGCGTAGCGCGTGCGATACGGAGCACGTAGTTGCTCCATCTCTTTGGCTTTGGCCAATGTCAGGCGCAACACCCTCTCCACCCAAATGTCTCGGCGGGAATAGCTGTCATGCAGCTCATCGAAGCTGGGGAGAAGCTTCTCCCCTTCCGCCCAAGCGCGGAACTTCTTCTATGCATCTTCGGCACTTTCTCCTGGAGAAAGAACGAAAGGAACCTCGCGGAGGTTCTCAACAGGGGCACCCTGTGCCTGCCTGTTTAAGTGCTCTCGGTACGAGACGCTAGTGAACTGCTTTTGTGTAAGCAGTTGTTACCGGAGTTTCTCACGGCGTTCGCGTTAATACGGCTGTTCAGCCGCGGGACCAGGGATATAGGACGCTAAACTAGTCCTTACCAAACGCCTGGCCCGCCTTGGAAAGTCACGAGGACCATCAAAATTATAAGCCGCCCTTGACGGGCGTTTGGGGGCGCGTAACGCAGCCCTTAGTGCCTGTGCGGCAAGTTGGGAGTCTTGAGCTGCGTCCAGCTCATTAATGACGATCGCCTTTGGCGATTCGGATGTATCATCCGATATGGGCAGGGGTGCCGAACTGGTTAGTGCATTTTCCTCACGTGTGGGGAATGGATTAGGCTGCCGACAACGCCGTTCGGCGCTGTCGGAGCGGCTCACCATTGGGGAGTATCCCCAATGGCATCCACTTCCGAGTTCTCGGAGTAGTCTACCTCTTCTAGAGGAGACGCCATAGCACCACTGGAGGTGTACATATGGATGGCCAGAGGAACTGGCGTTGGAGTTCTCCAACAAGATTTTGATTATTGCGTAAGCAATAGTCTTGATGGGGGAGGATGTAACGGGGTTACATTCGGGTTACATTGAGTGTTGGTGTACATGAGTACACCACGGTTGAGGCCAGTATTGGCCGGTTTGAAAGGTTTCGAACCTTTGGTTATTTTAACCAATCAGGGCAGGCGCCCTTGGTGTGGTGGTGTGTCAGCCATCCACGTGTCAGTACACAGGTGTGTACACTACATTTAGCTAGGTACGAATTAGGAATATTCTACTTAGTATTACATATAGTTTATATTAGTTTAAATTAATTTAGGCTAATTACATATTAAATATATTCAGTTTACATTTCACTCTATTTAGCGGACGCGCGACCTCGACCGGTCGCGCGCGCAGTGAGTGTCGTAGGTAAGAGGGAATCCTCCCTTTACTTACATCCCGTAAAGGGAATACAGCCGTTAAGGCTAAGTCGTAAACTAACCCGGGAATCTTGGCCCCGAGTCGGATAACTCTCCTACTATGCCCTTTACAAGGGCGTATCGGCTAAGTAGCGGTATCTACCGCTTTAAGGAAGAATCTTCCTCTGCGCGCTAGCCGCACCGTGCGTATACGCACCGGCTACAAGGAGGACACGGGACTTCCGCCTAGTAAAAGGCAGCGGTTTATACCCACGATGGCAGAAATTGACCAAGCTCTCATAGAGTCCAGTGATTCCAAGATAACTAGCGAGTCGCAACTGATTATTATGAAGTCTTACCCAGTGGAAGATTTTACCGGGAGGCAAACAACAGCTATTATTGCACAAGAGAAAGGGTCATCAGACCTTGAAGGTTACGCCAGCTGGGAGATCGCTCAGATTCTCAGATGGCACATAACTTGGGTGAGAATATGGACGGACACAGTGCACGGAAATTACAAGAATTTCTGTTGAAAACAGTTGTGAAGTTGCAGGAACATGAACAAGTGCAGGTATTACGGGCAGATATTACTGACTCACAAGTGAGACATGTATTGAGTCAACAGTATCACGCGGACCAAAGCATGTTCGAGGCTTGGAATAATTTACGTTTGAGTACCCAGGACTATAATTGGACATAATTAGGTACACAGGGGGGATGCACCTTTGACAGAGATGGATCGGAATATAGTCCATCATACCAAATTATGTCCAGGCCCACAGACGCGTCGGATGGAACAGACTGTAAGCAGGGTAACTTTGGACGGGTTGGGAAGGACCCTTTATCTTTATTAGAGGGGGCATCTGTTTTGGAAAGAATACGAGAGTAACCACTTCCTGAGCCGGTTAATACGCAAGACAGCCAACAGGGTATACAATGTGAGTTGTATGACGAATACGCCCACGCCCAAGTAGATCATAGTGAATTGGTAGACCTAGTAAGAAGTGACAACTGGGAACAACTTTGGGATGCGAGGCGGAGCGACTGGGACCGATATTCGACTTTGGCTTTTCCGGAAACTACTGAGTCCCCAGACACGTGGAAAAAGGCAGTACTCCATGCATCTCCGACTTTTATTTCTCTATTGAAATGTTTCCCGTTTCCGCATAAAATTTTGGAACAATTGGGGGATGCTTGCAGGATTTGACTAACAGATGGAGGAGCGAATGTTGGGAAGCCTTCATCCCGGACGGCAAAAATGGTAAGCATGGCACCTTAGATCGTACTATTTTCAAGTCGTGGGAACAAAAGGAGCTGGCAGTGTCAGATAGGAAACACAAAGAATCGGTACGTAATAGTACGCAAGAGTAGCTGCTATTAAGGCGCCAGAAGTATGGAAATCAGGCTATTCTGCAGCTGTGTGACCCAAAGTGGAGACAGCGGTTTGACATAGCAATAATTAGTGCAGAACTATATGGGCCACAATTAGCGGCACTTATATGAGAAAATGATTATCCGGATGAATCAATTATGAACAAGTTATCAAAGTGGCACACGTGATACCAGAATACAAACAGAGTATCCGGTGTATTGTGGAAAAGCAACCTAAGGCGTGGGAGGAGTTGGCAAGGTTTATGCAGAAGGTCGTCGAGTCTACCAGTGGTAAAAACCATGCCACAGGTTGACAGACATGTACCAAGATGGGAGGATCGACAGATCACCCCATCTTCCTATACTAAGGGCTCCTCAGTGGACGATGGCAATGCTGGGAAATTGGCTGTACTCTCATTACTGTCACACATTGATGTGTATAGCAAAGAGTGGACATTAAAACTTAATGAGTGGAGATCGGAATTTCAGCTATGGCAGGAACGAAGGTCCAATACCAAGGACGGGGAGATACGATTTATATCACAAAACATACGAGGTTTTACAAAGGGATCTCGGCGGAACTGGTTGCAGGCATGGCGGGATATCCCGGTACAACAAAGACCAGCGTGCTTGTTGATCCAAGAAACACATATTACGACTGTAGAGGAAGCTGAAGACGTTACAAATATGTGGGAATCGATGCGGACAACAAATAGTTCCGGAAACCGTATGGCATATTGGAGTATTTCGGAGACAAAAACATGGGGTGTGGGGATTATTCTCTTCCTGAATTATGTAGATGAAGCGAGACCATGGCACCAAAAGTGGTGGTGTAAACGAGTGATGGGGGTCCAAATACGTCAATGGAAGATCATTAATATCTAGGCACCAGCGGATACAAAAATAAAGCGGCAACATTTCTTCGCTACTTTACGTAAATGGAAAATTTTCAACTAATGATTATGGGATCATGAGGGGAGATTTCAATTGTGTTGAAATGCCAATTTTAGATCGTCTGGGAGGTGATCGGGGTGAAAATACGGAGTGTATTGAGCTGACAAAATTAGTAGATGACTGGGGTGTCCAAGATGTGGTGATAATCTAACAATCGTTATGGGACGAAACTCAAGTACAAAAAAGTTCCCATTATACATTCTGGAGGTGGTCCAGGGCCAGCCAAATAGATCGCTTTTATCTCAAGGAATATTTATTTCGTTGGGTAACCCGCTTAGAGGTTTGAAGTCCACCAGTCTTTTCGGACCATGAAGAAACTACGCTGATATTACGAGATCCGTCAACTCAACAGGTGACTGGAAACAAAACAAAAAGACTAAATTACCCGTTGAAAGGGGGTGACCAGTCTAAAATTCGAGGGAAGTTAGACAGGAAGTTACTCTACTCGACGACTGAATCTTCACGCAAAGAGCAATAGAACTTGGGAATATTATAAAATGGACTGGACAAACGCGATCCGAACGATCACAAACAGAATGGCCAGGAGGAGACGACGGAAAGCCATACAATTACACCGAGCGATTTATGGCTCGACGGAAGATAGGGACCATCTGCTGAAAATTGGAGTGGAAGAGATACGTCAATTAAACATGTACCGGAAAGGAAGAAAATTGCAGAGATCAGTACAAGATGTCCGGTGGATCTTCCGCAGGACGGCAATATGGGATATCAATCAAAATGTTACTAGAATTGACATTCCATATGGCAAAGGGAAGGTAAATGATTTACCTATTCCCGAGAAATTTGTGCACGTGTGGAGGTCAATACTGGGGAACAGTCATCGACGAGTAGAAGTGTCACAGTTGTCACAGTCACTGGATACTTTCATGCGGATACCGGCCTCGAGAAGAGTAAATGCATAGGATAATGCGGACTTAATGATGTCGATCACAGAAGAAGAGATTAATATGCCAATAAAGGGTATTGAGCGACGTAAAGCGGAGGTTCGGATGGGCTCAATAATGATTTTTACAAGGATTTTGAGCTTGAACTCACACCGGCTCTACTCAGGACAGTAAATGACATAATGAAGGGGGGGGGAAATTCCGGCATCCTTTTCACAAGCACTCATCATTCCATTGAGAAAAAAAAGGAGATTCGACAAATGCTATGGACTATCGTCCAATATCGCTTCTACAGACAAGTTATAAGATTTTCACGAAAGTGCTTGCGATGCGACTACAAAAGTTCCTAGGCAGACTGATCGGGGACACCCAACAAGGATTTGTCTATGGCCGAAAAATGGACAAGTCAGTAGTAATGATGCTGGAATTACTACGAACAAAGAGCAAAACTACACCACAGTCTTTGTAAGAGTGTGGAGGCATCTTGCTGCTGAATTTTGCGAAAGCATACGACACTCTTGACAGGTGTTACCTCTTCGCAGTACTCGAAAAATTTGGGTTTGCGGAGAGGTTTATCAGTCTGATCAAAAGGATTCATAACGGGACAACCACGCAGGTTTTGGTAAATAATGAGTTATCCAGGCCTATGCAAGTGAAATGGGGAATACGTCAAGGGTTCCCTTTAGCACCACTGCTTTTTATTCTTGCCGTGGAACCACTAAGATTAGCACTACTTCAGAATCGTGGAATCACAGGATTATCTGTCGATGGGGAAAAAACACACGGGAGCATAATTTTTCTGCCTTTGTTGACGATTCAACAATCTTTTTCGCTAAGTCAGACCAAGTTGGACGTGCCATGGAGATGGTGAAGTTCTTTGGAACGGTATCTGGATTGTATGTTCAACCCTCCAAATGTCAATACATCTTTCTCACATAAACGGAAGTTTGTAAAAAGTGGTTTGGTATACCTGTTTTAGAACAAAATGAGACGACCAGGTACCTTCGACATCAGGTGGGGGTACTGCCGTTGGCACACACAAACTTGGCATCAAGAATCAGAGCGATTAAAAGACGGGTGATAACAGCGACAAACTGTGGAACATCAGTAATAGAGAGGATACAAGTATTCAACGCGGTAATCATTCCGGCCATCTTGTTTACAGCGAAAATGTTTCGCCGTCACCAGCAGTATTAAAACAACTAGTCGATATACAGAAGAAGTTTATCTGGGGAAACCAGTCCAATGAGGACAAAAACTAGGCATAAGATCTCGCCCTTGCTGATCTACATACCGAGAAGAGCAGGTGGGCTACAATTAATATCGATACCGGTAGTGATCCACACCCTAATGGTGAAGGAAGCAACGTGATGGATATTACAGCCGAGAGACCGGTATAGCTAAGCTTGGAGACAGTACAGTGGCTTATCGAAGCGGTATTTGTTTGTGTCGCCTAGACCCCACTCGGCCAGGATACCTACTACAGTACGTAAAGAGCCAATGGAACTAACGTATAAGTTGTTGCAACAGGCGTTCGGGCCTTCTCAGCAGGTGCAAGACAAAATAAAAGGGCACGTCACGACATACTTACCTCGACTAATTATGGATAATATAGCACAGGAGTCTCAACCAGCGACAGGAGTACACCAGGGTGAGGTGATCACGATACAAATCACTATTGGGGACGACAAGTGGCATGAGGGTATGCCGGAGGCGATACAAGCCTTTTGGGGTACATTTAGATGGCACGGAAATCCATGGATCCTTGAAGCGTCCATATTACCTTTGGAGAGACATAAGTTCTTGCGACAACCTGATGTGTCGATAAAGGAGATGGGAATAAGGCGGATCTCTACTACTACCTTTCAGTGGACCAGTAGGTTTGGCGGATGTAAAGGACACACCAGAGCGAAAACTATCCGGTGGTTGGCGGCAATTATTGTCTGTTCTCCATTGGTACCAATAAGTCAGATTGTAGGGGACCCTCCCGCTTTAGACTTAGTTTAGACGCCAAAAGAGTACGAGAACGTGAAGTGGGTCAAGGTAACCGAGAGAGAGTTGCACGGTATAGCAGGATCAATAACGTAGAAGTTTTTCCAACGTGAAGATGGTATTTATTGGGATCGACTCTAGCACGGAGAATAGACAGAGAAGGAACCCGACTCGACTCCGGCCTTGACGAGTGTGGTGTTTAAAGCCAATCCCACACTCCATGGATATCCGTGGGACACCACCAAAGTGGGAAAAGGCAAATCGATTACTTTTTGAATCAGACGAACCTTTCGTGGTCTGTATAATCATTTAGTTACTGGGAAAGTACAGCAAATGATTGATCGTTGGGATAAACGGCGGGCTCAAACCAGATGGAACAGGTTCCTATAAGAACAATCGCCGCATTGGCTGTGGGACCATGGGCATATCTTGACGGACTACCAGACCTGGGTTATGTATCGACTTCCAACGTTCCAGCTAAATGTTTTCTACGCGGGGTACCGAGATGAGCGACAATGCCCACTGATAACAACTGTAAGTTTGAAGGGAAAGGTATCACACATATTATGTGGGTGTCGGCGGGCTCAAAGGTTTTGGGAACGTCTTTTGATCAGTTGGAATGGACCTGAGTCTGTAAGGCAGCAGATGGACATATTTCAACGCAATATTGCGACCAGAAAAGCGCCGGAACAGACGGAAAGTATGAGGAAGCGCATCAATAGCCGATGGGGTCAGCGGACGGATGACTGTATGAAACACTTACAGTGGATGTGGTGGGATTTTTGCTCAATCGGGATGACGTGGCTTTGGCAGATGAGAAATCAAGTTGTGCATACCCAGCGAGAATGGTCACAGTTCGAACATATTGACGAAATCTGGAATAGATGTGTCACTCAGTTGTGGGCCGTGGTTACATACGAAAAGAAGAGGCCTCAATCGAGGATCCAAGGTTTACAGTTGCAGGTATGCCTCGAATTCTGCTAGATGGAACGGTCAAGACACAACGGATGCAGCTCATTCAATTCAACGATCTACCAGAGGTCACAGCAGCACATCCGGAGTGGAGTTTACCGACAGTACTAAAACATTACATCGTAACTAATAGCGTCTGAGGCTAAATAGAGTACGTTCACACACAACCACATCGGACACAACATACACAACTCCAGTCGCTCCACTGCCATCGAAATTTTACTTTTTTGGAAAGCAACTGAGTCGAGTCTTACATCACGAGACATACCACTGAGTGGTGGCGCTCAAGCCGAACTAGATAAGAGTTTACGCTCGTCTATCGAATAAGACGTGGCCAACCAACACTCGCAGATTGCTAGTCTGCCTGGTCGTGACTCAATGACCCAAGTGCCCCAAGCACTTCGTGAAACAAACGCTTCTTCAGAGTTTCTGTGTCCGTGGGTACTTGGAGTTTCAGTTGATTGCACTGATAACTCGGCAACTCGGAAATTGGAGCTCTCGCAATAACAAATGACATCGACGCAATAAGCGACGGATACACCATGGGTGACAGGTATTTGACTAGCAGCAGATTTTCAGCTTCGTCGCGGCTCTCTAGCGAGCTCGGACAAAGCGTCTCTGGTCGATTTCAGCATACCGCCTTTCGTCACCATCCGTCTTAGCAAGAAAGCAGACATCTCCGAGCAAGGCACCCATCACACTGGACAATACTATGTTGCGTATTAATATCCCAGAATCGTATAGTTATTGAATCCCCTACGGACAACGACAGAAACACTATCCTAACGCTTAAAGGTGACAAAGCGAGCAATGGACGAGATCCATTTGAGCTGTAGGCAGCAACAAGCACCAAGGAGGCGGAACCATCCAGAATCGGGTAAATGAGGCGTTAAGTTAATCTGACATAAAGCAAACTCACAGTATCGCTTTTTTAAAACTCTGTACAAGAAAATGTATGAGGTCCCTGTACTATGTTCGATTACTATATAGTTCACCAACCGTACGACAAAAACATCACATTTACCATCGCTTCTTGGCGTTTCACTTCTTCTAGCTTGCTGCTACTGAGAAAGCTTTGCACGCACCTCCAACACAGAACCAGACGGAAGGTCAGCAAGGCGGTATGGTCCGTACTGTACACGGATTAACCGCTTCACTACCAGTCGTATATGAGCCAGCGCTTTTCGAACTTCACGATTCTGTCACCAGTTGGAAAAATTACTCGTTGGTGGAGAGCTAACAGCATTTAAAAATCAAAGAGATAACAAAGCACCTTGCCCTCGGTGACTTCCACTTGCAACCACGAATCTTTGTTGTCCGTAGATTGCACCGTCACATTTATTGGTCGATACTTCAGTCCATTCACGATCGGTCCTCGCTCTAGTTCCTGTAGTTTCGACTTGCTTACGTTGCCGCGAACTAGCGCACGATATATTCGAGAAACTCCCGATTTCGGGTGTTCTAATTTCCTCGCATAGTCTCCGTTATTGGTGAGGAGCAGTAATCCCTCTGTATTGAAATCTAGTCGTCCCTACGAAACGTGAAGCAACATGACAGAATTGACACTTCTCCGTCCCAATAAAGCAAAACAAGAAAGAGAAAGAGCGAGCGTGAGTCTGTACCACTGGCATCATGTGCTGTGTGATCCCCATTACTCTTAGCCGATCAAATATCGTGGCACGTCGTTGAGGATCGCTGTTCGTCACTAACTCCTACAAATCGAATATCAAATACAAATTTGGGCTCGTTCTCAAAATACTTATAAGGTTTTTTCACCAACCCCCTTCATCTTGTGAGCTATCCACACTCTTAACTTATGCGCTTTCAATAGTAATCGACCGTCAACAGCCACAACATCTCGCTCTACGTCTACCAACGTAGCCACGTTGTCCACCACAAGCCCATTTACCGTCACATTAAAGTCCTGAATACGCTTCTCAGCTTCGCGACGCGAGCACAAGCCCGACATAGCAATTCGTTTTGCTAATCGCACGCACGACGATGTCTCTTCGTTCTTTGTAGCCTTTTTTTTCTTTCCTAGGGGCCTCGTGGGCAGGGCGCCTCGACGCGCTAATCGCCGTACGATTTGAATCATTAAAAAAAGTCACAAAATAGAGAAACTTTTAGGATCGCCCTACCGGAACCCTAGGGGCACCCCCCACGTGACTTTCGACCAATAGAGATAAATATAGCTACTAATAATAGTAAGATGGTATCGTGCGGTAAAAAAGGTATCCTGTAGCGGTAACATAATAATTTAAACTAAAATATAATCTGACTATTTTAATACGATCAAAAGTAAGGATTTTGCACTTCTCGACGAAGCGCAAAAGTTGCATTTAGAGGATCGAATTGTCCCTATCCCGGGCAACCTTGCGCAACCGCTTTTATGTCTTCTCCCGATACATTTAAGGTGTTGGCGACTGAGATCGAAGCAATCGTGCACAACGGCGCGGATGTTAACTTGGTTAAGCCTTACGCCGCTTTAAAGAGCGTGAACGTGTTGGGAACGCAGAAAGTGTTGCGTCTCGCGGTAACCAATGTATTGGCAAAGACGCGTGTGAATCCTGTCCACTACATATCAACCGGTGCGATTTTCCCATTAACGTATTCTGCACCTAAGTTCATGGAGCTTGCTGACTTGAGCAAGGTATCCGATCAACTCGACAACGGGTATGCACAAAGCAAGTGGGTGTCCGAGCAAATACGAAGCCGCCCAACGTGGCCTCCCAGTGTCAATTTTGCGTCCGGGTAACATGTCTCCGTCTTCTTTCACGGGCCGGTGGAACACTAGTTTGACTTCTATGCGCTGCCGCAGTGGATGCGCAACAGCAAGGCCATGGTGCCGCTGCTCCGGGCGTACAATCAAACAATATCACAGTTGCAGCGAACGATACGGCAGTCGGAGGTACGACGGGGTCGCTGTGCGAAAAGATGCCGCTGACTGAGCCGCCTCCTGCACTGGGCTTTTGAGCTCGGGACAACCTAGAAACCTGTACGTTGACCGCGGTCGTTGGGTGTGCCTCGCTGGTATTGATCGACATGTCAAGGGAGGACGTGATGGCGCAGTTGGCCTTGGCCAGAGAGGAGAACGACCTGCTCTTGAATGAGCACCAGACACTGCGGCCGGAGCTTCACGCATGTAGGTGTCTTGGCGGACACGTTTCCCGGTTCGCACCGATACGCTTTGCCACTGCGGGCCAGACGAAAAAAAAGCTGCGGCAGACGACGGGACACATCGAAGGACTGAACGTAGAACTGTGGCGGATCACGGCACTTAACAAGCAGATGACATCGGATCTTTCCACCGTCACCGCGGAGCTCAAAGTGCTCGTAGAAGAAAACAGTGAGCTCAAGCAAACGTTGGAAACGACACGACACCAGCTGGCCGACGCCCGGCAAAAGAAATATACCTAGAAAACGTGAGTGGAAAGACGACACCCATCGATCGTGCATCGCTGCTGACAACAAGACCGCAGGATCCTGAATCACATGCGAACCCAGTATGAAGCCGAGACCAAAGATTACCAGGGAATCATTTCAAGGAACAGGACGTAGTCGACAAGTTCAAGATGCTGGAATCCGCCCTCGACGGTACGGGTGGATAGTCTGGCGGCGTGCTCACCGCATCTCACCGAAGGGATTTCCAGATGTCAAAGCCAAGAATGCAGATCTTGAGCACGATTTCAGCACGCTGCAGCACGAGCGCTTGGGCATGTCGGATCGTTTTGCCCACTTCGAGCGCGTCAAAGCCCAGGCGAAGCAGCGAGAGCTCGAGATTGTCACCAAGATGCAGGGAAAATTCATGGTAATTGGTGAGGCCGATCTGGCACGGGATAAGGCCGTCCTCCTGGAACAGCAAACGCGTAAGGAAGTGGAAAAACTGAACGAGCGGATCGTCTTGGCCTTTGAGAGATACAAGGAAATCATTATGGCAGAGACCGAGCGGTGAGTGAACAGGTTCACCTCCACGGAAACACAAAGCTGACGGTTGCTCCAGATGGAAGGAGCGCATGAGCGAGGAACGAGCGGCGCTGATGGAGTAGATTCACGAACTCAAGATCAAGTGCTCCGAGCTGCAGCTCAAGTCGGATCGTGCAATCAGGGAGAAGAGGTTCGTTCCGTTAACTCGGCAAGGATAATCCCGAGCGACGTAACGCCAATCGATCCTTGCAGAGCGGCCGAAATGGAACTGGAAGCTCTAGCCGCAACAAGCCGTTAGACGCCGAAAGGCTGCATGCGCTTATTGAAGAAACCAACGCCCAGATTCGACGCTACCAGCGCGAAAAGGACGAAGATCTTCAGAAACAGGAGAGGTAAGCGGCGGCGACTCTTTGCCCCGTTGGCGCCGTCATGCCTGTTCTCTCGTGATTAGCACGCACATGAAGTTGGTCCGACTGAGGCTCTTCTCGAGAAGGAGAAATCAGATTACGTCGCGCAGATCGAGGACAGCTTCAACCGCACCCGCCGATCGGAGAAGGACCTGGAGCAGGCCAAGGACGAGATTCTAGGGCTCTTTGCAAAGTACACGGAAAAGGAAAACGACTACAAGAATCTTGAGGAAGCTAGGAACCAGCTGGAGCGGTAAAAGGCGGCGAATATCGCATCGCTCATCTAAAAGTACAAAGCTCAGGTAACGCACGGTTTGGAGCGATTCGAGCACGCTATGGAGATACTCACCGGGATCGCGCCCTAGATCAAAGATAACGGAAAACTCGCCGAAGTCAGCGAGGCCTACGACAAGACGTGCCGTGAAATGTAGGAACTCCTAAGCGAGCAGCAACAATTGGGCGTGCGGTGGAAAGACGACGCAAAGCCCTGCTCGGAGCGACTCGAGAGTGTGACCTGCGATCTTGAGGACAAATTGTCGAGGGCGACGGCCAAACTCGGCGAACCAACGAGATGTTTGTGCAAGTCTCTACCATGAAGAATGACCTTGCACAGCAGCTGACGGACGATAAGAAGGTTGGAAAAGCCATCCCTCTACCGAATGAGATGGACATGTCGTGATGACCTCCTTCACTAAGCTCACGCCCGGATCCACTCGTTGCTCCAAAACGCCGAGAGCCGGGCACGCACGAGTGCGAAGCAGGCTCAGGAACTATTTGTTGCTTAAGGGCTACGTGAATCTGGGCTCCGTACCAGATCGTTCCGACTGGTTCTTTGACATGACTTCAGTAGACTACGCAGCGCGAGCCATCGTGCACTTTGCTGCTAGTCGACCAGTAGAGGCACTCGGCCAAACGCTGCACATCCAAAACCCCTCGCTACCAGTGAAGAGCGACGACTTTTTCGCGTACTTTACTGCTGCAATAGCCAGCAAGAAGTTGGAAACGACGGCTTTTACGGAATGGAAGCGCATTCTGCTCCAAGGTGCCACCATATAGACTGCTTCATTTGAGTTAAAACAACTGGCGGCAGGTATTGACTCGTTCGAAATTTATTTGCAGAGCGACAAGGTGTTTGACTCATCGCTTTCATCGGAGCTGCTTCAAACCGCTGGCATCTCCTGCCCAAGTTTTAACAAGGAGCTATTGGTAACGTACAATGCGCAGTGGTGAACGCGCTCAGCACCCTCTACGAGTGCTTTGGGTATTCGTAGTCAGACTAAGCCAATTGTGGTTGCATTCGAGACGTAAAACTGTAAAAAGTTAAAGTGTGCGTGTATTCAATTTGTAGTCGTTTGCAAACCGAAGATCAACTGCGGTAGACGATGTTGGTTTATTTCCATGGCTTGCTGGGTGATGCTGCGATGCACGTCAACCTCCTTGATATGAATTGAGAAAATCTGCCCATGCGCAAACACGGAGATTCTAGATACATTCCCACGGATTGACTGCGCTTGAGATTGCTTTTTTACAGTTTGCGAGCGCCCTACAGATCATTTTCACATTTGCTTTCGCCCTTACTTTTGATCGTATTAAAATAGTCAGTTTATATTTTAGTTTAAATTATGGCAATTGATATCCGTATCCCCCCCAAATTACTACCCGTATCCCCCCTCAATTATAGGCGCATCCCCCTTCCGGAAGATCGACTCGATCCAAAAAATCATCCAGACTTACTGTGTTATGCATAGATATGAACTGAAGATTATGTTGCGCTTGTTCCTGTGCGGCTAAATCAGGAGAATATTCTACATGCAATTGCAAGCAGCCGGTCTTCAGCAGCGCCCATCACAATGATACCTTCGCAACGCGATAGAGCGTGTCGAGCATCTCCTCGATATCTCCATCAAGCTGATAGCATTCCAGCGCTGCTACGACTTTTTCATTGTCACTTAGAATCAAATCTTTCACCGTGTCTACGAGTGGCTCGGCCCGCTCCTTGCCCGGTTCCACGCGACAATTGATTCTGGACGCGTCGCGGACCATACCCATCACCCCCGACAGTCTCGTGGACCCCCCGCCGCAACACGAACCGGACACGACGTTTCTGGACAACCGCAAGAGTCCGTCCATGTTTCGGACGCTCTCGTCGTACGACGACACCCCGGTGCGGACGGTCTGGCGGGACACCGGTGTGCTTGCCAAGTGTTGCGTCGGCTTTACGAGCCTTGTGTGGCGGCTCTCCTCCCCGCGGCCTGTCGCTGCTCGTCGCGAGAAAACGGGACCCGTGGACGACGACGGCGGGACCGGACCCTCGTGTCCCCGGCCGTCGTCAACTTCTTTTGCGCATGGGGATGCTCTAGATGCCGGACCAGGACGCGACGCTCCATTGTGTCGCGACAGTCTTGAGCTCCCACCTCGCCGCCGCCTCGTCCCGTACGCCCGTCCCCCTTTTGCCGTGTTTGTGTCCCCACGTGCGTCCAGCTCGTCGTCGTCGTCCACCTTGTCCGACCAGGCCGGCCCGCCCTCGGTCCGCGAGGTCGCGGCCTTTATAAAGCGCATCTTGAAGCTCGCCAAGACGGACGCCGAGTGTATCATCATGACACTGGTGTGCGTCGAGCGGCTCCTCACAGCGACGCGCGGTCGCTTGGAAATCCAGCGCGCGAAGTGGCTCCGCATGGTCTTTTATTACCGCACTTGGAGGTAAAACGCTACTTTCGAATCTCTCGCGATCGAATAGTTTTGGTTTACCTGAAAAACAAACGAGGTGGGTCGCTGGTCTTGTGGGTGCCCAGAGCCTCTCGAGGCGGCCACCTCGAACTTTACGTGAAGCTTAACGGAAGATAGCATAATTATCAATTACTTATCTCATGTTTTTACCTAAAAGAATAAACCACTTGTTTAATATAGTACCTGTATGCTGGATCCGAGGCCCGTGGAAGTGAGAAGTTGAATAAGGGTAGTAATTTTGGGGGATAGGCCTATAATTGAAGGGGGGATACGGGTAGTAATTTGGGGGGGATACGGGTAGTAATTTGGGGGGATACGGATATCAATTGCCTAAATTATTAAGAGATGGCTACCGCTGCAGGATACCTTTTTACCGCACGAGGGGGGTAGGTCGACCGAACTTTTAAGCTCACCCCTTTTTTTCGTTCAATTCACACCTTGTCCGAACCTTTTACTAAAATAGCCCCAGGACCAAAAATAGATAATGAGCTAATAGGGGGTTCACACCTATCGTTTCAAGGTTAAAATCTTGCTGATTTGACTCGTAATTATCATCGTAAATCATGCTGTTCACACCCTGAGGTACCCTGCTGTTTTCAATCGGGAAATCCTGCTGATTTGACGTAAAACAAATATACCCTCGTATCCTGTGAACCGGACGCGGACAAGTATCTATCCCGTAAGATAGCAAAGCAGAACACAACGAAACACTGCAGCAACAACAACAACAACAACGACAGCAACATCGATGGAATCAAGTTTTTTCAAATCCAGCAACAATGTCGTCTCGAGTCCCGGCATGGGCGATACGGGCGTCATTGACAAGAAATATTTTCTTCGAGTCGTCCAAAAAGATGTCACTGTGGTGTACGAGAGAGAGAGAGAGGAGGAGGAGACAAGAGAGAACAAGAAAAAAAGTGAAAGGGCAGTAGTAGTTTTTTTATTTACTGTGCTCAGAAATACTCACGTCGATTCCATTTTACATTCATCCCGTAAAGGGCTCATCTATTACTAGTGATTATGAAAGGGCGAACAAACAGATTACGTGAAGGTGTTTCCATGGGTACAGCGCAGGATACATATTATGTTAAAACTCAACAAAAATAGCTCAGTGCACTTCACGCGATCAAGTCTCAACTGCTGACGAAGTTTCAGCGCGGGAGGTGTGTAGAGGCTTGCGTCGCGTAGGAGCCACAGAGAGTTCAGTGCGTGTAATCTTAATATAAATGCAAAACGGAAAGTAAGATATATTATGTATGGTTACTTAAGTAGCTATCCAGAACTAATGCAACTAATCTTGTAACCGCTATTATATGCAATAAATGTATGGCTTACCTGAACAGCCAATGGGATTCCACTATTCGGAATAGTGCAAAGTCCAAAATGGAAACACACTCTTCCAACACTCCTCCTGGAAGACCGGAGGCTGTGACACCATCACTGCAGGCCTAGCGCTGCACGCAACACTTGAATACGCTGCGCTCCCAAATCCTTGGTCAGTAGATCTGCCAACATCTCTTCACTCGGCACGTGGCTCGCCACAACAATGCCCTTCTTGGTATAATCCTTCAGAAATTTTAGCTTGATGTCCACGTGCTTCGAGTTCGCTGCACTCGCTTATCCTCCAATTGTCGTATCGCAGCTTGATTATCCATTTTAAACACGAGCGGCGTCTTGGCATGCATGTCAATTTCGGCGACCAGCTCTCGCAGCCCTAACACCTCCTTGCCGGCCATGGCTGCCGCAACAAATTCAGCTTCTGCGGTTGATAACCCAACCGCCGTCTGCTTCTTGCAGGCCCATCTCACGAGAATTCCATTCACAAAAACTACCACGCCGAAACACGTTTCTGGTCCACCTTGCAGCGGCGAAATCCGCATCGCTGTAAACCATAATCCGGAGCGGCATAGGTAGATCGTAATTATGTTTCAGAATCAACTTGAGATCACTCGTTCCCTTCAGGTACTTGAGGATCCTCTTGGCAATCTTGTAATCGCCCAGCGTGGGTGAAATGTCAGGACGCGTGCACCGGGAGACCCATAACAGACTGCCCACAAGCGATTGAAATTGCTTGATGTTTGGAAGATTCTCCTTCGGCTCCACCAACAGAAGTTCTTGGTATTCCTTAACGTCATCCAGTGCCAGAAACGGAGTCCAAGCTGGGTTCATCTTCTCCAGCCTGTTCATCTTCAGTATTTCCTTGATTATGCCTTCTTGATCGAGCACGTAACCGCTCCTCGGATCACCTTGAATCCGGATGCCCAGAAACTTGGTAACACTACTCAAGTCTTTCAATTACAAAACTTGCATGTTCGCAAAAAAAATCCAGCACGATCCTCTCACTGGTTCAAGTAATCAGGAGGTCGTCAACATATGCTCCAACTACAACCGTTTCGGCTCCTTGGTGCTTCACGAAAATACATGTGTCCGTGACACACTGCGTAAATGCAAACTTCGTCAACGTTTCACACAGGCATTGGTGCCACAGGCGCCCAGCCTGCTTCAATCCATACAGGTTGCGCTTTAATTTCAGCGCGAGCTCCTTTGGTGATTTTACACCGAAATCACGCAATGTATCCATCGTGATATCCATGCCTTGCGGCACTTGCAAGTAGATTTCCACATCGTCTTCAGATTTGGCCTTGGGGTAGACACTTGGAACATCGCCGTGGCGTGCCGCTACCCCCCACACTTGCGCCAACACAAGGATCAACTTGACGTTATTCAACTCCATAACGGTTGAAAACGTGAAAAAAATAATCGTCTCCGAAAACTTGCTTGTCGCCTCTGGCGACCATCCTCGCCTTGTACCTCTCAACCGACCCGTTTGCACTGACTTTCGTCTTGTACACCCACTTGGTCGGGAGAGGTACCTTGCCCTCAGAGCGGCGAACGACGTCCCACGTTTCGAGATCTTGGAGGGCCTTGAGCTCCTCCATTTCTGCCTGTTTCCACATCTTCGACTGAGGGCCGCCGTGCGCTGCACGATAATTTCTTGGGTCTGGTTGCATCGTTGAACCACTTGGTGGATCGCAACCAGGCTCACACACCGCATGCACGCACAAAGCGATTTCCACATTTTCGTCATTTTCGCCAATTTTTTCCGGAGTTTCATCACTTGAAGCGGCCCTTCTGGACCTCGACGCTTCATATTCTTGACCTTTTGCCGTCTTTTTCGACTTCCTGCGCGTTTTCCTGGTGCCTTGCACCGCCTTTTCGACGTGTCTTGGCTTGGTTACAGCCTCCGGTGTTCCGTCACTTTTGCACCATTAACTTGGCGTATTTAAATCAGCGTTTCTCGAACGCGATTCGTCCATTTCCTCCAGTTCTTGGCTGCGTTCACCTTCTAACATCTTGGTCACTTTGTCGCTTGTCTCAGCTCTGATCGTTTCAATCGTGGTGACGTGCCTCGTCACCACGACCACCCTGTCCTTCATCAATAATACCTTGAAACCTTTCGTTTCATCGCTATTCCCTAGAATTAGGGCCCGTTCGGCGTGTTTCTCCAGCTTCTTTTTCTTTGGGTCTCTCCAGACCATGCACGGGGACCCGAAAACCACAATGTCATTTACTGCCGGCCGCTTGCCGGTCAGCACTTTCAGCGGCGAAATTCGCCCGATATTCGACCTTGTCGGAGTAGGGTTGAGTATGTACGCAGCATACTCAGCCGCCTCCGACCAATACGTTAGGGGTACACCGGACCCAAATATCATGCACCGGACCATGTTGAAAATGGTCCGGTTCATCCGCTCTGCCTTCCCATTTGAGGCCGGATTTCCTGGTTCAGTCACTTGGCGGTGGATACCGGTCTGCTTGCAAAACAGATCGACGTTCCGATACTCTCCGCCGCCATCAGTGCGCAACACGTGCACTCTGTACGAAAACTCATTCTCGAACCAGGCGATAGAATGTCCGAACATCCTTGCCGCCATGTCCTTGATTCGCGCCACGAAAACCCTCACATAATTTGAGTGGTGATCGACAAAAACAACCAAATACCGATTACCTCGCCTGTCGCGGGGAGTGATCGGACCCTTGAGGTCACTGCAGATCACTCCTCCGATGCGGTCTATCGAGGCGTTACTGCCCGAATCCACCTTCGATTGCACCTTTCTGGTTTCCTTCCCCTCGTCACACGTAAGGCAATTTGGCCTATTCGTGTCCGTCAAATCAATGCCAGATCTGGGGTCCCTGGATAACCTTCAATGGTATCATAGACCCGGTGACCCAGGTGCATATGGAAGTGGTGCAGGCTGCCATTGTGGACGTTTGGACCGACATCTTCCAACACACTATTCGCAACCATGTCACCGAAATCCTTCCAAAACCTTTTCGCCCTTTCAGCTTTCAACTTGGCAACGAAAACGGATCCATGCGTCGTTACATCGAAAAGCTTTTCACCATTAATCATCACCCGCAGCTTGCGGCCAAGTAAAATTAAGTTTCTGGCTAGTTGCGGTGCGAAGTATACTTCGGTCAAGATAATGACCGTTTCACTTTTGTCGCACGTCCGCAACGTAAGCCGTCCGACCTTGGTTGCCTGTAGGGTGCCACCATCCGGCAAGGCGAAACTATCATCAGGACCACAGTCCTTTGCATCTTCCAATTAATTCGCGTTCGACACCAAGTGTCTACTAGCAACACTATCGATAATCCAAACATTTTCAATGTCGCTTTCATTTCCACATGCATTTACATATGCACCTATAGTGGTATCCATGTCGAAAGCACGAAACTCTTTGACGACCTTTCACTGCCACTACGGCTCGGCCCTTGACTGCGATCACTTCCACTCTTCCGTTGCTTTTCGGAGCAATAACTTTGTATGTGCCCCTCGCCACCGCAGGCGTAGCACACGCGCCGCCCCTTACCAGATGTTTCTGCATGCGCGTGCAACTTAAGGGCGGGCTTAGCCTTCACTGCATCGTCCTCCTGTCCATGCGCCCAGGCAATCAACTCTTGCGCATGGCTGAGGTAATCCCCCTTCCTTGGGTCATACCTCGCCATCATCATTATTTTCAGCCGCGGTGCAGCGTACTTGACGATGTTTTCGACAATTAACTTTTCACTCGACCCTCGTTCGCGAGCCAGAGCTACTAGGTAAAAATAATGCTCCGTCCAGCTGCGCCGCGCATCCTTTTCCATCGCGAACCTGGTAGCAGCTTGGTGGTGGGATATAGTAGTTCTGAATCCCAACCACATCTGGTCCATCACGTAGATCAGCGTCGGTCGCACCCGCCACCACCATGCAACATGTGTCCGGTAGTACTCCGCGGCGGTGCCTTCCAAATGCTCGCCGAACTTGTTCACTTTTAACCGTTCGCTACATTGGAAACCAGAAGTCATCTCTGCAATCTCGATCGCCTCCATAAACAGGTAGGCCCATTGGCGGTAGCCTGCACCCAGACCGGGATACAGCTCGCGCCCTAAAAACTTTTCAATACTTATCTTAGGTATTTTGTACCAGGTGTATTGCAACGGTACATTTCCCTGCGCGGCGGGAACTACGGCACCGCCTGCACCTTGCGCCGAAGCGGGCGCCTTACTGGGTGCTGCGTGTACATGTGGGCGTGGACGTGCGCCAGCTTCTACCCCTTCGTCCTCATCCAGGTCGTTCAAAGACATCTGCTGGCCGAACGGACGGTAATGCTGAAGACTCTCCCGGAACTCGGACTGCGGTATACGCACCGGTTCCTCCCTCTTACGCTCAGGGGATATATTCGAGGATGCTGGCCTGGCTTGCCCTGCATCTGGGTTGTTCGCGGTGCTCGCGACTTCCCTCAAATCGCGCACCAGCGTCCGAAATTCATCCACAGAGGGCACATCGTCTCCATCAGAATCAAACATCATAAACTTAATATAAAACCTTCAGTCACGTTCGTCATCACTACCCCTTCGATGGGGGACTTTCCACTAGCTCCACGAAACGTAACAACGAGAAAATATCCAAGAGAGCACACTCCAATCACCAAGAAAACTTCACGAGATTACTTGACGCAACTTGGGCTCATAACCTGTTAAAACTCAACAAAAATAGCTGAGTGCACTTCACGCAATCAAGACGCACTTGCTGACAAAGTTGCATAGCGGGAGGATCAGCGGGAGGTGTGTAGAGGCGTGCGTCGCGTAGGAGCCACAGAGATTTCAGTGCGTGTACTCTTAATATAAATGCAAAACGGAAAGTAAGATATATTATGTATGGTTACTTAAGTAGCTATCCAGAACTAATGCAACTTAATCTTGTAACCGCTATTATATGCAATAAATGTATGGCTTACCTAAACAGCCAATGGGATTCCACTATTCGGAAGAGTGCAAAGTCCTAAATGGATACACACTCTTCCAACATATTATCGTTAGGCTTCGGTGTCCAAGTCCAAGAACAAATTCAAACCTTACAACATGGCGCAGTGGGGTGTAAATGCCCTTACTGAGCCCTTCTTTAATGGAAACGAGGCTCTTGTTATCTTCTCAACGTGAAAGAGCGGCCGTCCAGACGCACCTCCATCGATACTCGTGGGTACAAAGTATGGAATGCACGGATTGTTGCTTTTTCTTTATTCATACCGTACTAATTCATTGGCTAAAGTGGGTCTTGTCGATACCCATTTTTTACAACATACAACTAGCCCTAAAGGCGCGTTTGACGTAGTCAATGTGGACCAGCAGCACCAACGATGGAAAGCCTGAGCTCCGCACCTCGCGTTGTTGCCATTGGTAGCATGGCCAACAGCAATCATGTGATAATGTAGATCGACGTTCGATGAAATTCTAGCTTCTTACTACAATACATTGGAATACGAGACGAAGGATACACCCGGCAATTACGACACGTGGTTGTCGCGGTAGGACCATGCCATCTATTGTGGAGATGGAGTAGTACCCAAGCTGGCTAATCGCATCGTGTTCGTAGGAAAACACAAACGAGTCTACGTGGGGAAACTTATTTTTTATATACATGTTCCGTATGAAGGTTAGATTGCATCAGCTCTGATCTGTCACGTTCTCATTACTTCATTTTTTTCAAGTCACGGGCTACTTCTTCTCGAAACGCCTGACTGAACTCTTTAATCTTGGGCGCAACGTGCTCGAACGAATGCTTTAGCGCGTCGGCGCTCGTGGACGCCATCGTTTAGGCATCTCCCACGTGGTAGTGTGTCTTGAGTGCAAAGCGCTAGAAATCCCGTGAGCTTTGACGGCAACGTCATTGATCACGTACGACACCAAACGGTGGATAAACGACATAATTCACTTGATAACTGCAATCTCTCGAATGGTCGAGATAAGCGAGCTCGAGAAACGTTTCGTTTTTTTAGAATCGATAGCAGGAAGAAACCGGTGAAATGAGTGCAGCAGAAAGTCCGAATACGCTTTAGAAATCGCCACTAAATTCGAGTTTGCTCATATTCCTGTGAAACGCTTGGGCAGAATTGCTCGCGCCATGATCGGCAAATGATGACTTGAGAGCACGTGATTTAAGCCAACAGCGCGCAAAACGGTTCGATAAGTAAAATGGGCAAGAATGAAGATTGGGCAACGAGAAGAATAATACATATCGCCTTAATCGCTCTTAAGGAAAAAACAAAGGGATCGAACCGCCTATGGAGACGATCAATTATCTCAAAAACAACAAACGCTCCAGTCTGTAATCCATTAGCAGACTGTTGCTATTATCATTGGATTGGTGAAGCGACTTGAATTGAAAGTTACAGAACATGTAAGTCATTGAAGCTTGGGACCTCCTTCCTGCGGCTTCAGGCCGTAGTCGCAATACTTACTGTACGATGGTGCTCTTGGATGACAATAAGCGATAGATACAGGGCGAGAAGCAGCGGACGCCGCGTGCGACAGGTGCATCCGGTCTGGATTCCATTCAAAGCGGCCGTTATCCGGTCGCTCAAGAGTCACGTGGAAAGCTTCAATTGGAGCCGCGGCAGCGTCCAAGGGTATACGTTTGGAATCCAGACCAACCTCATGGATGCAAAGTACGTGCTCGACAAGTGTAAGGACAAAGGACGCGTGGAGAACGAAGATTTAGGCCACTTGCTCCTGAGTCTCGAAGACATGAGCACGAGTGGCGAAGAGCGCGTGGCATGGTACGATCTGCAGTTGAGACCGGGTCGGAAAATGTAGCCCGTGCAAGGCAAGTGCGCATTTAGAGTTGCATCGTTATCGATTGGAAAAGTGATGAGGAAAGCGGGTATTTCGTTCTGCTGATTTTGAGGCAAGAATCCTGCTGATTTCGTTAAATTTAATGGACGAAATCATCTACCTTTAGAGGTTGCTTATTTTGTTTAGATCCTGCTGATTTCTCTTTAATTATAACTTTTATTTTACAAAAAATAGCAGACCTAAATCAGCAGCCAATTTTCCTAGGTGTGAAACCCCCTAATATCATTTTATTCCAATTCAAATTTGATATGGAAAACTTTTAAATTCACATACATTAGTCTATTTATCATTTTGAAGAGGTGATTTGAAGTCTCTTCTACGGTTGCAATCTATCCTGATGGGACTCACGCAGTTCAGCAAGCGTCGGTCAGTATTTTATTTCATCGTTGATTCCATCATGGAGAAAGTAGACCCTGGTAAGAGTGGATTTGTTACGTTATTGCTGGAACACTGCGTGCGCTCTGTCGACTGTGTTAATCGCCGTCTTTCGGGCTACAATTCTAAGTCAGTTTGCGTCGTGTATCATTTCTTTTGCTCATAATCTAATCTTTTTTTTTTCATTTTTTAATCAGATGGATTTAAGATCATACAATGCCTTCTTACTCTCGAGAGTTAGAATTGAGTATCAGCGTCTTTTGTTACGATTTTCCTCGGAGCTAACGACGCAGTACTAGAGCATGGGCCTGATAAGACTCAGTATGTGTCTTTACAAGACTATCGAGAAAACCTGCAAAAAAAA
>CM047582.1:13029623-13139274 GCA_026184515.1 Peronosclerospora sorghi | reverse complement strand
AAAAAAAATCTGCGCATGGAGCAACCACTACTGACTCATTATGGTCAGGTGCTGCTGATCAAACCGCCGTGATTCATTGACTCGGTGCGTCATAATGATTGCAGCAATGAGTTAGCAGCTAAATACAGTAAAACCTCCCTAAATGTACTCTCCCTATTTGATAAACCTCGATAATTGATAAGGCAAATGGTTTTCCAACTGGTTTAATTCGAGCTAAATGATAAAACCTCTCTAAATGTCTAAATGATAAAACCTCTCTAAATGTCTAAATGATAATCCTTACCAGAAAACCCTCATAAGAGAAACCTCCATAAGTGATAGTCGGTTAAGGCTGGGTGAAGGTTGTCATGTCCATAATCCTTGGTGCGGCCTCACAGGGATGCTCATTACCCCAAAGGTTTGCTCGAGGTTTAATGAGTTGATAGGAACGGATGAAGAGGGCGACATACTCATTGACGCAGGGTAAGGAAATATAGTAATGTCTTTCTGATCATAGACTTGTCCTGGTTGGCTTGATTATTGACTCTTGATCCCATTGTAAATAGCATCGCGATTTTTCCTTTATCCGATCACATATCAAATACTGGGCCTTCATTTATTTGACGAAGTGGCTACACATAGAATACTCTGGGCCGTTCAATTTAGCTCTGAGATTTGATTGGCTGTAGATCAGATTGTGTCTGATCCACCTCACATCAGATAGCGAGTGTTATAAAAGGCGTACAATCGTCACCAACAGGCGGTAAGGTGCGACAAAAACATTTCAAGAATCATCTCACAGCAAAATAACACTGAACCCCATCATTCATGCCTAAACGTGGCGAGAAATCACGTGGCAAGCGGCCGGCGGACGCGTCTCATCAGTCTCTGACAATTCGCCAAAAGAAAGAAGTTTTGTTCGAGTGGAGCAAAAAATCCCAAGTGGACACGAGAGGATGTTGCCTCCTTCATCAAGAGTCGGTACAACGTGACGCTTGCGCTGATCTCGATTACAAGACTGCGCAAAAGCGAGGCATCGATTCTGGATGCCGACGACTCATCCAGCGACCTTCACAGGGTGAGAAAGTGTGCTCATCCTGAGATCGACAGAGCCCTATTTCTATGGGTTCAATCCGCTCAGCATGCGCTACCTAAAACCGAAGAAGAGATAAGGCAAATGGCACAGAAATTCTTCGATTGGTTAAGGGATCTAGCTGCGAAAGAGCTCAAGTTTTCCAACGGGTGGTTGGAGAAATTCAAGCAACGAAACAACATCAAGTGTCACAAGATGCATGTAGAATCTTGAGATGCCGATAACCAGGCCATCCATGATCAGCTTCCACGACTTCGAGAAAGGATTGAAGAATATGAGCTAGACAACATTTTCAACATAGATGAGACCGGTCTGTTCTTCAACATGCAGCCAGATCGCACAATGGCAACGCGCCAACTTGAGGGCAAGAAGAAAGACAAAAATCGCCTCACCGTGGTCCTGTGCTGCAACGCCACCGGAACGCGGAAGTTCAGACCTATGATTATCCACAAGTCGAAGAACAACAGGGAATTACGGAGCGAAAACGTCAAGAATCTGGGATTTGATTACGACGCGAACCAGTCGGCGTTTTCAGAGGTCTTCCAGCGATGGCCGGAAAGTTTTAATGACTGGTGTGGGAAGCAGCGCCGCCGGCGGGTCTTGCTGCTGCTGGACAATGCCCTGACCCATGTGGTCTCAAAAATATTCGACAATGTTGAGCTTCTCTTCTTGCCGCCGAATACAACGAGCAAGATTCATCCCTCGGACGCGGGTATCATAAACAGTTTCAAGGTCAAGTACCGGAGGAAACAGATCGGCTTGATGATTGAGCGCTACGAAGCGAAGAACGAGAACCAAAAGCTAAACATTCTGGAGACGCCAGAGTTTGTCGTTGACGCATGGAACTAAGTTACTCCCTTATGCATAAGGAACTGCTGGAGGACTACAACATACTTCCGGCCCTTAATAAAACAGAACTCTACATCTCTCCGAGAAAGGCGGCGGCCGAAAACGACGCCAATGATTTGAGCGGTCTGAGAGAGAAATGACGCGGCTTAAACTCTTCAATCCGATGACATTGGAGGAAATCATCAATACGGCTGACGAGAATGATGTATTCGGCAAGGCATCGGAGGAGCACATTGTCGCGCAAGTTGCAAATAAGGAGCGGAGAGACGCCAAGTCGGAAGTCAGCGCCGAGTCGGAGATACTGGAGCGCGTTTCCGAAGCGCAAGCCGAAGAATCTTTGAGCGTCCTCAAGCTGTACTTGATCCGATCCGACCAAGACACTCAGCAAATGCTGGCAAAGTGGAAGGAGCTCGAGAAAGATCTGCGAGCATTTATGGACAAGAAAAAAGTCCATTCCACCATAAAGAGCTTCTTCCAGTCAGCGCAGAGGCCTTCTGGGGAGTCCACCAGAGGCAGGTATCTGTAGTTGCCGTGATCATAACTCCTTAGGATCGGATCCTTAGTGAAATAAACGCTTGTAATGCTGAATGGAAGGATGTGTGCGCGCACAACCACGAGAACAACGCTATAGCGCGGTATTCTAAACCTTTCTGAGCCTAACAAAGCCTCAGGAGAGCCATCCTCCATAAATGATCACCCTCTCTTAATTATAAGGCTGGCCAATTTCCAAATAGGGTACATTTAGAGAGGTTTGAATGTATACATAAGCATGGGTTCAGTTTGAAGAAGCCAAGAACGTTCACGTGCTGGACATACACACATATTTCAACACAACCTACTCTAATGAAACCGTCCGCAAAACTATTTTGCTGATGGATTGCATTTTTCAGAAAAAGACAACAAGGTGGTGTTTAAGCTTCTGGGAATTGCCATTAATGTCATGTTCGATAATGACGTACTTGATAAGTTTAGACAGTGACGAATTTAGTTCATTACCTATTTTTGGTCCTGGGGCTATTTTAGTAAAAAAAAGTTCCGAAAAGGGTGTGAATTTAAAAAAATACTAAAATAGACCCTATCACCTTTCTACAGGATGTACACTGTTTTTTAGGCTTATTCTTGTACTCACACACTGTTTTAGGCTTACATGCTGTACTCTCATTAAAAAGACGCAGAAAGATTCAGCCCTTTCGTTTCAGATAGTTTTTAATACAGATTGACAACAGATCAAACTAACGTAATGATCCAGACACCCAAGCGATGAACAACACTCAGGTCCACAGCACATTTGCCGCTGATGCGCGTGTTTAAAAGACTAGATAGAGGTGTTGATCCAACCGAAAAAGCAATTCTACCTGTGATACGTATGTTTAAAAGTTTACCGCAATCTATGACAATAGCAGCACTTCTATTAATACGTAAGCATGAGCGGTTACGCTGTCTTGGTAGACCCTTTGAGGATTGTGTGTTGGCAGATAATATTGGGTGGAGACTAAGTATAAGAAATTCTACACCGGGGAGCGGTTAGCGATTATACGTGAATAAAGTATACCGAGGACGCTGACATAGAAATATCTATTGAGGCAGCCAAGATAGGGGCCTACAGTAAGTCACGCGAAAACTTCACAAACATCTCCACGCTTCCAAGAGCGACCAAAACTTTGTATCCCACCAACAGCGAAAAAACTTCATCTCCCCTCCGCAACACAGTAGAAACGTTCTCCAAACAGCAAGATAAGTGAGTATGCGCTGATCACGTGATTTCCGTCAAGGAAACTTCCGGGCAGTCCAATGCTATGCTACCCGGGAACGAAACCAACTAATGGAACCTTGTTAACCCTCTGTAGGCGGAACGAATATCGCTAAACAAACAAGTGTTGTGACTCGCGTTCTTAAAAAAAAAACGAATACTGATTTATCTATCCCTATATCCCTGTGAGCCCAATGTGCATAACGCAGCTTATATTTTGATCTACTTGTATACCGTACAAGTGTAGGTACCCGTCATACCGACGGGGCAGGCATAAAAACCGTCTGTGCGTCTACAAAACTTGCCCCGATGTATTTCCAGGGTAAGGATAACGAAAACATGGGGCGAGAACCACCGGGTGGTTCTCGCCCTATGTTTTCGCTATTTTTTCGCCCCAGCTAACAGTACCCCCCCCCCACTGCCCCCATGACAGAGCACCGCCCAATTAAAAGGCTGTAAAAGAACCATCGTCCAGACGGTATTCTTTTATATATATAGATTGCACCGCCTGCAAAATGTCGGTATGTAAAGCTGCTATTTCTAACCAATGATAAGTCGAATAGTTTTTTTACTTAAATGTAAAAGCGCTATTTGTAACCAATTAAAAGAAATCGATAGTACAGTGCGACTACGCTTGGGTGTGGGAGCGCGCATCGATGCGGACATGGTATTTTTATATATATAGATATCCTAAAATCCTTTCAAAAGATTGGTGGATATTAGTTTCCGTAGAGTGCTTTTGACCTTACCATCCTAGTGCACGTTGAATGTCCCAATCAGGTCCATTTTCTAAGAACTTGATAATATCTTTCCTTGATAACTTCTTGCACTGGATTGGGTATCTTCTAAAACAAATATTATATCTACATCCATATTAAGCCTTAGAGATTCCAGAATGCCACACTTTTCGATGTCGGCAAGTACGCTTCTACTCATACAGCTCTCCTTTTGGCTAACAATCATCACATATCCAAAAATTGCCAATTTCTAGCTACCCCTCTACTCGGGTGGATTTTCCATGTCCAGGATGCGTTAACCAATTCATCTCTGGAAGCTTTTTATCCAATAGTAACTTTTTTTGTTGAGTAACGACAGTTGACCGCTGAAATTTCCTTGCACGTCCATCACCCCATACACCCCTGAGTCTTGTCGCAGCCATGTAGCGGTTGGAACATGACTTCAAACTTCACCATGGATTCAGATGATAGATCGTTGACCCTTGATAAGTTTTCCTACAGATTTACTAGTTGATATACGGTTTGCCCACCCTAATTGTGTTTTTGTTCATCCAGAAATTCCCGCGTCATCCACCATCGGGTCATATGCCATTATACTCTGATTCCGGGGTTGCTTCGTCCGCTCATACCACCGCACGCAACAACCGGGTGGTTTGCCTAGAGCAGAAGGAGATACCTAGCTTCTGCAGAAGGAGGCAGTGGACGTCGGTCAGCCGAGAAGGTTTCTCACAAATAATCGGAAATGATGAGGATGTTGGCAGACTTGAAACGTGGGAGGCAACTGAATAAGTCCCCTTTTCCTCACGTGTACGCATGCCTTAATTTGCAACGAATGCGGTCTTCAATTTATTAGCCTTGGTTAATCCGTTTTCATATACCATAGATTAACACATTGTGTACCTCCAAACTCTACTACCCAACGGGTGCATGTGATGGTTATTCACAGTCAGAGATTCTAAAAGATCTTCCGACACTTGGCCCAAGCCCAACCTAATGTCCGTCACCTATCAAAATATAAGGTACACAGTAAGGGAATAATAGATCCCTAAAGCGTGATGCACAAAATGCTTCATGGGACGCCCAGGGGATGTGAGACCAGATTCAAGTGTCCAGAATTTTTGCGGGGCGGAAAACTAAAATCTAGTTTAGAGCTTTCCCGGTATGATTTTGATTAGATGCAAGGTCAGGTGTGGGAATTTCTTTACTAGTTGCAGAATCTACAAGCCCGTCTTGGTCATTGTGAGGCTCGGATCTCGAAGTTGGTGAAGGGAGCTACCCTGGGCGTTAGCACATTAAGTTTTCATATTGTCGGTGAAGGAACTTAAAGTTTAGCGTTTCCAATCAATTTAGAACACAAGAAAGCCATGAAACTATCCTTCTCACTTAAACTTCTCATATTCTTAGTACTAACGCCCGAAACGTCACCAAACACTTTATAGAACACTTCCTGAAATATCTCAGGCTGCTCCTAACTCTAGTAGTTCCAGATGACTGTCGCCCCGCTCACTTAGGCGCTCACTTAGCAACCTTCCTGTATTAGACTTGTTTTTACTATAGGGCTGTTTGGTAGGGTTGTTGTGAGGCTGCGGACGACTGTTCTTCAAAGGGGAAAATAGAATATATTTAAGTATTACTAAGTCCTATATCTACTCAAACACTTTTTCACCTACTACTCCTAGGTTACTTCAGTGCTGGCTTCAATACTCGATATTTACTTTTTAGCTGGCTAGAACACCTTATACCCTTTCAATAACTGACCCACATCTGTTTTCCATAATTTAAATGCCACTTCACCACAACCACCTCTTACGTAACTTCAGCGTAGGCGAGCAAAAGGCACGCACACAAATACTTCTTAACCCCAATTCAGATACGCACGTGCGGAATCTTCAGTCATAGTCGTGGCAAAACATGGGATGCCGCTTCCCTTGCATATGTGTATCATCTTATTCCAAGTACTTTCTTGTTCAAACACATAGCGAGCAGCTACTATGAAAAGATAGTCACGAGATCTGCTGAGAGTTACCAAAGATCTTGAAGGATATCCTTCCAGAAATCCTAGCTTATATGACCTAGCCATCGACAAAATAGCAATATCAGCCTCACGACCTTGACTGGAATCGGTAGTAGCTACCTCAATGTCCAAACAATCCTCGTGCACATAGTTCGAATATCGTAACTCCGCCTGTACTGCTGTGGCTTGTTTTTGGTAAGGCAAAACTATTAACACTGACTTTCTTAGGGCAGTATTCGTTCTCCGCATTTCACTCGTCAGTATGGCGTCTATCTTAATCAACAAATATATAATAACCGCCAGTTCGATAACATTTCCATGTTTGTATTCTTGACGATCGTATTCCTCCATCCATTCCTGAGAAGTAATCCATACAACCCGGTTCCCCGTGATACCCCGCTCCTAGAAGGGCAATGAACAGTTGGTCTGGCCCAATCGATAATTTTCATATTATTCAAATTCATCTCATCCAAATAATCCCGTCATTTAACTGCTCTATGTCGGATAGTGTAGGGATAAAATGCTTGCAAGAGTTTCGTGATGTTTGGATGGCTTATAAGCTCAGCAGTCATGGTGATCCCAGGAAATGCAGGTGATAGTTGTAGGACTGCTCGAAAATGCTCTATGGAGTGCAACAATCCCCATGTAATTTTGTGACAACAAGCACCACTATGGAACCGATGTCTCAACCTTTCATCCATGGGAGAATATGCGAAAAGCTGATAAGAATCACCCACTGATACGAGAACCTGTACCCATGGCCTAATAGCCTGTAAAAATGCTACTTCCGCTGTTTGGGCACCTTCATCATTAATAATTACTTCATAAAGCACTGATTGAACATCTCGTCGCCCTAATTGAGCCAACGTAGCAACAATTGCGCGTGCTTGATCCATTGTATCTTTCTACTTCAATTTTAATCTCGGAGGGATTTACTTTCGATTCACGTAAAACGTCAATGAGCGCCGTTCTGGCTGCAATATTTCCGAGAGAAACCTACGTCCTTATCGCTCAGCATCTGGCAATCACATGGTGTCTTTAATTTCACCCAAGCGAACTATTTCATGGTCCTTTATCTGATTTGAGTCCATCAATCTTTTCAGATCTTCGTCAAGAGCTGCATTAGTTTCCGAAACGATGGCAATCCGATAATGCGTAAATACTGCTAATAATGACAACACGATAGCCGTAATGGTAGAGGTATTTCCATATCCATATGGACCATGGGCTAAAACGATTCATTTAGTCTCCACGGCTGCCCGTATCACTCTCATTTGGTTCGTATCTAACGTTTGTTGAAGTTCTTTATACACACGTGTCTGTTCCGCCCTAGCCATCACCGATACATCCCTCAGGGACTCAACCGTTTCTCTTCTTATCATCAATTTTAATAATGATGATGGCAGATCTCTAGTTAACCTTCACTATACTGAATCTTCTGACATAATTCATAATAATGGCCTAGGGTAATCATCGTAACTCGTAGATGTTTTGTGTATATCTCTTCCACTAGTGGTGGTTAAAATGACACACTGGAATCCAATGGAACATACTATCCCACAATCCAAAAGTTCGGCTTATTGTGCCGTGGGATACATAACTTTCCATAATCCCATCTCCTTAAGCTTGATTTATCTGTGGTTACTTGATCATTCATGATATCTCCGGTTACATGCAGATATAGTACCCGTCTCATTAATGGCATGAAATGGTAGGTACCGCGGTCATTGTCGTAGGTATCCCATCGTTTGGCTAAACACTGCCCAATCCCGTAAGATGAAACATGAAGCTCAATGGTTGATGAAACATCTTCTTTCACCAATTCGTATTGATCTGGGTTGGTAGCACAAAATGCGTCTAAATGTGTTATCAAACACATAGTAAGAAGGTATTCATTTACCGACGTAAATTTGTCCATATACACTTCCCGAGAATTTGATATATAGCCAATGTCTGCATCCTCCTTGATACTTGAACTGTGGTATAGTCACATCATACTTCAGACTACACAAGTTATCTCTGCAAGTTCCATAGCCACCACCCCAGCTATCATGAAGAAAAACCACTAAAGACTCTGGATTTCTTAACAGTAGCGTGACAGAGAATTATAAGTTCGTTGCATCTTCCGGAGTGATCGATTTAATTTGAAGTCTTCCACCAGGTTCTCCGTGTAAGCTCAAAAATTGTCTTTAGTAATAATATTTCCTGGGTATATAGTGCTTTTGTCGACCTCCTGACACCCTTCTCTTTCGACATCCGACATGCGCGTTATCACTTGCCTTGCATTTTACCCTTGCTTACATGCATTGCGCCACGCTAACTCCCTACATTGTGCTGTGATCAGATCCTCCTTAAACGTGTAATGTCGATACTCTTACTTCCTCTGAGTAACTGTTTTGGACACCTCTGCATTCGTGTCAGTCATCGGAGTAAGGTTACTCAGGACTTTCTCCACATAACCCATCATATCCATTCTCTGCAACTGTAGAGGGGTCAATACCTTCTGAAGAACATTTATTCTCCTCTTCTGACACCTCACAACCCTTATTATATGACAGCTCATCTTCTACAAATACCAATTCCTCCTCACCACCCTCACAAGAACTGGATTCCGGGCCTTCTGTCGAATCTGCCAAATTTACCACTATTGGAGTATCTATTTTTGCTTCTTCATCATACTCTAAGATGCATCTAGATTTCTCATCATATAGTGTCGCCCCCATCGTTTGTTTATTCATATGATCAGTTTTCTTGGTTACCACTGCATGTACTCAGTATTTGCGACGCCCACATTCACATCCTCGCTGGCCATTTGCTGTTGTTCTAAGTCTTCTGTGGAGTTCATCTCTTTCACACCTAGTACTGCACCTTCATGTTCCACATCCATACAATTGTTTACATCCTCAGCCAACATTCCTTGCGATTCCAGTTGAGTCAGCGTAAACTCTGTTAACTTTTCTAACTTCCCTTCCTCTTCTAATCCTGGTCTCTGGATGTTGGACATTGTTTGGTCCATATTAGTCTGTTCTCCATCTACATTCACAGGTTTTTTGTTCCAGCTGGGACGTTGGCCATATGAATGAGTGTTCGGTGTTGTAGATCTTAAGTTTTAGTCGGTGGAGTCTATGCCTAATTACTCTATCCGTTATTGGCATATACTCGTGTTTGGTCGTGTTTGTTGCATCATGCAACTACTTAACGATTGATTTCACACGAACATATCCACGTTTCATCGCCTCTACCAATATTTAATCTTCTTGTTTCGTCCATCTCCTGATACCTTCTCTACGTGTACGTTGGGTTCTATCTTTGTCCGGTTGTGCCCGGGATTTTGCTTATCACGGAGTGGCGCAAGGCTTGTATTTTCCTTTTCACGGCCACTGCAATGCGCACCTTCTTGGATTGCGGAAAGTGTACCGAATATTGATCAGCTATTTGGGTGGCAGTGGCTTTCTGTTCTACCAGACTTGTCAACCATTCCACTTCATTCTCATACCACTCAACATCCCGTTTTCGTTTAACTCTCAGTCGCCTTAATATAGCCTTGACCCCACCTCAGTTCTTCTCGTCCATCTTTTTGTGTGGCACTGCTGACTGTATAAGTCATATATATCAGGAGATGATGTTGCTAGACTTTCGCTTGCACGTTGTATCCTTAGTAGCGGTTCCTTCTCTTCTTTGGTCCACTTAGTGGCAAGTACAGATGCTGAAGCAGTCGTGGTTGTTGATTCGCTTGTTATTGAGGGTACAGTTTCAGAGGTGCACCTTACCTGTTGCTCTCCACCCCGCTGGCTCAATATTCTTACGCTTTCAAACTTAACAGTGTTTCTATCATGCCCATATTGTTCATCTCGTAAGTGTTCCGGTTGAATTGTAGGCAGCTACAGATGTTGTCCTCTTTTTAACTGGTCTACCAGATACAGATGTTACCTTCTTTTTAGCTGGTCTACCTCCACGCTAGTTCAACGCTGGTATAATATAAGCTTCTAGTAGGCGTTTCATTGGCCAATTTCTTGCGTTGGCTGCTTTGGCCGGGACTGAGCTGGCCGGTCATAGTTTAGCCGGTCCTGCTGTAGCCGTTTTCTCGGTAATCGTTTGAAACAACATCCTGACTGATCCATAATACTCACACTATCAGCCTAATCCCACTCTAAAATCTTCTGACCCTGTCGGTACCGGTAGTACTTAATTGGTCAAAAAAATTCACCTGAAAATCCAATATTACTCCAATCATACTCAGACCTTCCATAATTCGTCCGGTCTAGATCTGGACGATTCTGCTCTGGTCGGTACTTCTCTGGCCGGTACCACTCTGGGCGGTACCAGTAGCATTTGATTGGTCGAAAATTTTCACCTAAAAATCCAATATTAATCCAATCATACTCGTACCTCCCATAATTCGTCCGGTCTTGATCTGGCCGGTACCAGTAGCATTGGATTGGTCGAAAACTTTCACCCAATTTTTTTTTCTTTATCCAACACCAGGCATTCCATACTCACGCTCCCACTGATATCTCGCGCGTTCCTATGAATCCACACATGGACTCCGACCTCCAGGATATTTGTCGTATGTTGTTCCACTCGTTAGGCACTCTTCCAAACCCGGTATGTCAAATTTTTCATCCTTCCTCGTATATATCACCTTCTTTGTGTAGCCGGTTGCTCACTCACTTGCTTTGTCACACCTCTGAGGCCTATTTGACACTTTCTAGGCCTTCCCCACGTCGATGGCTCTGTTTCGTCCTTGTTGTACGGATGCCCATCTGTATTTTTCTTGAGCTCAGTTTCTTCTGTGTTCCTCACGATTGTCATACAGGTCTTGCACCGTTAGCACCTTAATTGGTATCTCTTCGTATAGCCACCATTGACACTCAGGTTTATTGCCCCTTGGCTTGTTTTTTCTTCGTGACATCTTGTGACTCTCCATACAGGTTTTGCACCTGTTAGACCTCATTGGGTATCTCTTCGTACGGTTGCCTTCGATGCACAGGTTTCTTTGTGTTTTTTTTACAATAGATGTACAGGTTTTTCACCTTTAGGACCTTGACAGGTATCTCTTCGTATCATCCTGTTATTGCCGTATAGGTTTTGCACCTTTAGGACCTTGATAGGTATCTCTTCGTACTATTGCATTTTTTTGTGCGTTTCTTCGTGTTATCGTATGTTGGGCGTACAGGTTTTTCACCTTTGAGACCTTAGGAGTATCTCTTTGTACACGCTTCCTCAACACCCGGGTTTCACATCTCATTGCTAATTTGTTGAGCACTTACAGGCTAACTCTCCGTATCATCATCGTCATAGTTAACAATATTGCTCCATTCAAGAATTAAATTGCAACGTGATTAATCCACATATTCAACAAATTACCAATTCTTGTTTAAACATGTATCTTTGCTTTGTATTCCGCTTTTATTTTGTTCTTCCACCTAATGCACCAACCCTGGTCCGCATTCTACTCATCACAACCAACATGGTTCCGTGATAGGGATGTACTACATCGTCTGGGGTCCTTTTCTTACTTATTTTTTCTTCTTCTTGCTATTTTCTTGTATTTTCTTGTTGTTTCTCTCCTTCACTCCTCTCATATTGTGAGGCTTCTACACTTCAACTTCAGATGTATCCTCTTCTGCTGTCTGGGCAGCGTAGTGCCGATTTTCCCAAGGCTCTCTGCGCGTCAAACTCGTACAGTAGTACGGTACAGGAAAGATTATCTTCTGCCTCCCACGGCATCAAATTGGCATCTTTCCACTCGACGTAATATTCCTTCATCCGACGTCCTTCTTTTGTCCATTGCGTAATTCATATCCTTTGCTGCTGTCTGGGCTACGTAGTGCCAATTTTCCTAAGCTCGCTGTGCGTCAAAATCGTACAGTAGTACGGTACAGGAAAGATTATCTTCTTGCTCCCAGGTCATCGCATCGGTATCTTTCCACTTGACGAAATATTCCTTCATCCGACGTCCGTTTCTTGTCCGTTGCTTAATTCGGCAATCCACTATGCGCTCGACTTCCCATTCATCATCTCGACCAGGCCTATACCATGAATCTTCTGGAAGAAACGCTTTATCCAATTCCAAAGTGTCCCAAATATGAAGCTTTTTACGAAGCCGTCTCATCTTATGATATAGGTCTTCAACCTAGCAATATGTACCAGTGGGAATATTCGACTTTCAGCGGTCGGTATCACTAAACGATACACCACGTCGTTTACCGTTCATCCACCACATACGGTCCATGCCACATATGCGCTAAGTTTCTTACCAAATCTGGCTTAACCAAATCGTGATAAAGCCAAACTAACTCTCCCGGTCGGTAAGCAGTTTTGGTGGTCGACCGTAATTTTGACTCGACTGCCTCGTTATGGGGTTGGGCTCTTTCTTTAATCACTTGTTCTTGTATAATAGAAGCCTGCGCTTGAGCTTTCATGTGCCTTTTATTTACTGCTAATCTCCACTCCAATGCGTCTTTTTCTGTGGTAGATTGATTCTTAGGTGGTACCATTGCCTCCAGTGTGGTTCTAAGATTCCGAACATGCACCAAGTAGAAATAGAAGTTTGATGGTGTTGAAGATTCACTGAAGTAATTAATGCAAACTCCAATGGAGATACAAATTCATACCAATCCCTCTGATTAGGATCCGTTATGTAACCCTCTATGACTTGATCAATTTCTGAACAAATCTTTCTTGTTTACCGTTGGCCTGCGGTCGATATGCTAACTTAGGCCTTTGCTTCTGCTTTAGCATTCGATTAAATCTCCTGAAACCGAACTGATAAACCTTGGATCTCTATTGTAGTCTGCGGTAGGGGCAATGCAAAATCCATAGCTAAGATTTGAAACGGTCTCCACAATATTTCCGCTAGTGCGCCCCTCGTATCTTGGCTTTCATTTCTGATGAACTACAACCAATAGATTCAATCACAACAATATATAAAGCTGAAAATTAGTATAAATTTATTAAACATAAAAAATTTAATTGAATATAAAAAATGGGCGAATAGATAATTCACGTGTTACTCACCCGTTCGCTATGTTTATTACATTCAACTTGCATGAGTTATAAATAAAGATATAAAAATTGATATAAACATATTAGTGATAAAAATTTCAGTAATATTTGTTTTATAAAATACATGAGAAAAAATAGAATAATATAGAAAATGAGATTGAATCGTTGCGGTGGCACAATTCTCACAAGCTGCAACATAGTTTTCAATATGGGCATAAATTCCTCTCCAATAATATTTGGGTCTCAACCGGGCGTAAACCTTTCCAACTTCTTGATGTGCCCCACTAACGATTTCCACATGATAAGTATGTAGCACACCCTCCTTCAATATTTTTGGTACCAACGGTCGCCACCCATGCTCTTCTGTTTTATCTGGAGCATTTGAGACATAATACAGGACTCTTTTACTGTCCAATACATAAGTGATTGCATGTCAAGATATCATTTCCCTTCGCTGGCAGAATTAATCTTATCATCGTCTCCTTGCAGATACGCTATAACCTTGCCACACCACTCGTCATTGTTCTGGGCTGTCGCCTTTCGCTCAAATGTAATGGCTTGCGCACTTTCGTATGGATCCTCTTCTGTCCGTTTCCTACTTTCTTCAGATCCAACAGTACTACCTTAAACAGAGTACGAATCGCCATCTATATCTGCCCCTTGTTCAATGTTCACGCTTCTCCTGCGCTGATGCTGTCCGTTATTCGGTTTACTCATGCTCCGAGTGATTTCGAATACTTGCGGCGACGGATATTAATCATTATCTTAGACATCTTTTGCGTTCGTGACAACTTGAACCTCATCCCTTGGATTACCAACATATTCACAGTGTATTTTATCGGGTGTCTCCGGGGTATTTTCGTTCTTATCCCCTTGTATAGCCGTAGTCACACATTGGGATTCATTTATCACGCTTCCTTCTAAACCAACTTCACCTCGAAATTCATCTGCGTAGATATAGCGACTCCGGTAAACGATTCAACATTTGACGATCTGCTTTTCTTTGAGCACTCATAATCCTTCCTGCCCGTTTTTCCTTCATGTCACACTGTGTCAAGAATCTGCCGTTTGGTTGTACTTACGCGCCACATGCACCAGACTAACCTCTTCAAACCTCTCCACCAGTGAGCGCACCCTGCCCAACCAGACTATAATAATGTGTGATTGCAGCGTAAATCTCCATTGACTTGCCCGATTACCAATCTAGAGCCCCCACACACTATTGCCTTGTTCACTTTGTGTGCTTGTGCGAGTTGTATTGCACCGATTAATCCATGATATTCGCTTTCATTCACGGTCAGATTATCTTGAATTCCATATTCTGCCGCTATCACCACCCAGGTCTGTAATTCCCATATGACCATACCAATAGTACCTTCGGCTCGTCTTTTTTCCGCACCGCACCATCAAATGTCAAAACATATTCGGTACTATGGTGGTGTAAACTAGGGATTGGTTTAATGATTGGTACGTCTTTCAATGTTTTCAACGGAGCAATGTCTTCTAATACCACATTTATCTTCTCCACAGGCACTATTGATGTCGCTAATATCGCGGGTAAGCCCACAGCCTCATGAGCCGTTCGTATAATTTCTAAAGACCACGGAGACAACATTTCATCCCATTGAATTCCTCTTCTAGTTAAATTTCTTGAAGTAAATAACCATCGCATCCTAGAGTATCTTGCGTAAACCGTTATGTGTTGCCCGAACAAAATATGAATAGCATCGTGTAATGTTTTAACTAACGCCATAACTTTCATGTTCCGCCCCTGTGTCCTCGTCCCAGCACCTCTAAACACCTTACTGACGTAACGAACCGGATGTAATACTCCATCGTAATATTGACACACTGTTGCTCCAATGCCCATGGATTTGTGTATAATATTACACTCAATAGCTTCGATCGCATTATGTGTCGTAATAATGGTGCGTTCACAAGCCGATCCTTCAGCAACGAAAACTACTTTCAGCATACTCCAATTGGATACCGTCTCTCAGCTGTAGCTCCGTTAACTCGTACAAAGATGCCGCTAATAACGAGAAGTTGTCAATAAACCTTAGATAATATATAAAACTACCGGTGAATTTCTGAATCAATTTTAACGTCCGCAGAAACTCCATCTTGACAATAGACTCTAAATTTTTCGGGGAAGCCTTGATTCCCTCTGCGGATATGCGATAACTTAGAAACTTTACACTGTTCTGACCAAAAGCGTTCTTTGGCAAGCTTATAGTAATTCTACAGTACTTGAATGATTCCAGAAGATTCCTAAGCTTGAAGCAAAGAGTGTCCCAGCTGTTAGCGCCAAAAGTAATATCGTCAATATATGACCGCCACCCAATGATAGGGTGCTCATCATTCGTCACCACTTGTCCATTATGAAATACATCTTGAGTGATGGATACATCCGTCTCCGAAACACATCTCTCATCATTATCAGCATCCATGACTTGCTTGTTGTTCATCAGTTCTCACGTCACTCCCATCTGCTGTGATCGCCGTACCATCGTCCACAAGCGTTATCTACTATACGCTGGTATACTGGAGGTGCAGGTTTTAGATCTTGTGTCATTCGAAGCCATTCAAAGTGTACTAAAGGACAAATAAAAGCCGTAATCAATCTAGCCCTCTTTGTCATAGGAATAGCTCAATATCCGCTCGCATTATCTATTTACCATAGCCACTTCACTCCCTCGAGGTTGTCTAACAAGTCGTCAATTAAAGGCATGGCAAAAACCATCAGTCTCGACTTTTGGTTCACTGCTCGATAATCAATGCACAACGATATGTCCGTTTTATTCTTTTTAAGCACTATGACGATTGGTGTTGCAAAAGCGGATTCCGAGTACCGAATTAGTCCTGCTTGTAATAAACTCGTATAACTTCGTTGAAGTGTAGGTGGTACTTTACGCGCTCTCTGTGCTATAGGTGAGTTATCCCCAACCTCCACGTCGCAAACTACGCCTTTAGCTGGTGGTGGTAACGCATTACCGGAGCTTATGAAACCATCGTCATACTCATACAATAGTGCACGTAGACTGTCTTCCTGTTCCTCGATGGTAACCCCTGACTCTCCAATATTCGCAGTATCCATATCAGGTGGTTTCTGGAACCCTTTTCCACTTCAGAAATAAGCGCTAACTGTTCTTCGATAGCTTCGGCTGACATTTCAACTCCTTCATGCAGGTAGACCTCTCTCTCCAATTTCGTTTGATCTACCTTCAGTGGGTATATGGCATCCATCACGTAAACAGCGGGAGGTTTATCTCCAACCGTCCTTACTGCATTAACATTAATTCAGTTAATCGGCATACCAGTTCTCCCCATCGCTTGTTTATACACTTCTAGATAGGCCTCAGAGACTAGACCCTCTTGTGTCATCAATATAATTGTTTTTCCATGGTAATCTGACAGCTTTGATCCTTCATATTCAGAATTACCCCCGCTTCCACCAAAAAATCTATGCCAAGTATCTCTAACGCATGTGAATCAATATTGGCGACCCATATCTCACAGTTGAATATCACTGACGGAGCACTCGAATCTTGACGGTAGACACACCTATTACGCCAATGGTTCGGTCCGTCACGCCACAAAAGCTAGTTGGAGTATCGAACATTCGAACTGCTATTTGTAACTTCCTCGCCACATTGGAATGCAAAACTGATATATTCGCACCAGAGTCTAGCATTAATGGCAGCTCCAAATCATCAATTGCTCCATTCACATAAACTTGAGTTTCAGGCTGCCTTACTTCAGTCGACTGCTGCCATCTTTCTCGCTCTCCCAATATTTTATCCACCAGCGTGACATATGCTGAGGCCTCCGTTTCTCCATCAATTCTCAATTTATCTTGCTTACTATCTTCATAAAAAGTAGCTTGTTATTCCATTTTTTCTTGTGTTTTTTATTTTCTTGATCCTCGACCAGAATGAGTGATCCATTCATACAACATGTATTATTTTTCTTGATTTCCGTATTGATGCAGTGTGACAGAGGTGGCGTTTCTACTTTATTCGACAATTCCCCCTTCTCTTGACAGTGGTTGAAACGCACTGTGGGTTAGTCATTTAACTTCTCCGCCACCTGAGCTTTAGTCAGTTCCCCCGACTTCAGATTATTGCGCTTTTCAGCCATTTCTTCAATAAATTTCCGGTAATATTTCACACCATGCACAGGGGTATCACAGTGTTCACACTTAAGTAATTTCCAGCACTTGTTATTTTCGTGACCCATTCGATTACAATGTTCACAGACCACAACACCGTCTGCATTTAGATTCGTATTATGCCGCGGATTTCTATCATCATACGCAGGTCGCATCCGCTGCATCGCATGTACTTACCCGCCCATCATTTTTCGCTGGTTTGTGGGTCTTTGTACATCACCTCAGCGCTCTTGCGTGTAGCCGTTTTCTTCCCAGGCTCATAACGCGCGTCTCATGATTAGTCAGCACCCTCTCCAACTCCTCAATACTCGTGAACGTTATATGATGGTACTGCGTCTGTATGACACGATCATGGATGGTGTCGAAAAACTGCTGAATATGTTCTTCCAACAGTGAAGTGTTATAGTGTTATACATATCTCTAAAATCCATTCCATATGCTAACGCTGCTGCATTTAGTCGATACAAAAAGTAGTTGCCGATTCGTCTTGCTTTTTTGTCAACTTGGAGTACATAACTCGAGGAGACACTTTATCCACGCAAAATTTTCTCTGGAAAGATTTATCACCGCATTACAATCATATTTCACATCATCCGATAGGTGTTCATATCGCCATGAAGCCGTACTCGTCAAACTATCGATGAACATCCGTAAACGTTGATTCTGATCCCAACGTGAAATGTTTGCCACATGTAAAAATCGGGTGAACCATGCCCTTGTGCTTCCAGCATCCTGCCTATTTCCAACAAATGACTTTATTTCCGTATCTTGGATGATGACGGTAACAGTCAGACTTGATGGCGCCCACGCGCTTGTATTTCCACCGGACATAACATACCCTGATGTACTGTAATGTGACCGTGATTGAGTGGCCGATGTGTTATATGGTAAACTAGTCGCTCCTCTCATAGTGATAGGTATGTGCGACTAGCTGAAGGAGATGCTGTCATCTTCGCTAACTCATCCAGACTTAAATGAACATCTTGCATCATTTTAACCAAGTTAGCCACTACTGGATCTTGTTAAGGCGCAACCCATTGTGGAGAAGACATAACCTCATCTTATTCTGGGGAAAACTCCACCTTTTTTCTTGTCTTGTTAATCTTATTTGGTCGTAACTCCGGAGTTTCCACCAACTCATCTTTGTCACAGAGCTCTAGCATACACGGTAGCTTCGACTCCTTAACTGGCGTATGCGTGGTATCTGGTACTAGATAATAAGTGGGATTAATACTGGTTGTCTCTCCCGATACACCATTAGTGACGTTTCCCACTGATTTTCTTCTAGAATAGTGATACCATTAATCCAATATAATCTGCGATACGCTCTAGATTAAAACCCCACGCGCTATCAAACTCTTCCCGTCGGGCAGACTCATATCAAAACTTTGGAAACAATATTTCCAACGCATCAACAGACTCTTGTAAATCTCCAAACGAACTGAGATCTTATCTAATTCTAAAGTTGGGCGCAGGTTTCGTTACCTTAAGTATTTTCATATAGTGAGAACCAACTACCCGAATCACCCAATAACTTGAGAACATGTTGTTCGTACCGAGATATCTTTGCACAGGCTTGCGAGAAGGTATATATTCTGTTGGTATCATCCTTAGAGTACTGAAATGTGAAACAGAGCGCTTTTCCTTTCCCTTTTGATACCAAATCCATTTTATGTGTTAGAACTTAATGTCGACGTTAGTCCCGGGTTGCGGCACCAGTTGTCGTGAAAGCACTTAAAATTTCAGTGTTTACATTCAATTCACAACACAAGAAAGCCATGAAACTATCCTTCTTACTTAATCTTCTCATATTCTTAGTACTAACTCCCGAAACTTATCCAAACACTTTATAGAACACTTCCCGAAATATATCAGGCTGCTCCCAACTCCAGTAGTTCCAGATGACTTTCGCCCCGCTCACTTAGTCGCTCACTTATTAACTTTCCTGTATTAGACTTGTTTTTACTATAGGGCTGTTTGGTAGGGTTGTTGTGAGGCTGCGGACGACTGTTCTTCAAAGGGGAAAATTAGAATCTATTAAGTGTTACTAAGTCCTATATCTACTTCAAACACTTTTTCACGTACTACTTCTTGGTTACTTCAGTGCTGGCCTCAATACTCGATAGTTACTTCTTAACCGGCTTGAACACCTTATACCCTTTCAATAACTGACCCACATCTGTTTTCCATAAATGAAATGCCACTTCACCACAGGAGGAAGCTTCGGATTATCAGGAGTCCAAGAAAAACTCCAAGGGCAAAACCAAGTGACAACGCAAGCTTCAGGTAACACAAATCCAATCCAAGAAAAAAAACGAAGATAAAGATATATTGATGAAGTTACAGATGAAGATCAAGATGCAGTTGATAATATAGAGTCTGTTGATTTCGTAATGGTATCGTGAAGGAACTTAAATTTTCGAGGTTTCCACTCAAAAACAACACAAGGAAGCGATACAATACACTTCTCTTGCTTAAACTTCCCAGGTTCTTGGTACTTACGTCCGAACCTTAATATAAAGTTACTGAAAATGGACACTTCCTGGTAACAATCAGGCTGACCCTTAACTTAGGTAACCGCAGAGGATCTTTATCACGCTGTAACACGCGTTCACTTAAAGGTGTCCTCGGGTTGTACTTAGTTTTTGTATAGGTTTGAAAAGGTTTCTTTGGCTGGTAAGACGACTGCTCGAAAGGGGGGGAAATTTGATTATATTAAAAGTATTAAGAAATCCTATATCTACCTCCAGTATCTGTTTACCTTATTACTTCTTGGTTACTTCAGCACTGGCTTCGATACCGAAAAACTCACTTCATGATCGGCTAAAAACACCGTATACTCTTTATGCATACGTTTCGTATACATTCAACCGTAAATCCAATCACTTCACCACAGCCGCCCCTTGCGCAGCTTCAGCGTCAGCGAACAAAAGCAAGCAACCCATTATATCGCCTATCGGTACCACCATTTCATTAACTCCACTTCAAATATTGACGCGCTTCAATGTCCGTCAAAGTGGACGCAAAACAAGGAACATCATATCTTTCACACACTTCCATCATCCGATCCCAATCGACATCTTGCTCGAATACATATCGCGCAGCCACAATGAATAGGTAATCACGTGATCTGTTGAGTGATACCAACGATCTCGAGGGGTTTCCTTTCATAAATCCGCTAGTATGTGAGCGCACCATGGTAACAATAGTAATCTCTGCCTCTCGGCCTTGACTAGACTCGGTAGTAGCTACTTCGATATCTAGATGGTCTTCGTACACTCCATTTAAATATCGCAACTCTCTCATCAAAGCCGAGACTTGGTCTTGATATGGGGAAATTATCAAAACTGACTTTTGTATTACTGTACCCAATCTTCGTGCCTCAGCCCGTAAAACCGACCATACTTCATCCAATACATGCACCACTATTGTCAATTCAATAACGTTTCTATGCTTATACATGGTGCGCTCGCGTTCTTCAACCTATTCTTGCGAGCTAATCCACACGACACGCTGTCTCCCCAAAATTTTCTTCACCCGAGAAGGGTAGCGGTCATCCGGCTTTGCCCAACTAAGTGTCTCCATATGCTTCAGGTGCATTGGGGCCAAATAATCTTGTGACTTATAGGCTCGATCTCGAATAGTGTATGGGTAAAATGTTTACAACAATCTAGTGATCATAGGATGGCTCCTAAATTCTGCTGTCATAGTAACTCCAGGGAATGCAGGTGATATCTTCCTCATCGCTCGATAATGTTCCATGGAATGTATCAACCCCCACGTAATTTTATGACGACGTAAGCCATCACGGAATCGATGCTTTATTCTTTCATCCATAGGAGAGTATGCAAACAGCTGGTACGAATCTCCCACTGAGATAATCACTTTTATCCACGGTCTAATAGCTTGCAATAATGCCACTTCTGCTGTTTGTGCACCCTCATCATTGATAATCACGTCATAGAGCAAGTTCGAGAGATCTGGTAGCCCCAATTGAGCCAGAGTAGCAACAATCACACGTGCTCCATCCAATGTCTCTCTCTCTTTTAACTTCAATCTGGGAGCTATCTCTTTCCGATTCACATATCCTTCCAATGATTGTCGCTATCGTCGTAATATCTCCGAAAGGAACCTTCGTCGATACATCTCAGCATCTGGCGCTAACATAGTGCCCTTTATTTCTCCCAGCCGAACTATATCTCGATCGTCCAACTGCTTTGAATCCATCAACCTTTTCATATCTTCATCAATAGCTGCATTGGTTTCGGACACGATGGCAACCCGATATGAAGGGAAAATTGCCAATAAAGACAGTACAACAGCAGTAATTGTGGATGTCTTCCCACATCCATAAGGGCCACGAGCCAACACTATCCCTTTCGTCTCTATTGCTGCACGGATCACTTCCATTTTATCCCTGTCCAAGCTGCGTTGAAATGTCTTGTATACTGGTGTTTGCTCTGCATCAGCCACTACTGATGAACTCCTCAACGATTGAACAGTTTCCCGTCGAATTATTAGTTTCAAAATCTCTGGCGGTGAATCTCTGGTCAGCTTATCTATCACTCCGAATCTTCGGACGTAGTTCATAATGTTGGCCTTGGGTATCCATCGTATCTTATGTATGTTCTTGTTAATACGTCCCCCTGGGGCTGTGGTTAGAATGATATGTCTGAATCCTACAGAACACATTATCCCCCAACCTAAAAATTCCAGGTTTCTTCCTTGTGGAACGCATATCTGTCCATTATACCATCGTTGTAAATCTTCTGTACTCGTATTTACATGTTCATGTATATCATTTCCGGCTATGTGCAGGTAAATTACCCCTCTCATTAATGGCATGAAATGAGATGTGCCATTATCATTGGTGTAAGTATTCCATCGTTTGGCTAAACATTGCCCAATTCCATATGATAACACCTGAAGCTTGATGGTTGCATCAACATCATCCGTTATCCAGTCGTATTGCTCAGGGTTAGTGGCCCAATATGCATCTAGATGTGTCACTAGACACATAGTAAGGAGGTAATCACTTACTGATATGAAATCGTCCACATATACATCCCGATATTTTTCATATAACCAATGTCTGCAACTTCCTTGGTATTGAAATTGTGGTATTGTCACATCATATTTTAGACGACACAAGTCATCCCTGCAAGGTCCATAACCAGCACCCCAACATTCGCGTAGGAAAACCACTAGAGACGCTAAATATTGTAGTAATAACGTGACAGCAAACAATACGTTTCTTACATCTTCCGGGGAGATAGATTTGATTTGTCGTTTCATACCAATTTCCTAGTGTAACTCCAGCAATCGTCTCTCACTAATTATAGTTCCCGGGCTGATAGTGATTTTTTCGACTTTCTGGCAGCAACTCCTTTCCATATCCGACATATGCGTTATTACTTGCCTTGCCATTTAGCCTTGCTTACATGCGCTGCCCCACGCTAACGCTCGACACTATGCTGTGATCAAACCTTCCTTAAAAGTATAGCCTCGATACTCTTCTTTCCGCTGCACAACCGTCTTGAGTGTTTCTGTAGTCATATCAGTCATCGGAGTAAGGTTGTTCAAAAAAAAACTTCCCCACACACTTCATCATAGTCCTGCACTGTGCTTGTAGTGGGAGTTATCTCTTCGGAAACGCAATTACTCGCCTCTTCTGTTCCACTGGGGTCTTGTCTATATGGTAACTCATCTCCGGTAGTTACTGGTTTTCCTTCATTACCTTCACAAAGACTTGAATTTGAGTCTTCCGTCGACTCTGTTAAATCTATGGCTGTGGGGATGATTCTTTTTGACTCTCCATCTTCGGTTAGAGTGTTGTTACATTGTTCTTCGTTTCGCACTGGTACCACTATTTTATCACCCCCCGACTTCTGACCTTTGCAGGTTTCACCGGAGTTTGTCTTTTCTATTTCTTGCAATGTATCTTCTCCGATCTCCACAGTTTCGCATACATTTATATCCTCAGCTGACATTCTTTGTAGTTCACTTTTATTAAACACCAACTCTTCCACCGTGTCTGATTCCCCTTCCACTTCTGATGACGTCGGAATAAGATTGTGCGGAGTTTCTCTACACATCTCCTCACAGGTATGCACAGTGTTTGTAGGAAAGTCTATGCCTTCCGAGGCGCACTTATTCTCATCTTCTGGCACACCGAAATCTCGTCTATACGGCAGCTCATCCTCTTTGGTCTCGATCTCTTCCGCATTATATCCACTAAGACTTGCATTTGGACCTTCCGTCGACTCTATAAGATCTATGTTCGTAGATTTGTCTCGCTTTGATTCTTCATCATCGTTTAAGGTGCTGTCAATTTGTCTCTCACTCAGTGCTGATTCCAATGTATTTTCGTCCACCATTTCCTGCTGTTCGGCGATTTCGCTGTAGTTGGTCTCTTTTACTTCTTGCACTGTGCCTGCAAGCTCCACATCTTTACACATATTGACATCTTCAGCACCCATCTTCTGTAATTAAAGTTAAGTCAACACAGCATCTTGCGCACTTTCTGACTCTCCTGCTTCTACTGATGATGGATTCGGGCTCTCCGGTATCTTATGATCTATAATACCTTGACTTTCCTCGACGTTCGTAGAAACCTCCTGTTCCGACTGTGAACCTGATCTTATAACGGCATGCTCGGCATTCTGTACACTACATTTTAATCGACGGAGTCTCTGCCTGATCCCGTCATACGATCTCAGCGTATACTTAACTCCGCCCGTGTTTAATGTATCATGTAGCTTCTTCGCAATTAGTTTCACACCCATTTCTCCACATTCGATCGCTTCTTTCAGTATGAGATCCTCTAGTGGGGTCCACCTCCTACCACCTTTTCTGCATTCACTTCGGTCATTATCCCCACTCGATATTATCTGTGCTTTGCCCACATTCTCCTGGCGCAAGGCTTGTATCTTATTTCTTATAGATACCTTGGTGCGCATCTTCTTAGATTGCGGGAACTGTACCGGATATAGTTCATCTATGTGATTGTCCGTGTTCTTCTGTTCCACTAGACTTGTTAACCACTTCACCTCTTCTTCAGTCCACTCATTATCTCGTTTTCGTTTGGCTCCCAATCGCCTTAGCATAATCTCAACACTAACGTCGGTTCTCTTGGTCCATCCGTTTACTTGACATCGCTGATTATATGAGTTAATTATCTCGGAAACTGACTTCGTCTGATCCTTACTCTCACATTGTACACGTAACAACTCTTCCTTATCAAGGTTGGTACATGCAGGAGGGTTATATATATGTGCAGAGTCTTGCTCAGTCATAGGTTGTAGTGCGGACATACTATGAGAGGCATCTCTTGAGATGTCGGCCTTTTCCTCGTTGTGTTCTACTCCACTGGCTGAACCTCCTGACGCTTTCAGACTCAACAATGTGTGTACCATATCCACGTTATCCATATTATATCGTTCCAATTGAATCGCTTGATGGCTCTCCAAAAGTTAACTCCTCTGAGACTAATGTGTCACCGAGTTAGCCCTGCGCTGGTATAATATAAGCTTCTACTATTCGTCTGGTTTACCAAATCCGTGACGTTGACTGTTGTGAATGCTCCTGTCATAAGCGAGTCCTCGGCCCTTTGTCGAGTCAAACACCGTGATTAATCTGTAGTACTCTCCTTGTAATCCAATCACACTCTGGGATTTATTGTCGTGAACAGTCATGTCGTAAACGATCATGTCGTGGACGAGCTCATATCACGTGATTGGTCAAAACCCATCCAATCAGGTGCGAACATATATCTTTACACTATTCCAGGTCTGTCGTGGACAAGTATGTCGTGGACGAGTCTGTCGTGGACGAGCACATATCACGTAATTGGCCAAAAAACCATCCAATCAAGTACGACCATATATATGCATACTATTCCATGTTTGTCGTGGACGAGTATGTCGTGGACGAGTCTGTCGTGGACGAGCACATACCACGTGATTGGCCAAAAAACCATCCATTCGAAAATCCCATTATAATTCCATCCAAAATCAGATTGCTATGCTCAGCCTTCACAGGTATTCCGCGCGTCCTCAAACTTCCACACGTGTACTCCGAACTCCAACAACTTGTCGTATATGACTCCATCCGGTGAGTGCCCTTCCAACCATAGCATTACAATCTCTTCTTCTTCCCTTAATATGTATCACCTTCCTCCGTGTAACAGGTGGTTCACTCGCTTCGTTACACTTCTGAGGGCAAGTTTATACTTGACTCCTGCCCCATCATGCTGAGGCTCTGCTGTTACTGCTTGAGCTCAGTCATTTCCTACTCCTGTGTCTTTCGTGGTTTTTCTGCAGGTTTCGCACCGCTAACACCCCAAATAGTTGTTTCTTTGTCTAGCCGCCATCGACACAGGTTTACTGCCCTTGTGGCTCGCTTGTTTTTTCTTCATACCTTATGCTTCCCCGTACAGGTTTTGCACCCTTGGGACCTCGTGAGGTATCTCTTCGTGCGGGATTCGTTGACGCACAGGTATAATCATATCATGTTGCGTTAGATGTACAGGTTTTGCACCTTTTGGGCCGTGTTAGGTATCTCTTCGTATCATCTTGTTGCCGCCGTACAGGTTTTGCACCCTTAGGACCTCGTGAGGCATCTCTTCGTACGATCTTGCGCTGGTTTGTCATGATTTTATCTTGCTTTATGTTAGACGTACAGGTTTTTCACCTTTTTGACCATGATAGGTATCTCTTCGTATCATCTTGTTGCCGCCGTACAGGTTTTGCACCCTTAGGACTTCGTGAAGTATCTCTTCGTACGGTCTAGCGCTGGTTTGTCATGAGTTTGTCTTGTTTTATGTTAGATGTACTGGTTTTTCACCTTTTGGACCGTGATAGGTATCTCTTCGTATCATCTTGTTGCCGCCGTACAGGTTTTACACCCTTAGGACCTAGTGAGGCACCTCTTCGTACGATCTTGCGCTGGTTTATTGTTATCTTGTCGTATTTTGTGTGGGATGCACATGTTTTTCACCTCTTGGGCCTATATAGGCATCTCTTCGCGCACTCTCCACATCACATCATCAAGTCATTGAGCCCGTATGGGCTCTGTAATGGGGTGCCATTACATAATTGATATTCAAGTTAGAATATCACAGTTTAATTTCAGACGCGTTGTCTGAAATTTAAATAAGAGATTATAAGTTATAATAATCTAAGAAGGAAAAGTCGATTCGGTATAAATACCGAATCTTGCAGGTTAACTAATAGTACAGTTAGTTAAAGACTTGATATTATTATATTAATTAGTTAGTTACTATACTATTAGCCTCTAAACCACCCATTAAATAAACACTCTTAATTTTTCGTTCTAGAAACTAAGTAAATATTTATATTTACTTTTACTATAGGATTAGTTGTTATCAACCAATCCTACCCCTCCCGTATTGCGCGCTTCCTCGCACAACACAGTGTAAGCCTGTAACAGGATCAGTCCTGTTACACCTGGTAGCACTTTGTGGTCCGTCTTAACGACCACAGTTCCGTTCTGCTAGTTAACTAGCGGAGCGAAGATTAAGAGCCGCTCGGCATCATGTCGCGAGACATGTCGGCTGCCGAGCGAGAAAGAACGCTGGAAGAGGTGAATAAACACTTCCCTCAATGCTCGTCTCGTAGTAAAGACGCGACGGTGGAAATGATTCGGTCTATGGGGACCGACATCATTACCTTCCTCAAGAGTAAGTCTCCGGAGGAAGTGGTACAGGTGGTGAACCGCTTTAGACGAAACCACCTAGAAAAGTCAGAACGGCCCGCGCCAGAGGCAGCGCGGACCGCAACTGCACCTGCAACGCATAGCGTTGAAGTAGTAAAGGCGCGAGTACCGCCCTTTACCGGCGAAGGGGGCGAGCCCCTTCGTAGATGGTTCGCAGAGGTGGAAGATGCCATCTGTGCGCAAAATATTGTTGACGAACGTCAACAGGCGTACTTCGCCACAACATGTCTAGGCGACAGAGCCAGGGCATGGGCGATGAGTCGCAGAGCCACTGATGAATCTGCGTTCCTTACTTATAAAGAATTTAAAGCTGAGCTAAAGATCAACTTTGAAGCTCCAGAAATGGAGCTAAGTAGTCGGCAGGAGTTTATGGAACTCCGGCAAGGTAAGCTTGACCTCCAAGCGTACGCTCAGAAGACGCAATATTTGCTGTCAAATATTGTGTATGAGCCGGTGGCCCCTGCTATGCAGGTCACTGGTTTCATGAAGGGACTCAATGATGGTCCCGTCAAACAGAGTCTCTACCGGCATCCGCCAGAAACTCTAAGGGATGTCATTGATATGAGCATCGGTGAAGAGTTCAGAATGCGATCAGCGTCATCGCATGCTGGGTACAGCCGAAGGGCTCAACAGCCCTTCGCTTTTGACATGCCGCAACGGCATGTCAACAATCAGCAGTCAGGCAGAAGAAGCTCACACTCCGTCTCAAGAAACAGCCACCCGCGCCAGAGCATGGGCGGTGAAGGTCCAGAGCCGATGGACCTATCGGTTGCGGTTGCTTCCAAAATGAAGCAACCGAAATTTAAGAAGAATATTCGCTGCAATAGATGCGCGAAAATGGGGCATTTTGCCCATGAGTGTATGGCACAGCGTCCGGTGCCACGCAGTCAGCGGACGGAACCGTCCGCTGCACGGCGACACCAACAGGGACATCACCCTGTTGGTGCAAAAAACGAGAATCGCCAGTAGGGGCGGGGCGCCCTACTGGGAATGTTATCCCACATGCCGACATAGGGCATGTGAGGGTAATATCCCCAGACGGGACAATGTCCTGTCAAAAGGTGCAGGGTGATGGAAAGCCTCTTATCACCCTGGAGATAAAGCCGCACGGGAGCGATCTCCCCATGCGAGCTTTGTTTGACACAGGAGAGTCAAACAACTTCGTTAGAACTCAGAGTCTAACGCTGTTGAGCTTCGTGGAGGTAGAAACCCCACGAAGTATGTTGTCAGTCCGGTTAGCTACAGGTGCAACCGTGACTATTCCAAAGCGTGTGATTAAAACACGCTTCGAGTTGAATGAACTGTCATTCGAGGATGAATTCATCGTCCTCGATTTATATGACAAGTTCGATGTGATACTTGGAATCCCATGGATGTCAAAGTTTAAACCTTCGATCGACTGGGTTAACCTATCGATCGACTGCGGCGGACGCACAGGATCTGATCACCCTGTGTGTAATCCGGCTGTATCAGAGGATACAACCGCAGCGTCAGACAGTCTGGTGGATAGCGATGGCACCACCAGGTCTGTTCTGACACGATCAGCGGAAGGTACCTCCGCTGGTGAGAGTCCAGAGGGACTACCACACGCAACAGAAGAGTCGTTGCGTGTTGGAGAGGAACATTCCGCGGGTGATAAAGACCACCGTGAGAATGAAGTGATATCCACGGTGGGAAACACCCACCGTGAGAATGAAAATGTATCCACAGTGGGAAACACCCACTGTGCGACCGAAGGTTCCAACACGACGAATGAATTCCGTGTTGATGAGAGTGAACTCACGATCCAGTGCCATCGTGATCAAAACTCCGTGGTGGCCAGTGCCCACCACGTTGCGTTAGCCATGCACGGGTGATAAAGACCACCGTGTCGCAGAAAAGGCGGCCGATCAGACGAGCACATATGATCACCAAAATTCCATGGTAGGCAGTGGCCACCATGATCATGAGTATTCGCACACGGTGAATCGTAATCACCGTGTAGCAGTCAATCAGACGAGTGCGTCTGATTGCATGGGCAGTTCCGTCGAGACGATCAACGTCTTGACGCAAACGGAGACCGGATTAGCTACCCAGTATCTGTTGATGGAACACCCTCCGAAAGAAGGTTCGGAGGTGATGACTCTTCCAGCGCTAAGCTGGAAGAAGTTTGTGAGAAACTTGCACGATGTTCAGATCGAACAGATCTGTATCATCGTTGCAACAGATGATGTAGTGGACATTCGTGAACGAATATCCACATTACAAGTGGAAAACATTCGGAAAGAGGTTCCCAATGATCAAACGAGAGTTCATCGCTTTGAAGCGCAGAGCTGGGAGTCGCTTAAAGCGTACTCCCCATTTTATGAGGTACTTCGAGAATACGCTGACGTATTCCCAGAAGAAGTACCTAGCGAGCTCCCTAAGGATAAGGGAACTCGTCATGAGATTGACCTCGTGCCAGGCACGAAGTATTGTGTTACGCGGCAATGGCCGTTGCCGCGTGATCAGGTAAAAGCGATCGACGAGTTTTTCGAAGCTCGTCGCAAATCAGGCCAAGTGCGGGAGTCTACCTCACCGCACTCTACCCCCACCTTTTGTGTGAAGAAGTCCACAGGTGGGTGGAGAATCGTTCACGCTTACAACAAGCTGAACGCAGCGACGGTACCGGCACAGACACCGATACCGCGGAAGGATGTCATCATAGATGGCATGTGCTGGAGCACCATCTTTAGTGCTCTCGATCTAAGAGATGGATTCTATCAAATCCTAATGCGTGATAAGGATATCCCTCTCACGGCAGTAAGCACCCCAAGCGGTATGCTTTGGGAGTGGCTTGTTATGCCACAGGGGCTTCGAAATGCCCCTGCTACGTTTAACAGATGCGTAACGCATCTATTACGCCCGGTGCGAGAATTCGCACCGAGTTATTTTGATGACGTGTTCATCCATAGTAAGGGTGAACACGATAAAAGCGATGTAGATGTCCATAGGGAGCATCTACGTCGAGTGTTGGAGCTTATGCGTAAACATAAGCTCTATGCAAATCTGAAGAAGTGCACCTTTGGTGCACCTGAGATACCCGTTCTTGGATGCTTTGTGGGCAAGAACGGGGTGCGTCCTGATCCAGAAAAGATCAGGGTGATCGTTGAATGGCCTACGCCAAACAACGTTAAGGAACTTCGAAAGTTCCTTGGGTTGGCAACATATTTGCCCAAGTATTCGTGCAACTATGCTGTGTTGATACGACCTCTTTCTCAATTACTTAAGAAAGATGTCGAATTGCATTGGGATACCCAATGTCAAGATGCTTTTGATGCAGTCAAGCAAAGCTTGACTGAAGCGCCTGTATTGGCTATAGACGATAACGAGCGTCCGTTCCAAGTCGTTTGCGACGCGAGCGATTTCGCTATCGACTGTGCTTTGATGCAGCGTGATCACGATGATCGTGATCGCGTAATCTGCTATCAATCGCGTCAGTTGCGCCCAGCCGAGCGCAACTATCCAGCGAATGACAAGAAACTCCTTGCCATGAAGTACGCACTGGCTAAGTTTCGGATCTATCTATTGGGAGATAGCCCGTTTGTGGTTTACACGGACCATGCGTCGCTACGCACGGCCGTGAATTCACCACACATTTCTCAAAGAATGGCTCGATGGCTGTCATTCTTTGCTGAGTACAACTTTACGGTTGAATACAAAACCGGAAAGTTGAACGTGATAGCAGATGCGCTATCACGAAGGACCGATTACGAGACGAAACCGTCCGTAACCGAAGGGGCCAGTGCAAACGAGATCCGTTGCACTGCTTTGTCGTCGTCAATTATACGACAAGTACTCGAGGCGTACAAAACAGACGAGGAGACACGTCTGTTGATTGATTACTTACGTAATCAATCAAGTGAGAAACGCGACGAACACCCAGAGTTCCCCCGCGCTTGCGTGCATCTATATCGACTGCACGATGGTCTGCTGCTTTACAGCACAGACCACAAAGATGAAAGTCGCATCGTCGTTCCAAACGACGATGATCTCAAACATCAAAAATGTTTGAGTATCATGATGCACCGATTTCGGGGCATCAAGGTCGAGAGAAGACATACGCTTCTCTCGCACGTGACTTTTACTGGCGAAACAAGTACAAGTGGGTACGCAAATACGTACGCGCTTGCGAGATTTGCCAGCGCGTTAAGCCTGCGCAGTCTGCACAGGCTCCGCTGAAATCTCTGCCGGTTCCGACAGAGTGTTGGAAGTCCATTTCAATGGACTTAGTATTCGGTCTTCCACCCGACAATAGTCGGAAGACTGGAATAGTGGTCTTTGTAGACCGTTCCAGTAATATGGTACATCTTACTGCAGTATCAGCGAATGTAACCGCCGCTCAAACAGCGCGGATATTCGTTGATACGGTATTCCGTTTGGCACGGAATGCCGGAAGACATTGTCTCGTATAGAGATCCAAGATTTACAGGACGTTTCTGTCAATAAACGTTCTCATTGTTGGGAACCCAGTTGAAGATGTCAACTGCGGACCATCCGGAAACGGATGGGCAGACGGAACGGGTTAACCGCGTTCTCGGAGACATGTTGCGATCATACGCACATGCCTTTGAACAGTGGAGTGACTACCTGTCACTCACTGAATTTGCGATTAACAATTCGGTGCATGCTTCAACTAAGCATACACCGTTCTACGTGAATGCCTTAAGGTATCCACGAACCCCAGCTTTACTTGGCGGTACGCCAAATCTAAGTGGGGGAGGGACCCGCTCAAATTTTGAGCGAGTCAATGCGCAAGTTGCAACTGCAACTTGTGAACAAAATGATGGCCCTTCTACTGAAAATACAGTAGAAGCGGAAGCAGCTTCAATTCAAACTGAAGCTGCATACTATGAATATGTGTCTGCAGCAATGGCTGCAGACAACGAGGACAAAGCACCTACTGCTGATAAAGCAGTAGATGAATTCGTATTACAGCGCCAAGCTGTAATACGCTATGTAAAGGATGCACTTGCCTCTGCTTTTGATAAGCAGAAGCAAAATCCAGATAAACAAGGAAGGAAGAACAAAAACTCCTTTCTTAAAGGTGAATTAGTATTACTAAGTACTACTAATTTGACTACACATGCAATAAGCAACTTCCCTACACGGAAGTTTCTTCCTAAGTACATTGGACCCTTCAATGTCCATGAGATTCGGGGGAATGCCTATACCTTAGACATTCCCACAGAAATGCGGCTTCACCCAACATTCTATGTTGGGCGGCTCAAGCCGTATCTTTCGTCTTCGTCTTACGACGAGAGGCAGAACCACGGGAGATGCCGTGCTTCTCCAAGTCTCCCAAGAGAGACTTGTAATCGGCCTCCAGCCGTTGGTGAGAGCGGAGCGGAGAGTCGTTACCTCCGCCTTCGACTGCTCGAGATCAGCCGTGCGCCGATCGAGCTCTCCCTTATAGCGGGAAAGCTCAATGTACAGAAGATCATTCTTCTGCTGGAGAGCAGTGTGCGCTCCGAGGATGTCGCGGACATCCTCGCGAAGAGACCGATATGTCTTCACACAGTGAGACATATCGCTGCTCAAGGAGGAATAACCCTCCTAGAGCTTGCGGAGCGAAGAACCATGCTCCGCAACAACAACGGCGAGGGAATTCTCAACCTCCTCCGCCCCTGATTGATAATCGGGGGAATAAGCGATATATCCTCGAGCGCTTGATCTCGAAGCGCTCGGTGACTTTGAAGAAGGGGCAGCGTACCAAGTACTCGGTACGCTGGCTGGGATATCCCCAAGAGTTCGACTCTTGGGAACCGATTGAGGTTCTGAGGGCCGACGCCCCAGACCTTTTGACTGAGTTTGAGAAGAAGTCTCAAACTCATAATGCGAAGTAGCATCAACAGTAGGTGTTGATGCATTCAGGGTATCAATTAAACCCTGAATTTCGGCGGGTACGGAAAAGCCACCGTACCCCCGCAACTCCTCCTCTGACAGACGAGGAGCGCCCTGCGTACACCGCGGGCAAACGAGGTGAGAAGGGACACCACCCTTTAACCCTTCTTTAATGCAAGCAAAATGGATGTATTCCATTTTGCCTGTTCGTGAGTGCTTTAAAAAGCGCTCGCGCATTACGTGAACTTTGTTCACGTCATCATCTGGGCTTTTGTTGTAGTTGTCAACAAAAGCATTCCAACTCTGAGGCAGGGCGTCTTTATCGTCCCTGTTCTTCCTTGACCCTTTCCGGCTCGAATAATATCGAACCTGGAAAAAGAGGTCAATAAAGTACAGACGTCTATCGTCTGTACTTCGATCGAATCGACGTGACTGGATGTCTTCGCAGTCATCCAGCACGTTGATATCGAATAACGCATACTGGCAGTCCCGTTTACGGTGACCGCCACTGTTGGGGGCAATAGCCCAGCCAGGGGTCCAAAACCCCACTCTGTACGGAACATATGGTTCCGTACGATGATACGCTTTAGAAGCGGCAGCCGCCGCTTCTGTTCGAGCCCTTTTAGCAGGCGGAGCACCGCCTGCTTCAACACCACGCGCCGGGGTTAAATCACCCCGACGTGGAGAAGTACTTGATCCAGGTGGGGCTCTGCGTTCCCGCAACCACCTGTGATAATCATTGTCGCTGTCATAGCTGACAGCGACACTAGAGTCGTCATCGCTGTTAGGCGATGAGCTTCGACTCGTGAGTTTCGACTCGCTAGATCCTTTAGTGGGGACATCTGTATCCCTATCACTTTGTTCGGAGTCAGAACTCCCGAACATGGCCCTCTTGGCAACACTCCAATCGGAAGCTGCCATCGTGTGAGATGTTGCATTAGCAACATCTCCCTGTTTCTTGCCAGATGCCGCCTTAGCAGCATCTGTGGTCGAAGACGGTACGTCTTCCGACCTTTGCGTAGTTGACGCTGCTAATGCAGCGTCACCGTTGTCACTCAACACCTCAGCACCTAGTGCTGAGGCGGAGGAAAAAGCTCCTTCATTGTTTTCATCAGCGCTCTTTAGAGCGCCGCCGTGTGTCTTGACCATCGAGTCGATGCTCAATCAGTTGGTGAATGAGAAATTCTGACCAACAAGTGCCACCCATGATTGGCCAAAATAAGAATTATTATTGGCCAACCACCTTACGTGGGGGGGGTGATGTAATGGGGTGCCATTACATAATTGATATTCAAGTTAGAATATCACAGTTTAATTTCAGACGCGTTGTCTGAAATTTAAATAAGAGATTATAAGTTATTATAATCTAAGAAGGAAAAGTCGATTCGGTATAAATACCGAATCTTGCAGGTTAACTAATAGTACAGTTAGTTAAAGACTTGATATTATTATATTAATTAGTTAGTTACTATACTATTAGCCTCTAAACCACCCATTAAATAAACACTCTTAATTTTGCGTTCTAGAAACTAAGTAAATATTTATATTTACTTTTACTATAGGATTAGTTGTTATCAACTAATCCTGCCCTATTGTATTGCGCGCTTCCTCGCAAAATACAGTGTAAGCCTGTAACAGGATCAGTCCTGTTACAGGCTCACTATCCAAATTATGTTCATTATTTAGTCGTATAGCTCCATTCAACATAGGTAATCACGTAATGTATTCACTGTTGGAAGAGTGTGTACCCATTTTGGAGTTTACACTCTTCCGTATAGTGGAAGCCCATTGGCTGATGCAGGTAAGACATACATTTTTTCATATGAAAGCAGTTACGAGATTTAAGTTGCATTAGGACCGAATAGTGACTTAAGTAACCATACATAATATATATCAGTTTACATTTTGCATTACGAAACAGACTCTGGACTGAATATCTGCTGGTCCTGACGCGACGTGCACGCAGTTCGCTACCTTCCACTGACCCTCCCGCGCTGAAACTTGGTCAGCTGGTGAGTCTTGATTGTGTGAAGTGATGGCAATCTTTTCTGTGCATTTCTAACAGGTTATGAGCCCAAGTTGCGTCAATTAATCCAGTGGAGTTTCTTGGTCGTTTTTGGAGTATCTGTGATACATTTTTATATTGTTACGTTACGTTTGGAGTTTGTGGAAAGCCCTCTGTTGAAGGGGAGGCATTTGACGGACGTGACTGAAGTGTTTTGATCAAGTTAGAAATGAATGATTTTGATGGAGATGATGTGCCCTCCGTGGACGAGTTTCAAGACTTGGTGCGCGATTTGCGCAATGTTGCAGTGAATGCGGATGCGATTGATGCTGGTCGAGCGAGGACCGCAGTTCAAAACAGATCCCCTGAGCGTAAAAGGGAGGTACAAGTGCGCATTCCCCAAGATGTGTTCATAGAGAGCCTCCGGAATTACCGTCCGTTCGGCCAGCAGATGACAATGGATGATCTGGCCGGGGACGAAAGGGTGGAAGCTGGCGCAAAGCCACGCCCGAGAACATATGATGCACCTCGCAGGGCGCCCGCTGCGGCGCAAGGTACAGGCGGTGCCCAAGTGCCCGCCGCGCAGACAAGTGTACCGGTGCAGTACACCGGGTACAGAATACCCAAGTTGTGTATAGATAAATTTTCGGGACGCGAGCTGTATCCCGGTTTGGGTGAAGGCTACCGGCAAAGGGCCTACCTGTTCATAGAGGCACTCGAGATTGCCGAGATGAGCTCTGGTTTCAATGGAGTGAACGGTTGAAGGTAAATAAATTTGGCGAGCATTTGGAGGGCACCGCTGCTGAATAATATCGAACGAATGTGGCATGTTGGTGGCGGGTGCGACCGACGTTGGTCCACGTAATGGACCAGATGTATTTGGGTTTTCGAACGACCATATCGCATCATCAAGCCGCCACAAGGTTCGCGATGGAGAAAGACCCAAAGCGCAGCTGGACGGAGCACTACTTATACTTAGTAGCTCTGGCTCGCGAAAGCTGGTCGAGTGAAAAGTTAATTGTTGAAAATATTGTGAAGTATGCCGCACCACGCTTCAAGATAATGCTGATGGCTAGATATGACCCCAGACGGGGGGATTATCTTAGTCATGCTCAAGAGTTGATCGCATGGGCTCAAGAGCTCGAGGATGATGCGATGAAGCCGAGGACCTCCCCTAAGTTGCACGTGCATGCAGCAACATCTGGTCAGGGGCGGCGCGTGTGCTACAGCTGTGGTGGCGAGGGGCACATACAAAGGTATTGTCCCGAGAAGCGCCGTAAGAATGGGGGTGAACGCACCCAAAAGCAAAGCCGTGGCGCAAACGAAGGGTCGTCAAAGCGTTTCGTGCTTTCGACCGTGGATAGAAATTTGAATACGTGTGGAATTGGAAATGAAGATGATGACATCTGGATCATCGATAGTGGGGCTAGTAGACACTTGGTGTCGAACGCTAGTCTGTTGGAAGATGCCAGGGATTGCAGTCCCGACGATAATTTTACCTTGCCGGATGGTGACACTTCAGGAAACCAAGGTTGGGCGGCTTACGTTGCGAACGTGCAACAATAGTGAAATGGTTATTTTTTTAACTGAAGTATACTATGCGCCGCAACTAGCCAGAAACCTGATCTCGCTTGGCCGATTACGCGAAAAGGGTTGCGAAATTGTCGACTACGGCCACAAGCTGCGAGTTATGGTAAAAGGGCGAAAGTTGTTCGATGTGGTGACTCACGGGTCAGTTTTTGTAGCCAGGTTGAAGGCGCAAAAAACAGATGGTATTTCGAAAGGGTTTGAAAGTATGGTGATGAACAGTGTGCTGGAAGGTGTCGATTCTGACGCGCACCATGGGAGCTTGCATCACTTCCACGTGCGCCTGGGTCACCTGGCCTACGATACTGTCGAAAGGCTGGCGAAAGACCCCAGGTCAGGAATCGTACTCACGGAAACGAGTATACCGAACTGCCTGACCTGTGATGAAGGCAAGGGCACAAGGAAAGCGCAACCAAAGGCGGACTCTGGTGAAAACGCACCGATTGATCGCATCGGGGGTGTCATATGCAGCGACCTTAAGGGTCCTATCACCCCCCGCGAAAGGCGTGGAAATCGATACTTGGTCGTTTTCGTCGACCATTTTTCGAACTATGTACGCGTTTTTGCAGCGCGCACGAAGGACATGGCCGCACGGATGTTCCGGCATTTCATTGCATGGTTCGAAAACGAGTTCTCCTGCAGGGTGCACGTGCTTCGTACCGACGGTGGCGGCGAGTACCAGAACGTTGATCTGTTCTGCAAACAGACTGGTATCCGTCGTCAGGTTACCGAAGCCGGCACCCCTGCGTCGAATGGCAAATCGGAGCGCATGAACCGGACCATTTTCAACATGGTCCGGTGCATGATATTCGGATCAGGCGTACCATTGACGTACTGGTCGGAGGCGGCTGAGTATGCAGCGTATATACTCAACCGCACTCCGACAAGGTCAAACACCGGTCGCATTTCTCCTCTTGAAGTACTCACCGGCAAGCGACCGGCGGTGAATGACATTGTGGTTTTCGGGTCCCCGTGTATGGTTTAGAGGGACCCGAAGAAGAAGGCGTTGTCGAAGCACTCCGAACGCGCTCTTATCCTTGGAAAGAGTGACGAACCAAGGGATATAAAGTGCTGCTACTTAAGTATAGGGTGGTCGTGGTGACAAGGCACGTCACAGAGATTAATACGCTGAGTGCCGAGGCTAGCAACAAGATCACCAAGGTATTAGAAGGTGAATGCAGCCAAGAGCTTGAAGAGTTAGCAGAATCTCGTGCCAGGGTCACCGATTCAAATACACAGATTTTAGGACATTCAAATGATGGAATACCGGAGTCTGAAGTGACGCCCAAGCACGCGGAAACCACTGGGCAGGGTGCGAGAAAGTCACGCAGGAAGAAAACAAAAGACACCCAAGGGACGCGACTATGAAGCGTCGAAGTCTAGAAGGGCGGTTGCAAGCGACGTCGTTCCGGAAACGGTTGACAAAAATGGTGAAAATGGTGGAACCGCCCTATGCATTTATGCAGTCTGTGAAACGAATGCTGGTACGGCAAGTGCACTACCGATGCAGCCGGATCCAAGGAATTACAGGGAGGCGCATGGTGGCCATCATTCGATGATGTGGAAACGCACCGAAATGGAGGAGATCAAGTCGCTCCAAGAACTAGGCACATGGGACATCGTGCGCCGTCCCGCCGGCAAGGTACCTCTTCCGACCAAGTGGGTGTACAAGACGAAAGTCTGTGCAGATGGTTCGGTTGAGAGGTACAATGCCAGGTTAGTTGCCAGAGGCGACAAGCAAGTTTTTGGAGATGATTACTTATTCAAGTTTTCAACCGTTATGGAGTTGAACAACGTTAAGTTGCTCCTGGTGCTGGCTCAAGTATGGGGGGGTAGCGGCACGTCACGGCGATGTTCCAAGTGCCTACCCCAAAGCAAAATCTGAAGACAATGTTGAAATATACCTGCAAGTGCCGCAAGGTATGGAAATTACAGACGAAAAATTGCGTGATTATGGTGTGCAATCACCAAAGGAGCTTGCGCTCAAGCTAAGGCGAAACCTATATGGTTTGAAGCAGGCTGGACGACTGTGGCATCAGTGTCTGTGCGAGACATTGATGAAGTTTGATTTTGTGCATTATGTCACGGACACATGCATTTTTGTAAAGCATGTGGGAAATGAAACAGCTGTAGTCGGAGCGGACGTTGACGATCTCCTGGTCACCGGTACCAGCGATCAAATAGTTGATGAATTTTTCGACGACATGCAAGTGCTCGAGTTAAAGGATTTGGGTTGTGTTACCAAGTTTCTCGGTATTCGAGTCGCAGGGGATCCGAGAAATGGATATACTTTGGATCAAGAGGCGACGATTAAGGAAATCCTAGTTTCACAAAAACTGGAAAATATAAACCCAGCACGCACTCCGGTGCTGGTACTTGATGAAAGCAAAGAGTTTCAAGAGCAATTGCCGTTGCAACCACGGGGCAACATGCCCAGTATCAAGCACTTCCAATCGCTGGTGGGCAGCCTGCTGTGGGTCGCGAGGTGCACACGTCCTGACATTTCGTTCGCTGTGCACCGCGCCACCAGAAAGACCCATGCACCCACCGTAGGCGATTACAAGATTTCTAAAAGGATCCTCAAGTACCTTAAGGGAACGAGTGACCTGAAACTGGTTTTGAAGCATGACGAAGATCTGCCGATGCCGCTGCGCATAATGGTATACAGTGATGCAGATTTGCGGCCGATAAGGCGGATCGAAAGAGTGTTTCGGCGATGGTGCTCTTCGGAAATGGTTTGCTTGTGAGTTGGGCCTGCAAGAAGCAGACAGCGGTGGCATTATCGACTGCCAAAGCGGAATTTGTTGCTGCTGCTGTAGATGGCAAGGAGGCGCTTGGCTTGCGGGATCTACTTGCGGAAATTGTCATGCATTCGAAGACACCGTTAATGTTCAAGATGGACAACCAAGCTGCCATTAAACAATTGAAAGATGAGTCGAGCGCTGCTAGCGCGAAGCACGTCGACATCAAGCTTAAATTCTTGAAAGACTTTACGAGGAAGGGCATTGTTTCAGCTAGTCACGTGCCAAGTGTGGATATGCTGGCCGATCTACTGACCAAGGACCTCAATGCGCCAAGGATTAAAGTGTTGCGTGCAGCGCTAGGGCTACAGTGACGATGGTGCAGCCTCCGTCCTTCCAGGAGGAGTGTTGGAAGAGTGTGTACCCATTTTGGAGCTTACACTCTTCCGTATAGTGGAAGCCCATTGGCTGATGCAGGTAAGACATACATTATTTCATATGAAAGCAGTTACAAGATTTAAGTTGCATTAGGACCGAATAGTGACTTAAGTAACCATACATAATATATATCAGTTTACATTTTGCATTACGAAACAGACTCTGGACTGAATATCTGCTGGTCCTGACGCGACGTGCACGCAGTTCGCTACCTTCCACTGATCCTCCCGCGCTGAAACTTGGTCAGCTGGTGAGTCTTGATCGTGTGAAGTGATGGCAATCTTTTCTGTGCATTTCTAACATTCACATATTCCAACATCTTCCAATTATGTTCAAACATGCGTCTTCCTGTTATATTTTGTGTGTGTTTGTATCTTCTGACTTTCCCCTAATGCAACCAACTCGTGTCCGCATTCTACTCATCACAACCAACGCGTGTCCGTGATAGGGATGTACTACATCTTCTGGGGCTTCTTTTTGTTGTTTGCTTCGATTTCTTGTTATCTTCTTTTTATCTCTTCTGTCGTCTTTCATCTTCACCCTTCTTCTCTGTTGAGGCTTCTACATTTCCCCTTCAGTGATGTCCTCTTCTGCCGTCTGCGCTGCGTAGTGCCTATTCTCCCAAGCTCGCTGCGCATCAAACTCATACAAAAGTATGGTACAAGAAAGGTTGTCTTCGGGCTCCAACGTCATCTCCTCGGTATCCTTCCACTTGACAAGGTATTCTTTCACCCGACTCCCGTTTCTTGTCCGCTGTTTCACTCGACAATCCACGATACATTCCACTTCCCATTCATCGTCTCTGCCAGGTTCATACCAGGAATCTTCCGGAAGTAATGCTTCATCTAACTCTAACGCATCCTTGGTTTGAATCTTTTCACGGGGCCGTCTCATCTTGCTGATATAAGGCTTAAGCCTAGCAATATGCACTAACGGGAATATCCGACTCTCAGTTGTTGGTATCACCAACCGATATACCATATCATTGACTCGTTCATCCACCACGTATGGGCCAAGCCACAAGTGAGCCAACTTTCTCACCAACCCTGGCTTGACCAAATCGTGATACATCCAGACTAACTCTCCAGGGCGGTAAGCGGTTTTTGTAGTCGACCATAGCTTTGACTCGACTTTCTCGTTATGATGTTGGGATCTTTCTTTACTCACTTGTTCCGAATGATGGCTGCCTGCGCTTAAGCCTCCATGTGCCTTTTATTTACAGCTAATCTCCAATCTAATGCATCTTGTTCCGTGACAGACTGATCCTTTGGCGGTACCATCGCCTCCATTGTGGTTTGGGGTTCCCATCCATGTACCAGATAGAATGGAGTTTGATAGTGCTGTAAATCCACTGAAGTGTTTAAAGCAAATTCCAATGGTGCCACATATTCATCCCAATCTCTCTGTTCTGGATCCTTTATATAGCATTTTATTGCCTTAATCACTGTCTGCATCGATCTCTCCTGTTTGCCGTTGGCTTGTGGCCGATATGCCAATTTAGGCCTCTGTTTCTGCTTCAGCATCCGATTAAACTTCCTAAATACCGAACTCATAAACCTTGGGTCTCGGTCATGTCTCAGAATTTCTTGCGCTCCAATTCACTTGTAGACACCCACCATGTACGCTTCTGCCACATCCTGGGCTGTAGAGGTGCTCATTGGGATAAGGATCACATATCCAGAAAACAAACAGATAAAGAATAATAAAGCTTCATGACCCATAGTGGTCTGTGGTAGAGGTAACGCAAAATCCATGGCCAGAATCTGAAAAGGTCTTGATGCCACAATATTGCCACTAGTACGCCCCTGGTATTTCGGCTTTCCTTTAGCCGTGGCACAATATTCACACGCTGCGATATAATTTTCGATATGGGCATACATTCCTCTCCAATAATACTTAGACCTCAAACGAGCATAGACTTTTCCAACTCCTTGATGTGCTCCACTACCAATCTCAACATGGTAGGCATGTAACACATCCTCTTGCAATATAGATGGTACGACCAATCTCCACACTTGGTCCTCAGTTCTGCTTCGTATGCAGGCGACGTAATATAGAACAGTTTACTGTACAATACATACATCATCGCATGCCGAGCCACCCTTTTCCATTCGCTGGCGGAATTTATTTTGTCATCTTCTTCTTTCAGATACGCTATAACCTTCCCACACCAATAGTCATCATTCTGAGTCGATGCTATTCGCTCAAGTCTAATGGCGGGCGCCGTTTCATAGGGGTCCTCTTCTGCATCTTCTCGGCTTTGTTTAGCTTCGACAGTACCGTCTTTCGCAGAGTGCGTCTCTTCTTCTATGTCCGCCCCTTGTTCCACGGTCCCACTTCCTGGGTATTGACGATGTCCTTTCTTCAGTTTACCCATGCTGCGAGTGATTACAAATACTTGTGGTGACTGATGTCCACCATCTCCCCACACACTGACTTCCGTGGTATCCACTTGCGCCTCATCAATTGGATTACCACTACTTCTGTCAGACGGTTGAGTAATCTCCTATGGGGTGTCCTCAATCTTATCCCTTTCTGGAGGACCATCTGCATTCGCATACAACAACTATGGTAGTCGGTTCAACAATTTTAGGTCCATCATTTGTTGATCACTTGTAAATTTCCCTGCTCTTTGTTCTTTCATTGCGCACTGCGTGAGGAAATCTACCGCTTGGTTATACTTGCGTGCCACATGAACTAGACTAATCGCCTCAAAAGTTTCGACCAGCGAGTGCACTCTATTTAGCCAGACCAGTAACGAATCATGGTTACAGCGTAAATTTCCATTGACTTGTCCAATCACCAACCTCGAGTCTCCACATACTATTGCATTGTTTATATGATGTGCTTGCGCAAGCTGCAATACACCGATCAACCCATGATATTCACTGTCATTCACAGTGAGGTTATCTTGAATTCCGTATTCCGCCGCTATCACCTCCCAGGTGGGTAACTCCCATACTATCATGCCAAACGTGCCTTTGGGATTATTTTTCATCCGTACCGCACCATCAAAAGACAGGGTATATCCAGTACTTTGGCGACGCAATCCTGTAATTGGTCTAATAATAGGCGTATCCTTCAGTGTCTTTAGTGGAGCAATGTCTTCTAATACTTCATTCATTTTCTACACAGGCACAATCGATGTGGCCAATAACGCGGGAAGGCCAACACCTTCATGGTCCATTCTAATAATCTCTAACTACCATGGGGATAACATCACCACCCATTGCACTCCTCTCCCAGTTAAACTTTTAGACGTGAATAGCCATCGCATCGTGGAATACCTTGCGTATACTGTTATGTGCTGTCCGAATAAAATATGACTAGCCTCATGTAACGTCTTCAGCAAATCTAGCACCTCCTGTTCAGCTCCTGTATATCGCGTCTCCGCATCTTTGAGCACTTTACTGACGTATCTTACTGGATGCAAGATCCCATCGTGCTCTTGACATACTGTTGCTCCAAATGCCCACGTATTAGTGTATATAATTACACTTAATGGTTTCGCACGCTCGATATGTCGTAGCAACGGTGCGTGCACAAGCCGATCCTTCAACAATGCAAAAGACTTCTCAGCGTGTTCCAATTGAGTTCCATCCCTTAACTGCAGGTCTGTCAATTCATATAGTGATGCTGCTAACGTAGCGAAGTTGTCGATAAACCTAAGATAATAAATCAAACTGCCAGTGAATCTCTGAACCCCCTTTAATGTCCGTGGAAATTCCATCTTGATAATTGACTCTAAATTTCGCGGGGACGCCTCGATTCCTTTTTGCAGATATGCGATGACTCAAAAACTCCACACTGTGCTTCCCAAACGCACTCTTGGGTAAGCTTATAGTGATTCTCCAATACTTGAACGACTCCAAAAGGTTCCTAAGCATTAAACACAGTGTATCCCAATTACTTGCCCCGAACGTAATGTCATCAATGTATGAGCGCCTCCCAATGATAGGTCGCTCCTCATTTTCCACCACTTGACCATTATGAAATACATCTTGTGACAGGGGTACGTCTGTCTCCAAAACATATGTTACATCATCATCGATATCCATAGTGGTATCATCGTTCGTGATCTTGCACATCAACCCTATCTGTTGTGAGCGCCGGACCATTGTCCACAAGGCATTGTCCACTATACGTTGATATATTTGCGGTGCATTCTTTAATCCTTGTGGCATTCGGAGCCATTCAAATTGTCCTAGCGGGAAAATGAAAGCGGTAATTAACCGAGCCCTTTTTGTAATAGGTATAGACCAATACCCACTCGCATTATCCATCGAACATAGCCATTTAACTCCTTCAAAGTTATCTAACAAATCGTCTATCAAAGGCATGTCATACACCATCAGTCTCGTCTTTTGATTCACAGCTCGATAATCAATGCACAATCGTATGTCTGTTTTATTTTTCTTTAACACGATCACGATTGGTGAGGCCCAAGCTGACTCCGAATAATTAATTAATCCTGCTTGCAACAGGCCTCGTATCAACTCGTACAACTTTGGTAAGGATGCGCTGGTACTTTGCGCGCTTTCTGAGCTATAGGCAAATTGTCTCCAACATCCACATCACATACCACGCCTTTAGCTGGTGGCGGTAACGCATTACCAGAACTTATGAATCCATCGGCATATTCATACAACAATGCTCGTAACTGATCTTCTTGTTCCCTGGTGGTGATTCCTGGCTCTCCTACATCCGCTTGAGCCATATCAGGTGACGTCATCGGACCTTGTTCCACTTCAGGTATAAGCGCCAGCTGTTCCTCCATAGCTTCAGCCGACATCTCCACCCCTTCATGCAGATAGACCTCCCTCTACAATTTCGTCTGATCTACCTTCAATGGGTCTATAGCATCCATCACATTTACAGCGGAGGGCTTATCTCCAACCGTCCATACTGCATGTACACTAGTCCAATTAATCGTCATACCAGCACTCTCCATAACTCGCTCATATACTTGCGTATAGTCTTCCGAAAGACGATCTTCTTGAGTTAATAACGGTAGCGGGTTTTCGTTGGGAATCTGACAACTCTGGTCTTTCATATTCAGGATAAACCCCGCTTTCACCAAGAAGTCAGTTCCAAGAATTGCTAAAGTCTGCGATTCAATGTTTGCTACCCACATCTCACAGTTAAAAATAACCGATGGGCCTATCCGAACCTTTACAGTGGCCACACCAATTGCGCCAATGGTACTTTCTGTTACGCCACAAAAACTTGTCGGGGTATCAAACATCCGGACTGCTATATGTAACATCTTCACCACATTGATATGTAATACTGAAATGTTTGCACCAGAATCCAACATCAACGGTAACTCCAAATCATCGATTGCTCCCTTCACATACACCTGTGTTGCAGGTTGCGTGGACTTGAGCAACTGTTGCCATCCTTCTCGTTCTCCTTCTCTTTTATCCACCAACGTGACATACGCTGAGACATCTGCCGTCTCATTATTCTACGACGTATCTTGTTCTTTTTCTTCTTTATCTTCAAATGCAACTTGTTTTTGCGGTTTTTCTTGTATATTCTTCTTTTCTTGATTCTAGTCCACAGTGAGTGATCTATCCATGCAAAATGTATCTTTTTTCTTGTTCTCTTCTACACCGAAGGGTGAACGAGGTGTCGCTTTCACATTGCTCGACATTGCCCCCCCCCTTTTTCTCTCGACAGTGGTCGCAACGCACTGTGGGGTTAGGCGTTTAACTGTGCAGCCACTTGGTCCTTGGATAGTTCTCCGGACTTCAACTTGCTCCTCATTTCAGCCATCTCTTCTATGAACTTCCGACAATATTTCACATCATGGCAGACTGATTTACAGTGCTCACACGTCTGCAACTTCCAACATTTGTCTTTTTCATGTCCTCTTCGATTGCAATGTTCACACACCACGCCCCCATCATTATTATTAGGCGCACTCGTTCGTGCACCTCTGTCTTCATAATTAGAGCGTGACCGCTGAATAGTCTGTACTTCTCCGCCCATCACATGTACGCTGGGTTGCACATCTTCATATACCACTTCAGCACCCTTGCGTGCATTCGCTTTCTTTCCAGCCTTGTCACACGTGCCTCATGCTTCGTTAGCACCCTTTCCAGTTCCTCAATTGTATTGAATGTCATATGCTGATATTACATTTGTATGACGCGGTCATGAATGGTGTCGAAAAATTGCTGGATGTGCTCTTCCAACAATGAGGGGTTATAAGCATCTCGGAAATCCATTCCAGCTCGTAATGTCACGGCATTTAGTCGGTATAGGTATGTAGTCGCTAGCTCGTTGTGTTTCTGTGTCAATTTGCAATACATAACCCGAGGCGAGACTTTATCCACGCAAAACTTCCGTTGAAACAAGTCTATCACTGTGTCCCAATCATACTTCACCGTATCCGCTAACTGCTCATACCACCAAGACGCCGTATTCGTCAAGCTATCCACAAACATCCCTAGCCGTTGATCGTCATCCCAACGTGAAATGTTTGCCACATGGAGAAATCTTGTTATCCATGCCCTTGCACTTCCCGCGTCTTGTCTATTACCGTCGAATGCCTTGATTTCTGTATTCTGGATAATGGCTGTGACAGGCTGACGAGATGATGCCCACATATTATGTCTTCCACTCGACATGCCCTATCTTGATGGTTTTGGTGGGTAGGGGTATGCTCTATCCGGAGCTTCCGATTTCCGGTGTGTCGCATTAGTCGCTCCTCTCGTAGTATCTGGCGTGCGACTAGCGGACTGAGATGCGGTAATTTTCGTCAACTCCTCCAAACTTAAATGTCCATCTTGCATCAACTGGACTAAATTTGCCACCACTGGGTCCTGTTTTTTCGACGTTGGTCGTGGCGGTGACATGATCTCATCTTCATCCGAGGAAAATTCCATCTTCTTCCTTACTCGACGTTCAGTTTTTGATCTCCCAGTGTCCTCCAACTCATCTCATTACACAGTTCCTGTATGCCCGGTGGTTTAGACTCTTTTACCGGTGTATGCGTGGTGTCTGCCACAATGTAATAATTTGGACTGACATCCGTAGCCTCTTTCCGATAAAACATCAAGGATGTTTCCCACTGGTTTTCCGCTAATAATAGTGACACCATCAGACCAATATCTTTCGCGGTACGATCCAGATTAAAGTCACATGCATTATCGAATTCTTCTCGTCGCACAAACTCATAGCCACAATTTCGAAGCAGCTTTTCAATAGCTTCAATTGATTCTTTTAATCCCCCAAAAGAAGTAAGATCTTCACTGACTCTAAAGTTAGGGGCAGCTTTTGCCACATTGCGGATTTCATATAGTAAAAACCAACTATGTGAGTCCCCAGGCAACTTTAATACATGTCGTTGGTATCGTGCCATCCTTGCACAGGCCTCAGAGAAAGTGTATGTTATCTCACGGTCTTCCTGAGAGCGCTGTAACTTAAAAACTAGCTCTTTCTCTCCCTCGGTAGACACTAAAGCCATTTTTTTGTATGTGAAATTATATTAAGTCGACGTTAATTACCTGGTCGCGGCACCAGTTGTCTTGAAGGAACTTAAATTTTCGAGGTTTCCACTCAAAAACAACACAAGGAAGCGATACAATACACTTCTCTTGCTTAAACTTCCCAGGTTCTTGGTACTTACGTCCGAACCTTAATATAAAGTTACTGAAAATGGACACTTCCTGGTAACACTCAGGCTACCCCTTAACTTAGGTAACCGCAGAGGATCTTTATCACGCTGTAACACGCGTTCACTTAAAGGTGTCCTCGGGATGTACTTAGTTTTTGTATAGATTTGAAAAGTTTTCTTTGGCTGGTAAGACGACTGCTCGAAAGGGGGGAAAATTGATTATATTAAAAGTATTAAGAAATCCTATATCTACCTCCAGTATCTGTTTACCTTATTACTTCTTGGTTACTTCAGCACTGGCTTCGATACCGAAAAACTCACTTCATGATCGGCTAAAAACACCGTATACTCTTTATGCATACTTTTCGTATACATTCAACCGTAAATCCAATCACTTCACCACAATGGGAATGGACCCGAAATTGTTTTGTCAAACAATGAAAAGCTGCAGCAAGGACAAGTGGAGGGTTGCAAAATGCATGAGGAGCTTAATGCTCCCGAGTAAAATGAAGTATGTTATTTGGTCAAGAGGCCAAAGTATTGCCGACCCCTTGAATGTTCCAGACCAAGCTTGACGAAAATGGAGATGTCGAGCGATATAATGCTAGACTGGTTGCATGTGGCAATGAGCAGAGATTTGGAGTCGATTACAATTTAACTTTTGCTGCTGTAATCGACATGGGTACCGTGAAGCGGGTGTTGGATTTAGCGGTAAAGTGGGATTTGCCTGCATGTCACAGTAATATTCCGAATCTATATGTAAAGGCTACGTAAAATTAACATGGCATTTTTTGTTTATTCCGGAGAGAATGGATTTGAAAACACTGAGGACACTCAAGAAGTTTAAGATCAAAAAGTTCCCAAGTTGATCAAGACTCTTTACGCCCTAAAAAACAGGCAGAGAGGCTATGGAATCGACTCATGGATGGAATATTGCTAGATTTCCCATTTTACCAATGTATTACAGACATGTGCTTATATGTCAAGCGAGTTAATGGTCAAGTTATAATTGTGGGTATTTACGTTGACGACTTACTAGTGAATGGAACTAAGGAGGAGCTCGTTGAAAAATTTTTTTTTTGGGATCTCAAGTATTAGCAGATTAAGGATATGGGAAAAGTATTTCAAGTTCTTGGGTATGCGAGTCACTTTTGAAGACAATTTTGGCTATAGACTAGATCAAGAGTTGGAGATCGATGGCATCATCAAGATTTCGGTTTACAAGATTCGAGTGCAGTCAGGACGCCAGTCGATCAATATATTGGGGATTCAGCGCTGCAATCAAGTGAACTACTGAAAAGCACTGGTTTATTGAAAATCAAGGATTTACAATCTTTCATCGGAAGTTTGCTTTGGATTGCAAGATTCACAAGACCGGACATTGAATACGCTGTCAACAAGGTTACTCGAAGGGCACATGCACCTATGATGGCGGATTGGCACCTGGCGAATAAGATACTACGAAATCCCAAGGGTACCAATACACTTAAAATTTGTATGGGCAAGTGCAAAAATTCGAATGAAGTTTTGACGGTGAAGGACTACAGCGATGTGGAATATGGTGGGTCAAAGGAAGCGAAAGTCGACTACAGGTGGTTTAATTTTCGTGGATGGCATGTTGGTGAGATGGATCTTCAACAAGCAAGGTGGCGTCTCATTACCGACCATGGAAGCAGAATATTACGGTGCTTCAACAAATGTGGTCACTTTACTTGGTTTCAATGAATTTATAGAAGAAATACAAGTCAAGATCAAGCTACCGATGCAACTTTGCATGGTCATCCATGCTGCAATCAAGATGTCCTTGGTGTTGAAAGCAGTTCCAAGATGAAGCATGTTGATATACTCAAGTATAGTATTTCCAAGTCACAAGATGGTATTATCGAGACTAACTTTAATATTGACTTAAGAAGATTTTACTATATTGAAGTTATTAAGCTATGTCTACGCTACAAGTTTCCCACTATCTACGCAAGGATGGACGCTGGTAAATTTCAACAGGAAGATCATTTCCTAATCCAAAAAGCGCATTACTTTGTATTCCTTCTTGCCTTTATCGGCCTCACCTCTTAAATGCGGGGAAGAGCACGCCCAATGTTACCCTTCGTCACGTTGAGCAGCCAGTGCACACGGAATGGCTTTTATAGTCCGTTTGTACGTGGCCAACCTTTTCCGTCCGAGTCATCCGTCCTTCCTGTATTGTACATTTATTCTTCAGCCTACGAAGCTACATGGGCTTATAAACCTTTAGGAATATGAACCAAATGATAATATTAATTTTAGATTGGATATTTAACTGCCTCGCTTCATACGAGAGCTCTTCAGCATATGCACTTGGATCCGAAATCATCAGCGAAGTGGGTTTGGACCCGTCCGTTTCATTAACCCCTAGATATGGGTGGAGTTTTAGCGAGAGAAAAGTAGTGTACTTAGCCAATTATGTGAAGCTTGAGGTATATTCAAAAGTGATAGTTAGGTCCTTAGTTTTCTATCTGTGCTACTTCTAAGCCTATCCTTCTAGAAGGTACTCTATAAAGTACGACGTCATGACTTAGACATTTAAATATAATATATGTATGTCCGAATCTATTAGGTACGTGATATATTAGAATCACGTACCCCACGATCTGACATCCCCCCTGACTTGACTTCGCGTTGGATGTCTCGAAAGGAATTTACTAGTTGCTTCCAATGCTAAACGTGGCGGATATCTTTCTCGCGCTCCCAGGTACTCTCCCACTCTGGGAGTTCATGACATTTCACTAGCCATTCGATTTGGCGGCTGCGCTGACGACGACGGAGCAATTTTTCCACGATTTGCAACTCGTCTCCAGTATCGGACTCTAGGATAACCGGCGATGCTTTCGGAATCTGTCTTCCAGCGAACTCAGAGCAATTCGGTTTGTATGGCGAGAGTAGGTCGACGTTGAACGATGAGTGTAACCTATTCATATTTCGCGGTAGCTTCAACTTAGCTACATTCGGGTTGATCATCTTGATCACTTCAAACGGTCCCACTTTTTTCGATGCGAGCTTTGCCTTTTTTAACTCCGTGTGAGAGTTAACTGTCTTGAGTGGTAAGTTCTTGGTGTCCAATAGTACTAAGTCACCAACCTTAAATGTGAGGTTTACTCGTTCGAGTCGTAGTATTTCTTCTGTCTCTCTTGGGCTTGTCTCAGGTTTTCGCGTGTCTTTCTTACTAGTTATTGACGATCCTTGGCGAACCTCGAGGCGAACTCTTATATTGATTGCGTTTCCAGACTATCGCAATCTCCTTCTTATGAAATCAGTTTGTATACTTTTCTTCCAGTATCAATCTCGAATGGGGTGAGCTTGGTAGACGCATTAACAGATGTGGCATGTGCGTACTCTATAGTTCCAAGTAATTTGGCCCATTTTTTCCCGCTGTATGATACCAGAAAGCGTAAGCGTCTTTTAAGACCAAGTTTTGGCGCTCCGTTTGACAGTCCGCTTGTGCTCTATGAGCGGTCGTAATACTTAGCCTAACACCCAGGATACTCATTAGTGACTTCCAGAAGTTTGCTGTAAGCTTCGAATCTCGATCTCTGATAATGACTTTCGGTAGTCCATGATGTCGGACTACAGCGTCAAAAAACAACTTTGCAGTGTCTTTCGAGTCGGCAGTTGTGTAAGTTGGTGCATAAATCGGTCTTTTTGACAACTTGTCCACAACCACAAAAATAGCATCATACCCTTCTGACACGGGTAGAACAGTAATGAAGTCCATTGAGACCACTTCCCTGCATTCCTTCGGAATGGGGATAGGGATCATTAATCCTTTCTTTCGCTGGATATTTGACTTCCATCGAGCACATGTTTCGCATGTCTCGACGTACTTCTGCACAGTCTCGAGTAACTTTGGCAAGTAGTACCATTGCTTCAACTTCATGTAAGTTCTTCGAACTCCGGGATGTGCTGCTGTGGCTGCATCGTGAAACTCGTGAATTATCTTCGTCTTTATATCTGGTATGTCCGGAATGCATATTTGCTGCATTGTTACATCTTGCCTCAGATATATGAGTCTTTTGTCGAAGATGAAGTTTCCATTTGACTTCTTTGTTTTGTAAATATCCTTGAATAACTTGTCCTTATTATAACCTTGCTGAATCGCTTTTCGCACTTTGTCACTGATATGTGCGCGTACCACGTGAAATTCGGTGTTGTGGATTTGCTCCATTGCGACTCCTATCGGACGACTCTCCCCCCGCAACTCTACTACGTCGAGTAAGAGTTGGAAAACATCCAGCGGAATGTTCTGAATGAGGTTGGAGTGAACCATGTGTCTTTCCAAAAGTTTGGAATTCTGAGCACAGTCTTCGGTAAACTCATGTACGACGTGCGTCATATCCGGAACATGGGACAGAGTCACAACAATTTATGCTGAATCTTCCGCAGACACAGCTGAGCGTGATAATGCGTCAGCCACGACATTCGCACTTCCTTTGACATGATGTAAAACAAAGTCAAACTGGAAAAGAACGTCAACATGCGTGCCAATTTCGGAGACAATTTTGGATGATGAAGCATCCACTTGCATGCTGAATTGTCGGTATAGACTGAAAAATGTATTCCATGGAAATACGGACGCCATTTCTCCAGAGCAGGTCTTGATAGCTAAGAGGTCTTTCTTGTGTGCATGTAACAGGGTTACATTTGGTTATGTTATGTACGTAAGTACACAACGGTTGAGGTCAGTATTGACCGGTCCGAAAGGTTTGGACCTATTGGTTATTTTTAACCAATCAGGGCAGGAGCCCTTGGTGAAGGCGTGGCAGCCTGCCACGTGTTGGTACACAGGTGGTGTACATTACATTTCGGCTAGGTACGAATTGAGTAAGTTCTACTTAGTATTGCATATAGCTTACATTATTTTAATTAAATTAGGCTAATTATATATTAAATATACTTCAGTTTACAAATCACACTAAAGACTCTAGGCGCACGACCTCGACCGGTCGCGCGCGCAGTGAGTGTTGTAGTGAAAGGGAATACCTTCCCTTAACTACCCCCTTCTATCGGAAGCCTTGTTTCAAGGCGTTAGTTTATACTAACTAGTAAACCAAGGGAAATCTTGGTCCCGAGTAAGAGAGCGATCTCTTACTAATCCCTTTTATAAGGGCGTATCGGCTAAGTAGCGGCGTATCGCCGCTTTGGGAAAGTATTCCTCTGTGCGCTAGCCGCACCGTGCGTGTACGCACCTGCTACATCTGGTAGCACTCGTAGTCAATCCAACACTTGCGTTGGTAGACAACATCATCTGCAAAGGATGAAACAGGACGATTGGGTAAGTTAACCCCCGTCCAACAAGAAGCCTTTAAGAGGCTAGTACCTATATTGGGTTCGGTTGGCATGCGCCACATATTGGAGCAAGGCCTTGATGCCGTGCGAGAGAGGGTTAACTCCCTCCTCGCCCATGAGGCGAGTATGTACGGAAGTCATCCTCCTATATGGGGGTGCGCCCTCCGTTATCCTTTAAGATAAAGGAATTCACCGCTGAAAAAGGTGATAACCTTCCTGTGTGGCTTGGCGAGGTCGAAACGGCCTTCGCCATAGCGAATGCGATCGAGGATCACTTACAAGAGGGACTTGCACTAGCCCATCTTACGGGTAAAGCCCGTACATGGGTGTTTACGTGTCCGGATTCGGTAACGGACGTGTTCCCGGCCTGAGAAGTCCTTAAGCGAAAGCTTATTGACATGTACGCTACACCTGATCTGGTTTTCCAGAATCATCTGGCGTTTTTGAGGTGCCGTCAGGGCAGTAGGGACTTGGAGACATACGTCCAAGAACTAAAGACCCTGTTGGCAGGGATGTATGCGAAAGCGTATTCGGACTATGTGTCCATTCCCGTATTCATGGGAGGCCTGAAACAAGGGCCAGCACGTTCGGAGCTCTTCCGATGCCGACCCCAATCTCTGGGGGAGGCGTTTAAGATGGCGTTTAACTACGAAAGGAACTTTCGTTCCTCTAAGTCTCCCGAACCCATAGACCTGAGTCAGGTCGAAGCGGAAGAGAAACCTCCCGCTAGGAGTCACTCAGACTCCTTTCGGCAGGGCTTCGAAGCGGAGCTCCTTGCAATGTTGCAGCGGCATGGGCCGCTAAGATGTTTCCTGGTGTGGAAGCACGGATCATCTGAGGAACAAATTTCCGAAGAACCCCCAGCGAGATACTCGCTATAAGGGGCCGAGGGCGGGAAAAATTCCCTCACATAAGCCGTCGGGAAACGACGGCTCCCAGTAGGTGCGGGGCGCCCTACTTGGGGATCCCTCAATGCTGTTAAACCCCAGGGTAGGGGCCGACAGCACAAAGCCCCGAGGGAAAAGGTGCTTTCTATCACCGAGTTGGTGTACCAGCCAGGGTTTCTGGTCGTCCTTGCGGACGTGAAAGGCTTTGATAAGCCTTGGAGAGTCTTGATATTCTCTGGAGCGTCTGAAAACTATGTCAGACGGTCTTCTGTGGAGAAGAGTCGGCTGTATGCCGAGGCCCTAGAGGCACGTTCTCGTGACGTTGTCACGGTCCTTCTAGCGACGGGCGCACAGGTTTCTGTACCCAAGGTCTCGATTGACCTTAAGCTGAAGTTTGCAGATTTCGACAGCTTAGAACGTTGCCTAGTCCTGGATTTGGACTCGAGGTATGACCTCATTCCGGGCATGAAGTGGCTGGAACGCCACGAGCCATAGACTGGAAGTCTAAGTCCATTGGCTCAACCCGCTATTGGGTGAAGCATTGGCGTGTCATGAACCCACCTTATATCGATCGCAAAAGCGATTTTGGCGAGAGACGCCAGAGATTGGGATGTATGAGATGATCAGTCCCAATGAGGTCAAGGAAGTGTTACTTTAAGAGGGGGATTCGGCGGTTAATCCCCACGCCGATATAGGCGATAGTGGCGAGTTGCCAGTGGTAGAGGTGGATTCCTCTGAGGTTAAGCGCGAGGCGCTTCCTAGAGAAGAGACCTGTAGTTTGTCTCTTCTGCAGATCGGGGTTCCCGACCACGCCGTGTTCGGAGAACAAGTTGCGACTCCAGTGGTAGGGGTAGAGACCCCTGTGGTTAAGCGCGCGGCGCTTCCAAGCGGAGATACCCGTGGTCCGTCTCTTCCGCACGTCGGAATTGATTCCGACCCCGCCGTATTAGGTGATACCGACGCTTCACCCGTGGTAGAGGTAACAACCTCTGTGCATAGGCGCGATGCGCTTCAAATAGATGGGGCAATTGCCCCCCCCCCCCATCTGGGTCCCGGGATGAGTCCCGAGACCAGTAGCCAGCAGTCCTATCGGATGCTGATAGCGTGATAGGCGTTGTCACGGAAGGCGTAAGCCAGGAACGGTTGCCTGGGGTAGGCGAACTGTTGTCGTTGGAGGAGATGTCCTTCAACGAGTTTGAGACTGCTGTAAAAGCAGGTGAACTCGACGAGATCGTCGTGTTGCGTCCGGAAGAGGAGTTAAACTCCTCATCCACGATGGAAGAGTCAGTTTTGTTGCAAAACAAGCAGGCATTAAATGCCCGAAGCGTTTTCAAGATCCTTGCGGTTCCTGAGGACCCTTACCATTCCTTTAATAAGGAATTCGGAGATGTCATTAGTGAAAACCCGCCGATGGGGTTACCACCGGGTCGAGGAGTCCGACACGAGATTGACTTTGTACCTGGAACCAAATACTGCGTCACTAGGCAGTGGCCTCTCCCCAAGGAACAATGCGACGTCATCGACGCATTCTTCAAGGGGAAAGAAGAGGCAGGGATGGTACGGGAGAGTAAGTCTCCCCATTCTTCTCCCACTATTTGTGTTCGTAAACAGAACGGGAAGTGGCGCATTGTGCATGCGTACAACAAGCTGAATGCAGCTACTGTACCCATGCAAACTCCGATTCCTCGGAAGGATGTCTTCCAGAACAATATGCCGGGCTGTACTGTGTACAGTGCCTTAGATATGGTGGACAGGTATTATCAGGTGCTCATGCGATCATACGATATTCCGCTTACAGCGGTCAGCACGCCTAGTGGCATGCTGTGGGAGTGGCTTGTTATGCCACAGGGGCTTTCGAATGCACCAGCGACTTTTAATCGCTTGGTGACACAACTCTTCCGCCCTCATAGAAAGTACGCTCAGACGTACTTCGACGATATATTCGTTCATAGTCGCGCGGAAGGCGACTCGTCTGATATTAAGATGCACCTTATACACCTTCGATCGGTGCTCGAATGTATTCGAGAGCATAAGTTATATACAAACGCATCCAAATGTATTTTTGGTGCTGAGGAAATTCATTTCCTCGGATGCTTCATCGGTAAGGATGGAGTGCGGGCGGATCCCGCGAAGGTGAAAGCCATTGTGGAGTGACCATCGCCTGTAAATCTTAGAAATTTACGGAAGTGGCTTGGATTAGCCAATTACCTCCACAAATACAGCGAGAACTACGCTGATATGGCGAAGCCATTAACTGACCTACTGAAGAAGGACGTGGATTGGTGTTGGGAAACCAAACACCAAACCGCCTTCGAAGCGGTTAAGGGAAGCTTGTTGAAAGATCACGTTCTTGATCTCCCAGATTCTGGGAAACCATTTAGCGTCGTCTGCGACGCCTCTGATTTCGCAATCGGATGTGCTTTGTTACAAGCAGACGATGCGGGACGAGAACGCGTGATTGCGTTTGCGTTGAGGCAGCTTAAAGCAGCGGAACGGAATTATCCCGTTCATGATAAGGATCTACTTGCTATGAAGTATGTCCTTGTCAAATTTAGGGTTCACCTACTCGTCTCAAAGCCGTTCGTGGTTTATACTGACCACGCGTCCTTACGGACAGCGACACATTCGCCTCATCTCTCCCAACGGATGGACCTTGGCTCTCCTTCTTTGCGGATTACAACTTTGAGGTTAAGTATAAACCTGGCAAACAGAATGTGCTTGCAGACGCGTTGTCGCGTCGTCCCGATTATGAGCTTGCTCACGCGACATTCATCACCTCGTCTGTGGTGGATCTCATACGCCAGGCGTATGAGAAAGACCCACAGTGTACGGCGCTAATCAGCGCTTTAAGTGAAAAGGGTCATGGCACGTCTGAGCCAATACTATCAAGTCGAGCTAAAGCTCGTTTACACCGTTACAGGTACTGTGACGGTTTGCTATATTATAGCACGAGCGCGGAGGACACTCCACGGGTGATAGTTCCTCATGATGAGGAACTGAAGTATAGAGTCCTCTTTGAGGCACATGACGCCCCTACCGGGGGTCATTTAGGTCGGGATAAGACCTACAGCGCTTTAAGCGCTTTGTATTGGTTGCTCAACATGTATAAGTGGGTCGGTGCGTATATTCCCACCTGTGAGACATGTCAGAGGGTCAAACCCTCTGCAAGTTCAGCGGCGCCTTTGGCGAGCTTACCCGTTCCTACGGAGGGTTGGAAATCCATTAGTATGGATTTTATCTTCGGTTTTCCGAAGGATACGGCGGTAACACCGGCATATTGGTCTTTGTAGACCGTTTGAGCAAGATGGTTCACCTGGAGGCGGTGCCAGAGTCCATTGATGGACAGGGAACAGCTAAAGTGTTCTAGACCGGGTCTTTCGACAGCATGGTCTACCCGATTCCGTTGTATCGGATCGGGATCCCCGTTTTACGGGACAGTTTTGGGGGGGCGCTGTTTAAGGTGCCGGGCACCAAACTTCTCATATCCACTGCGGACCATCCGCAGACAGAAGTAAAAACGGAACGCGTTAATCGCGTTGTGGAAGATATTCTCCGGAGTTTATGCCCGGAGTCTCCAAAGAGTTGGAGTGAGATGCTTCCTATGGCCGAATTTGCTATAAACAATTCTGTCCATGTATCTACGGGGCTTACCCCGTTTTTACGTGAAGGGATTAGTGCATACGAGGGTTCCGTTGACGCCACGTGTGTGTGATGCAGGGCTTAAGGGGGGAGGATTCTATGATGTCAGCCCTGTATCTGTGCGCAAACACATCGATAAGTTTTTATCGACGCGCCTTAGTGTTTTACAACACGTTTGCGATTCCATGGCGAAAAGCCAAGACAAGCAAAAGGAACAGGCCGATCGCAAGGGTCGGGGTAACAAAAGGGCGTGCAAAGTAGGAGAAAGGGTTTTATTAAACGCTAAAAACCTTCCTACACATTCAGTTTCTAATGTGTTAAGAAACAAACTGCGCCCCGGGTTTGAGGGGACTTTCAAGATGCTAGCCCGAAAGGGCTTGGCGTACACCTTGAATATTCCGAAGGCAATGCGTACGCATCCAACCTTCTACGTAGGTATGCTTAAGCCATACCAGAAACCGTAGTCGGGTCCCCTCTTGGAGGGTGTTGAAAAGTCGGATAGCCGTAAGCCGTAAGAAGCGGCAGGGCGGAATAACTCCGACAGGGTCGAAATGCGACCACGAAACTCCGCAAAGGTCGACTCGAGAGAGCCAAGCCGCCTCTCGATGAGGTCAATCGCACTCTCCTCATCTCGGAGCCCCTCCTGGACATCATGGATGCGATGGCTGTGTCGATCACACCGATCGCGAATCTCACGTCCCAATTGCGCGACCTCCTCCTCCAATTCTCGATACGGAGGGTACTCCACATTACCATGTGGAGCGTCTGATGGCGCTACGCCATCATCGGGGTAAAAAAAAACAATATATGGTGAAGTGGAAGGGTTATCCACATTCACAGAATTCGTGGGGACGAGACTCCCCTGCGGCAGTATTGCCGTGACGTCGTTGACGCTTTCGAGCGGAAGAATCCCGCTGCGAGTCGACGACCAAAGGGGCGCGAGAAGCCCCTTCACTCCCAGTAGTTGGGAGTTCGACGGAGGCAGATGTGGCGCTCACACTGTTCTCTGGCACCGCGTTGGGGGTAGGAGCGCTGGCATAGCGCGTGCGATAAGGGGCACGTAATAGCCCCATCGCTTTAGCTTGGGAAAACGCCATGCGCAACGCCCTCTCCACCCGAAGGTCAAGGGGGGAATAGCTGTCGTGCAGCTGAATAAAGCTAGGGAGGAGTTTCTCCCCTTCCTACCAAGCGCGGAATTTCTTTTCTGCATTTTCGGCATTTTCTCCCGGAGAAAGAACGATAGGAACCTCGTGGAGGTTCTCAACAGGGGAACCCTGTGCCTGTCTGTCGAGGCGCTCTCGGTAGGAGACGCTAGTGAACTGCTTCTGCGTGAGCTGTTGTTCCCGGAGTTTCTCCCGGCGTTCGCATTGATACGGATGTTCAGCCGCAGGGCCAGGAGTAGAGAATGCTAAACCATTACTTACCATAGTCCTAGCCCACTTTGGGAGGTCACGAGGACCCTCAAACTTATATGCCGCCCGTGGCGGGCGTTTGGAGGAGCGTAACGCAGCCTTTCGTGCCTGTGCGGCAAATTGAGCTTCTTGAGCCGCATCAAACTCATTGGTGATGATCGCCTTCGGCGATCCGGATGTATTATCCGACATTGGTAGGGGTGGCGCACTAGCTAGTGCATTTTCCCCACGTGTGGGGAACGGATTGGGCTGCCGACATCGCCGTTCGGCGTTGTCGGTGAGGTCAGCCTTTGGGGAGATATCCCCAAGGGCATCCTCTTCCGAGTTATCGGAATAGTCTACATCCTCTTCTCGAGGAGAATCCTCAGCACCACTAAAGGTGCTCATGGTAAGCCAGAAGTTCTGGCAGTTGGAGTTCTCCAACTATAATTGATTATTGCGTAGCAATAGTCTTGATGGTGGAGGATGTAACAGGGTTACATTTGGTTATGTTATGTACGTAAGTACACAACGGTTGAGGTCAAGTATTGAACGGTCCGAAAGGTTTGGACCTATTGGTTATTTTAACCAATCAGGGCAGGAGCCCTTGGTGGAGGCGTGGCAGCCCGCCATGTGTTGGTACACAGGTGGTGTACATTACATTTCGGCTAGGTACGAATTGAGTAAGTTCTACTTAGTATTACATATAGTTTACATTAGTTTAATTAATTTAGGCTAATTACATATTATATATACATCAGTTTACAGAATACACTAAAGACTGCTAGGTGCACGACCTCGACTAGTCGCGCGCGCAGTGAGTGTAGTGAAAGGGAGTACCTTCCCTTAACTACCCCCTTTCTAAATGAAGCCTTGTATCAAGGCGTTAGTCTATACTAACTCGTTAACCAAGGTAATCTTGGCCCCGAGTAAGAGAGCGATCTCTTAATAAGCCCTTTTATAAGGGCGTATCGGCTAGTAGCGGCGTATCGCCGCTTTAGGAAAAGTCTTCCTCTGTGCGCTAGCCGTACCGTGCGTGTACGCACCTGCTACAGTGCAGGCCATTTTAATTCATGGGGACCGAAATGCTTTGAGTAAAACGCGATGGAGTGGCCTTTTCCGTTTATACTTTGTGACAGAACTCCACCGATGCATAATCTAGAAGCATCCGTTATTACAATGAACGGGTGACTAAAGTCCGGTAACTTCAGAGTAGTCGACTGCTGAAGTGCGACTTTCAATGTTGCAAATGATCTTTGCTGATCTGGACCCCAATTCCATTGGGTACCTTGCTTGATTAAATCTCGAAGGGGACGCGAGATCATTGCAAAATTGCAGATGAATTTAGGGTAATATCCACCTAATCCCAGAAAAATGAGCAACTCTTTGCGACATGTTGGTGCTTGGAACGTTGCGATAGCATCTGTTTTCTTTGGGTCGACCCGTAGACCATCTTCGGAAACCATGTGTCCTAAGAACACTCTTTCTTTACGGCAAAATGCACATTTGGAGAGTCGGCATATAGTTTCTCCTTGCGCAACACTTCGCATACTGCGCTAAAGTGTTTAAAGTGATCTTCCATTGTACGCGAGAAGATGCATATATCATCGAGATACACGACAACAAAGTCTCCCAACTTATCTAACAATGTTCGCATAAGGCGTGACAAGACTCCAGGCATTCCTGATAATCCCATTGGTGCAACAAACCACTGATACGTTTCCTTTTGGGTTCTGAAAGCCGTATACGGTCGACTTGATGGCAACACTACCATTTGATGGTATCCCTGTGCGAGATCAAGCAACGTAAAATACTTGCATCCAACAATACGATCGAATAAGTCTTCGATCAATGGCAAGGGAATTTTTGCCAAGACTGACATGCTATTCACATAGCGATAGTCAACCACCCAAACGAATGGGGATCTTCGAATTTCCACTTTGAAGCCATTCTGCGCGTTTTGGGAACCTTCCTGTTGCAGGATCTTTCTTGGGAATTCCAAAAATATTTGAGACCCATGGAGAGTTTGACACTTCTATCCATCCTTTACGAATGTTCTGTTCCACGAATTGCTGCAACTCTTCCTGTTCTACCTTCGAAAGACAGAAGGGAGTAAGGGAACTCGGCACTGCGTCAGTCTTCGTTTGCAACTCGAAATTAACTGCTCTCTTCGGCGGCAGTTCATTCGGGAGCTGTTCTGGAAATACGTCTTTGAATTCGTCCAGAACTGGTTTCAACTCCTACGGCACTTCTGACGGTTCGACGTTGGATATCTTGAAATGGTATACCTCATCTTAGACTCCACTTTTCATCTTTTCTTGGAAGGTTGTACCATCTATGTCCTCTAATTTCGTAAGAGCTGCAACTTAAATCTGTTGCGTGCGCCAATCTTTCTGTGGATTGTACTTGGTGAACCAGGTTTGACCAAATATTACATCATATGTTTCCGGCAGTTCCCATTCAGTAAACTGCATCTTTGGAAACTCCATGCCATCTACATGAATGATATCTTCCACTTTCTTCGTGGGATGACTTGATGTCCATGTTCCATCAAAACGAAGTGCTCCTACCTCTTGCGTGTTTAATATTTTCAAGGCCAAGCCAGGTTTGATAAGGTTTGTTTACGCGCCAGAGTCGACTAAAATCTTAACTGATTTATTGCCAATGATTCCATTACGCACTAGCAGTTGACCCTGCGATTGTGTGTCCGTTTCAGAGTTGTTTGACTTTAAGACAACATGCTGAACCTCGGCCTTTCTTTGGACATTTGCTGCATTAATCGTGACGCGATCGTACACGGTTGTTTCTTGCTCGTCTTCACGGCTGTCCATATTTTTTACATGCTGACGATTCACATGCTGTTGATTGATCCGGCCTGAACGATTATTTCCTCTATCGTTGCGCGTTCGGCGTTGATTACATTGATCGGTGATTCGGATTTCCTCACTTAAAGCATAAATTTCTGCGGCGGCATTCGTCACGAAACGGAATCCGAACGTTGATTATGTCCATCGGTCCTGGACCATTGTTTGGGCGACTACGCCGAATGTTGTGATACGACCTGTTCCTCGGTCTGTAGTGCAAATTTCCTCTCTAAAACCTCTGAGGATGAGAGCGGTCAAAGTCCGACGCTACGGTAATTGCTTCGGACAACGTTGCACATCGACGATACTGAACCTCTTCCTTGGGTGGATAGGTGTCAAATTTTCACACATAATCAGTAAAATCCTTGCAGTCGCGTTCTCGGATATTATTCATATCTTCGCGCAAATGCTCTTGCAAATCAGCAGGCACAAATTCTCGTTCGACTTTGCTGAAAAAGTCATCTACGGTTGTGATATACTGCTTTTGCATCACATACCACTGAGAGGCACCTTGATTCAATGTTCCTCCTAGAACGGCGAGAATTCTTTGTGCGAGCTCTTGGCTCTTCCATTCAACTCCTCTAGAGAAGAAGTATTGCTCCACTTGATTTTTAGAGCTGGAACGATTCGTCCAATCTCCCTCCATATGTCGGAAGCTTTACACTCAAGCTTGATTTTCGATAACTTTTTTTACTTTTGCAGCTGTTCCAGTATCTTTGCTTGTTTTTTTATGGTCGCAACCATAGTAAACAGAAATTGGGTATGCTGATCAGAAGTCATTGGAGAAGAGATGATTTAGCTAATATCAGTTATAGATTGATATTAACTACTTAATTACTTCTCTTGACAACTTTTGGTCCAGGTTTTAAGGACTTCTTCGCCTTGACTACCGGGGTGTTTTCGGCCTTATGCTTATCAATCTCGCGAGAGATTCGTAAACTTACAGTTCTCTCGAAGCTGATCAGGTCACTGGCGTGCGCTAATAGACGAGCATTAATGTTCTTGCGCGAGTCGGTGCGCTGAGCCGTATCTAAGTGTTTACCGAACCGGCAGAGAATGCGGCTGTTTCGACGGATCGACTCGATAAGGTCGTCACGGCACTTATCAGCGGCGTCCGGCTTCTGCACGGACATGAGGGAAAGCGAGTCGGCGGTGTTTTGATTCGCAGGTTTCTTGTGCGAGTGGCGGGTCATGAACCGAAGCGCAGACCTTTCCGTTAACCCAACTGACTTATTACCGAAACAAGACGATTTATAGTCTAAAGACAACGTCTCGATAACGGCGGTAGTATCAATGGCCCGGTAGGATTTACAGCCAATGAAATGGACTCCCTGCCCTAAAAAAGAATGGGACTGACGTGGGCTCTCCAAGCCCATGCTCTTGAGCGGCTAACATAGCGGTGCTTCGGGGACGGCGGTGCTTCATGGACGGCAAGAACGGCGGAAACGGCGGTGCTGCTGGGACGGCGGTGCTGCGGAGACGGAAAGCACGGCGGAAACGGCGGTGCTTCTGGGACGGCGGTGCTGCGGGGACGGAAAGCACGGCGGAAACGGCGGTGCTGCGGGGGCAGCGAGCACGGAAAACACGGCGGAAACGGCGGTGCTTTCGGCGGCAGTGCAGCATGACGGATAGCATGGAAGCAGGGCGGCGGCGGGGAGATGGTGTGGCGGGTAACCAGCGGGGTGGCGGGACGGCGGGGACCAATAAGTGCTGCCAGATGTGAAGCTTGAGGTATATTTCAAAAGTGAGAGTTAGGTCTTTAGTTAGCTATCTGTGCTACTTCTAAGCCTATCCTTCTAGAAGTTATTCTATAACGTACGACGTCATGACGTACTCTATAACGTACGACGTTATGGCGTACTCTATAACGTACGACGTCATGGCGTACTCTATAACGTACGACGTCATGGCGTACTCTATAACGTACGACGTCATGGCGTAGTCTATATCGTACGAAGTCATGACTTAGACATGTAAATATAATATATGTATGTCGTAATCTATTAGGTAAGTGATATATTAGAATCACGTACCCCACGATCAGACAAATTACCTGTTGCTATTAAATCGTAGTCTATTTAGTGGTTGATAATATTACCAACTATAACTTCTGTAGAGAATACACTATACGAAAATCATGGTCAGCTACTGTGGCGCTCTTCTTGCTGCTATATACTCCTAGTAGAAGTCTGTTAACCCGTGGTTGAGAATCTGCTCACTTCATCCTGTCAAAAAACGTTTTCACAGAGCTTTAAAGTCATCTATACCGTACAATATACGTGTGACCCCTTTCCTTGACCGTGACCACTATAGCCTTTATAATTTATACATTCAATTGGAATATATTCACTCGATACATCACCGGAATCTTCAATAATGGTGATGGCTCCATAACCCCTTTGTTTTTGTTCTTGTCCTAAACGGAATCATCATTCTTCCCGTAATGTTACCACCAACCCACAAAAATATTATGTGCCCATACTGCCATGAATCGATTGTAGAACCTATCGGGTCTGGTTTGCCAGCGACTTAGACTGGTTTGTATCTCGATTATTAGCCTATAACCTTGTAGCTACAGAAATTGTGGGCACCCGCGTCTTTTCCTGATACTGATCTGTACTCACCAATTCGATTATCTGGATGGAGCGTGTATGTTCCTATCACCAATCGCTGTAGTCTTATTTTGGACTAACCATCTTAGTATGATCATTTTTATAAAATAGAAGAGATATGTTTTCAAGACACCGTTTAAGAACGATGTGTTTTACATTTGGAAAAAATTGCGGATATTCGTCATTTTGTTAGGTACACTCTTGTTTTCGCCAGGCCAATAAAGAAGTGAATATTGATATAACCTGGCCAATATACTGAACAAGTATCCCTAAACAATTTGCATTAACGTACTTTTCCGCGCCTAACACGCTTCTTCCAGTCTCATCGCCCTCCTGATAGTAAAAGTGTTCGTATTAATCACTCATTATGCTTGCGTGTACTTTCTCACGCGCGTTCCAATTATCTTGTAAGTACTAGCGCGCAAGATTCCATAGCAAACGGATAGCGACAGGAAGTAACGTAACAACAGTAATGAAAGCAAAAACAAAGTTTATTATCCACTTGCTTATGTTACGTGACTTGCAACAAGACAGTGACGTAATCCAAATATCCACGAAATCACACGAGAGAAAATTCCAACCGCAACTGCGGCGTACTCCAGCTACAACAAACCACGTGAACGAGAAAAATCAAATTCAGAAGTGATTTATTAGTATTAAGGTTTATACTTAAACTAATAATAAGCATATATGTAATTTTCTGTACTTAACCTAAGTTAAGTACAGTACACCACCTTTTCACTGTAAAGTCGTCGAAACAGCAATATTGCGACGCGAGGCGCCGCAGGAATTGCGCGCGCTTCTAACAAAAAGTCACATCTGTCGGTGACTCCATCAGCGGGGTAACGCTTGTAGAAATTATTAAGAAGACGGGAGACAATGTGCTCGATGAAGGAGTGGTGCTTGTGCTCGAGGCCAATAAGGCGCTACTACTGCGTTCATACTGTATTCTATCTGGATCTAGAGGCTGCAAATTTATCATCTAACCTACTGTTAGAAGGTTGTTTCGTCTGCCAAGAGAGCGTGGAAACGACGAACCGCGTCGCTGATCTATCGTGGAAGGGCTTGCTCGGCTGTGGGAATGTGCGATTGACAAGCCGATTTCTACGCCCCAGCTGCTATATCGAATCTGCGCAAACTACAATTTCTGGGTCCTTGAAGCTAGAGTCAATTATACTGTAGCTGTATGATCTGGACACCTCGATCCCCTTATTTTAATGGTAAGCTCACTCTGCTGCCTTTGAACCATCGACGCAGTCCAAACCTTTGAGTCATGTGCTGCAGTGTCAAGTAAAAAACAATGATCAGCTTTCATGAGCCGCAGGAAGCGATTATGAGCGAAAATAGCTACAAGATGTTTCTTATTGGTCGAAAGTTGAAGTAGTTCGTTCGTGGAAAGGCTACCCAGACATCAGAGTGCAGACTTACTATCAGTCGAGATTTATGGAGGTGCGACCTAGAAAGGCCCAGTAGCTGCGGGATTGAGCGTTTACGCATGTGCGGATGATTGACCGTTAGGGCTTCACGGAGTAATTATTTCCAGGAAACTCGGAGTATATTATTGAAGTAAACCCGGTGCTAACACTTGCCCAAACAAGAGGGATGATAAAGTAAGAGGGCAGGTGGTGTAACAGGGTTACATTTGGTTACGTGGTATACGTAAGTACACAACGGTTGAGGTCAAGTATTGACCGGTCCGAAAGGTTTGGACCTATTGGTTATTTTAACCAATCAGGGCAGGAGCCCTTGGAGGCGTGGCAGCCTGCCACTTGTTGGTACACAGGTGGTGTACATTACATTTCGGCTAGGTACGGATTGAGTAAGTTCTACTTAGTATTACATAAATTTTACATTAGTTTAATTAATTTGGGCTAATTACATATTAAATATACATCAGTTTACAGAATACACTAAAGGCTGCTAGGCGCACGACCTCGACCGGTCGCGCGCGCAGTGAGTGTTGTAGTGAAAGGGAATACCTTCCCTTAACTACCCGCTTTCTAAGGGAAGCCTTGTATCAAGGCGTTAGTCTATACTAACTCGTAAAACAAGGGAATCTTGTCCCCGAGTAAGAGAGCGATCTCTTACTAAGCCATTTTATAATGTCGTATCTGCTAAGTAGCGGCGTATGTCCACTTTAGGAAAGTCTTCATCTGTGCGCTAGACGTACCGTGCGTGTACGCACCTGCTACAGGTGGTGTTATTAGCAACCTCAAAATAACGGATGAAGTGCGGGGACCTGATCGGAGGTTAAAGTTTCGTTAAAAGGCTCAGGCTTCACAGTTACTCTGCGGCAGGTAATACTGCCCAATTCCGTGATAGAATTTTAGGATTTATAGTTTCGAGTAGGTCATATGATTTGGTGTAGTGCACATCAGGTTCAGTTAGATATTTGTCGTACCGGTCGTAGGTTGGCCCAAACCTATGACTAGTCCGCATTCCGTAGACCACGGCTTACAACGACTTCCTTTCAAAACACACAAGTTAAAAAGCGTCCTCACGGGTTTAGTTGAAAGAGGATTAACTAGGTCTGTTGTAAGTGCACTAGCGGTGCGCAGCAATTCAAGGTATCGACGCCAGAGTAATAGCCCACGTTTGGGAATATCGAATGTTCTGGAAGGAATAGTTAGTACAGTAGGTGGTGGGAGAGCCAGGTGAGGGATTTCTCACTTCGAGATTGGTAGAGCCACTGACGAGGTCCCCGGTGGGGGCCGAAACGCGTCTGGCACGCGTTCAATCAAGAAGTCATTACATGTGTTCACTTACGTTTTCTACAGGTTATGGACCAAGCGGCTCGGCGTGTGCACTTCTGTGGAAGTCGGAGACGCGCAAGCATGCTTAAGTGCGGGATCCGACGACAGGAACAGCGGAACGGCAAGCGCGTGACGGACACACAGTGGCACTTTACGCCCGCGAAAGGGGCGACCGAGTTCTGCACTAAGGAGCGAGAGCGACTCATGTGGTGACGGATTGGAAGAGGTCAGTCAAGGAAGAGACGAAGGCAAGCTGGAAAACTACGGTACAACAAGTCAAGACGGACGTAGTGCCTGAAAAGGGAGCCGGATACCTGGTGGAGTACACGGCAGCGTAAGATGCTGAACAGTGAGCGGGGGCATCGAAGAAGACCTGTGATGACAAGCCCGGACACAGAAGCGCGTGGAGCATTGCTCAGAGGACGCATGCGCGCAGCGAGGCTAACGCAGGGACGGCGCAAGGGCGCTGTGCAGCAAGGTTAGCTGTGCACACGTGAAAAAGACCGATACGACTCATGGCGTCGAGGGGGAGTGTTGGAAGTGCACTAGCGGTGCGCAGCACCTCAAGGTATCGACGCCAGAGTAGTAGCCCACGGTAGGGCATATCGAATGTTCTGGAAGGAATAGTTAGTACAGTAGGTGGTAGGAGAGCCAGGTGAGGGATTTCTCACTTCGAGATTGGTAGAGCCACTGACGAGGTCCCCGGTGGGGGCCGAAACGCGTCTGGCACGCGTTCAATTAAGAAGTCATTACATGTGTTCACTTGCGTTTTCTACAAGGTCCTCTCAGGAACATCCAGAACAGTAACGTAATGGGCTGCGCGAAAGTCCCTTATCCAAGGAACGTACGCGCTTGCTACTCACCCGTTTTTGTAACACTATTTTGACTGTTTTTGGAGATGCCAAGTTTCGGATCTGTCAACGTCTGGAAAGACCTTTTTGCAAGTTCTTGCACTCCTTACAGCTGATTGGAGTAACCTCCCCTCGGCAGAATTTACACCCAGTAGCTAACTCTAGCCTCCACTTTCTTTATAGGAAAGCACTCAACCAATCGCTAAGGGGTTACCAAGGGAGCGTAAAAGCCCATACCCATGGGTACAAAAGGTGGGAAGCTTTTCAATGTGGATTGTCGAGCTGCACACGGTAAAAAAAATAATCAGGCGGGTGAGCTGTCATAATTCTGAAGCCTACCACGCCCGGAATGTGAGTCGTGTGGGTCGCTCGTGGGTATCCGCATGAAGAAGAAAATTAAAGAATTGGATAACACCACGATGGTGCGCGTGCCCGAATATCTTGGTTACCTTGGCTATCACTGCGAGTACGAGTTGGCAATTGCACAAACCCGTTAATTTTGTGAATAAGGACCGGAATTCACTGAAGGATGGCGATTCATCCCCAATGATTCTGGAGAAGCAAAGAAGCTTAGATCAGATTAGACCTGGGGAGTTCCAAGTTGGTTAGGATTAGTGTTGAAAACGGCTCGGCTGAAGCCGGTTCAGCCGTGGCTCGAGCCGAGCCGGTCAAGCCGTGGCTTGAGCCGTTTTCCAAATATTTTCTCTTGTATGAATATATTCTGAATATCAAGGATACAAAAGTATGTTCTTGCCATTTTGGCAAAAACAGATTGAATTTAGAAGACTCCGACTATGATATATATATGCACATGGATTTTTCTCACACTTTGTTGCATCTCAAAAGTTTCTACCCAACTGATGAGAATCGGAGAATGACGTGGTGGGCGGAGTAGAGAATTTCATAGAAACTTCTAGATAGCTTTGCATGTGTGTAAAAAGGCAGCCCGTCCGCTGTATCTTCCTGTACTGTACGCATTAATACATGCATTATCTCTCTATTCTGTCCTTACGATACATATCACCAACTTTCAATATAATAAGTATACTCAAGCCGTGGCTAAGTGGCTGGCTTGAGCCGAGCCACATGGCTTGGCTTGGAGCTGAAGCCGAGCCACATTTCATGGCTCCGAGCCGAGCCGTTTTCAACACAAGTTAAGATTGATGATGGTATTGATAATGACCCCACACCACTGAGGAATAAGATGATGATCATAATCCAGAAGAGGATCGTGAACATAATCCTATACATTTACGTGTGATGCATATTGGAAAAGACAACAAAAAAAAAACAACTGGTGATGCGCAAGAGATCTCAGACTGGTCGTAACATTTTTGTTTCGAAGGAGACAAGGAGAGAGACGAAGAAGTTGAAAAAATAACGGATAAGTAGTCTTATCTTCTGACGGAGTTGGAACACTTCCTGAAGACCGACGAAATATGAAGATCCGCTCTAAAGTTATCTGCAAGCTGGACTGTCTAGCCTCAGCCCCGGTGGCTTCGAATCACGCATCCAATAGATCCGAGGATTGTTCGGGCAGCTCAATCAAACTGGGATCAGCACATGAAGTTTGACTCTAATGACCTGTTTGACTTGGACGCCGGGGAATGAAGATTGGAAACTCAATACCAGTACTTCTTCATCCTGTCAGACTGTCAGCGTCGGTAAAGTGATGGCTTATCCTGAATGCTTTCGAGGGGCTATATCGATCAAAGCCTCTTCTAATTCTGCCCGAGGCGTTACGTTTGTGGCCAGAGTCTCCATGATTTCCTTCTCGCCGTTGTTAAACTAGATGAGATCCCGTTACCATTGTGGTAGAAAAGCTTTTTTCCTTGTCTCCCGATGATTTAATTGGATGTGAGAAGCCAAGACAAAGTTAATCACCTATAAAGCATCTTGGTGCTCCACGAAGCAGTAGCGTGTATCACACATCGAGTATTCAACGCCAACACCTCTGTTGTCGATTCTCCCAGAGATTACTCCATTGACCGCCAACCTCTGGCTCGTGATAGTCACCATACGTAATGCGCTTGGACAAGGGAAGCAGATATTCTCAGTTATTTGCCTACAGGATCACTTCTCAGGGTCAGAATACTTCAAATTTGGAGTGATCGCCACCTTCGGCTTTCGCATGCCGAAGGCCATTATTGCCCGTGTGTCGCACTTCAGACGTACTAAACAAATGTGACCAATTCACCCGCACTTCGTAATTTAGCTCCTGGTTTTCGCTGGTCCCTTCATCAAGTCACCAAAGATCAAGCTTCGCATTCTCTCTGGTATAACGTCTATGACTTAGTTTTGCTGAACCATCGGCGAGATAAGTCATGGTCAGTGTCCCTGCACGTGAAGTCCTTTAGCTTCGTAGTGGCTGACAAACGCGTGACCCCAAGTCATCGTCTAACGCTCGAGCAGATGCCATGTCGGCTACCCGAGATCCAAATCATTAGGGCCATAGTGCTTGGAAGCTAACGGGACAGACAAAAACAGCTGCTTTCTCGGGTATCTTGGTTGGGCAACTTGTCAAAATCGGGTGGGCATCCTCTTCGGTCTTCGTACAGTCCCCTCTAGGCATGAAAATCTCTCAGACGCTTACAGTCTCCATCTCCACGTCGTCGGACGTCACTTCGGACTGCTTGGATGGCCACGATTCCGCTTGGGCGGCCTCTATCTTTCGCTGGTTCTGCCAGAACCTCTCCACCATAGTCGTGAGCATCGCTTGAAACGGATCCGGAACCTGCTGTGTCTGACTTTCAACTAGATGGGTTAGCATCGCGCTGGATGATTCTGGTTGGCCTCGGGGCTTCTCGGGTGGTTTCGTACCCTTCATCGGCTTGCTGCAGGTTGTCATACAGTTTGACCCGATACCGCTCCGGGCTGCCACTGACTTCGGATTGTCGAGTGCCCTGTCGGGCGCCCAGAACCGCCCGACTCGATCTGTTTATCATTGTTTTTTGCTTTCTGTTGGTTAGGAACTTTGGACAGTGTTCTTGGCTCCAATTGGGGCCGCATTTGCGCTTTCTTGGTGGAAGCAATGAGTCGTCCAACCGGGTCTCAGAGTCATCTGGGCTATTTCAATGGAGAGGCCATCTACGACTCTGCTTTTCATGGTTAAGACTATGATAGTTTAGCCACCTTCAGCGAAAGCGTGGTCTGGGACTAAGCTGATTGCGTGGATAATGTCTTTCGCTAAGCCAATCATAGGCACCAACCGGTTATTAAGCGTCAAGAAAGGCGTCGGACAAAATTATTGAAGCTCCCCGAGTGGAATGTTATTGCCGCCATAATCCTAATACCACGGTTAATGAGACCGAGACACAAGGGCTTGAGCTCTCAACAATTCGACACAGTCCTCACCAGTAGGAATGTGCCTACCTTAGGGTACCCTGATGTCCATCTTCTAGGCGGACATGGTAATGGTGCAGAATGTCAGGCTCTAAAGTCTCGGTGATTGGCGGTGTAGCTGCCCGATCTCGTTGGGTATCATCCAAGTCAGCTTACCGGCAGTAGAACGGCAGTTTATCGTCGTTTGACTTCATAGTCTGGGGCAATCGTGAAACATTCCTTATCTTGTTCCTCATTCCTCACTGAGAGACTGCACTTTTCCATACAGGTAGGCTTTCGCTTAACCATCTATTCCTCTTCATTTTGGGCTTCTATGATAAGTTCCGCCACGTAACTGTTGAGCTATTTGTTCGTTGCTGTCGTTCATCCAAACGTCCGTACTGCGTGACACGTGTTCCAGTTGTTATGTACTGACGATTCAAGTTCCACTCCACTTAGATGTTCCGAGCAAGTAGCGAGACAACGGAAAATAAAACAACAAACGTAATCTTATATTCCACAGTCCTTGCGCAACTTAAAGGGAGGACACCCCCCCATTTGCTACGTGCACCCCCCCCCCCTAGGGTTAGGGCTAGGTTAGGGTTACACAAAGGAGCGCCGAGCGGTCTAAGAACGTGAACTACGAGAGCGGAAACTTGCAGAAGAGGCTCTTGCTCGCAAACGAGCTGAAGAGGAAGCCGAGCGTATTAAACAGAGCGCATTCAGCAAGAGAAGAACAAAAATTACGAACAATCGCTATCCAAGGACGTGCCCGTGCTCGTGCGTCAGCGTGGCCCAGGCCTCGTCGTAAATTATGACAAGCAAGGCGAAAGCTACGCTATTAAGATGGACAAATCCGTTGGTGGCATGCAAATTACAGTACCCAGTGGTGACGTCAGCCTTGACGACGAACGTATTTTGTCACCTCGCACAAAGGTGGACACACCATTTGGCACGTGCGAAGTCCTGGGCCTTGACCCGCACGTTCGGTGCTACGCTATCAACACTGAGGTGAACGCGACAGAAGACGACCAGTTCCTGGCGTTTGTGCAGATCAAAGACGTTGTGAAGCACGTGGAGGAAGAAGAAGAACAGGAAATTGTCGAGGACGCTTCGTTACCAAGTACGTTGTCTCATTATGACGTTATTTTACGACATGGACTCACGAAGAAAACTAAATGTCTTGCTTGTACAGTTCCTGATAAAATTGGTCTCGTCTCGGCTCGCATCGTTGACAGTCGCATCGTTAACCGCACTGGCAAGAAATTCATCCAGTACAAGCTAGAGATCCGCACCACGAATTACGGCACCGTTTACTGCTGGAAACGGTACAGCACCTTCCGGTACGTCCACCTGATTCGCATCTCTCCCGGTATACATTCTACGATACTCAGGATGTTTGCACGGTATGATGCAGCTCGTTGTGTGATCGTCTCATGAAGGAGAACGGCATGAAACGCCGAGATATTCCCGACCTGCCACATCGTCACCTTGTCGGCAACTGTTCGCAGTAGACGATTCGCAAGCGTGCGGAAAAGCTCAATTTATTCTTAAGCGCCGCGGTCAAAGCAGAGCATCTGCAATGGGGTATTCGTGTGGACGATCAGATTGCCGTCTACAAGCGCCGCAATAAACGTGCGACGCAGCCTAGCAGTCAGTTCAACCCAATAGCCTTGGATCCCGCAGCATCTTTTCGCTGCGACGGTAATTAAGTACCCTCGCTAGGCAACAGTAGCGTCAAGTTGCTGTAGGTGAGCAGTTTATAAGTCCGTCAGCCCTCACTTAGCGAAAGTAACTAAATATGTGTTCTGCTCCTTGCGATTGTTGTTTTTCGAGAAGGTTACATGCATACTATATAGTTAGAAAATTGCTAGGTGCAGCATTTTCGTACGTGTAAGGGGCGTAGCAAATGGGGTGTGTGCACGTAGCAATTCTCAAAATTTATAAATCCTATTCATCAAATGCTTAATGATTTTTTAAAAATATTTTCTAATTTTATTGGATATAGATGGGGGGGGGTGCACGTAGCAATTGGGGGGTGTGCACCTAGTCGGTCCCAACTTAAAACGTAAAAGCAACGACCCAAACCAACAAACGCGTGATACGAGAATTTAATGCGCGAAAACAAATTCAACTGCCACTGCAGTATGCCAAATAATAAACGTAATAAACGTAATAAACTCCAACTAATTCTCCACTCGAAACATCCACACGAGAGTCAGTAATCAAATTCAGAAGTGATTTATTAGAATTAAGTTTGTCCACACGAGAGTCAATAATCCAATTCAGAAGTGATTTATTAGAATTAAGTTTGTACCTAAAACTAATAATATGCAAATACACAATGTTTTGTACCTAACCTAAAGTTATGTACAATACATCACCTTTTCACTGTAAAGTCTCTGAAAAACCGAAATGGCGACGCGTGCTGCAGCGCAAAAGCGCGCTTCTAACACTCCTTCTCGACTTTTCCGTGAAAACCATCTACTCCATCGCAACCGCCGCTAGTCCAAGACCATTCTGCGCGCGTATCAACTTCTCAGGATTTAACGGCTTCGTGAAAACATCTGCCAAGCTCTCATCCGTAGGTCGATAGCTTGCCTTGACGACACCATCCTTAGACTTCGAAAGTAAAAACTTCACCCGAACATCCATGTCTTTTGTCTTCGATGTTTTACCATCACCTTCCAACATTTTTATTGCCGCCTGGTTGTCGCAAAACAACGTCATCGGCAGAGCAACCTTCAATCCGACTTCACTTGACATCTCCTTGAAACCAGTCAGCTCACATAGAGCCACTGACGCTGCATAAATCTCGGCTTCCATCGTGGAAAGCGAAACACAAGACTGTCGCTTGCACACCCAGTGCACAATGCACCCTTCCACGAAAAACACACATCCACTTGTGGCCTTCCAGTCCTCCTTAGAACCAGCGAAATCCGCATCACAGAAACCCACGATACTAACTTCATCTTTTTCCTTGGGCTTTGCGTTTTCATTCACCTCCAAACGCAACTTCATGTTCGATGTCCCCTTGATAAATCGTAAGATCCTCTTCGCCGTCATCCAATCTAGTTTGGAAGTCGCATGAGCTCTGCGCGTGGACTTGTGCGCTGCATACACAATGTCCGGCCTGCAGCAGCGCACGAACCAAAGTAAACTTCCCGACAACCAATGAAAATTCTTGATCGTCGGCGCTCCATCATTTCCACAATTTTTCAACATATCTTGGTCCTTGAGGTTTTGATCTTCGAATTCATCCCCGATCGGTGCCCTCACTGTGTTCGCATCCTCCATACCATACATCTTCAGGAGGTCCTTGATCATGACTTCTTGATCAAGAGAATAACCATGACTTTCTTGGTACTCCACCCGCATCCCGAGTAATTTTGACACTTCGCCCAAAGTTTTTATTTCCAAATCCTTGAGCTCCTGAAAAAAATTCGTCACATGTACCTGCTTCGTTGCCGTGACCAATAGGTCATCCACATATACACCTACCACGACCGTTTCGCCACAAACTTTTTTGAAATACAGACAACCGTCTGTGAAACTTTGTTCATAGCCTTGGCTTAGGAGTTTGGAGCGCAAGAGGCGGTGCCATTGCCTCCCTGCCTGATTCAAACCGTAAAGCGTTTTCTTTAACTTTAAAACCACATCTCTTGAACCTCCAACTTGCAATTCCTTGAGTTTTTCTTGTTCGACCTTCATTCCGCTAGGGGTGAGAAAATATATTTCATGTTCGTCCTCCAACGCTTTCACATAAGCGTTGGGGGTGTACCCATTCATCGCTCGTACTCTCCATTTCTGAGCAAGCATCAGAATAAACCGAACAGTGGTCATCTCCATCACCGTGGCAAAGGTTAGTTCATAATCGACCCCGAAACGCTTCTTGTTTCCGCAGGGCACTAACCTCGCCTTGTAGCGCTCCACTTGTCCATTTGCATCGGTTTCTATCTTGATTCGCTTAATTTAATTAAGCGAAAAAACAACTGGAAAGCAAAGTCAAGTTGCAATAGAAGTTGCATCATTTGGTAATTAGATGGTTTAGCCATTATGATTAAAATAAAATGTCGATTATGAAAGCAAATATTTAATGCTTAGCTTTAACCAAATATCTTAAATAATATCGTAAGTCGTTGCCTAAAATGCGTTCGACTAACCTATTTTGAATGCAATGGTTTGGCATTGCCTGGATTCTTGATTATCTCCAAGACTTCGTTGCCTTCCAACTCCTTGATTTCTTGATCCATCGCATCAATCACTTATCAGAGTCCTGGCGACCCATCGCATCGCGATAATTTCTTGGGTCACCCTCCTTACCATTTTAATCGACGCTTCCTTTTCTTCATCGTCACCGTCGTCCTCTTTTTTGATTTTCCGCCTGATCCATGCGCTCGGCGTACTGGCACGTGACATGACGATCCCTCGTCCAACGCGGCTTTCTTTTTGTCTGCTTTCTCGCGATTTGCTCCACGCTTGGCGTCACCGCGGCTCCTTTTGACCCTCGGTCACTTGGTGGAGCTTCCGCCTTGCATTCTTCGGCTTCTACAATTCTGAGCTGCCGGTTTTACACGTCCGTAAGTGTTTATACGTTCTTGACGTGCTGGGTGACGGTCACCTTCCGTTCAGCCTTCAGATATACCTTGAAACCCTTGGTCTCCTCACTTCGGCTGATAATTACCCCGACCTGCGCACGGTGCGCGAGAGTCTTCTTTCCAGGGTTCCTGTACACGGTACACGGCGATCTAAAAGTCACAATACCGCCTAGATTTTGGTTTGTTTCCAGTGAGAACTTCCAGCGGCGACATCCGCTTGGAATTTGCGCTTGTTGGGGTGCGGTTTAGCACATAGGATGCATACTCCGACGCATCCCCCCAAAATGACAAATTTAATCCACTTCCGAACAGCATGCACCGGTCCATATTCATCACAGTCCGATGCATGCGTTCGGCCTTTCCATTACTGGCTTGATTTCCGGCCTCGCTTATCTGCCGAGCGATGCCGGTACAACGACAAAAGTAGTCAACATTCCTGTATTCCGCTCCTCCGTCAGTCCTTAGGACGTGAATCTTGCATCCAAAGGTTCTTTCGAAGAATGCCAGAAAATGCTCAAATTCTTGGCCGCAGTATCCTTATTCTTCGCCAAGAAAATCCTGGTGTAGTTACTCTTGAAATCAATGAAATTCACCAAGTAACGGTTGCCCAAACGATCTTTTGGTGTGATTGGACCTTTAAGGTCGGAACAAATCACACCACCGATCCGATCAACAGGCTCGTTTTCACCGCTGTCTTTCTTCAACTGGTTGTTCTTGGATTGCTTGCCTTGCGCGCAGGTAACACAGTGCCTGCGCGTCTCGTCTGTGATCCGGATTCCATATTCCGGCTCCTTTGGCAACTTCAGAATTGTATCAAAATTGAGGTGGCCCATCCGCACTTGAAAGTGCATCAGCGATCCACTTTGGACGTCGTCGTCCGGCGTGTAGTTTTCTTCCGTCGGGTACTGCACCGACATAATCATTTCCTTGTACGACCTTTTCGGGCGATCCACTTCACCTTCCACGGTGAACACATTATTCACTGAGCGAACATGAGTGATCGGAAGGCGCGTGTCATGCCTTACAAGCGTCCTTTTTTTCATCCACGTAATCAATGACGAAACCGCCCTTTTCGAATACACCATACGAAAAGATGTTTCGGGCTGCTCCTTCTACGTAAAAACCATCCTTGATTTTCACGAGAGTTTCCGCGTTCCCATGTACAAAACGAATGTACATCATGCCCTTCTTAGTGATAACGAAAGTTTTCCCGTCAACTTGATGACACTGACGGTCTACAGTCTTCACTTCCGTCAAACAAGTAAGATCCGGCGTCAGATGCACATTTGCACCGCTGTCGAGAATCCATGTGTCTCGACCGGATGGCACATCATTTCCGGCGATAATTAATGCGAAATCAGATTTCGGCATCTTATTCTTTTTAGGTCATTCCCTCTTGAAGTGCACCCGCTCGCCACATGCGTATCAACCGCGATTTTTTACCGCCACAGCCTTTTTAGGCTTTTCCACAATCATATTTACTGATCCGGAGTCATGACCTTTCTGCCGCCGACTGTTAAACTCAACAGCCTGCGCAAACAGACAGATTTCTTCAGCTTGCTGCAGATGGTCCATACGTAAGTGATTGTAACGTGACATCAGAACATGCGAAATCTCTGGCACGGTATAGTAAATTATATTATCCAACACCATTGCGTCGCAGTTCGATCCGACTGCATCCGCCACTGCCGTGAGATATCGAAAATGGTCTGACCAACTCCTTCCTGGTGCCTTGCGCGCAACTAGGGGTTTCACCCCCTCCGCGTGCGTTATACGCACACTGAAAGCTGCATACATCTTATTCATGATAGGCCGCAACGCTGGTTCTTCTTTCCACCATGTTCCCGCAAACCGGTCGTAATATTTTTCCGCTGGGCCAGCCAGATAATGGCCCAGCAATTCGACCTTGATGTTTTCCGTCCATCTAAACCCGCAGCATTCTTCTGCGATGGATATATGTCTGAAAAACTTCGTTCCCCATCCCCAAAAACCATACCCAAGACCCTTATACGCTTCAGTTCCATCGAACGGCCGGATCTGGAGTTTCTTCCCTTGTCCGTCGGTGGTCTTGGCATCAGGTATGGCTGCACATGAACATTTCCAGGCGCTACGTATGCCTGTTGAACGTTCCCGGGTGCTGCATATGGCTGCTGGACATTTCCTGGTGCTGCATACGGCTGCTGGACATTTCCAGGTGCTGCATACGCCTGCTGAAAGTTCCCAGGGGATACGTGTGCCTGCTGGTACCGATTCGAGGCTTGTTGTTGCATACATACCTTCGGCGGTTGCATGTAGGCCTTACCGGGGTTAGCACCCCCGCCCCTAGTGAACACGTCCTTGCCAGCTTTGCTAATATTCTTGAAACACATTTTTCTGGCGCTTCCGACGTTAGCCTCGTCTTTCTCTTGTGGTGAAGTGTACCACAAATTTGGTCACTTTTGGTCAAGGTAGTTGGTCGAATTTCGGATTGGTCTAAACAAGGGGGGCTTTTTAGCCTATCAAATTCAAGGAGTATCAAGAACGCTGGTCTTGGGTGAGTCACCTGACTTTGGGTATTTTACATAATTTTGTGTGGGTACATTAGGGACCATAGGGAGGTAGTATTATTGGTTAGTTGCGGTTTTTCCAAGTAAGTGTCTTTTGGTTACGGATTTGCCGGTAAAGGTTTTTGGTCTAGGAATAAGTGGCAAAAACCTCTTCTGGTCTTGGTCTACACCGCAGCAAGGGGTCGCCGTTCTTCTTTTCACGTACACTAGTCTCCTCCTCCTGCCGCGGAGTGTTTGGGGGCAGAGGGTTGAATTATCCCCTCTCGCCTATTATACCCGGTCTGGACGCGCCGCACGCGTACTTTGGCCACCGGAAGTCCCTCGACGGGAGTACGATTTGGCGATCTCGACACTTTAAGTCAAGTACGTTTGGAACGTGCTATTCACTGGATTGGTCTTTACGTGGAGATATAGTTTGTGGAGTTTCACGGGAATATTGGGTCTTCACGTGGACATATTGGCTCATTGTAACATTGGTTGGAGTTTAGACCGGTTTTGGTCTTCTCTCATATTGGTCAGGGGCTAGACCGGTTGATTGGTCTACCCTCTACTATTTCGTATTGGTCAGGTCTAGATCGTTTGGACGATCGACCTATTGGAATTTATCTTTTGGAAGTGTTTCTGGTCTGTACGTACCTGGGGTGAAGAGTTCCACCCTAGGTACACCTAGCCAGCACGGTCTCCGATATTCAAGACAGAATCAGATCGATCTGCGATCCCGATCCACCGAGTGTGTAACTAGCCCATTCCATCGGGTACACAAGGTGAGATGAACTTAAGTGAATCGGACCAAGTGTCTTCGGATGATGACCGGTCGTCTGCCAGCAGCGGACGATCGGACCAGATTTCGAGTGGAGGTCCGCGGGGTACCCCCCCCGTAAGTTGGAAGGCTGGGCACGATGGTGGTGGTCAGGTTGTCGATACAAATGTATTCGATTTCGAACTTGACTCCACCACAATGGTGCGCGTGCCCGGATCACTTGGTGATCGTGGATATCATCGCGAGGTGTCATCAAAGATTGAATTTGAAGATTTGAATTTGGAATCGTTCTGGAGAGGGCGTAAGGAAAGGCTATCACCTTACGTCTTCGTTCTCGATAAAGATGGCGATGTCCGGTCTGGCCTGGTGGAAGACCAGAGCGGGATTAATAATTTTTTTCCTCCCCAAAAGGCTCCCACCGGAGCCGATCGGGACTATAGCAAGTCCTGCTATAGTCCCCGAAAGGATCAGGACCAAGGTCCTGATGTATATGCATAAAAAAGTTGATGGAAAATTAAAAGACGAAAAATACTTGGAGGCTGATCAGAACGATCAGACCAACCTCCCCAAGTTCCCCAAGGTCCCCAAGATGCCCAAGAAAGGGTTGGGAATGCCGGCCGACGAAGACGACGACGACCTTGAAGAAAAGTCGCAGGTCGGAGATGGAGGCATCACTGAAGAAGACCTAAACAAGATGTTTTACATTTTTGAGCTGAAACGATTTGTTCGCTTTGACGTGGTCTTTAGGGTGTTGAACCTCTAGATCCCCGACCATCTTCTCGGTCCCACTACCCAGCCGATCCAGAGTGATCGCCCATTACTGTTGGTGAAGAACTTGGTGGCGATGTTGGCGGAGGTTAGCATTAAAATGCAGAACCCCGCCGATGTCCAAAAACTATTTGAATTTGAGACTTGGAGGCTGAAATCGTCGATGTCGACCTTCCACGACCATTTGGTCCCACTGGTGGGGGCGGTTCGCCGCCCAACTCCCACCGCAGCAGTGAAGGTCGCTGAAGCCTCCACAGCGCTTGTCGACATTGGTTCTGATGACGAATCGGTTTATCAGTCCCAACCGGCCTCTAACAGCTCATTAGAGTTGGAGACCGGTGTCGAGCGTATGACCATGGGGGTGGACCACGCCCAGCCTGAACAAAAAAGGACATGCGGCAGCAAAGGGCTGCTTGCCAGTCGGGGCTCCAGCAGCCCCCACAGGCCTCCGTTCCATAAAAGGAGGGTATCAACACGTTGCCTATGACTCCAGCTAACGTCCAAGCTATGTTTGAGACGATGATGGAGCGTTTCATGGAAGACCGGGTTAGACCACCTCTGCGCCCACATGTCCAAGACCGGTCTACCCAGCAAAGTGCCAATGTTTGCCGAGATGTGGATATGGAATCGGTAACATCTGTGGACAAGCCCACTCGAAGTGATAAGCAAGTCGGAAAAGGGAAGCGCAAGCCGCAACCGGCCAGACCGCGTATACCAAGCAAGACAAGTGACTGTGACATGGAGTCGGTCGGCGGTCTTGACGACCATTCTGGGTTAGACGGTACGGGCTCTGGCAAGCCACGCAATGCTAACCTAGCCTCCACTATTGCTTACGACTTTGGATCTGCTGGGATTCCGCGCATCCGTATGGCCGCGACGACCGACCTCAAGGACTTAACTGGCAAGGATACTGATGAAGACAAGGCCCGGTCTTGGTTCGGTCGGGTCAAGTCTGCGTTCCTGCGAGACCAGACCCCGAAAAGTGAAAGGTGTCTGATTCTCCGGGATTTTTTGAAAGGACCGGCTGCCAACTGGATCCAACAGTTAGGTCGGGATGTCCGGTCTGACTGGGACCAGCTATGCGCAGAGTTTGAAGGGAAATATTGTAACTCCGGATTTTCGAGTGCCCGCAAGTATCACCATATGCAGAAGCGGAGCGACGATACACCGATCGAATATTTGCATCGGTTGAACGTTGCTGCACTTCGTGCCGGAATAACAATTAAAGAGAATAACCCGCCGAACGGTGCTGCTCTGGAACATGTGGGTCACTACATTAGTACCCTGGACGATCAAGAACTGGCGGACCAGCTTACTCTGCTGCGTCTTAGGGACGCGGGTGAAGTTGAACATACTCTACGGACGCTACGGCAGCCGCGTAGCATGGGGGCGAAGAGTGCTGGTGGATCAGGTCGCTACCAATCCAAGACCCAGACCCAGACCGATCCGGTCAAGAGGCCCTGGACCAGACCGACATACCAAGGCCATATACCGGATAAAGGCTATGATAATCTTCTGCTTTCCGCATCTGCTGTACATAAGCCTTGGATGCTCCAAATAACAACCTTTTGCTAAAGCTTTCAGTCCATTGCATCCCGAGCGGTCAAGGCGATCGTAGCCGAAGACAGCACGGGATCGGAAGGGGAAAGTGGAAGTAAATCCAGCCAGGAGTCGTCGGATGAAGACCAGTATCGTTACGTCTATGTTTCGGGACCTGCCCCGAAGACCAGGTCCAAGTCCGACCAGGTAGACAGGAAGGGAAGGAACGGAAGCAAGTCCGATCCAGACCGACCTCGTCAGAAGTGCTCCCACTGTGGGTCGAGTAAACATGATGGTCCAAACTGCTGGAAGAAGATGGTGTGCAAGAAGTGCGAGAGACGCGGCCACCCAACTGACCACTGCCTCTTCGTATGCAAGTCATGTGGAGAGATCCACGAGGCCGGCCACTGCAAGATTGAAGAATTTCTTAACATGATACGCAAGTGGTACGTGCCGGACAAGCACGCGGGGATGCTGCCGCCGGACGCAGAAAAGATGTTAAACTAGAACGCTCGCCAGGTTGGAATCTGGATCGAGCCGAGCGTTCTACGGTTCACATCTATGCATATATCGGCAAGGAGGATAAGACCGACAATACACGTTCTATTCCAAATTGCGTCGACCGAGATCATCCGGTCTACAGTCTGAAGACCGATGAGTACTCCCGGACCAAGGTGGTTATGCAGTTTGACTTGCTGCCTGGAGAATCCCGAGGGTACTGGAAGTATCACGCGCCTGATAAATGGTTCAAGCAGGCGAAAGCCTGTGGCAAGATTAATAACCAGAAAGCGACGATGTTGTTCGACTCTGGAGCTGAAGTCTCGATAATCGACTCCGCCTTTGCTCGTAAGGTCGGATGTCGTATAGACGATACCCAGAGACAAGAATGCGTCGGGATCGGTGAAAACTCTTATATGACCGAAGTAAGAACGCGTGTGAAAATTACTTTGTCAGAATCGCTGGTCTACTTTTTCAGCGCTTGGGTAGGCAAGTTGGCTGGACAGGACGCTTTACTAGGCATGAATTTCATGGTCCCAGCTGGTATTCGCCTAGACCTGTCACATGGAGTGCTTACACTCCCGGATGAGGTCCAGGTCCAGTTGGCTGGTCGAAGACCTCTGTATGGTTCGTATACCGATCTGGTCTGATGGGATCAAGACCTCACTATCCCAGTCGGTCGGTCTGCCGATACCCCTGTCGAGAAAGGTTTCCGTTCGAGGAAGTTATGGTTGACCAGGGGCGATCGGTGGGTCTCGACCTTCGTAAAGAGTGCTGGTCGACGTGATTTTGTCCTTGTTACCAATATCGGTGACAAGCCGCTGACACTGGACAATAACACTATTGTTGGTATGTGGTTAGCAGAAGGAAAGGTACCAAGGAAGATGGGGTTCGTCTCTATTGGGTCGAGGCGGTATGTCGAGTGGCAATACCTGGCGTACCAATCGACCACCGATCTTATCAGCGATGATGGGTTGGTGGAAGAGGATACCTCACCTTTAGTCGAAAGACCAAGTTATGTCACCCCAAAAAAGATGTTGGTCCGAAAAAAGGCGCCTCAGTCACCAGGAACGGTGAACCGTCAAGTAGACGAGCCAAGGTTAGTCAACGTGGTGTCAGCACAAGACCAGGCGACAGCGGAGCAAGAAACGGAAGAAGGGGAACATGAAATTGCTAGGTCGGACCATGACGGTATTTCTAATCAGACCGATATCAGTGAAGGACAGCCCGTCGATCAAGACCAGGGGCGTTCCGCCGGTCCAGATGGTCTAGGTGATATCGCCCCAGAAGATGAAAAAGTCTGTATATATGAAGGCGGGGAACAGTACATTCAGGAGCTGGAAAGCCAAATGGCAGTCCTCCCTGAAGTGTCTGCCGACTCGCCCGAAGTTACAATGGATGATTTACAAGTGGGTGATCAAGACCTTAACATTCCAAACCAGATCGAGCAGTTGAAGAATATCATATGGAAGAAAAGACATCTGCCGATCGGAAAGGGCAACGCCTTACCACCTGCAGCCCGTGGTGCGATTTGCGATATTGATGTTGGAGATGCCAAGCCGATTTCCCAGCGATGTCGACGCGTGGCGCCACAGTACCGTGAAAAGCTTTCTGATTTCATTAAAGGACTGTTGGTCACCAAGATTATTAGACCGTCGACCTCGCCATGGGCCTCGCCGATCGTAATTGTTATCAAGAAGAACGGCGTTGACATTAGACTGTGCATCGACTATCGGCTGGTAAATCGGTTGACTAAACTCATGGTGTACCCGATGCCGCTGATTAATGATCTGTTGGAAGACCTCGACAAGACCTTGTGGTATTGTTCGCTAGACATGGCAAGCGGATTTTGGGTGGTCTCGATGACTGATCGAGCCCGTGAGATTTCCGCATTTGTGACGCCGTTTGGTCTTTTCGAGTGGAATCGTATGCCGTTTGGTCTGAAGAACGCGCCCCAGATCTATCAAAGGCTGATGGACAACGCATTGTACGGACACTTCAAGATCAAGACCGATCGGGACCCTGTTGAAAATTATGATGTGTTTAGAGAGGGTGAACCCGATCGGGAAAGAGGACCGTCCGTTCTAGGGAGGCGGTCGTACATCGACGACATTCTGATACCTGACTCGTCATGGAACGATATGTGCGAGAAGGTTGAACGATTGTTAGAGACATGCGACCGCTGGAACCTATCTATCAGTGCCGTGAAAAGTTTTTGGGGTATGTCCAAGGTCGCCTATTTAGGCCATATGGTCTCGAACAATGGTCTAGAGGCTAATCCCAAGGACCTGGATTCGCTGAGTAACCTCCCGTTCCCCAGATCGCTGAAGGCAATGCAGTCCTTCCTGGGAAGCTTGAATTATTATAGCCGATTCATTGAAGACTTTGCTGTCTACGCGGCTGTGCTGTACGAGCTCCGGGAAGTTGACTATCATATGTTGCGCGAAGGAGATCGGGAAACTTTACAGGAGGGCGCCGACTCTGGTCTTGCTGCAGTTTGTCCGCAAGTGGAGGCCGAGGATCATATGAAGCGTGCACAGTTTGACTTTGGTATGTTGAAGGTTAAGATGGCGACGGCACCAATTGTCAAGCATTTCGCTCCCGAAAAAGTGCCGACCATTATTGTATATGCCAGTAAGTGGGATATCTCACTTTAGTGCAAGATCACGATGGTGTGTATCATCCAGTCACGTTTACGAGCCGGACGATAAAACCAAATGAAGTGAACTATGGAATTGTCGAGAAAGAAGTGCTGGCGTTGCTACGAATTCTGGATGTGTGTTACAACCTGCTGGTCGGCCGACCTATAAAGGTCCTGTCAAGACGGTCTACTTTGTCCTGGCTATTATCAGCCAATGGGATGGACGGACGTCTAGGCAGATGGTCGGCGGTCTTGTCGCAGTGGACCCTCGAGGTCGTTAAGTGCACCAGGGGCGAGGAAGAGATATTGGGCACATTAGCTGCCAGTATCACCCCTCGGTCTGAAGTGGACGAGGCATTGATAGCGATTGCCCCGAGGAAGCAACCTCGACAGTCAGTTTCGAGACCGCCACAGACCTTCGACCATGACGAAGAGCTCTTGGTTAAGTTTTGACGGATCGGCAAGCGTGAAGAAGAAGGTCGGCGCCTATAGTGCCATATTGTGGAAGTTGCCACAAAGGTCTATAGTTGCAGCCGCTGCCGATTTCACGCCGGATATTACTGTTAACGAGGCGGAGTACCGAGGTCTACTTCTATGTCTGGACCTGCTGTCGTCTCAAGAGAAGGGGCGAGTCGTCATATGTGGTGACTCCAACCTAGTGATCAGGCAGATCACCGGAGAGATCGACTGCAAGGCTCCACGACTACGGACACTATATGATAGAGTAATGAAGGCATTGAAGGACCACCCCAACCACGAGCTATTGCACGTGAAACGGGACTGGAACAGAAGCGCCGACTACCTCGCGACCAAGGCCATGCAAGACCAGACCGGGGCTACGTTCACCGAGAAGGCCGTTCTGGATGAATTGATGAATATAAACAGGCTCCCAGAAGTGATCGAACCCAAGAACGCCCCAGTCCAGGTGCATGTGATGGTCGCGACTAGATCGAAAGCTCAGAAGTCTCGACGACCGTTCCCGAAGGAAAGTTTGAACGAATATGCAGTGCAACAGTTAAGGATGGAACGGATCCTCAAGGCGCAGGACGAAGAAGAATGGATTATGAACCTGAAGACCTACCTGCGTGGTGAACTGTCCAAGTTGACGAACGATCAAGCGAAAGAGTGCATCAAGATCGCGGATAGCTACGAAGTGGATGATAATGGATTATTGTATTACTGCCGCGATGCCGACCAAGGCTGTGCAGACCGGGACCGACTGGCGAAATTAGTGATCCCCGAGTTGCTGCAGCCGGATGTCCTTCATCAATATCACGTGAGTCTAGAAGGGGGACATCAGGGCAGAGGCAGGACCTATCACAAGATCAGGTCCCACTTCCACTGGAGAGGTCTTTTCCGCAGTGTGCAGAAATATGTGGGCTGTTGCACGGATTGCGAGAACGGAAAGGGTAGACCGGTAATCAAGGGGCGATCGCCCGGAAATATCGAATCTACCTACCCTTTCCAGGTCATAGCGATGGACCACATACCTTCCCGGCATAGATCGACGCGCGGCAGCACTGAGCTGCTGATCTGGGTAGACCTGTTCACCGGTATAGTTATTGCGAAGGCAAGTGCATCTCGGTATGCGGAGAAGATCGCCCAGAGCTACGAAGAATGTGTGTTCCGAAGATTCGGCGCCAGCGAGGTCATCAGGCACGATCGGGAACCCGGTTTTATGGCCGAGGTGTTCCGGTAGTTCAATAACATGCTGGGCCAGAAACAGAGTGCGACGATGGCATATCGTCCGCAAGCAAATGGATCGGCGGAACGCATGGTGCAGACCATAACGAGGGCGATCAAGATGTACGTTGCTGATCCAGACCAGGGAGATTGGGACGAGTATGCAGAAAGGCTGGTGTTTGCACTCAACTCGTCGACCGATCGGGTCCGAGGAGAAACGCCTTTTTATCTGACATATGGATGGGACCCTCGGCCGACACTGGAAGCTGCGATACCTATCGGTTGCACCCGGACCCGCGATCGCGATGCTCGACGCTGGCGCATGCAGGTCCAGAAACACTACCAGCATGCAAAAGAAGTCGTCAACGAAAAGCTGCGTCAGGCCACACAAGACCGGGCAGACTGGACCAATGACCAGGTCCGACCCCACGGTATAGAACCAGGGGCGAGGGTATGGTTGTACCTAGACCGAGTGAAAGAGGGCTATGCGAAGAAGATGGCTCGCATGTGGCACGGCCCTTTCCGTGTTGCCGAGCTAATTGGTGAGCACGCTGCCCGTCTAGTAACAACTGGTACAGATTACAAGTTCTTCCCGATTGTGCATGTGTCCAAGTTGAAGCTGGTCCGAGAATTTCCGGATCTACCCAAAACTCCCTGTCTGGTAGAAGAAGAAAAACGATTTGATTTCGATGAAGCGTTACTGCCGGAGGACAGTTGGGAACAACCATTAGACGAAGACGAGTTTGAAGTGGAGAATGTCTTGGATGTTCGGTCGACCAAGAAGACCAGGCTCGGTCGGACTCACCGAGAGTACCTGGTCCGATGGAAGGACCATGATGAATCAACTTGGGTCGATGAGCTCGACTTGAATTGTGGGGCTCTTCTACGAGAGTTCGAACGAGAACTAGTCAGTCGTAATCGCTTCGCAGTGGTGCAGACCCATGAAGACCAAGACCAAGACACGCAGTAGCATCGGTCGGTCTAGACCGGTGTGAAGATGTGGAAGGTCCGGAGTTGATTTGAAATTGTGATGAACTATGACGGATTGGAATAGCGGAATGATGAATGTGATGACTATTTTTCGTGATGGGAGTGGAACTGTTTACGATAACGTGTTCGGTGCAACTATGGAGAGATTGGTAAAATTAGTTCAAGTGATTTGACGATCGGACATATGAAAAGAAATGATGACATGCATTACGAGTTATCTGGTCAACTACCTACGACTTCACTTGCTATCGCCCCACAGACGGCCGATGACCATCGACGGATGATGTTCCAATTGATCCTGAAACTGGTTACGCCAAGTGTCCTTCCGGTCAAGCTGGACCAAAGCATCCTTGAGGTCCGCGACCGGCTCAGCGCAATCAAGACCGGGGTACCATGTGCCGTCGTCGGCCAGCAATCTGGTCTTCTCAACGCGAGGCCTTGGCATGTGGAGTAACACCGGGTACAAGAACACGTCGACATCACACTCGCGAGCTCGCATCCCGTCCAAAATGTACTGGCACAGGGATTGCCAAGCCTCGCCCGCTCAAATTCGACGTCGCTTGCGCTTGCTCTGGAACGTCGCCAGGCCCGGATCTTGTCGCACCCGGTCGGGAGGAAGCACCAAGTAGTGGGACGCTTCCCAAATTGCTTGGCCGTGGATCCTGTTGAAATTCTTCACCCGGCCTAGCAAATTGCCGATCCATGGAGTCAAGTAGCACACAAGTCCCATCTTGAAGTGTTCGAAGATTTTCCGTGGTGCATCGCCGTATAGGCGGGAGATCTGCGCCGACGTAATCAAGTCCGCCCTCCATGCAGACGCGGCAGGGGTTTTCTTGGCCGGTGGAAAAATCCAGGAGTCCGGGCGAGAGAAAGGCCGGGCCAGAAGCTGCTTGGTCAGGGTAGACCGGCGCAAACAGCCGATTTTCCCCGACTACCACGGCCAAGTGACTTCAAACGCCCGCGGCGGAAGGAGCTGGTATCAACCGCCATGTTCTTCAATAAGGCGTACTTGTGAAGCCCGGATGTCCCGGGGAGAACCGAAGGCGCCGGCGTCGCGGATGTCGATACTGGTGCAGCGTCACTTGGCAGACCGGTCTTCTGCTCTGACCCCACTGTCGACGCCACTTGGACGAAACTGTCACGCAAATTCGTTCGTGACTTGGACTGGATGGGGATCATGAACTCGGAATCGCCGGAACCTTCGCTGGAGTCCTCCTCAGACTAGACCCCTGTGTGCTGGATGCGACTTGCAGTACGGCGCGAGGGCGCTCGACTTTCCGAGGGGCTGTAGATGTCGTCCGCGTTCGAGTCCGAATCCATGAGAAGCGCCTGTGTCTTGGCACGCTTATGGTTCACTGCACGCTTCCCCCAGATTCCGGGTCCGCGCGCAGTGCCCCGCACCCTCGAGCTACTCGGCGCTTCCGCGCGCTTCTTTGACTTTGGTGTAATTTCAGACTGCTGAATATCAGCCAATGAACGAAGCCGGTCTTGGTCCTGCTTCAAGCGGTCTTGGTCTTGCCCCGAGGCGACTAAGGTTGCGGATGCGGACCAATATACGCTGGAGGAAGCAGTCGAACACGGAGGTAGCAAGTTCATCAAGCGCTGGCGGCACTGGTCTAGTGCCACCTGACGACGACCCGACTTTTGCGTCCAAGCGTCGGACCTGTCTTGACAGGACCGGACCTTCCCGGTCTGGTCTTGAATAAAAATTTTCAACTCGGCAATGCGTCGCGCGAGGTCGTCGCCTTGCATGCGCAGTGAAGTCGCGTCAAACTGTCCGTCCAGCTGCTGCCGACGAACAAGTGCAAGTTGATCCCGGAGATGGGACTGATGAGCCTCCAGAAGGGACAGCTCCTGGCGCGCGCTTATCAGCTCCTCCAAAATGTGTCGGAGCTGGTCAACATGATCGCCGGGCTGCCTATCGGCATCAACCAAGGCTTCTATTGCATGGACTACGCTGGGAGGGATGAGAGCTGAAGACAAACGAGGGTCAAGAAGAGTACAAGATAAAGACCAAAGATGCGCACCTCGTGTTGCCTGGTGGGCCACCTGGGTCCTGAGACGCGTGTTCTCTGCGAGAATATCCTGCATCCGCGTGTCGGCTTCAGTCTGACACCCTTCCGATGTTTGAAGTGCATGAGAGTTACGTGGGCTGTCAGACCGGGCCGACCGAACAGGTGAAGCAATGTGGGGCGACTCGGCGCATAGAGTTTCTGCAAGAACAACAAGAACAAGCTTCAAAGACAAGCATAAGACGATCGAGTGCAGTAAAGGAAGCACCTGACGCAGGTGTCGAAGATGTTTGGTCCATGGTGAAGAAGTGTGAGTGACCAAGGTCCAGTTGGTCAAGTGATGGGTGAGGTCAGACCGTTATCGTTGTGCGACACGGTCGGACTCAGGGGCGGCTGTGGTGAAGTGTACCACAAATTTGGTCACTTTTGGTCAAGGCAGTTGGTCGAATTTCGGATTGGTATAAACAAGGGGGGCTTTTTAGCCTATCAAATTCAAGGAGTATCAAGAACGCTGGTCTTGGGTGAGTCACCTGACTTTGGGTATTTTACATAATTTTGTGTGGGTACATTAGGGACCATAGGGAGGTAGTATTATTGGTTAGTTGCGGTTTTTCCAAGTAAGTGTCTTTTGGTTACGGATTTGCCGGTAAAGGTTTTTGGTCTAGGAATAAGTGGCAAAAACCTCTTCTGGTCTTGGTCTACACCGCAGCAAGGGGTCGCCGTTCTTCTTTTCACGTACACTAGTCGCCTCCGCCCGCCGCGAAGTTTTTGGGGGCAGAGGGTTGAATTATCCCCTCTCGCCTATTATACCCGGTCTGGACGCGCCGCACGCGCACTTTGGCCACTGGAAGTCCCTCGACGGGAGTACGATTTGGCGATCTCGACACTTTAAGTCAAGTACGTTTGGAACGTGCTATTCACTGGATTGGTCTTTACGTGGAGATATCGTTTGTGGAGTTTCACGGGCATATTGGGTCTTCACGTGGAGATATCGTTTGTGGAGTTTCACGGGCATATTGGGTCTTCACGTGGACATATTGGCTCATTGTAACATTGGTTGGAGTTTAGACCGGTTTTGGTCTTCTCTCATATTGGTCAGGGGATAGACCGGTTGATTGGTCTACCCTCTATTATTTCGTATTGGTCAGGTCTAGATCGTTTGGACGATCGACCTATTGGAATTTATCTTTTGGAAGTGTTTCTGGTCTGTACGTACCTGGGGTGAAGAGTTCCACCCTAGGTACACCTAGCCAGCACGGTCTCCGATATTCAAGACAGAATCAGATCGATCTGCGATCCCGATCCACCGAGTGTGCAACTAGCCCATTCCATCGGGTACACAAGGTGAGATGAACTTAAGTGAATCGGACCAAGTGTCTTTGGATGATGAACGGTCGTCTGCCAGCAGCGGACGATCGGACCAGATTTCGAGTGGAGGTCCGCGGGGTACCCCCCCCGTAAGTTGGAAGGCTGGGCACGATGGTGGTGGTCAGGTTGTCGATACAAATGTATTCGATTTCGAACTTGACTCCACCACACTCTTCATCGCTTCCATCCAGGGAGGCCAAGCTCATCTTGGTGTCTCCCTTTGACTTCGGCGCCGCAATTTGTACCGGCGCCCCCTTGTTTAACGATGATTCCAAATCATCGAAGCGATTAATCATATGTGCGAACAAACGCATCAAATCCTCCGGGTTGACTGTATGATTCGATGAGTCACTGGCCTTAATTAAGCTCATAACCTGTTCGTTGCTGTCGTTCATCTAAACGTCCGTACTGCGTGACACGTGTTCCAGTTGTTATGTACTGACGATTAAAGTTCCACTCCACTTAGATGTTCCGAGCAAGTAGCGAGACAACGGAAAATAAAACAACAAACGTAATCTTATATTCCACAGTCCTTGCGCAACTTAAAACGTAAAAGCAGCGACCCAAACCAACAAACGCGTGAACGAGAATTTAATGCGCGAAAACAAATTCAACTGCCACTGCAGTATGCCAAATAATCAACGTAATAAACTCCAAACAAGCCGCGCACTGTAGCGCGCTTGTTCTCCACTCGAAAAATCCACACGAGAGTCAATAATCAAATTCAGAAGTGATTTATTAGAATTAAGTTTGTACCTAGAACTAATAATATGCAAATACACAATGTTTTGTACCTAACGTAAAGTTATGTACAATACATCACCTTTTCACTGTAAAGTCGCTGAAAAACCGAAATGGCGACGCGAGCTGCAGCGCAAAAAGCGCGCGCTTCTAACACTATCTCCTCCTCAAAACTTTCTGTAGACATGGGTCGGCGTGGGATCAAATGAGGTTCATTAGGTAGAATTAGCACTGTCACTGTCACGTTGTTCCACTTATCGTCAGGTTTGATTAGCTCGGAAGTCGGTAGCTCTGATAACATGGCTGCATCAGTGACCGTGAGGTCGACCTGATCACGCATCGCCATGGTATCGAAGTGGTAAACACTGCGATTCTATTCTTTCTTCACAGGAAGCACTTCGTGGTCCGGCCAATGCTGGAGCTTCTTCATCACTATGTCGTACAGAAGTTTTAACCTTGGGGCTTTGTACTCGATTTCACCATCAATCAGCCGGATCGCTAGATTAAATTATCGTATATGACAATACGGGAATTCTCCGGGAAGGCGGGCATCTACGTGGGCAGCTACACCGACTTTGAGACTGGGATAGGTCTGCTGAAGATCAAAAAAGCAGTTTCCCGGAAATACACGGGCGACTTACCCGTTCCAGGCCATCGCGATGAACTATATCTCGTCGCTGCCCAGGCCGTCGCACGGATACACCAAGCTGTTGATCTGGACAAATCGGTTCACCGGGATAGTGATCTCCAATCCTGACTCTACTCGTAATGTTGAACAAGTTTCTCAAAGCTAAGGAGAGCGAATGCTCCGAAGGGTTGGCTTCAGCGGAGTCGTCCGACATGTCCGGGAGCCAGGGCTCGTGGCAGATGTCTTCCGAGCATTCAACCGAATTGTAGGGCAGAGACAGAGTGAGACGACGGCTTACCGCCCTCTGACTAACGGAAAGCTGGGCGAATGGTGCAGACGCAGACCCGTGAAATTAAAATTTATGTTTTTGATGCAGGGCGGCAGCTTAAGACGAGTATGCTGATCGCCTGGCTTTTGCGTTAACTTGACGGTCAGAGATAACCACTGTTTTACCTGGGGTATGGTTGGTACCCTAGGTACACTATGGAGTCTACTACTGCATGAGGAACATATTGCGACGACCGCTGCTGGAGAATGAAAATTTCGACGTCAGGATCACCTGGCGTCAAAGGAAAGGGTGATCAAGGGATAGCTGACTCGGACAACAAGAAGGTCAACCCTCACCGCATCTAACCAGGGTGAAGGGTGTGGCTGTACTTAGATCGAGTCAAAGAACGTTACGCCGGAAATTGGCGCACACTGTGGCAGGTTGGTCCAGTTCGTTGGAAAGCATGCCGTGAGACTGATCATTGTCGCCACAGAGTACATCGTGTTCCCAAAAGTTCATGTCACCAAACTCAAGAGGGAGAATAATTTCTTTGACCGACCTACCACATCTTTGATTGACTTATTCGACTTGTGGAAGCTATGTGCCCGAAGACAGCTGGGAAAAATCACTGGAACAAGAACGAACACAAAGTGGAGAAGATTTTCGATGTCCGATCGGGTCGATAAACCGGACACGGGCGGAAAGAGAGAGAAGAAGAAGCGCTATGACAAGAGCACCTGGGTCGACGAATGTGGCCTTTACGGCGGACCTTTGATAAAAATTTTACCAAGATCAAGTCAGTTGAAACTGTTCAAGCATAATGCAGACGTATGAACCCATCCGTGGGTTAGGGCACCCCGCCTTGCACCTACCCGGACGTTAACCTAGCTTAGGTGCTAAGTCGGCTGATTTTCAACCAAACAGGTGTTGTCGTGGAGCCTCCTTAGCCGCGTGAGGTGTGTATGGCGTGAAACAACGATGTAGTTTTGATACGATGGATTAAGTGAATTACACAAGTCGGGGCGCGTCCTCACGGTATTGGTTTAGTTAACAAGGTCCCCATCAGACACATCCCCGACAGCATAGTATTTAACTGTCCGGAAGTCCTTCGACGGGAGTTATCGAAGTAACTACGCAAATATTGTTCGTCCTTACCGATCAACACTGAACCAATCGGTGAAGGGGTCTACCTTGATAGCGCAACCCCCCATAAAGAAGGTGGGAATTTTATGGAGGTGGATAGGCGGGCTGCCCGCGATCAACGCACGATGATCGCGGTAACTGGGCAAGCCTGCACGGTCTGATTCTGAAGCCCACAAATGAATCGTCTGGGTCGTCCAGCGGTATCCGCACGAAGAGTAAAATTTTTCAAAGTGCACAACACCACATACAGTCTGAAACCACCGGCAACGCCTTCTCACGATGCGCCTGATCATTCATCCAGGGCAAAAGTCAAAAAACAATTTAGATTGAGAGGAAAAAAACCTTTTTTCCATCAATCGTCCTATTGGTTGCAGCGTATCAATATGGGGAACAAAGCGAGTCACTGCATGTCAGGTTGAAAGGTGATGCTGGATGCATTGATGTCACGACCCAGCGCTATAAACCCATCGATGTTCTCTCTGCACGCATGTGTGCACCCGAGCAACGCTAGAGCGCTGGCTTTTTAGCGATTTACAGGGTGAGTACCGCGTCCCGGGCCATTAAATTTTAGGGAATTGAGGGAATTAAAGTACTTCAAGTTTACTGCGCGCCAATATTTGGTTGCGACAGCGCGTTGTGCGTCCTCGACCTTGTTTCAGGCGCCGCAATCTGCTCTATCTCTGGAATCTGGACCATAAGTGTTACCACTATTACCCGCTACAATATTACCTGTTCTTTTTCTTGGCCACAGACGATGGAGAGCTTCACGTGATTCACGAGGATACGGGTCAAATCAGCACTTAGTACATTCGGCCGCAATATCTCTCGCTCACTCAGACCGAGGGTGTCACAGCGATGGCATACCATCCAAAAGACGGTAACCTGCTCTTCATCGCCTTGAAGTATCGCTATCATCGAGTCTGTGAACCACGCTGAAATGGCAACTTTTGAAACTTCCCGGATCACAGTGCAAAAGTCTTCTCAGGAAATCCAATAGATGGTGGCTTGCCGACAGTAAGTGTTCAAGGCTTGTAATGCTTTGTTAAGCACTGTTGTGACGCTAGAGAAGATTGGGTGTGGTATTGGGATTATGTGAAGCCATTTTGTCTTTTACGTCTCTCCAAGATGGTGAAACCCTATTGGCTGAAATGGGTGATACATTTTAGGTTACACTTTAGATATAACATTAGGTATGGCTATGTTTGTTTATGTAACCTTACATAATACACTTTCCATTTTACTCTATTTTTGACTTATAGACTTAAACGACTCCGCATGGCGCACGTCACGCACAAGCTCTTTCTATCTTTTGAGATACTATCTGGTGAAAATGTTCAGACCAGGTAGTGTAAGATCTCCGCGCGCCTAACACTAGAGTGTGTTTGTGTGATAAGTTAAATTCCTACATGTGCCGCATTAAACAAATTCCAGAATCTGTGATTGTTCCTCCGCTGCTGCAAGTTAGCCCACTTAAGACCTTTTTTGCTTGTGAACCTTATTCTGATAGAAGTTTACATGATGATCTATCCTTAACGTGGAACCAAGCCAATTACAACTCCATATTCCACCTGATGGAAAGTGGTGAATAAATATGAATGGCCTATCACTGGTAAGCTGAAAGAACTTTTTGTCCTTAGCATGGATATGGTGCTGAGCCAAACAACATACTATTACTGACAGACCACGAGAACGGGTCTGTATTCATTCGGAGGCTCAAACAGGCGGGTATACCGTTAGTAAGGGCGTTATTTGATTGATACGTGTAGTTGATGTGCCTCCTCAGATGGATCTCACTCCAGTCAACAAGGAGATTACGTGCCTGGCATTCTGTACAGATTCACACACACTTGTGGTTGATTTTGCGTCCGGTGAAGTTTTCGTCCTAGAATTTGACCATGTCAGCGAGCACAGCAATGTATTCTTAATCAACAAAGACAAAAACAAGCCAAGAAGTAGCGTACTCGACCAAGAGAAAAGCCCCTAACCGAGACAAATAGACGAATCTCTTAATAGCTTGTGCCAAACTGCGGCTTCTGGTATTTGTACTCTAATATCTATCATTGTACACACTGAACCGATCACGAAGTTGGTGGTGTCCTCTTATTATGCGTACGTCGGAATAGCAGACGTCGATGGTACTGTTGCACTCATAGAGATAGCATCACATACCATTCAGCGACTGATTAGTGCATCTGTCCCATATTATGAAGAGTTTATGTCTGTGAACTCATGCTCATGAGAGAGATTATCCAAATAACTGAGACCCCAATAAACGATTATTTACCAGCTCGAGCTTCCGCATTGAACACAAATAGCGAGAAAAGATCTCCCAGTCCAATATTGATAGAATATGTAGCTTTATACTTTTAACCTGCTCCAATATTGGTTTGTTTCGTCACATTACACTGTTTGTTGAAATCAATCAGGTGTGTTGGCCCCGGGATTGAACAAGGGATCTTGCGGTCACGTAGTGAGTAGTGAACAACTCGACCACGTTCGGTCTTCCTATTCCTATGTTGGTGATGTGGTAATGTTGGTGATGTGAATTCTGAGAACGCAACTCAATATCGCGAAGTTGTCCCTGTACTTTTCGTCGGACGTGGTGGTGGTAAATTGGAAATGTATCAGATGCAGTCAACCAAAAAGATGGTAGGAGATCTTGTTGATTGCGAGAAGGCCTCAAGTTGATTACGGTTGACGACGATGGCAAGCGCATTGTGGCTTGTTCGCTTGCTTTTTTTATCCAGCGCCTCGATCTGACTTATATGTCGAGTGGTCGTTACCACTCGATCCTTCAACAGCAAAACTTTAAATCCCTTTGTTTCATCGCTTTTTCCGATAATCAGTACCCTTTTAGCCTTCTAATTCATCGTCTTCTTTCCAGGGTTCCTCCAAACCATACAAGGGGAACCAAATACCACGATATCATTCACTTTCTGTAACGGGGTTACATTTAGTTACGTTGGTGTACGTAAATTCACAACGGTTGAGGTCAAGTATTGACCGGTCGGAAAGGTTCGGACCTATTGGTTGTTTTAACCAATCAAGGCGGGAGCCCTTGGTGATCGCGTGGCAGCCTGCCACGTGTTGGTACACAGGTGGTGTACACTACATTTTCGGCTAAGTACGGATCAAGTAAATTCTACCTAGTATTGCATATAGTTTATATTAGTTTATTAAGTTAGGCTAATTTTATAATAAATAAATCAGTTTACAAATACACTGAATCCTGCTAGGCGCACGACCCGGAACAGTCGCACGTGCAGTGAGTGTCGTAGCAGGGGAGCACCTCCCCTATCTACTCCCTACTAAGGGAAGCCTTGGAATAAGGCGTTAGTGTTTACTAACGCCTTATTCCAAGATGTAATCTTGGCCCCTAGTGAGAGATCAATCTCCCACTAAGCCCTTATATAAGGGCGTATCGGCTAAGTAGCCACGCTTAAGGTGTATTGAAATAATTTGCCGTCCATCTTTGCGTAGATACTGAGAAACTTGAGCCGTAGATGTAAGTTGATGTCCTCAATATACTGAAATCGTATATATTGTATAAAATCGCAACCAAGAATCCGTTGACGATAGAAACAACACCCGTAGACAGATCGCCGATAGTACAAGAAGATAACCAAGTCAGACACTTAATTAATAGAATGTTTGTTGAGAAGTGATTAGCTATCCTAACATGATATATGCATAAGAGTTGAAGTTATAGCGAACTTCTACCCGTCGTGTATCCTACACTACTTATCGTACCTACTAATAGGTACTAAGAAAAAAGCTCCGCACGGTTTTGGGTTTTAACGGGTAAACGGGAGAGAACGGGAAGAACGGGATAACGTGTGGTGGAGTGGCTGAATTTTATGGTGAAGTGTATACTGAAAGTATACATAAAGAGTATACGGTGTCGTAGTCGGCCATGAAGTGAGTTTTCGGTATTGAAGCCAGTGCTGAAGTAACCAAGAAGTAACAGGGTGAACAGATACTGGAGGTAGATATAAGATTTCTTAATACTTTTAATATAATCAAATTTCCCCCCTTTCGAGCAGTCGTCTTACCAGCCAAAGAAACCTTTTCAAACCTATACATAAACTAAGTACAACCCGAGGAAACCTTTAAGTGAACGCGTGTTACAGCGTGATAAAGATCCTCTGCGGTTACCTAAATTAAGGGGCAGCCTGAGTGTTACCAGGAAGTGTCCATTTTCAGTAACTTTATATTAAGGTTCGGACGTAAGTACCAAGAACCTGGGAAGTTTAAGCAAGAGAAGTGTATTGTATCGCTTCCTTGTGTTGTTTTTGAGTGGAAACCTCGAAAATTTAAGTTCCTTCACGACAACTGGTTCCGCGACCCGGGACTTCACGTCGACTTAATACAATTTCACACACAAAATGGCTTTAGTGTCTACTGAGGGAGAGAAAGAGCTGGTCTTTGAGTTACAGCGCTCTCAAGAGGACCATGAGATAACATACACTTTCTCTGAGGCCTGTGCAAGAATGGCACGGTATCAACGGCATGTACTGAAGCTACCTGGGGACTCACATAGTTGGTTTTCATTATATGAGATTCGCAAGGTGGCAAGAGCTGCCCCTAATTTTAGAGTTAAAGAAGATCTTACTTCTCTTGGGGGATTAAAAGAGTCAATTGAAGCTATTGAAACGCTTCTTCGAAATTGTGGCTATGAGTTCGTACGACGAGAATAATTCGATAATGCATGTGACTTCAATATAGATCGTACCACAAAAGATATTGGTCTGATGGTGGCACTATTATTAGCGGAAAACCAGTGGGAAACATCCTTGATGTTTTACCGGAAAGAGGCTACGGATGTCACTCCAAGTTATTACATTGTGGCAGACACCACTCACACACCGGTGAAAGAGTCTAAACCACCGGGTATGCAGGAGCTGTGTAATGACGATGAGTTGGAGGACACTGTGGATTGGAGACCAAAACCTGACCGTCGAGTACAGAAGAAGTTGTAATTTTCCTCGGATGAGGACGAAATCATGTCACCACCACGACCAGTGTCGCAACAACAGGACCCAGTGGTGGCAAATTTAGTCCAAATGATGCAAGACGGACACTTAAGTTTGGAGGAGTTGACTAAAATTACAGCATCTCTATCAGTTAGTTGCACGCCTGATACTACGAGAGGGGCGACTAGTGCAGCATATCGAAGAGCGGCGGTTCCGGAAAAGGCATATCCCAACCCGCCGAAACCATCAAGACACAGCATGTCGAGTGAAAGACACAAATCGTGGGCATCATCAGGTCAGCCTGTCACAGCTATCATTCATAATACAGAGATCAAGACATTTGACGGGAACAGACAATACGCGGGGAGTGCAAGGGCATGGGTAACAAGATTTTTCCATGTGGAAAACATCTCACTTTGGGATGACGATCAACGGCTAGGAATGTTTGTGGATAGTTTGAAGAACATGGCGTCTTGGTGGTATGAACAATTGGCGGACACCGTGAAGTATGATTGGAATGCGGTGATAGATTTATTTCAACGGAAGTTTTGTGAGGACAAAGTGTCGCCTAGGGTCATGTATTAAAGATTGACCCAGAAGCAAGACGAGTTACCCCCACGTATCTATACCGGCTGAATGCCGCGGCGTTACGAGCTGGAATGGATTTCAGGGATGTCTATAACGCCTAATTGTTGGAGGAGCACATCCAACAATTCTTTGACACCATTCATGATCGTGTCATACAAATGCAATACCAGCATATGACATTCAATAATATTGAGGAGTTGGAAAGGGTGTTGACGAAGCACGAGGCGCGTCTGACAAGTCCAGGAAAGAAAATGACTGCACGCAAGAATGCTGAAGTGGTATACGAAGATGCACAACCCAGTGTACACATGATGGGCGGCGAAGTACATACAATGCAGCGGACTCATAATAACACGGACGGGGGCGTGGTATGTGAACACTGCAATCGAAGGGGACATGATAAGGAGAAATGTTGGAAGTTGCAGACGTGTGAGCATTGCAAAACAGTCGGCCACGATGTAAAGTATTGTCGGAAGTTCATCGAAGAGATGGCCGAGATGCGGAGCAAGCTGAAGTCCGGAGAACTAACTAAGGATCAAGTGGACGCACAGTTAAATGCCTAACCCCACAGTGCGTTGCGACCACTGTCAAGAGAAAAGGGGGGGCATTGTCGAACAATGTGAAAGCGACACCGCGTTCACCTTTAAGTGTAAAAGAAAACAAGAAAAATGATACATTTTGCATGGAAAGATCACTCACTATGGACGAGGATCAAGAAAAGAAAAAATTACAAGAAAAAACGAAGAAACAAGTTACATTTGAAGAAAAAGAAGAAGAAAAAAAGAATATGTCAGCGACTACTGAAGCAACAGATGTCTCGGCTTATGCCAATGCAGATGGTCCTCCAGAAAGGGATAAGAGTGATGGCCCCCGGAGGCGACTGCTAAATCGTTCGACGACTTCAGAAGTAATCCAAGTAGTGAGGCACAAGTGGATACCGCTGAAGTCACTATTGGGGAAGATGGTGGATATCGGTCACCACAAGTATTTGTGATCACTCGAAACATGAGTAAACAGAAGAAAGGACATCGTCAACACCAAGGAATTGAGACCGTGGAACAAGGGGCGGACATAAATGGTGGTTCATACTCTGTGGAATATAATGCTGTTGAATCTAAAGGAAGTCGGAACTCATCAGAAGAGGATGCAGCTGAGGCTGAGATGTAGAAGCCTCACAAGATAAAAAGTATAAGGAGAAAAATAACAAGACATTCAAGAAAATAGCAAGAAAAATAAAAACAGTGTGACAAGACCCTGAAGATGTAGTACATCCCTATCACGAACCCATGTTGGTTGTGATGAGTAGAATGCGGACCCGAGCTGGTTGCATTAGGTGGCACAACAAAAAGAAAAGCAGAATAAAAAAAGAAAGATACATGTTTGAACAAGGACTGGAAGTTTGCTGGAACATGTGGATGAGTCACGACGCAATTTAATTTTACTGACGCAATATGGTTAACTATGACGATGATAATATGGAGAGTGAGCCTATGAGTGCTCCATGACCAGTATTAAGATGTGAAATTCGCGTATTAATGAGATCGTACGAAGAGAAACCTGTCAGGGTGCTAAAGGTGTGAAACCTGTACGGCAACAACAAAGATCGTACGAAGAGAAACCTGTCAGGGTATAAAGGTGTGAAACCTGTACATCCATTGAAAACAACACGGAGAACCGCATAACAAGACAAATATCGTACGAAGAGAAACCTGTCAGGGTAATAAAGGTGTGAAACCTGTACGGCAACAACAAAGATCGTACGAAGAGAAACCTGTCAGGGTACTAAAGGTGTGAAACCTGTACATCCATTGAAAACAACACGGAGAACCGCATAACAAGACAAAAATCGTACGAAGAGATACCTCACGAGGTCCTAAGGGTGCAAAACCTGTACGGCGGCAACAAGATGATACGAAGAGATACCTATCACGGTCCAAAAGGTGAAAAACCTGTACATCTACCATAAAGCAAGATAAAATCATGACAAACCAGCGCAAGATCGTACGAAGAGATGCCTCATGATGTCCTAAGGGTGCAAAACCTTTATGGCGGCAACAAGATGATACGAAGAGATACCTAACACGGTCCAAAAGGTGCAAAACCTGTACATCTAACGCAACATGATAGGATTATACCTGTGCGTCAACGAATATCGTACGAAGAGATACCTCACGAGGTCCCAAGGGTGCAAAAACTGTACGGGTAAGCACAAGGTATGAAGAAAAACAAGCGAGCCACAAGGGCAGTAAACCTGAGTGTCTATGGCGGATAGGCAAAGAGACAACTAGTTGGGGTGTTAGCGGTGCGAAACCTGCATAACAACCACGAAAGACACAGGAGTGGGAAATGACTGAGCTCAAGCAGTAACAGCAGAGCCTCAGCATGATGGGGCAGCAGTCGAGTATAAACTTGCCCTCAGAAGTGTAACGAAGCGAGTGAACCACCTCTTACACGGAGGAAGGTGATACATATTAAGGGAAGAAGAAGAGAGTATAATGCTGTGGTTGGAAGGGCACTCACCGGATGGAGTCATATACGACAAGTTGTTGGAGTTCGGAGTACACTTGTGGAAGTTTGAAGACGCGCGGAATACCTGTGAAGGCTGAGCATGGCAATCTGATTTTGGATGGAAGTATAATGGGATTTTCGATTGGATGGTTTTTTGGCCAATCACGTGGTATGTGCTCGTCCACGACAGATCGTCCACGACATACTCGTCCACGACAAACACGGAATAGTATGCAGATATATGGTCGCACCTGATTGGATGGTTTTTTGGCCAATCACGTGATATGTACTCGTCCACGACATACTCGTCCACAACAAACATGGAATAGTATGCAGATATATGGTCGCACCTGATTGGATGGTTTTTTGGCCAATCACGTGATATGTACTCGTCCACGACATACTCGTCCACGACAAACATGGAATAGTATGCAGATATATGGTCGCACCTGATTGGATGGTCTTTGGCCAATCACGTGATATGTGTTCGTCCACGACATGTTTGTCCACGACAGTTCTGGATGAGTACACAGATATACGTCTGTATACAAGGGGATTTTTGGACCAATCAAGTGACAGATCTCTGATACGACATGACCTCTGAAACGTGATACCCTCCAAGTTGGTCGTAGAACCCGATCTGCTATTACGCCTGTTTGGATCCACGGCTTACGCCGATCCGCGTCACACACTTGCGAGCCACATTGAAGGGATACAGCCCATACCGCGATTACTGGACCTTACGCCTCCGACTACTACCGCTGTTCGTACTTATTGAATGAGACGAGATCCTATTGGGTGCACTCAGAGTGAGGATTTACCGGCGGGAACCTCGTTTTCGTACTACGGTGATGTAACGACTCCCCCACGACAGCGCCGAAGCGTTTACCGCAAGCGATCGTATTTTGAACCATTCCTTGGTGAATCGCACCTGATTAGGACATTCGGTCTCTACGGGCTTTGAACCCGCAATCAACCGTGTGGAGGGATTCCAGCCTTCCCACTACACCATTTTTGTGCTGGTGGACAATGGTGTTAACCTCCCATTTATAGGGGTTTTACACAACTTTTACACAATTTTGCCTGCTACATTAAGCATTCACCTGGACAGCTCGAACGAGAAGGAATTGTTGGAGCTCAACGCCGATAGTTTTAGTATTGGGGCGCAATATGTTGCCGGCTCGAAGTAAATGGAGCCCGTTTTGTCCCCAAGAGTGTAATGATGCAGATGCCAGACGTTTTGGTTGCTGGATCAGACCTAAGTTTATCATTGATTGCGTCTTGTGGAGAAGCGGTTAGTTACATACAAACTACAACGCTAAACCATGTCTGACGTCGTCTTGAAAGCCGCTTAAAGCAAGAAGACTTACAGCTCCAGGCACAGATTGATACAGTTCTTGAACACTTGCACCGTCTTTTGGATGAAATCGATGAAAATGGAAATGGATGAATTAAGCTGGGTGAGCTTCTTCTCTTACTGCGCCGCGTTAAGGTTGGTGACGTGTCGGCGGCATTAACTTATGTCTCATCGGAACTGCATAAGGAGCGTGTGAAGAGGGAATGTATTGCGTCTGCAACCCGCATATTTTGTGATTATTATTTCATAGTCGCGACTCGATATGTTTTTTGAACGCGAGAGTACCTGGAAAAGATTGATGAACATATGAAAGAAGAGTGATGTTCCGGGTTTTTGCTACGACTATGAATGAAGATTATTCACATAAATATCTGAAGTATGGCAGTTAAGAAGTAAATGGATTGCTTGCTTTTTCTCGCCTACGCTGAAGCTGCGCAAGGGGCGGTTGTGGTGAAGTGGCTGGATTTTATGGTGAAGTGTATACTGAAAGTATACATAAAGAGTATACGGTGTCGTAGTCGGCCATGAAGTGAGTTTTCGGTATTGAAGCCAGTGCTGAAGTAACCAAGAAGTAACAGGGTGAACAGATACTGGAGGTAGATATAAGATTTCTTAATAATTTTAATATAATCAAATTTCCCCCCTTTCGAGCAGTCGTCTTACCAGCCAAAGAAACCTTTTTAAACCTATACATAAACTAAGTACAACCCGAGGAAACCTTTAAGTGAACGCGTGTTACAGCGTGATAAAGATCCTCTGCGGTTACCTAAATTAAGGGGCAGCCTGAGTGTTACCAGGAAGTGTCCATTTTCAGTAACTTTATATTAAGGTTCGGACGTAAGTACCAAGAACCTGGAAGTTTAAGCAAGAGAAGTGTATTGTATCGCTTCCTTGTGTTGTTTTTGAGTGGAAACCTCGAAAATTTAAGTTCCTTCACGACAAACGGGAGACAAGGCAAACCCGTTTACCCGTTCTTTTCCAGCCCTTTCGCGGGCCCGTCACCCGTTGACCCGTTTATCCACTGCACGGTCTGATTCTGAAGCCCACAAATGAATCGTCTGGGTCGTCCGGGGGTATCCACACGAAGAGTAAAATTTTTCAAAGTGCACAACACCACATACAGTCTGAAACCACCGGCAACGCCTTCTAACGATGCGCCTGATCATTCATCCAGGGCAACTGTCCTTCCTTTCACCAGTTCAAATCGCTAGCCGTTCACGCCCGCAAAAGTTGACTTAAGTTAAGTCTTGATTTCCTCCAACCTTGATACCATACAGGGATAGACTGCTGGTATAATAGGTGTTGATATTATACAAAAGGCCGAGGATGAGAACGTTGCAATAGATCACACTACCCGGAACTTAGATTGAAGAAAGAGGAATGTTCGAAACAAATACAAAATAGTCATAAATATAGCAAGGGCTATATAATTGTTAGCCCTGTCTCTGCAACCTGGAGCAGTATATTTAGGAGTGCCCTTCTCGATTGAACAGTTGCGGAAGACACCGACCGCATCGTGCGCCGTGCAGATCTCACCTTGTTGAAAATATTCATTATATTGGTTTTTATCAAAACCAGGTATGTTTATATTTTTATTTAGGGAAAATTTCATGCATGCCCTCGCTTTTTGCGGAAATAACATGCATGCCCCTGATTTTATGATAACATCCATGCCCCTGTCAGCTTGTCGGCCAATCAAATAAATAAAAACAAAATACAAATGTTTTGTCATTGCGGAGTAATAACTGTTCTGACTTTACATCGCGTGATTTGTTTTCTCCATAGGTCGCAGCAGAGGTCGCGTTGATCGTGTATTCAAACGCTTCTGCGAATGTATTGACTGGATACTGGCAAGAAACGAGGTCCAGAACGGAGCTCGGGCTGGTTGGGGCGAGATTAGGATCGTCAACAAAACAGCGGGCTCATTTGGTGGGGCGTATGGCTTTGAGTTGACTTGTTGAATACATTTTCCTGATGACTGGGCCACTTTGCCTTGATTTCCGAGATAATCTTCTTTAACGGTGTTTCCGTGACACAAGGTTTCGTCTGCGTCTATACTTGCTGGCGCGCCTGGGTGATTTCGGTCTTGGTCACCTTCCCATCCATCACCGAGGTAGGTTTCAGTCTCGGGGTGACCTACGTGTTTTTGACTCAGCTCTTGTATAGGTGGCAGGGATTATGAACACCTGCTCCCTATTTGAGATTCTCTCTTCAGTATTCTAATGTTAACATCTGTAATACCAACAAGTTATTCTATTTAATCATCACCTACAAAAGGCACTCAAACCACTTCAAGGATTTCTTTGAGTTAATAAAAAAGCCATCGCCATTTTGAAATGACGTGTCTACATGATTAAGCTCCAACAAGAAGCGATGGCTCGAGAGTGTCGGGCTAAAGGTTTCAAACGGGAGAACCATTCCGCAACTTAAATATTCCACAATGCCGTTCTTTTCGAGTGAGTGGTGTGCTATGACTTGGCCGGCAACAGCGTAAACAGCAGATTTTAAGGTAACCAAACCCGAACGACTGTTACTACAAATGGCAGCATCAAAGTTTGCAGCGTAAGCGACTTGTGCGGCGTCGTATACAGCATCCAGTTCTGGCGATGATGAATTCCGATAGGCGAGAGACTTCTCTCCTTCGTATACTGGGCATCTGTCCATGAATAGATCAAAGATAACTTCTGCAATAGGGCCTTTTTCTCCATCGCAGGCTTCCTGGATTAAATTTGACCCCATGCTGCCTTTTATAGGTGCATTTGAAGCCACCCAAGTTGTGGAGTGGCCAAATATAATCGTGTCTTTGACATTTTTTGTAGCTGCATCGCTCGTCCCGCTCACTTGTAATAGCAGGTCTACCAAAAGTTGCTGGAACAACGGGTTAGTCCAAGCGTTTAATTTAGTGTCCAGCGTGATATACTTCCTTCTTAAGCAGCACGGGGAGTGGTCGTCAATCTCGTCTCCAAAGTAATCAATGGGTCGTGATCGGGTAAACCATAATCTTCAAACGATTTCAAGCCAGAAACAAACACACACGCTCGCTGGGCACCCTTGCCGCCACAACCTGCTTCATCCGTCACAAGATCCCAAATTTTGCCGAAAAATTCAGCTTTTTCGGTGCGTAAAGCACGATGACCCCACTCTGTGAACGACCGAGTCATCAACGACGGCAGGGACGGGGAGATTTGTTAACCAAATGGAACTTTTCCGCGCAACGTCAAATCCTCTTCTGAACTCGTGGAGCCACAATATCCGGTGCATGTTGCTCAAACTTAATACAAACGTTCATGTCCTTGCCAGAAATTTCAACCCGTCGTTTTGTAGCCATGGTAAACCTCGTTGGCGTGAACACGAAGTCATCGCCAGCAAACTTGCGAAGCGCCTTCATAGAGGTCCAACAACGGGCGTCGGAAGCTCTGGATCCATCGCTTCGGGGTAATGGAGTCCTCACTGGACGTTCGCTCCTATCCCTGCCCAACAAAAGTCTGGGCATTCAGCAGAGGAGCTAAAAGACGTAGTTGGGCCACAATTTCCAAGACACGGGCTCGGTACTGAGTAAACACGATCGCACGGGTGCTGGACTGACCTCTTGCATGACGTTCAAAGTGTTCGAGGAGCACCTCTAGAAGCTTTACAAGTTTTTGGATGACTGGCAGTTTCTATTGAACTCTCAGCACCAGAAGGAATGACGGCTAACGTCGACTCGACCGCCTGGAACTCAGACGACAGTAATATTTCTCGCTTGGACCACGAAATTTTCCCCTTTTCACGCTCTTCAACCCAATTCACAATCCGATCTCGAAAGCTACTGAGTCTATGGCCTACCAATAGGTTATTCGCATGGAGTAAGCTCACGAGTAAAGCCAAATCACATTCAGCACTGCGGTTGGAAGAATAATTCGGACTCTTACGGAATGTCTCTCGTGCTTGTAAAACATACCAGCTTGTTAGTTTGTCTGGATCTCCATGCTGAATAATGTTATTGCGAAGAAGCCGCTGGACGATTGGGGTAAAGCACTTTAGAAACAGCTTTTTCATTTCCATAATTTTCGCCCCCAAACGAAAATGAGTTTTTCTTGACGAGCGTGAGTGTATTTCTTGACATCAGGATCATCTGCCGAGCGTCTTTCAATAATAGAAATGCACAGGTTATTAACGACGTCCTGGATCACGTCAAAGTTGGCTCCTGTCGTTGCTGAAAGCGCTAAGACGCGGAAAAAGCGCGTCTTCGTCTCTATTTCCTGCACAACACAGCACTACGCGTAGTTTACAGTGGCACGATGGGCTTCATCCACGACGATACCCACAAATTTCTCGACAGCACAAACCCCACGTTTCAAGTCGTTTTGTAAGCTCTGGGGAGTGCAAAAGAAGACGCGTATTGAATTCCAGAGCACGCGACGCATCGTCGGTGGTACATTTCCTTGCAGCTCCGCCGTGTCCGACAACGAAATTCCCATGATTTCATGACACGCTTTAATCTGCTGAGCAATTAACGGCTTTGTCGGGGCCATAAAGACGACTTTTCCAGTCGGGAACCATCGATAGAAAGTATACATAAGGTTTTTTTAAACATTGAGCAATTTGATTGGCCACAAGATGACAGGGGCATGGATGTTATTTTAATAAAATCAGGGGCATGCATGTTATTTACGCAAAAAGCGAGGGCATGCATGAAATTTCCCCTTTTATTTATAGCATTGACAATTTCGTACTTTTAAGAGATAAGATAGTGTACCGAGAAGTCTTAGTAAGAGCTTCGCACGGGTTGCCTGAACCCGTGAACTGGTTACGGGGTCCTCTCAACCCGTCCGTGTAGGATGAACGGGCTGACTTTGAACGGGTACGTCCCCGTTCAGCCCGTTCACCCAGTTTCGACGTATTTTTTCGTGATGAGATACAATAGCAATACCAAGCGATTTAACTTTATACACCTCATCAGCTCAGCAGGTTGGACGACTGATGATGACCATATTGTATCCAGCAATGATAGAGCCTACTATGATATTGATACAATCCGCGTTTACTTCCACGACGGATGCTGAAGAAGATCGACACATACAATTCACAGACATATATTAGATTATGCATAAGATAGGATTAAATATTGTCTCTGCAAGACCGCCTACTGCTTCCTTTCAGATGTCCGGGCTCTCACCGGCAAGTCTCTTCATTACTGCGTCGTACACTTTCTATGAAAGATACATTAGATCATTCTCTTGCAAGCAACAACCTTAGTCTCTATCTCGCTGTTATGGGGCTACACCGTCACAGGCTTGAGACTATAATAATATCCGTGTGCACATGGCCTCAAAACCAACTTGTAACGGGGTTACATTTGAGTTACATTTAGTGTTGGTGTACATGAGTACACTACGGTTGAGGTCAGTATTGACCGGTTTGAAAGGTTTCGAACCATTGGTTATTTTAACCAATGAAGGCATGAGCCCTGGGTGGAGGTGTGTCAGCCATCCACGTGTCGTTACACAGGTGTGTACATTACATTTTAGCTAGTACGAATTGGGTATATCTACTTAATATTACATATAGTTTATATTAGTTTAAATTAATTTAGGCTAATTACATATTAAATATATTCAGTTTACATTTCACTCTATCTTGCGGACGTGCGACCTCGACCGGTCGCGCGCGCAGTGAGTGTCGTAGGTAAGAGGGAGCCCTCCCTTTACTTACATCCCGTATAGGGAACACAGCCGTTAAGCCTAAGTAGTAAACCAACCCGGGAATCTTGGCCCCGAGTAGGAGAGCTCTCCTACAAAGCCCTTTATAAGGGCGTATCGGCTAAGTAGCGGTAGATACCGCTTTAAGGAAGAGTCTTCCTCTGTGCGCCAGCCGCACCGTGCGTATACGCACCGGCTACATCTGGTAGCACTTGTAGTCAATCCAACATCTGTGTTGGTAGACTAAGGCATCCTCTGCAAAGGATGAATCAGGACGATTGGGATAGTTTGACCCTCGTCCAGCAGGAAGCCTTTAAAAGGCTGTTACCCTTAATGGGTGACGAAGGCATGAAACTCCCAGTGGAGCAGGGCCTTGAGGCCGTAAAGGCAAGGGTAAATGCCCTCATCGCTCATGAGGCGAGTTGTAGTGGAGGTCGTTCCACGGAGGTGCGCCCTCCATTATCATTCAAAATAAAGGAGTTCACCGGGGAGAGGGTGACAACCTTTACGTGTGGTTGCGAGAGGTTGAAACGGCCTTCGCCACAGCGAATGTGATCGCTGGTCACTTGCAAGTGGGACTTGCATTGACCCATCTTACGGGCAAAGCCCGTACATGGGCGTTTACATGCTCGGAATCAGTCAAGGACGTGTTTCCAACATGGAAGGTCCTTAAGCAGAAGCTTATGGACATGTACGCAACGCCTGATCTGGTTTTACAGAATCAACTGGCGTTTCTGAGGTGCCTTCAGGGCACTAGGGACCTGGAGACATATATCCAGGAACTTAAGACCCTGTTGGAAGGGATGTACGCGAAAGCGTATTCGGACGATGTGTCCATCCCCGTCTTCATGGGAGGCCTGAGAGAAGGGCCAGCACGTTCGGAATTGTTCCGATGCTGACCCAATCCCTGGAGGAGGCGTTTAAGATGGCGTTCAACGCCGAGAGGAACTTCCGTTCCTCTAAGGTGGGTCCTGAGCCCATGGACCTGAGTCAGGTCGAAGAAGAGGAGAAACCTCCCGCTAAGAGTCACACTGACTCTTCTTCGCAGAGCTTCGAGGCGGAGCTCTTAGCTATGCTGCAGCGACATGGGCCGCTGAGATGCTTCCTGTGTGGGAGCATGGATCATCTGAG
>CM047582.1:12995508-13021961 GCA_026184515.1 Peronosclerospora sorghi | reverse complement strand
CCCCCCGTAGGGCGCCCCGCACCTACTGGGAGCCGTCATTTCCCCCGACGGCTTGGACAAGGGCTTTTTCCCCACCCTTGGTCCCTTGTAGCGAGTGTCTCGCTGGGATTTTTCGGACATCTGTTCCTCAGATGATCCATGCTCCCACACAGGAAGCATCTCAGCGGCCCATGCCGCTGCAACATAGCTAAGAGCTCCGCCTCGAAGCCCTGTGAAAAAGAGTCAGAGTGACTCTTAGCGGGAGGTTTCTCCTCTGCTTCTACCTGACTCAGGTCCATGGGTTCGGGACCCACCTTAGAGGAACGGAAATTCCTCTCGGCGTTATAAGCCATCTTAAACACCTCCTCCAGGGATTGGGGTCGGCATCGGAACAATTCCGAACGTGCTGGCCCTTCTCTCAGGACTCCCATGAAGACGGGGATGGACACATCGTCCGAATACGCTTTCGCGTACATCCCTGCCAACAGGGTCTTAAGCTCCTGGATATAAATCCCCAGGTCCTTAGTGCCTTGACGGCACCTCAGGAACGCCAGTTGATTCTGGAAAACCAGATCAGGCGTTGCGTACATGTCCATGAGTTTCTGATTAAGGACCTTCCATGTTGGGAACACGTCCGTGACTGACTCCGAACACGTAAACGCCCATGTACGGGCTTTGTCCGTAAGATGGGTCAATGCAAGCCCCACTTGCAAGTGATCAGCGGTCATATTCGCTGTGGCGAAGGCCGTTTCAACCTCTCGCAACCACACGTAAAGGTTGTCACCCTTTTCCCCGGTGAACTCCTTTATTTTGAATGATAATGGAGGGCGCACCCCCGTGGAACGACCTCCACTACAACTCGCCTCATGAGCGATGAGGGCATTTACCCTTTCCTTTACGGCCTCAAGGCCCTGCTCCACTGGGGGCTTCATGCCTTCGTCACCCATTAAGGGTAACAGCCTTTTAAAAGCTTCCTGCTGGACGAGGGTCAAACTATCCCAATCTTCCTGATTCATCCTTTGCAGAGGATGCCTAGTCTACCAACACAGGTGTTGGATTGACTACAAGTGCTACCAGATGTAGCCGGTGCGTATACGCACGGTGCGACTAGCGCACAGAGGAAGACTCTTCCTTAAAGCGGTATCTACCGCTACTTAGCCGATACGCCCTTGTAAAGGGCTTAGTAGGAGAGTTCTCCTACTCGGGGCCAAGATTCCCGGGTTGGTTTACGACTTAGCCTTAACGGCTGTATTCCCTTTACGGGATGTAAGTAAAGGGAGGGCTCCCTCTTACCTACGACACTCACTGCGCGCGCGACCGGTCGAGGTCGCACGTCCGCAAGATAGAGTGAAATGTAAACTGAATATATTTAATATGTAATTATCCTAAATTAATTTAAACTAATATAAACTATATGTAATATTAAGTAGAATATTCCTAATTCGTACCTAGCTAAAATGTAGTGTACACACCTGTGTACTGACACGTGGATGGCTGACACGCTACCACACCAAGGGCCCCTGCGTTGATTGGTTAAAGTAACCAAAGGTTCTGAACCTTTCAAACCGGTCAATACTGACCTCAACCGTGGTGTACTCATGTACACCAACACTCAATGTAACCCGAATGTAACCCCGTTACACTAGGGGCCAAACCTGAACCAAACGGGGAGAGGTGAGAGCACTGCTCAATCACGCTCACAATACCAAAAAATCTTTACAGAAGAACCGCTGACACAGTGGGCGGAGTTGCGGGGTGAGTTCTCACACTCTACGCCTACCGGTGGGCCAAAAACGCACTAAGTGCTCCCGCCCGGGACGTAGAGGTATTTATTAGTAGGGGAGGCTCAAAGGTGCCGTCCCTGAAGCGATCTGTTCGATCGTACGCAAAAGGAGAGCTTTATTATCACTTAAAGCCTTAGATCTACCATTTCCCTAATTTCAGCCAATCAGAACCGTCCATTCCAGCGTACTCCGTCCACCAGTCGACCTTATTCCTCCGTCGTTCGTCGGTGTTCGTTGGTGTTCGTTGAGTACCTGTACGTAATCATCCCATCTTCCCATGACCCGTCTATGTCATGTCTACGTGCACCACGTTTGTACACGCAACTGTATACACCGTGGCACACACAATCGTATACAATTACGTACCCAATTTGAGCCCGCAATCAGACCCCTAATTAGACCCTTAATTAGGCCCAATTATTGCACGCTTTACGACAGCTGTATAGAAACAAATCATCGTGCAATCGATATCGATTCACGCTCACGCGTAGGAGCTCTGAAAATTCTTTGTGTTTTTTTTTTTCGATTGAATGTTTAAATAATCACTCAACAGACGAGTCGCTTCATCTCTTTCGTACCTTTTGTTCAAGAGGCAAAGTAGATTCATTGCAACGGGCGGTCTTTGCATCGGTCATTTGTGTTACGGACGGTTTCGTCTCGTAATCCGGCCTACGTGATAGCGCATCCGCTACCATGTTTGATCTTCCCGGTTTGTACTCAAAACGTGATTTTTTATTTTGCAAAGACTGACAAACATCTTGCCATTCTTTGGAGAAGATGTGGTGCGTTTAATTCCGTGTGTAAAGACTCATGGTTGGTATAAGCACAAGGGCCACCTAATAGATATATCCAAACATTTGCGTGCTTCGCTGGACAGTTGCGCTCAGCTGGACGCAGCTGACGCGATTGATAACATACAACGCAATCATAATCACCGTGATCATGTTGAATCAGTGTCAAAACGAATGCAAAATCGCGCGCGTCGCAAACACGTAAAACGAGCATCTATTATCGGCTATCGCTAGTACCGATAGTTCTTTGCGTGAATGCGTTCAAAGCTTCCTGACATTGGTTATCTCAATGTCATTCAACGTCCTTCTTAACCAGGCGTATTCTTCCTCCGTAATTGCATGAATATTTACGCAAATATGTCGCTACCCCGAGGAGCTCATAAAGTTCCTGACTATGTTTTTCAACTCAGGCCAGATCAGTACCGGCCAATCAGCTATCACCATGATCTCCTATGGGATCAGTGCAAGCTCCCTTCCTTGCGGACAAAATAGCTACACGTGGTCTCTCGGGTGCACCGAAGATGCATGCCCTTATTACTTTCCATCGAGCCACTTGCACACGACAGTTCGTTCATTGGCACGTGTTGCCGACCGTCCGTTGTGCCCACTGGGGTGAAAATACCGGTATCGTGTCCGGTCTTCTCCGTTGCCGTGTCCCCCTTCGAGATGATACGAAAGAAAAAATAATAATACTTGAATTTTATTAAATTTATTATAATGTTTCAAATCGGTTCATTATCTTTAACGGGTTTTCCTTTTTAACAGGATTTTATTCTAAGATCCAATATTAGAAATAGCTTGGACTAGTTTTGATGAAACAGGTCTTTTTGCTCTTTTTTTCAGGATTTTATTCTAAAGATCCAATATTAGTAACAGTTTGTGCTAGTTGTTATGAAACAGGTCTTTTTGCTTATATATTGGGTACAATTTGCGCATTTTTTACAGCTTTTTATTCGACTTGTTTAGTATTTTTTTGATTTAATTGGTTTATGATTTATATTTAATGATAAATAAGAAATACATTAATTTATTATCTCGAAAAAAATCACCAACAGCACAACCAGTATAAGGAGCCAACTTTTGTAATGGAGCTGAATCAGAAGACGTAGCTGCTACATCAAAGAATATATTTTTTTAATTTATTTATAATAAAAATAATTTTTATAAATATTATTCGTAAAGACATCGTCGATGAAATTGTTAATAAATATAAAATACCTATATTTAATTCAATAAAAAACATACCAAATCGTAATGGTATAATAACCCAACTTAATAAACTTAAAAAAAGTTAAAAATTATATTTAGTAAATAATTAATTATTACAAATTATACAAAATGTTTTATTTTAATGTTAATATTGCTTTTTCAATATTTGAATCATAATTTTAAAAAAAATTGACAAACTAATTCACCACCATCATTTATTTTTTAGCTACTAGACCATGGAGCTGTATTTGCTATATTTGTTTTTTATATTATTATAAGAAATAATGAAATTAATAATACAAATAATTCATATCAATTTCTTTATTAGTAGAGATAACGTCTAATATGCCCCTGTTTTGGCCCAAAAATTCTAAAATGCCCCTCTTCTTAAAAAAATCCTAAAATGCCCCTGTTTTCGCGGTGCCCTCCAATCGCTAAATTTAAGGCGACTTTTTAATGAAACATTAGCTTGCCAATCATCTCTAAGTTTGAATGTCGGTATTACAGGGGCATATTAGACGTTATCTCTAGAATTTTTGCGCCAAAACTGGGTCATATTAGACGTTATCTCATATTTAATAAACTCCAGCGAAACATTGAGGGAAGTTGGAACAAAATTTTGCATGATAAAGTATCGCAAGTGTATCCTCAACAGCTCAACCAGAGGATGAGACATCGAGGACGAACTGCTGGATAAAAACAATACCGATAATGAGCCGGTTCAGGCGCCTCTCTATAGAAGAAGTTTTCACAACGGGCTCGGTGTTACTGCAGAATATTTTAGTCTCGTGCCCGGTAAATACAACCAAACCGGTGACAGAGCCTGTATTTCGGAGCACACAGCTCCGCAACAGCATCTTCTTTGCAGTAACTGGCGTGCGCACGCGCACAAGATCATCTCTAGTCGCTTCTGCCTGCAACAGATCGGTATTAAACTGCTCAGCAGTCACAGCCTAGGACGGGTGACTGGCAGGATTCACGTCAATATTTTGTATTCCAAACTTTTTAGCGTGACGTGGGTCCATGACCAGCGAAAAAGTGCCCTCAAAAATGGTAATTCGATTGTTTGGCTTCTCGCACATCAATGTTCCTCGCAGCTCGTTGTGTCCAGCACCATCGATCGTGCAACTCTTGCCGCTCGATCCTCGATAAAGTACAGCCAATACTGGAATTGCTGTACGGATTTTTAGATTTGTTTCACCGTCCAGCGATTTTGTTTCGATGAAAGCCATGTTAGTCTCTGTCGGCACCTGTGTTAGCGATTCGTGAGCCCTGTTTTCTTGATCAGCAGTGACAGCCTCTGAACTATCGTGATTGTAACACTTTCCACCCTCCAAGAAATTTATGGGTCGATCATTTTTTTGGTCTGCTGTCATTGGAGCTTGTACCTGCTGTTCTGTACTGCTATCGCTGTCATGTTTCAGCGCTTCAACAGATAGTAAGAAAAAGTCGGTCGGGATAGTCTCACCATTCATCACCTTAACAATATCACCAACACGTAACTCTCCCCATTGTCTCTGCTGCCAACTTACCAATGGAGTAAGCGTCAATACCATTCGACTTTTAGCCACATGATCTCCTCGATGACATTCTCGGTCTTTCAAGGCCTCTTTATGGCAATTGAATTGTCGGGATGCCACTCGTATTACTCACTTCTCGAAACGTCTGCAGCATAGCAATAAACAGGAAATATACGTTTGAAGGACGTTTCAATTGCTCCAGCAACGCGCGCGGTCCAAAATTCCAAACGCTGTACTTGGAGCTGATTACGACATTATAAATAAAAGCTGACGGCGGCTCCACTACTTCTTCTTGCGCCCTTTTATCGCCACCGAAGAATAGCCACGACGATAGCCCACGATTGCCCAAAAGACTCGCTTTGCACTCCTTGTGGCGACGACGACGCTGTGTTTCATTTTCTCGCGTTTGAAGCATTTTTCGGTTCACATTAATGACACGCAAGTTTTGACTTGATAACTCGGACGACGCAGAGCTCGCGCAAGACTTCACATCGACCTGAGTCCGCATCTTAATACACGTTTTCGTTATGCGTGGGCCATGGAGGGTAGGTATTCCATTTATGGACTTGATAGATGTAAGAGATAACGTCTAATATCTAATATGCTCCTGTAATACCGACATCAAACTTAGAGATGATTGGCAAGCTAATGTTTCATTAAATAGTCGCCTTAAATTTAGCGAGTGGAGGGCACCGCGAAAACAGGGGCATATTAGACGTTATCTCTTATTAGTATGAATAGATATAGATATTTTTAAATGTTTTAAATGAAGATAAACAAATTAAAAAATCAATTTAATGGCTTATTTTAAATTTAAATAAAAACAATTCCGATCAATTAATATATTTATTAGTTAATAATTTAGTTAATAAAAATATGTTAAAATATTTTATATTTACAAATATTACTGAAAGTTTTATTACATCTTTTAAAGAAATTTTTATATCTTTATTCATAATAAGTCAATTAATTATTTTATTAAATTTATTATTATTTTATATAAAATTTGATTTTCTAATAAATAATTCTTTGATTTTAAAAAAATTCTTTAAAGAACTCAGCATTTTTTATATTCATGCTTTGCGGGATGAGCAAAAATTATCATGTTCCGTTTCAAATGCCTTGAAATAAACATTGGGTATGTCACCGTGCCTTGCTGACACCTTCCACTTGACTGCCAAAGCTTGAACTAGCTAGAAAGTATTCATGTCGATGACTGCGGCAAATGTTAAAGTATAATCAATGCCGAAGTGTTGCTCGTTGCTACATACAACGAGCCTGGCTTTATAGCGTTCCACATTTCCATCTTGATCCATTCTTCTCTTGAAAACCATTTCGGTGTAAGGGCCGGCAATCTTGGGGCTTGGTCACAATGCTCCATACTTCATTTTTCTCAAGCGCATTGAGCTCCTCTTGAGTCGCAACCATCCATTTCTCTTTTTTCATGATGTCTACGCTTGCGAGAAATTTTTGGGGTCCATTTCCGTCATAAAATTAACGGACCCCACATCTTCAAGTTGACTTGGACTTTAAGCTTTATCATCGTTAATTATTGATGGATCTTCATTATTTTTTTCAACACTTCGTGATATACACCTTCCGCGTTGCCATGTATTCTTTTTCTTGGACTGCGTGTTTTTCTTGTCTTGAACTTGTTTGTTTTGTTCTGGGTCAAGGGTTTCAATGTTCTTAACATGTTGTGTGACCACAACTTTGCGTCCACCCTTAAGGTAAACTTTGAAACCCTTGACTTCATCACTCTTTCCAATGATACCAACAACTTAGGCACGATGTGGGAGTGAATCCTTACCAGGTTTTCTGTATACAGTACAGATAGAGTCAAAGACGACAATCTCGCTGAGATTGGATTTTTGCGAGTCAATGTTTCCGAGGCGATTGCCGAGAATTAGAGCCGCTTCGGCTGCGATTCAATATGTATGCAGCATATTGAACCGCATCGCCCCAAAGGTTAATGGCAATCCACTAGCGAACAGTATGCACCTTGCCATATTCATCAGTGTTCAGTGCATGCGCTCAGTCTTTCCATTGCTGGACTGATTGTTGGCTTCGCTAATTTGCCGCTCAACACCAGTATGCGAGCAAAAAACATCGAAATTTTATACTCGTAACCGCAATCCATCGGTACGAAGTATGTGAATTTTGCTATTTAACTGCCGCTCGAAGAACGCCATCAAAGGTTCAAATTCCCCCCCCCCAACATCTTTAGTTTCAGCCAAAAAAGTCGCACATACATAGATTTATGATCAACAACGTTGATCATGTAATATTACCAAGGCAGTCCTTCGGCTTTATTGGTCCTTTTAGATCAGAGCATATAACACTTCCAATTCGGTCAATTGGTGAATCTTTGCCAGTTTTGACGGATATTGTGTTTTTGGTCTGCTTGCCCTGGGCACAGGTCAGATATTTTAACCTTTTGTGATCCGTCAATTGGATGCCGCTTGAGGCATCTTTGCCGAGCGTTTGATGGCATTGTAGTTAAGATGTCCAAGTCGAGCATGAAAATGCATCAAATACCCTTTTTGGACTATCGTTCGGGCCGATTCGGTATATGTTTCGTCGATTATTGGCATAACGGCCGGAAAATTCAAATCATCATCAATAACCACCTTAACGCAACCGTAAGAACCTTATTGGTCGTTTGAATGTCAAAAATAGGGTAAACACTGGAAGTTTGCAACATCTTACAGTTACCATCGACGCACTCAATTTCACACCCTTTCTCCTCCAAAAGACCATAAGTCAAGATGTTCTGGGCCAAAGTTTCCGCATAATGGTGAGCGTGAAGAATAACCCAAAAAACAAACTGAAAATGTATTGGAGGCTTTGTCGCCCTTAGATCCTAGCCTCCATCCTATACATCAGGGTCGCGTTCCCTCGTGGCCATGGGAGGCGGTGGAACCGCTCAACGTGCAACTGCCATCCGTATATGACCCGGATGCGGATTCCAACACGCCACCTTCGAAGTCTTAAACTTCGACCACTAACACTTCCGGTCCACGATCTCCATTTACTTGAAGAGCTTCTCCTGCTTCACCTTGTCCAATGGCTTGGTGAACGCATCTGCAGGGTTCTCTTCCCGCTTGACCTTGACCATTTCAATGAAGCCCCGCTGCACGTGGTCCCTGACGTAGTGCGTGAATTCGTCGGGTTGGTCGTCATCACCAAAGCAGCACTGTTGTCGATTCCAACAACTGGAATCGTCCAGATTCTCAGTAAGATCTCACACATTGTGAGGTTCACAATGTTACATTGCGTCATCACTCTATACCCGCTTCGCAAGAGGAAACATGCTAAGCCTCTGTGTAGCCAGTGCGTGTACGCACGGAGCGGCTAGCGCACAGAGGAAGAATTTCCTTTAAGCGGCGTTCGCCGCTACTTAGCCGATACGCCCTTATAAAGGGCTTAGTAGGAGAGAGTTCTCCTACTCGGGGCCAAGATTCCCGGTTTGGCTTACTATTAGCTCTCGCTAATGCCTTAACGCAAGGCTCCCTTACTAAGTGTGTAGCTAAAGGGAGGGCTCCCTTTACGCTACCGCACTCACTACACGCGCGACCGGTCGAGGTCGTGCGTCTGTAGTCGGTTGAGTGAAATGTAAACTGAATGTATATTTAATATATAATTAGCCTAAATTAATTTAAACTAATGTAAACTATATGTAATACTAAGTAGAACTTACCAAATTCGTACCTAGCTAAAATGTAGTGTACACCACCTGTGTACCAACACGTGACTGGCTGCCACGCCACCCCAGGGGCTCCTGCCCTAATTGGTTAAAATAACCAATGGTTCAAAACCTTTCGAACCGGTCCATACTGACACAAACCGTAGTGTACTCACGTACACCACCTACTAAATGTGACTCGAATGTAACCCTGTTACATACTCCCCCATCGAGACTATTGCTTACGCAATAAACAAAATTTTGTTGGAGAACTTCAACTGCCAGAGCCTCTGGCTGACCATGAGCACGATTAGTGGTGCTATGGAAGTAAACTATTCCTATAACTCGGAAGTGTATGCCCTTGGGGATATCTCCCCAACGGCTGACCACTCCTACAGCGCCGAACGGCGGTGTCGGTCATCCAATCCATTCCCCACACGTGGGGAAAACGCGCTAACTCGTGCGCCACCTTTACCAACTAGGGATGATACATCCGGGTCGCCGAAGGCGACCATCACCAATTAACCGGCCTCTGTTCATGAGGCCCGACGTGCCGTTCTGGCACGGAAGGGACCTCGTGACCCTCAAAAGAGGGCTAAGAACGCGGTCAAGAGGGGTTTAGCCTCTTATACCCCTGGTCCAGCGGCTATACTGCCGCGTGAAATTGCGCGCCGGAAACAACTCCGGGCCTAAATGCTAACGCCTAAGCAGTTTACTGCCAAGTCCTACCGGACGCGCCTCGGGAAACAGGCACGCGGTGCCCTCGTGGATATCCTCCACGAGGTTCCCTTTGTTATCTTACGGGACGAAAGCGTCGAGGACGCAGAACAGGCATTCCGCGCTTGGGCGGAAGGGGAGAAGCGCCTCCATAACTTTGATGCGCTGTACAACAGCTTTTCCGAACCCGACGTTCGGGTAGAGAGGGCGTTACGCTTGGCCTATGCCCAGGCCAAAGCGCAAGGGCAATTACCTGCCTATTACTACACGCGCCCTGCTCTCGATGTGGTGCCGGAGAGCAATGCAAACTCTGCATCTGCCTCCGGCAAACTCCAAGCCACTGGGAGTGAAGGGGTTTCTTCGGCCCCTTTGATCGTTGACTCTCAGCGGGATTCTCCCGCTCGAAAGCGTCAACGACGTCACGGCAATCCTTCCACAGGAGAGTCTCGGACTCCCACGAGCTCTGGGAATGTGGATACCCTTTCCACTTCACCAGGTACTGGGTCTCACCCCGGTGATGGCGTCGTTCCATCAGGCGTTCCACATGGTAATGTGGAGTACCCTCCATATCGAGGACTGGAGGAGGGGTTCGCGCAATTGCGACGTGAGTTCCACGAGCGCTGTGATCGACACAGCCGTCGCATCCAAGATGCCCAGAAGGGACTCCGCAACGAGTGGAGTGCGAATGAACGCATCGAGGAGCGGCTTGCCTCTCTCGATTCTCTTGTTGCGGAGCTACAGGGTCGTATTTCAACCCTTTTGGATATCTTCCGACCTGTCGTGCCTTTCGGCTACCCAACTTTCCACCTCCTTCAAGAGGGGACCCGCCTCCGGGTCTGGTATGGCTTAATCATACCCACATAGAAGGTTTGATGCGTACGCATCGCCTTCGGGATGTCTAAGGTATACGACAAGCCCTTTCGGGCTAATACCTTAAAGGGTCCCACAAACCTGGGGCGCAGTTTATTGCGCAACACAATTGAAAATGCATGTGTAGGAAGATTTTTAGCGTTTAATAAAACACTTTATCCCACTTTGTACACCTTTTTGTTACGACGCCCCTTGCGGTCAGCTTGCTCCTTCTGCTTGTCTTGGCTTTCCGCCATGACATCGCAGACGTGTCGTAAGACCCTAAGGCGCGTCGATAAAAACTTATCGATGTGCTTTCGCACAGATACAGGGCTGACATCGGGGAATCCTCCCCCCTCAAGCCCTGGGACACACACACGTGGCGTCAACGGAACCCTCGGACTCACTAATCCGTTCACGTAAAACGGGGTAAACCCCGTAGATGCATGGACCGAATTGTTTATAGCAAATTTGGCCATCTGAAGCATCTCACTCCAACTCTTTGGAGAATCCGGACATAAACTCCGGAGAATATCCTCATCAACGCGATTAAAGCGTTCCGTTTGACCGTCCGTCTGCGGATGATCCGCAGAAGACATGAGGAGCTTGGTGCCCAGCACCTTAAACAACTCTCCCCAAAACTGTCCGTAAAACGGGGTCCCAATCCAACACCACGGAATCGGGTAGACCATGCTGTCGAAAGACACGGTCTAGGAACACTTTAGCTGTTCCTTGTCCATCAATGGACTCTGACACCGCCTCCAGGTGAGCCATCTTGCTCAATCGTTCTACAAAGACCAATATGCAGGCGTTACCGGCCTTATCCTTCGGAAAACCGAAGATAAAATCCATACTAATGGATTTCCAACACTCCGTTGGAACGGCGCAGCTGAACTTGCAGAGGGTTTAACCCTCTGACACGTCTCACAGGTGTGGTGGAGTCAAGTTCAAAATCGAACACAGTTGTGTCGAGAACCTGACCACCATCGTTCCCAGCCTTCCAACTTACGGGGGGGGGTACCCCGCGGACCTTCGCTTGCGAACCGATCTGATCGTCCGCTGCTAGCAGACGACCGATCATCAACAGAAGACGCCTGGTCCTATTCATCTTGCGTTGCCATATCACCTTGTGTACCCGATGGAATGGGCTAGTTCAACACTCTGTGGATCGTATCGCTGGTTGACTTGGGTTTGATAGTATGCAGACCGTACTGGGGGGTGTACCCTAGGCGGAACTCTTCACCCTGGGTACTTGTAGACCGGTTACACTTGAAATATGTATAGTCCAATGGGTCGACCGTCCAATCGATCTAGACCCAACCAATACGAGATAATAGAGGGTAGACCACTCAACTGGTCTAGCCCCTGACCAATATGAGAGAAGACGAAAGCCGGTCTAAACTCCAACCAATGTTATAGTAAACAAATATGTCCACGTAAAGATCCAATATGCTCGTGAATTCCACAAACGATATCTCCACGTAAAGACCAATCCACTTGTTATTACGTTCCAAACGTACGTGACTTAAACTTGTGAGAAATCAGCCAATGGATACTCCTGTCGAAGGACTTCCGGCGGGCCAAATGCGCCTGCGACGCGCCCCGGCCGGGTATAATGGGCAGGAGGGGATTACTCGACCCTCTGCCCCCCAAAACTCCGCGACGTGAGAAGGCGACTTAGAAAACCAAACTTTTAGAGGGTCTCTTAGGACCTCTTAGCCACTTTTCCAATCCAAGACCAATTTACTTCTTTTCCACTAACCTTACGGTCCCAATATGTACCAAACACTAAAATATGTAAAATACACGCAATGCCATGTGACTTACCAAAATCCATGTGCTTGACACTCCTTGCACATGATAGGCTTAAAGCCCCCCTTGTTTCCACCAATCCGATCGCTGATCAGCTGATCGGCACGCCGTTGGCAGAAGGTGACCAAACTTTTGCCTTCGCTTCTCCACAGCCGCCCCTGAGTCTGGTCGAAGCCGCGCAACGGTAGCGACCCGATCTCACCACCATTTAACCCTTTCGCTAGCAGTTGACCTCCTTGACCTTCACGGCAACCAACATTCCACCAATTGACAGGTCTTCAGCCCCGCCTTCACCAGGTATGCGCCCCTTGTACGTCTGATCTCCTTGTAACTTCTCTTGACGCTTGATCCTGCAGGTGCCCTGTGCGCCCAGTCACCACACATCGATTCCCTTAGCAGATCGACCCGATCTAACAGCTCTTGCAGCACCCCAGGTTCCGACAGACCGGATGGGGATCAGATCGGGTCTGATCAGCTTCGAAAGACCATCTGCGACCTTCAGTCGGAGCAGGCCACCAAGAATGCATCGTTCTTGCGGCTGCGGAAGGATGTCGACACCTTGACCCCCTTGGCTGCGCAGTTGAAAGATGTTCTCGCCGAGAACTCACATCTCCGGGCCCAGCATGCCCAACAAACAGCGTGAGGTAAGTCGATCGATCCGATTTTCACCTTGGAACTGCCCTAACCTCTCTTCGTATGCAGATCGGTTGCCCACTGACATCGCTCAAGCGGTTGACGCCTTGCTTGCGGCTGATCGACAGTCGCGTGACCACTGCGATCAACTCCGCACCATATTGGACGGGCTGATCGGCGCTCGGCATGATCTGTCTCGCCTAGAGCGTACTGGTCACACCTCCGGGAACAGCTCGCGCTGGTCAACCGGTAGAGTTTCGAGGATCAGTCCGACCGGACCCTACTCCGTACCGAACATGGTGACCTAGAGCGGCAGATAAGTGAGCTACAGGTCGTGGTCAAGGGTCAGGTCGATAAGGTCTGGTCTTTCCAGAGCCAATCGGACGTCTGGACCCAGGAGTCAGACCGCCGTTGGGGTGCCGTAGAGCAGTGCCACAAACGGCTGACCGACTTGATATACCGGCGTCCGGCTATTAGCTCCAGCGCGGACCGGTCTGCATCGGCCGTTCTGGTCGACCTACACCAGGATCGAGGACAACGTCACCTATTGGCTAAAATTCGCCACTCCAAGATTTCGAAAACTTCCAAGCGTAAACGCAAGGACGCGTCGAGGGGCACAAGGGCGCGGGGCATAGATCGCGACTACGAATTCGAGGAGAAGCGGGTGGTTCCCCAAAAGAAAGCCAAGACGACGGCGCATCTCTCAAGTCCAAGATCGGCTGCAAATGACACTTCTAACATCGCCAAATCTCATGCTCCCTCGCGCCCCCGTGCTGTTCGTACCCAGAACACAGAGGTCTCCTCCGGAGGGGACTCGGACAGCGGATCGGGAGATTCTGAGCTCACACTCAGAGCGTTATCTAAGTCCCGGTCCGATCGGCGTCGAGGTCCGGCTCCGATGAAGTCTGCACCGGGGACTGATCAGGCGATCAGTTCCCAGAGTAACAAAACTGCACGGGCTCGTGAAACACCCGGATCAGTGTCTTCTTGCCAGCCTGGCACATCTGGACTGCGCCGTCAACCCGATTGAAGGGAATATCGATTGGAGATCGACCTCTCCCATCTCGGACTTTCGACGCCATTATGCCGTGGTCACCGGGGCAGATCGGTATCTTGCACCGGTCAGCCCTGACCAAACAAGGTCTCGTCCGGTTTCTGTCCCGACCTGACTTTTTGCTCTTCCCTCCAGCTCCGAAGACTCCTGACCCATCTGTGTGGCGAGCAGATCTGGTTACAGGAGCGCAGATCTCTCTGGTATATGCAGATCGGCCATGATAGGTGTTGCTCAGTGCCAAGTTGGACTCGATATTTGCGTCAACTCCTTGGGTCGATTCGCTCTTGGATCGACTTCGGACTTTCAATGCAGCCCACTGCCAAGCGATATGGGAATCCACCCATTACCTCGTCCTTTCCGCGGGTCAGAAGTTGCGTGACGTAGACTTGATCCTGTATCGGAAGCTCCGGAAACAGCGCCGGAGTCGAGCGGGCGATGCCTGGCTGATCCTATGCCAGTTTGTACTGGAAGGGATGTTGGCCCGCGAGTGCGACCTCGACGTTTTCTTATATCCAGTGTTTCTTCAACTGGCCAAGCGTCGCATCGAGAGCTCCGGGGCGTTATCTGAGGATGGCATCTGGTATCCCGGCTTCCGCTATGACGAGCCAGTTGCAGACCTGAAGGACGCCTTGATCCAGATGGATCGGAATGAGCCTTGGCGTAATCAGTTCCAGGACCAGATTGTAGATCACCCGGCGAGGACTATCTGTCGCCTGTGGGGTGATTGCGAATCTTGATACGGTAATAGCTGACCAGATAATTCATAATATATGTAATCATTCTTTCAAACTTCTTGATCACCTGGTCACTTGACCAAAATTCATCACTTTATCCAAACTTTCACCAACACGTTATCATATACAGTTCCATTCACATCGCGAAAATCATTATCACGTTCGTCACTCCACTACTCCAGTTCTTCACAGTTTATCATATGTTCACAATAATTCAGTCCTTACACATATTCACACCGATCGGTCTGATCGGTGCTACTGCGTGTCTTGGTCTGCATCTTCATGAGTCTGAATCACTGCGAAGCGATTCCCACTGACTCTTTCTCGCTCGAAATCTCGTAGCAGTGCTCCACAATTTAGATCAAGTTCATCGATCCAAGTTGCTTCATCATGATCTTTCCACCGGACCAGATATTCTCGGTGGGTGCGACCGAAACGTGTCTTCTTGACCGATCGGACATCTAGCACCTTTTCCACCTTGAATTCGTCCTCCTCCAATGGCCTTTCCCAACTGTCCTCCGGCAGCAGAGCTTCATCAAAATCAAATCTCTCCGCTTCATCCACCAGACAGGGTGTTTTGGGCCGATCGGGGAACTCTCTGACCAGCTTCAATTTGGACACATGCACGATCGGAAAAACTTTATAATCCGTGCCGATCGTGATCAGACGGGCAGCATGCTCACCGTTCAGATCTGCTACACGGAAAGGACCGTGCCACATATGAGTTAACTTCCTTGCATAACCTTCCTTGACCCGATCGAGGTATAACCAGACCCTCGCCCCTGGTTCAATACCGTGAGGTCGGACCTGATCGTTATTCCGGTCTGCTCGATCTTGTGTGGCCTGACGCAACTTTTCGTTGACGACTTCCTTCGCATGTTGATAGTGCTTCTGGACCTGCATGCGCCAACGGCGGGCATCACGATCACGGGTCCGAGTGCAGCAGATCGGTATCGCCGCTTCAAGTGTCGATCGAGGGTCCCATCCATACGCCAGATAGAAAGGCGTCTCTCCTCGGACCCGATCTGTTGAGGAGTTTAGTGCGAATACCAGTCTTTGTGCATACTCATCCCAGTCACGTTGTTCTGAGTCGGCCACATACATCTTGATCGCCCTTGTTATTGTCTGAACCATGCGTTCAGCCGATCCGTTCGCTTGCGGACGATATGCCATCGTCGCACTCTGCTTCTGGCCTAGCATGTTATTGAACGACCGGAACACCTCGGCCATAAAACCGGGTTCCCGATCGTGTCTGATAACTTCGCTGGCGCCGAACCTTCTAAACACGCATTCTTCGTAACTCTGGGCGATCTGCTTCGCACATCGGGATGCACTAGCCTTTGCAATCACCAGACCGGTGAATAGGTCGACCCAGATCAGCAGCTCAGTGTTGCCGCGTGTCGATCTGGGCAGTGACGGTATGTGGTCCATCGCTATCACCTGGAAAGGGTAGGTAGCCTCGATATTTCCGGGCGATCGGCCCTTGATTATCGGTCTGCCCTTTCCGGTATCGCAATCCGTGCAACAGCCCACATATTTCTGCACGCTTCGAAAATGTCCTCTCCAGTGAAAGTGGGACCTGATCTTGTGATATGTTCTGCCTATGCCTTGATGTCCCCCTTCTAGACTCACATGGTAGTGATTAAGGACATCCGGCTGCAGCAACTCAGGGATCACCAGTTTCGCCAGTCGATCTCGATCGGCACTGTCTTGATCAGTGCCGCGGCAGTAATATAGCAATCCATTTTCATCCACATCGTAACTGTCCGCGATCTTGGCACACTCTTTCACCTGACCATTTGTCAACTTGGACAATTCACCGCGCAGATAAGCCTTCAGGTTGACGATCCACTCTTCTTCGTCCTGCGCCTTGAGGACCCGTTCCGCCTTTAGCTGTTGTACAACGTACTCACTCAGCGTTTCCTTGGGGAACGATCGGCGAGACTTCCGAGCTCGCGATCTGGTTGCGGCCATCACATGCACCTGACCAGGGCTGTCCTTGGGCTTGATCACCTCCGGGAGCCTGTTTATGTCCATAAGCTCCTGTAAAACGGCTTCCTCGGTGATCGTCGCCCCGATCTGGTCTCGAATGGCTTGGGTCGCGAGGTGGTCGGCGCTTCCGTTCCAGTCCCATTTCACGTGCAATAGCTCGTGGTTGGGGTAGTCTTTTAGCGCTTTCATCACCCGATCATTTAGCAACTTTAACCGTGGCGCCTTGCACTCGATCTCCCCGGTGATCTGCCTTATCACTAGGTTGGAGTCACCACATATGATGATCCGCCCTTTCTGCTGTGATGACAGCAGATCAAGACATAGAAGTAGACCCCGATATTCTGCCTCGTTGACCGTTGTGTCAAGCGTGAAATCGGCGGCGGCTGCGACTATAGACCCTTGTGGTAACTTCCACAGTATGGCACTATAGGAGCCGACCTTCTTCTTCACACTGGCCGACCCGTCAAAACTCAAGACCAGGAGTTCCTCATCCTGATCGACGGTCGGAGGCGGCCACGAGATTGACTGTCGAGGTTGCTTCCTTGGGGCAATCGCTACTAAAGCCTCATCCACTTCGGACCAAGGGATGATACTGGCAGCTAATGTGCCCAATATCTCTTTCTCTCCCTTGGTGCACTTGACGACCTCGAGAGACCACTGCGACAAGATAGCTGAACATCTGCCGAGCCTACCGTCCATCCCATTGGCTGATAATAACCAGGCCAATGCAGACTTTCTTGAAAGGCCCTTTACAGATCGGCCGACCAGTAGGTTGTAGCACACATCCAATATCCGTAGTAAAGCCAGAACTTCTTTTTCGACGATCCCATAGTTGACCTCGTTCGGCTTCAATGTCCGGCTCGTAAAAGTGACCGGGTGGTACACCCCATCATTTTCTTGTACTAGCGTGGCCGAAATGGCCCACTTACTGGCATACACAATGACGATCGGCATTTTCTCCGGATCGAAGTGCTTGAGAATCGGTGCCGTCGCCATCTTGGCCTTTATCATACCGAAAGCAACCTTTGCACGCCTCATGTGATCCTCTGACTCCACTTGAGGACAATCTGCGGGCAGATCAGAGTCGCTGCCCTCCCGTAAAGTTGCCCGATCTTCTTCGCGCAAAATATGGTAGTCGACTTCCCGGAGCTCGTACAGCACGGCCGCGTAAATCGCAAAGTCTTCAATGAAGCGGCTGTAGTAATTTAGGCTTTCCAAGAAGGACTGCATTGCCCTCAGCGATCTGGGAAACGGGAGGTTGTTCAGTGATTCCAGATCTTTGTGATTGGCCTCCAGCCCACTGATCGACACCATATGACCAAAATAGGCGACCTTGGACATGCCCCAATAACTTTTCACAGCACTGATCGACAGGTTCCAGCGATCGCATGTCTACAACAAGCGTTCGACCTTCTCACACAGATCGCTCCATGACGAGGCAGGGATAAGAATGTCGTCGATATACGATCGCCTTCCCAGAACGGACGATCTCCTTTCCCGGTCAGGTTCACCCTCTCTAAACACATCATAATTTTTGGTGAGGTCCTGATCGGTGCTGATCTTGAAATGTCCATACAGTGCGTTGTCGATCAGCCTCTGGTAGATCTGGGGCGCGTTCTTCAACCCGAAAGGCATACGGCTCCACTCGAACAGACCGAACGGAGTAACAAATGCGGAGATCTCGCGAGTCCGATCGTTCATCGAGACCACCCAAAATCCACTTGCCATGTCTAGTGAGCAATACCACAGAGTCTTGTCAAGGTCTTCTATTAGATCGCTGATCAGCGGCATCAGGTACACCATAAGCTTGGTCAACCGATTTACCAACCTATAGTCGATACACAACCTGATGTCGACACCGTTCTTCTTGATCACGATCACGATTGGTGAGTCCCATGGAGGTCGACGGTCTGATGATCTTGGTAGACAACAGTCCTTTAATAAGGTCAGAAAATTTTTCGCGGTACTGTGGCTCCACACGTCGGCATCGCTGGGCGATCGGCTTGGCATCTCCAACGTCGATGTCACAAATCGCTCCGCGAGCATCAGGGGGTAAGGCATTGCCTTTACCGATCAGCAGATGTTTATTCTTCTATATGATCTGCTTTAGCTGATCGATCTGATCGGGACTGTTGAGATCCCGATCACCCACTTGCAGATCGTCAATAGTAACCTCGGGCGGGTCAGCAGACACTTCAGGGAGGACTGCCATCTGGCTCTCCAACTCCTGAATGTATTGGTCCCCGCCCTCATGGATGCAGACCTGGTCATCTTCCGGGGCAATAACACCCGAACCGTCCTGATCGGCTGAGCACTGCTGTTCCCGATCGGCGGTCTGCCCTTCACCGACATCGACCTGCTCAAGCGTGCCATCATGGTCCGCCCTAGTCTCGCCATGCTTCCCTTTTTCTATTTGCGGATCCGCTGTCGCCTGTTCTTGTGTCGCCACCACGTTAACGAACTTTGGCTCATCTACTTGATGGTCCACCGTATCCGGCGCCTGCGGTGCCTTTCTTCGAGCTAGCATCTTCCTAGGGGTTACATAGCTGGGTCGTTCCACCATAGGTGAGGTATCTTCTTCCACCGATCCATCATTGCTGACCAGATCGGTGGTCGCTTGGTATGCCAAATTCTGCCACTCAACATACCGTCTCGATCCGATCGAGACGAACCCCATCTTCCTTGGCACTTTCCCTTCTGCCAGCCACATGCCAACAATCGTGTTGTTGTCGAGCGTAAGTGGCTTGTCACCGATATTAGTGACTCGGACAAAATCATGTCGGCCGGCGCTCTTCACAAAAGTAGACACCCACCGATCGCCCCTGGTCACCCATAACTTCCTTGAACAAAAACCTTTATCGACCGGGGTGTCAGCGGATTGGCCGACTGGAATGGTGACGTCTTGATCCCACCTGACCAAATCGGTGTACGATCCGTATAGGGGGCGCCGACCAGCTAACTGGATCTGGACCTCATCCGGGAGTGTAAGCACTCCATGAGACAGATCAAGGAGAATACCCGCCGGCACCATGAAATCCATGCCTAACAGGTCATCCTGACCGGCCAGCTTACCAACCCAAGCACTGAAGAAGTAGACCAACGAGCCCGATAGGGTGATCTTCACGCGCGTCCTTCCTTCGGTCATATAAGAATTTTCACCGATCCCGACGCATTCTTGTCTCTGGGTATCGTGTATACGACATCCAACCTTACGAGCGAAGGCGGAGTCAATAATCGAGACTTCAGCCCCAGAGTCGAACAACATCGTCGCTTTATGGTTATTTATCTTACCACAGGCTTTCGCCTGCTTAAACCATTTGTCGGGCGCATGATACTTCCAGTATCCGCGAGACTCTCCAGGCAGCAGATCTAGCTGCATGACCACCTTCGATCGGGAATATTCATCGGTCGTGAGATTATAGACCGGATGATCCCGATCGATGCGATTGAGAACAGAACATGTATTGTCGGTTTTATTCTCCTTGCCGGCATATGCATAGATGCCAAACGTAGACCGCTCGGCTCGATCCATATTCCAACCTGGCGAGCGTTCTAGTTTAACATCTTTTCCACGTCAGGTGGAAGCATCCCCGCGTGCTTGCCCGGCACATACCACTTGCACATCAGGTTGAAGAATTATTCCATCTTGCAGTGGCGGCCTCGTGGATCTCTCCACATTACTTGCACACGAAAAGGCAGTGATCGGTGGGGTGGCCGCGTCTTTCGCATTTCTTGCATTAACTTCTTCCAGCAGCCCCGATCATCATGCTTGCTTGACCCGCAGTGAGAACACTTCTTGCGGGGTCGGTCCGGGTCAGACTTGTTTCCGCTCCTGCCCTTCCGATCTGCCTGGTCAGGCGTCGATCTGGTTTTCGGGGCAGGTTCCGCGACGAAGATGTGACGGTACTGATCCTCGTCTGACTCCCGACTGGACTGGCCGCTGCTTTCCTCTTCCGATCCAGTGCTGTCCTCAGCTACGATCGCCTTAACAGCACGGGCCGATCTGGTCAAGGGTCTCTTCACCGGATCGGTCTGGGTCTTGGATCTGTAACGACCTGATCCAACGGCGCCCTTTGATCTCATGCTGCGGGAGTGTTGCAACGTTCGCAACGTCTGCTCCACTTACCCCACATCCTTTAGGCGCAACAGGGTGAGCTGATCTGCCAGCTCCTGGTAATCAAGGGTACTAATATAGAGACCCACGTGTTCCAAAGCGGCACCGGTCGGCGGGTTGCCTTCCTTGATCACTATGCCGGCGCGAATTGCAGCCACATTCAGACGGTGTAAGTACTAGATCGGCGTCTCGTAGCCCCGCTTCTGCATGTGATGATATTTGCGGGCGCTGGAGAATCCGGAGTTGCAGTACTGCCCCTCAAACTCTGAACATAGCAGGTCCCAGTCAGATCCGACATCCCGACTCAACTGCTGGACCCAGTTCGCAGCCGGTCCTTTCAGCAGATCTCTAAAGATCAAACACCGTTCCTTTTTTGTTGTCTGATCCCGTAAAAAAGCAGACTTGACCCGACCAAACCACGACCTCGCCTGCTCCTCGTCGGTGTCCTTTCCGGTGAAATCCTTGAGATCAGTAGTCGCAGCCATGCGAATGCGCGGGATCGCAGTAGATCCGAAATCAAAAGCGGTCGTGGAGGCTAGATTAGCCCTGCGCGTTCTGCCCGCACCTGCACCGTCTGACCCATAGTGGTCATCCGGATCGCCGATCGACTCCATGTAGTAATCACTGTTCTTGCTTGATCGACGCGATCGAGCTGGTTGCGGCTTGCGTCTTCCTTTGCCAATTGGTTTAACACCTCGAGTGGCCTTGTCCACTGATGCTACTGACTCCATATCTACATCGCGGCAATTATTGACATTTTGCCGGGCAGATCGGTCCTGAGCATGAGGGCGCGGAGGTGATCTGCATCGATCTCCCATGAAACGCTCCATCATTGATTCAAACATGGCTTGGACGTTAGCTTGGGTCATGGGCAACGTGTGGGTATCCTCCTTTGGAGGTACTGACACCTGTGGGGGATCCTGGGGCCCCGACCGGCATGCAGCCCCATGCTGACGCACGTCCTTTTTATGCTCCCATGGGGTATGATCTGTCCCCATGGTCATCCGCTCAACACCGACCTCCAACTCCGATGAGCTGTTAGAGGAAGGTGGAGAATGATATACCGATTTAACATCGGAGCACGCATCGTCATGTGCTGCCATGTCTTCAGCAACCTTCAATTCCATGGTGGGAGTTGGGCGGCGAACCGCCCCCACCAACGGCACCAAATGATCATGGAGAGTCGACATCGACAGCTCCAGCCTGCGAGTGTCCAGATCAAACAGATTGTGGACGTTGGCCGGGTTCTGCACTTTTATGCCGACCTCAGCCAACATCGCAAGCAAGTTTTTTACCAACAGCAGTGGTCGATCACTCTGGATCGGCTCGGTAGTGGGTCCGAAGAGGCGATCAGGGATCTGATGGTTCAAAATTTGCATGACCTGGTATTCACGAATAAATCGCTTCAACTCGTGGATGTAATACATCCTGGTCAGGTCTTGTTCGTCAATAATCCCATCCCCGACCTGCGACTTTTCTTCCAAGTCGTCCTCCTCGGGCGGCATTCCTAGCCTTTGCTTGGGGACCTTAGGCATGTGGATCGGATCGTTCCTATCAGCCTCCGATTGGTTCTCATTTTTTATTCCATCAATTTTTCCATGTAAATGCAGAGGATCAGGACAAAAGTCCTGATCCTTTCCGGAACTATAGCAAAACTTGATATAGTCCCGATCGGCTCCTGTGGGAGCCTTATGGGGAGGAAAAAACTTATTAATTCCGATTTGGTCCTCCACCCGGCCAGATCGAACATCGCCATCTTTAACAACAACGAGAACATAAGGTGACAGCTTTTCCTTATGTCCTCTCCAGAACGATTCCACATTTAAATCACTTAAGTCAACTTTTGACCGGACATCATCTCGGTGATATCCACGATCACCAAATGATCCCGGCACGCGCACCATTCTGGTGGAGTCAAGTTCAAAATCGAACACAGTTGTGTCGAGAACCTGAACATCATCGTGCCCAGCCTTCCAACTTACGGGGGGGGTACCCAGCGGACCTTCGCTTGCGAACCGATCTGATCGTCCGCTGCTAGAAGACGACCGATCATCAACAGAAGACGCCTGGTCCGATTGATCTTGCGTTGCCATCTCACCTTGTGTACCCGATAGAATGGGCTAGTTCAACACTCGGTGGATCGTATCGCTGGTTGACTTGGGTTTGATAGTATGCAGACCGTACTGGGGGGGGTGTACCCTAGGCGGAACTCTTCACCCTGGGTACTTGTAGACCGGTTACACTTGAAATATGTATAGTCCAATGGGTCGACCGTCCAATCGATCTTGACCCAACCAATACGAGATAATAGAGGGTAGACCACTCAACTGGTCTAGCCCCTGACCAATATGAGAGAAGACCAAAGCCGGTCTAAACTCCAACCAATGTTATAGTAAACAAATATGTCCACGTAAAGATCCAATATGCTCGTGAATTCCACAAACGATATCTCCACGTAAAGACCAATCCGCTTGTTATTACGTTCCAAACGTACGTGACTTAAACTTGTGAGAAATCAGCCAATGGATACTCCTGTCGAAGGACTTCCGGCGGGCCAAATGCGCCTGCGACGCGCCCCGGCCGGGTATAATGGTCAGGAGGGGATTACTAGACCCTCTTCCCCCCAAAACTCCGCGACGTGAGAAGGAGACTTAGAAAACCAAACTTTTAGAGGGTCTCTTAGGACCTCTTAGCCACTTTTCCAATCCAAGACCAATTTACTTCTTTTCCACTAACCTTACGGTCCCAATATGTACCAAACACTAAAATATGTAAAATACACGCAATGCCATGTGACTTACCAAAATCCGTGTGCTTGACACTCCTTGCACATGATAGGCTTTAAGCCCCCCTTGTTTCCACCAATCCGATCGCTGACAAGCTGATCGGCACGCCGTTGGCAGAAGGTGACCAAAATTTTGCCTTCGCTTCTCCACACAGGTGCGTATATACGCACCAACCCACTTATACATCTTGGGCCACCAATACAAAGCGCTTAAAGCGCTGTAGGTCTTATCCCGACCTAAATGACCCCCGGTAGGTGCGTCATGTGCCTCAAAGAGGACTCTATACTTCAGTTCCTCATCATGAGGAACTACCACCCGCGGAGTGTCCTCCGCGCTCGTTCTATAAAATAGCAGACCGTCACAGTACCGTGCTTTAGCTCGACTTGACAGGGTTGGCTCAGACGAGCCAAGACCCTTTTCACCTAACGCGCTGATTAGCGCCGTATACTGTGGGTCTTTCTCATACTCCTGGCGTATGAGATCCACCACAGACGTGGTGACGAATGTCGCGTGAGCGAGCTCGTAATCGGGACGACGCGATAACGCGTCTGCAAGCACGTTCTGCTTGCCAGGTTTATACTTAACCTCAAAGTTGTACTCCGCAAAGAAGGAGAGCCAACGGGCCATCCGTTGCGATAGATGAGGCGAATTTGTCGCTGTCCGTAAGGACGCGTGGTCAGTATAAACCACGAACGTCTTTGAGCCGAGTAGGTGAACCCTAAATTTGACAAGAGAATACTTCATTGCAAGTAGCTCCTTATCATGAACGGGATAATTCCGTTCCGCATCTTTGAGCTTCCTCGACTCAAGCGCAATCACGCGTTCCCGTACCGCGTCGTCTGCTTGTAATAAAGCACTTCCGATTGCGAAATCGGAGGCGTCGCAGACGACGCTAAAAGGTTTCCCAGAGTCTGGGAGAGCAAGAACGGGAGCTTTTAACAAGCTCCCCTTAACCACTTCAAAAGCTTTTGGTGTTTGGTTTTCCAACACCAATCAACATCCTTCTTAAGAAGGTCTGTCAATGGCTTCGCCATTTCAGCGTAGTTCTCGCTGTACTTGTGGAGATAGTTGGCTAATCCAAGCCACTTCCGTAAATCTCTAAGATTTACAGACGAAGGCCACTCCACAATGGCTTTCACCTTCGCGGGATCCGCCCGCACTCCATCCTTACCTATGAAGCATCCGAGGAAAGGAATTTCCTCAGCACCAAAAATACATTTGGATGTGTTTGCATAGAGTTTATGTTCTCGCATACGTTCGAGCACAGCTCGAAGGTGTATAAGGTGCTTCTGTACATCAGACGAGTCGCCTTCCGCGCGACTATGAACGAATATATCGTCGAAGTACGTCTGAGCGTACTTTCTATGAGGGCGGAAGAGTTGAGTCACCAAGCGATTAAAAGTCGCTGGTGCATTCGAAAGCCCCTGTGGCATAACTAACCACTCTCACAGCATGCCACTAGGCGTGATGACCGCTGTAAGCGGAATATCGGATGCTCGCATGAGCACCTGATAATACCCGTCCACCAGATCAAAGGCACTGTACACCGTACAGCCCGCCATAATGTTCTGGAGGACATACTTCCGAGGAATCGGAGTCTGCATGGGTACTGTAGCTGCATTCAGCTTGTTGTACGCATGCACAATGCGCCACTTTCCGTTCGGTTTACGAAAACAAAAATTGGGAGATGAATAGGGAACTTGCTCTCCCGTACCATCCCTGACTCTTCTTTCCCCTTGAAGAATGCGTCGATGACGTCGCATTGCTCCTTGGGGAGAGGCCACTGCCTAGTGAAGCAGTATTTGATTCCAGGAACCAAATCAATTTCATATCGTACTCCCCGATCCGGTGGTAACCCCATCGGTGGGTTGTCACTAATGACATCTCCAGATTCCTTTAATAAGGAATGGTAAGGGTCCTCAGGATCCGCGAGGATCTTGAGGCCGCTTCGGGCATTCAATGCCTGTTTGGTTTGCACCAAAACTGACTCGTCCGTCGTGTATGAGGAGTTCAACTCCTCTTCCGGACGCAACACAAATATCTCGTCGAGTTCACCTGCTTTTACAGCAGTCTCAAACTCGTTGAAGGACATCTCCTCCAACGACAACAGTTCGCCTACCCCAGGCAACCGTTCCAGTCTTACGCCTTCTGTGACAATACCTGTCACACTATTCAGCATCCGATAGGACTGCTGACTACTGGCCTCGGGACTCATCCCGAGACCCAGATGGGGGGAGTCAATTGCACCATCTATTGGAAGCGCCACGCGCCTATCCACAGAGGTCTCTACCTCTACCAACCGGTGACTCGCCGGTCTCACTTATAACGGCGTAGTCGGAATCATTTCTGACGTGCGAAAGAGACAAACTTCGGGTCTCTCCGCTTGGAAGCGCCTCGCGCTTACTCTCAGAGGAATCCACCTCTATCACTGGCGACTCCCCAGTCTCGCCTATATCGGCGCGGGGATTAACCGCCGAATCCCCCTCGTTAAGGAACTCTTCCTTAACGCCATTGGGAATGATCATTTCAGACATCCTAATCTCTGGCATCTCACGCCAGAATCGCTTTTGCGATCGAGTAAAGGTGGGTTCATGACTCGCCAATGCTTCACCCGACCGCGGGTGCGTTGAGCCAATGGACTTAGACTTCCAGTCTATCCATGGCTCGTGGCGTTCCAGCCACTTCATGACCAGAATAAGGTCATACCTCGAGTCCAAATCCAGGACTAGGCAACGTTCTAAGCTGTCGAAGTCTGCAAACTTCAGCTTAAGGTCAATCGATACCTTGGGTACAG
>CM047582.1:12965175-12995408 GCA_026184515.1 Peronosclerospora sorghi | reverse complement strand
AGTCTATCAAGACTCTCCAAGGCTTATCAAAGCCTTTCACTTCCGCAAGGACTACCAGCAAACCTGGCTGGTACACCAACTCGGTGCTAGAAAGCACCGCTTCCCTCGGGGCTTTGTGCTGTCGTCCCCTACCCTGGGGCTTAACAGCACTGAGGGGTCCCCCAGTAGGGCGCCCCGCACCTACTGGGAGCCGTCATTTCCCGACGGCTTGGACAAGGGCTTTTTCCCCACCCTTGGTCCCTTGTAGCGAGTTTCTCGCTGGGGATTTTTCGGACATCTGTTCCGCAGATGATCCGTGCTTCCACACAGGAAGCATCTCAGCGGCCCATTCCTCTGCATCATTGCAAGCAGCTCCGCTTCGAAGCCCTGCGGGAAGGAGTCAGAGTGACTCCTAGCGGAAGGTTTCTCCTCCGCTTCGACCTGACTCAGGTACATGGGTTCGGGGCCCACCTTAGATGAACGAAAGTTTCTCTCGGCGTTGAACGCCATCTTGAACGCCTCCTCAGGGATTGGGGTCGGCATCGGAAGACCTCCGAACGTGCTGGCACTTCTCTCAGGCCTCCCATGAAGACGGGGATGGACACATCTTCCGAGTACGCTTTCGCGTACATCCCTGCCAACAGGGTCTTAAGCTCCTGGATATAAATCTCCAGGTCCTTAGTGCCTTGACGGAACCTCAGAAACGCCAGATGATTCTGGAAAACCAGATCAGGCGTTGCATACATGTCGTTAAGCTTCTGCTTAAGGACCTCCCATGTAGGGAACACGTTCGTGACCGAGTCCGAACACGTAAACGACCAAGAATGGGCTTTACCCGTAATATAGGTCAGTGCAAGTCCCACTTGCAAGTGATCAGCGATCACATTTGCTGTGGCGAAGGCCATTTCGACCTCTCGCAGCCACACATAAGATGTTGAATTGACTACTAGTGCTACCAGATGTAGCCGGTGCGTACACACACGGTGCGGCTAGCGCACAGAGGAAGACTTTCCTTTAAGCGGCGTTCGCCGATACTTAGGCAATACGCCCTTATAAAGGGCTTAGTAGGAGAGAGCTCTCCTACTCGGGGCCAAGATTCCCGGGTTGGTTTACTATTAGCTTTCGCTAATGCCTTAACGCAAGGCTCCCTTACTAAGGGTGTAGATAAAGGGAGGGCTCCCTTTACGCTACTGCACTCATTACACGCGCGACCGGTCGAGGTCGTGCGTCTGTAGTCGGTTGAGTGAAATGTAAACTGAATGTATATTTAATATATAATTAGCCTAAATTAATTTAAACTAATGTAAACTATATGTAATACTAAGTAGAGCTTACCAAATTCGTACCTAGCTAAAATGTAGTGTACACCACCTGTGTACCAACACGTGTCTGGCTGCCACGCCACCACCAGGGGCTCCTGCCCTGATTGGTTAAAATAACCAATGGTTCAAAACCTTTCGAACCGGTCAATACTGACCCCAACCGTAGTGTACTCACGTACACCACCTACTAAATGTGACTCGAATGTATTCCTGTTACACTCTGCCGTCGATTGTGCAACGATCGACGGCCGCTTCGACATCCATGAGACTTAGCCACCTCCGATCATGAAGACAATACCAGTCGTGCTCTTTCTTGTTTGCGGGTCTACACCTCATAGTACCCACGCAACACAATTTTCCGTCCCGTCTCTTGAGTATCCGTCCTGTGGTTGTACTGAAGTCCGTAGTTCACAGTTCCGACCAAATACCACAGGACGTGCTTCAACGCGCCAACATGCTTCGTGCCGGCTTGTCCACAAATAGACTGAGCTGGCCGAGCACATACGCAAGGTCCGGGCACGTCTCCGTCAGGAGGTACATCAACAAACCCAGGGAGCCACGATAATCAAATCTGACGTCGACACTCTCTTCCATCTTGGCTAGAGAGAGACGTGCATTGGTTTCCATAAGATTGCCACTTTTGTTGCCCTTGTCGTACCCAGACTTCTCCGAATCTCCTCGGCATACCTTCTCTGACCGATGAGAACACCGGCCTTCTACTGTAGAATTTAGACTCCAAGATAATCAGTGAGCAGACCTTGATCCTTAGGCCGTACATCTCGTCTACTTCAGTAAAGATAATTCACTTGAATTCCTCGTTGCCCGTCGCGCAGATAACGCAGATAACGTTGTCTACATAGATGAGTAGGAACAAAATCCTCTGTCGTACAATTGGTAGTAAAAGCACGGTTCGGTGGGGCAACTCTGAAATCCTTGGTTCAGAAGCCACGTGTTAATCTCGGAGTTTTACTCCCGTCCTGACTGTCTTAACCCGTAAAGCGCCTCCGCACGACAAATACGTAGTATTTCTTATTTCAAAGGAAGCTTCAATGGATCGAACGTACTACAGGATATGTAGGTTGGCGTTCAGGTATACAGTGTTGATGTCGCCTCCATAAAGTTTGAGACGCATCTCAATCGCAATGGCAACTAGCAGTCGAAACGAGGACATCCGGACCAATGGGGCAAACGCTTCAGAAGTCAATTCCTGGTCTCTGCAAATTTCCAAGAGTAACGAGTTAAGCCTTGAATCGCACCTCGTAGCCTTGAGCATCACTCTTGCGTACGTACACCCACATAGTCTTATCTCCTGTGATTCACAGGGCATCTCAGCTCCATTGACTCTTCCAAACCATCTTTTTCTTTGAGCGCCGCCATTGCTTTTAACTCAGCCATGCGCCACAATTATCGTGATTGGAACTTATTGCTTTTCGACGATTTTTCGGCATTTTATGTTAGAGACAATAATATTGCCATATCGGCCCAACACGCGAGTCGTGACGTTAGCCCACTGGCAATATTCATTGAAGCGAGATGGTGGGCGCATTGTTCCTCTCTCATGGAGCCCCGTCCTAAGCATCTTGGCCTCTTCGCCGAGTATATTCTTTTCGGCCTCCGTTGGTGTGTCATCTCGCGTCGTGCGCTTCCACGCCGCTGGTGTGACCTGTCAGATCGTGGGGTACGTATTTCTAATATATCACGTACCTAACAGGTTAGGACATACACATATTATATTCACATGTCTACGTCATGACGTCGTACGTTATAGAGTACGCCATTACGTCGAACGTTCTATAAGTATAGGCTTAGAAGTAGCACAGATAGCGAACTAAGTACCTAGCTCTCACTTTTGAATATACCTCAAGCTTCACATCTGGTAGCACTTGTTGGATCCCTCCGCCCCGCCACCGCCCCCCGCCGCCCTGCCGCCGTGCTAGCCGTCCCTGCAGCACCCCCGCCGAAATCACCGCCGTTTCCGCCGTTCTGCCACGCTCGCCGCCCCCGCAGCACCGCCGTGCTAGCCGCTCAAAAGCTGTGACTTGGAAATCCCACGTCAGTTCCGATCTTTTTGAGGGCAGGGACTCCATTTCACTGGCTGTAAATCCTACCGGGCCATTGATACTACCGTTGTTATCGAGACGTTGTCTTTAGACTATAAATCGTCCTGTTTCGGTAATAAGTCGGTTGGGTTAACGGATGGTCTGCGCTTCAGTTCATGACCCCCCCAATCACACAAGAAACCTTCGAAGCAAAACACTGCCGACTCGCTTGCCCTGCTGTCCGTGCAGAAGCCGGACGCCGTTGATAAGTGCCGCGCCGAACTTATCGAGTCGATCCGTCGAACCAGCCGCAATCTGTGCCGGTTCGACAAACACTTAGATACGGCTCAGCGCAACGACTCGCGCAAGAACATTAAGGCTCGTCTATTAGCGCACGCCATTGACCTGCTCAGCTTCGAGAGCACTGTAAGCTTACGAATGTGGCAAAGTGTACCGTAAAATTGGTACAATTGTTGGCATAATTGTGGGTGTGATCGTGGGCACAACTGTGTGTGTAATCCTGTGTACAGATGTTTATACAATTGCAGGTACATGGACGGGACATACACGGGGCATCGTGGGAAAGGACGGCTAGGTACAGGTACCTAACGGTTAGCGACGGACGACAGAGAAATCAGGTTGACTGATCGACGGAGTACATGGGAATGGGTAGTTCTGATTGGTTGATATTAGGTAATTGGTAGTTTTTAGGATATAAGTGCTAATAAGTTCTCCTTTTGCGTCTGATCACGCAGATCAACCTACAGAGACGGCAACTTAGCGCCTCTCTCAACTACACGCATCTCTACGTCCCGGACGGGAGCACCTAGTGAATTTTTGGCCCACCGGTAGGCGTACAGTGAAGAAGAACTCACTCGCGACTCCGCCCGCTGTGCCAGCGGTACTATTTTAAAGATTTTTGGTCTTGGGAACGTGATCGAGCAGTGCGCTCTCACCTCTTCCCCATTGGTCTACGTTTTTTGGCCCCTAGTAGCTCGGCTGATCTAAGCGCCCCACGGGAACTCTAGGCGGATTTTAGTTGAAACCGTCGATCAGCCCGTATCGGATCGACCCTCCTCTCAAGTTTAAGCGTATAATACATAATATTGGGTATTCTATTAGCGTACTAGGCTTAAGAGGATTCGTGATCAAGCGGTGAAGACTTCCGCTGCTTGATCAAGTACCCCTTCGCTGATCACCACACAGATCATCTATCTGCAACCAGAGACCGCCGATCACCCGTTCGCAACTCGCGCCAATTCGTGGAGAATCAACTAGATCGATCAGCGTTCCTTATCATCGACTGTTTGCGCCGGATCAAGCCTGATCAAGCCTAATCAAGCCTAATCACCCCTGATCGTCGATCACCCCTTGATCATCGATTATCGACCCTGATCATCCCCTGATTATCGATCAGCAGCCCTGATCATTGACTATTTGTGCTTGATCAAGCCTGATCAAGCCTGATCGCACCTGATCGCACCTGATCAACACCGGTCGATTCGTTACGGATTACCCCAATCTTGCATCAAGGAATTGCAGAGTGACATTCTCGCCACCTGGAGAGCGACCCAAGCCCAAGCCGTCGGGTACACAAGGTGAGCAGGAACACAAGCAGTAACAGGACAGCAGGAGGACACCTTCGTTAGTCGGCAGTCCGGGCGCCGTGGTAACGCCTGAACAAGCTTCAAAAACTTTTATCAGCCGCTCCACCAAACAAATCTCTCGCGAGATTGCTAAGCACAAGGCCGAAAATACCCCGGTCGAGAAGTCCTTGAATCCTGGACCAAAAGTTGTCAAGAAAAGTAATTTAATATTTAATATCAATCTATAAAACTGCTATTATCTATGTGGTGAAGTGACTGGAATTTACGGTTGAATGTATACGAAAAGTATGCATAAAGAGTATACGGTGTTTTTAGCCGATCATGAAGTGAGTTTTTCGGTATCGAAGCCAGTGCTGAAGTAACCAAGAAGTAACAAGGTGAACAGATACTGGAGGTAGATATAAGATTTCTTAATACTTTTAATATAATCAAATTTCCCCCCTTACGAGCAGTCGTCTTACCAACCAAAGAAACCTTTTCAAACCTATACAAAAACTAAGTACAACCCGAGGACAACTTTAAGTGAACGCGTGTTACAGCGTGATAAAGATCCTCTGCGGTTACCTAAGTTAAGGGGCAGCCTGAGTGTTACCAGGAAGTGTCCATTTTCAGTAACTTTATATTAAGGTTTGTGGTGGAGTCAAGTTCGAAATCGAATCTATTTGTATCGACAACCTGACCACCACCATCATGCCCAGCCTTCCAACTTACGGGGGTACCCCGCGGACCTCCATTCGAAATCTGGTCCGATCGTCTGCTGCTGGCAGACGACCGGTCATCATCCAAAGACACTTGGTCCGATTCACTTAAGTTCATCTCACCTTGTGTACCCGATAGAATGGGCTAGTTACACACGCGGTGGATCGGGATCGCAGATCGATATGATTCGGTCTTGAGTATGAGACCGTACTGGCTAGGTGTACCTAGGGCGGAACTCTTCACCCCAGGTACGTACAGACCAGAACACTTCCAAAAGATAAATTCCAATAGGTCGATCGTCCAAACGATCTAGACCTGACCAATACGAAATAATAGAGGGTAGACCAATCAACCGGTCTAGCCCCTGACCAATATGAGAGAAGACCAAAACCGGTCTAAACTCCAACCATTGTTACAATGAGCCAATATGTCCACGTGAAGACCTAATATGCCCGTGAAACTCCACAAACGATATCTCCACGCCAAGACCAATCCAGTGAATAGCACGTTCCAAACGTACTTGACTTAAAGTGTCGAGATCGCCAAATCGTACTCCCGTCGAGGGACTTCCGGTGGCCAAAGTTCGCGCGAGGCGCGTCCAGACCGGGTATAATAGGCAAGAGGGGATAATTCAACCCTCTGCCCCCAAACACTCCGCGGCGGGCGGAGGCGACTAGTGTACGTGAAAAGAATAACGGCGACCCCTTGCTGCGGTGTAGACCAAGACCAGAAGAGGTTTTTGCCACCTATTCCTAGACCAAAAACATTTACTGGGAAAAATCCGTAACCAAAAGACTCTTACTTGGAAAAACCACAACTAACCAATAATACTACCTCCCTATGATCCCTAATGTACCCACACCAAATTATGTAAAATACCTAATGTCGGGTGACTCACCCAAGACCGGCGTTCTTGATACTTCTTGAATCTGATAGGCTAAAAAGCCCCCTTGTTTAGACCAATCGGAAACTCGACCAACTGCCTTGACCAAAAGTGACCCAATTTGTGGTACACTTCATCACAGCCGCCCCTGAGTCCGACCGTGTCGCACAACGATAACGGTCTGACTCACCCATCACTCGACCAACTGGACCTTGGTCACTCACACTTCTTCACCATGGACCATCCATCTTCGCTACCTGCGCCAGGTACTTACTTTACTACACTTGATCTTCTTATGCTTCCTTTGACGCTCGTTCTTGTTGGTTCTGCAGAAACTCTATGCGCCGAGTCGCCCCACCTTGCTTCAACTGTTCGGTCGGCCCGGTCTGACAGCCCACATAATTCTCCTGCACTTCAAACATCGGAAGGGCGTCAGACTGAAGCCGACACGCAGATGCAGGACATGCTTGCAGAAAACATGCGTCTCAGGACCCAGGTGGCCCACCAGGCAACACGAGGTGCGCATCTTTGGTCTTCGTCTTTTACTTGTCTTGGCCCTCGTTTGTCTTCAGCTCTAATCCCTCCCAGCGTCGTCAAGGCAATAGGTGCCTTGCTTGATGCCGAAAGGCAGTCCGACGATCATGTTGACCAGCTTCGACCAATTTTAGAGGTGCTGGTAAGCGCGCGTCATGAGCTGTCCCGTCTGGAGGCTCATCAGTCCCATCTCCGGGATAAACTTGCACTTGTTCGCCGGCAGCAGCTGGACGGACAGTTTGACGCGACTTCACTGCGCATGCAGGGCGACGACTTCGCGCGACGCATTGCCGAGCTTCAGATTTCAATTCAAGACCAGACGGGAAGGTGCGGTCTTATCAAGTCAAGTCAGACGCTTGGACGCTAGAGTCAGGTCGTCGTCAGGTGGCACTAGACCAGTGCCGCCAGCGCTTGATGAACTTGCTGCATCCGTGTTCGGCTGCTTCCTCCAGCATAGATTGGTCTGCGTCGGCAACCTTAGTCGCCTCGGAGCAAGACCAAGACCGCTTGCAGCATGACCAAGACCTACATCGTTCATTGGCTGATATTCAGCAGCCCGAAATTGCACAAAATCGAAGAAGCGCGCGGACGCGCCGGGTAGCTTGAGGGCGCGGGGCACTGCGCGCGGACACAGACTCGGGGGGAAGCGTGCAGTGCCTCATAAGCTAGCCAAGACACAGGTGCTTCTTATGGACTCGGACTCGGACACGGACGAAATCTACAACCCCTCGGAAAGTCGAGCGCCCTCGCGCCGTACTGCAAATCGCACTAGCACACAGGGGTCTCGTCCGAGGAGGGCTCCAGCGAAGGGTCTTGCGATTCCGAGTTTATGGTCTCCATCCAGTCCAAGTCACGAACGAATTCACGTGAAAGTTTCATCCAAGTGGCGTCAACATTGGGGTCAGAGCAGAAGACCGGTTTGCCAAGTGACGCCACACCAGTATCGACATCAGCGAAGCTGGCGCCTTCGGTTCTCCCCGGGACATCCGAGCTTCACAAGTACGCTCTACTGAAGAACATGGCGGTTGACACCAGATCCCTTCCGCCGAGGACGTTTGAAATCACTTTGCGTGGTCGTCGGGGCAAATCGGCTGTTTGCGCCGGTCTACCCTAACTAAGCAGCTTCTGGCCCGGTCTTTCTCCTGCCCGGACCCCTGGCTTTTTCCACTGGCCAAGAAAACCCCTGCCGCGTCTGCATGGAGGGCGTACTTGATTACGTCGGCGCAGATCTCCCGCCTATACGGCGATGAGCCATGGAAAATTTTCTAACACCCCAAGATAGGACTTGTGTTCCACTTGACTCCGTGGATCGGCACTTTGCTAGGCCGGGTGGAAATTTCAACAAGATCCACGACCAAGCAATTTGGGAAGCGTCCCACTACTTGATGCTTCCCCCCGACCGGGTGCGACAAGATCCGGGCCTGGCGACGTTCAAGAGCAAGCGCAAGCGACGTCGAATTCGGGCGGGCGAGGATTGGCAGTCCGTGTGCCAGTACATTTTGGACGGGATGCGAGCCGCGAGTGTGACGTAGACGTGTTCTTGTACCCGGTGTTCCTCCACATGCCGAGGCGTCGCGTTGAGAAGACCAGACTGCTGGCCGACGACGGCATATGGTACCCCGGTCTTGATTGCGCTGAGCCGGTAGAGGACCTCAAGGATTCTTTGGTCCAGCTTGACCGGGAGGACCCCTGGCGTAACCAGTTTCAGGATCAAGTGGAAAATCATCCGTCGATGGTCATCGGCCGTCTGTGGGGCGATAGCAAGTGAAGTCGCAGGTAGTCGACCAGATAACTCGTAATACATGTCATCATTTCTTTTCATATGTCCGATCGTCAAATCACTTGAACTAATTTTACCACTCTCTCCATAGTTGCACTGAACACGTTATCGTAAACATTTCCACTCCCATCACGAAAAATAGTCATCACATTCATCATTCCGCTATTCCAATCCGTCACAGTTCATCACAATTTCACATTAACTCCGGACCTTCCACATCTTCACACCGGTCTAGACCGACCGATGCTACTGCGTGTCTTGGTCTTGGTCTTCATGGGTCTGCATCACTGCGAAGCGATTACGACTGACTCGTTCTCGTTCGAACTCTCGTAGAAGAGCCCCACAATTCAAGTCGAGCTCGTCGACCCAAGTTGATTCATCATGGTCCTTCCATCGGACCAGGTACTCTCGGTGAGTCCGACCGAACCTGGTCTTCTTGGGCGACTGAACATCCAAGACCTTCTCCACTTCAAACTCGTCTTCCTCTAATGGTCGTTCCCAACTGTCCTCCGGCAGTAACGCTTCATCGAAATCAAATCTTTTTTCTTCGTCTACCAGACAGAGAGTTTTGGGTCGATCAGGAAATTCTCGGACCAGCTTCAACTTAGACACATGCACAATCGGGAAGACCTTGTAATCTATACCAGTTGTTACGATGGGCAGCGTGCTCACCAATCAGCTCGGCAACACGAAAAGGGCCGTGACACATGTGAACCAGCTTCTTCGCATAGCTCTATTTCACTCGGTCTAGGTATAGCCATACCCTCGCCCCTGGTTCTATACCGTGGGGTCGGACCTGGTCATTGGTCCGGTCTGCCCGGTCTTGTGTGGCCTGACGCAGCTTTTCGTTGACGACTTCTTTTGAATGGTGGTAGTGTTTATGGACCTGCATGCGCCAGCGTCGAGAATCGCGACAGCGGGTCCGGGTGCAACCGATAGGTATCGGAGCTTCCAATGTCGACCGAGGGTCCCATCCATATGCCAGATAAAAAGGCGTTTCTCATCGGACCCGATCGGTCGACGAGTTGAGTGCAAACACCAGCCTTTCTGCATACTCATCCCAATCTTTCTGGTCTGGGTCAGCAACGTACACCTTGATCGCCCTCGTTATGGTCTGCACCATGCGTTCCGCCGATCCATTTGCTTGCGGACGATATGCCATCGTCGCACTCTGTTTCTGGACCAGCATGTTATTGAATGACCGGAACACCTCGGCCATAAAAACGGGTTCCCGATCGTGCCTGATGACCTCGCTGGCGCCGAATCTTCGGAACACACATTCTTCGTAGCTCTGGGCGATCTGCTCCGCAGACCGAGATGCACTTGCCTTCGCGATAACTAGACCAGTGAACAGATCTACCCATATCAGCAGCTCAGTGTTGCCGCGCGTCGATCTAGGCAGTGAAGGTATGTGGTCCATCGCTATGACCTGGAAAGGGTAGGTAGCTTCGATATTTCCGGGCGATCGCCCCTTGATTACCGGTCTACCCTTTCCGGTCTCGCAATCCGTGCAACAGCCCACATAATTCTGCACACTGCGGAAAAGACCTCTCCAGTGGAAGTGGGACCTGATCTTGTGATAGGTCCTGCCTATGCCCTGATGTCCCCCTTCTAGACTCACGTGATAGTGATGAAGGACATCCGGCAGCAGCAACTCGGGGATCACTAATTTCGCCAGTCGGTCCCGGTCTGCACTGTCTTGGTCGGCATCGCGGCAGTAATACAATAATCCATTATCATCCACTTCGTATCTATCCGCGATCTTGATGCACTCTTTCGCTTGATCGTTCGTCAACTTGGACAGTTCACCACGCAGGTAGGTCTTCAGGTTCATAATCCATTATTCTTCGTCCTGCTCCTTGAGGATCCGTTCCATCCTTAACTGTTGCACTGCATATTCGTTCAAACTTTCCTTCGGGAACGGTCGGCGAGACTTCTGAGCTTTTGATCTAGTCGCGACCATCACATGCACCTGGACTGGGGCGTTCTTGGGTCCGATCACCTCTGGGAGCCTGTTTATATTCACCAATTCATCCAGAACGGCCTTCTCGGTGATCGTAGCCCCGGTCTGGTCTTGCATGGCCTTGGTCGCGAGGTAGTCGGCTCTTCTGTTCCAGTCCCGTTTCACGTGCAATAGCTCGTGGTTGGGGTGGTCCTTCAATGCCTTCATTACTCGATCATTTAGCGTCCTTAGTCGTGGAGCCTTGCAGTCGACCTCTCCGGTGATCTGCCTGATCACTAGGTTGGAGTCACCACATATGATGACTCGCCCCTTCTCTTGCGACGACAGCAGGTCCAGACATAGAAGTAGACCTCGGTACTCCGCCTCGTTAACAGTAATATCCGGCGTGAAATCGGCAGCGGCTGCAACTATAGACCATTGTGGCAACTTCCACAATATGGCACTATAGGCGCCGACATTCTTCTTCACGCTTGCCGATCCGTCAAAACTTAAGACCAAGAGCTCTTCATCATGGTCGACGGTCGTTGGCGGTCTCGAAACTGACTGCCGAGGTTGCTTCCTCGGGGCAATCGCTATCAATGCCTCGTCCACTTCAGACCGAGGGGTGATACTGGCAGCTAATGTGCCCCATATCTCTTCCTCGCCCCCGGTGCACTTAACGACCTCTAGGGTCCACTGCGACAAGACCGCCGACTATCTGCCTAGACGTCCGTCCATCCCATTGGCTGATAATACCCAGGCCAAAGTAGACCGTCTTGACAGGACCTTTATAGGTCGGCCGACCAGCAGGTTGTAACACACATCCAGAATTCGTAGCAGCGCCAGAACTTCTTTCTCGACAATTCCATAGTTCACTTCATTTGTTTTTACCGTCATGCTCGTAAACGTGACTGGATGATACACACCATCGTGATCTTGCACTAAAGTGGACGAGATAGCCCACTTACTGGCATATACAATAATGGTCGGCACTTTTTCGGGAGTGAAATGCTTGAGAATCGGCGCCGTCTCCATCTTAACCTTCAACATACCAAAGGCAAACTGTGCACGCTTCATATGATCTTCGGCCTCCACTTGCGGACAAACTGCAGCAAGACCAGAGTCGGCGCCCTCCTGTAAAGTTTCCCGATCTCCTTCGCGCAACATATGATAGTCAACTTCCCGGATCTCGTACAGTACAGCCGCGTAGATAGCAAAGTCTTCAATGAATCGGCTATAATAATTCAAGATTCCCAGGAGGGACTGCATTGCATTCAGCGATCTGGGGAACAGGAGGTTACTCAGCGAATCCAGGTCCTTGGGATTAGACTCTAGACCATTGTTCGAGACCATATGGCCTAAATAGGCGACCTTGGACATACCCCAAAAACTTTTCACGGCACTGATAGACAGGTTCCAGCGGTCGCATGTCTCCAATAATCGTTCAACCTTCTCGCACAGATCGTTCCATAACGAGGCAGGTATCAGAATGTCGTCGATGTACGACCGCCTCCCTAGAACGGACGGTCCTCTTTCCCGATCGGGTTCACCCTCTCTAAACACATCATAATTTTCAACAGGGTCCCGATCGGTCTTGATCTTGAAGTGTCCGTACAATGCGTTGTCTATCAGCCTTTGATAGATCTGGGGCGCGTTCTTCAGACCGAACGGCATACGATTCCACTCGAAAAGACCAAACGGCGTCACAAATGCGGAAATATCACGGGCTCGATCAGTCATCGAGACCACCCAAAATCCACTTGCCATATCTAGCGAACAATACCACAAGGTCTTGTCGAGGTCTTCCAACAGATCATTAATCAGAGGCATCGGGTACACCATGAGTTTAGTCAACCGATTTACCAGCCGATAGTCGATGCACAGTCTAATGTCAACACCGTTCTTCTTGATAACAATTACGATCGGCGAGGCCCATGGCGAGGTCGACGGTCTAATAATCTTGGTGACCAACAGTCCTTTAATGAGATCAGAAAGCTTTTCACGGTACTGTGGCGCCACGCGTCGACATCGCTGGGCAATCGGCTTGGCATCTCCAACGTCAATATCGCAAATCGCACCACGGGCGGCAGGTGGTAAGGCGTTGCCCTTTCCGATCAGCAGATGTCTTTTTTTCCATATGATATTCTTCAACTGCTCGATCTGGTCTGGACTGTTAAGGTCTTGATCACCCACTTGTAAATCATCCGTTGTAACTTCGGGAGAGTCGCCAGACACTTCAGGGAGTACTGCCATTTGGCTTTCCAGCTCCTGAATGTACTGTTCCCCGCCTTCATGTATACAGACTTGTTCATCTTCTGGGGCAATATCACCTAGACCATCTGAACCGGCTGAACGCCCCTCGTCTTGATCGACGGGCTTTCCTTCACTGATATCGGTCTGATTAGGAATACCGTCATGGTCCGACCTAGCAATTTCATGTTCCCCTTCTTCCGTTTCTTGCTCCGCTGTCGCCTGGTCTTGTGCTGACACCACGTTGACTAACCTTGGCTCGTCTACTTGATGGTCCACCGTTCCTGGTGACTGCGGCGCCTTTCTTCGTACCAACATCTTTTTTGGGGTGACATAACTTGGTCTTTCCACTAAAGGTGAGGTATCCTCTTCCACCGACCCATCATCGCTGATAAGATCGGTGGTCGATTGGTACGCCAGGTTTTCCCACTCGACATACCGCCTCGATCCAATCGAGACGAACCCCATCTTCCTTGGTACCTTCCCTTCTGCTAACCACATACCAACAATAGTGTTATTGTCCAGTGTCAGCGGCATGTCACCGATATTGGTAACACGGACAAAATCACGTCGACCAGCACTCTTTACGAAGGTCGAGACCCACCGATCGCCCCTGGTCAACCATAACTTCCTCGAACGGAAACCTTTCTCGACCGGGGTATCGGCAGACCGACCGACCGGGATAGTGAGGTGTTGATCCCACCGGACCAGATCGGTATACGAACCATACAGAGGTCTTCGACCAGCCAACTGGACCTGGACCTCATCCGGGAGTGTAAGCACTCCATGTGACAGGTCTAGGCGAATACCAGCTGGGACCATGAAATTCATGCCTAGTAAAGCGTCCTGTCCAGCCAACTTGCCAACCCAAGCGCTGAAAAAGTAGACCAGCGATCCCGACAAAGTAATTTTCACACGCGTTCTTACTTCGGTCATATAAGAGTTTTCACCGATCCCGACGCATTCTTGTCTCTGGGTATCGTCTATACGACATCCGACCTTACGAGCAAAGGAGGAGTCGATTATCGAGACTTCAGCTCCAGAGTCGAACAACATCGTCGCTATCTTGCCACAGGCTTTCGCCTGCTTGAACCATTTATCAGGCGCGTGATACTTCCAGTACCCGCGGGATTCTCCAGGCAGCAAGTCCAACTGCATAACCACCTTGGTCCGGGAGTACTCATCGGTCTTCAGACTGTAGACCGGATGATCTCGGTCGACGCAATTTGGAATAGAACGTGTATTGTCGGTCTTATCCTCCTTGCCGACATATGCATAGATGTGAACCGTAGAACGCTCGGCTCGATCCAGATTCCAACCTGGCGAGCGTTCTAGTTTAACATCTTTTCTGCGTCCGGCGGCAGCATCCCCGCGTGCTTGTCCGGAACGTACCACTTGCGTATCATGTTAAAAAAATCTTCAATCTTGCAGTGGCCGGCCTCGTGGATCTCTCCACATTACTTGCATACGAAGAGGCAGTGGTCAGTTGGGTGTCCTCGTCTCTCGCACTTCTTGCACACCATCTTCTTCCAGCAGTTTGGACCATCATGTTTGCTTGACCCACAGTGGGAGCACTTCTGACGAGGTCGGTCCGGATCGGACTTGCTTCCGTTCCTTCCCTTCCGTTCTACCTGGTCGGACTTCGACCTGGTCTTCGGGGCAGGTCCCGCAGCATAGACGTAACGATACTGGTCTTCATCCGATGACTCCTGGCTGGATTGACTTCAACTTTCCCCTTCCGATCCCGTGCTGGCTTCGGCCACGATCGCCTTGACCGCTCGGGTCGGTCTGGTCCAGGGTCTCTTGACCGGATCGGTCTGGGTCTGTGTCTTCGATCGGTAGCGACCTGATCCACCAGCACTCTTCGCCCTCATGCTACGCGACTGCTGTAGTGTCCGTAGAGTCTGTTCAGCTTCACCCGCGTCCCTAAGACGCAGCAGAGTAAGCTGTTCCGCCAGTTCTTGATCGTCCAGGGTACTAATGTAGTGACCCACATGTTCCAGACCAGCACCGTTCGGCGGGTTATTCTCTTTAATTGTTATGCCGGCACGAAGTGCAGCCACGTTCAACCGATGCAAATACTAGATCGGTGTCTCGTCGCTCCGCTTCTGCATATGGTGATACTTGCGGGCACTCGAAAATCCGGAGTTACAATATTGCCCTTCAAACTCTGCACATAGCTGGTCCCAGTCAGACCGGACATCCCGACCTAACTGTAGTCAGTGCTAGAGGTTGTCAAGCACATGTAGGGTGTCCAAAAGTTAGGTCAGGATGTCCGGTCTGACTGGGACCAGCTATGTGCAGAGTTTGAAGGGCAATATTGTAACCGCCGTCTGACTCCATTTCACAGTTACTTGTCTTGCTTGGTCTACGCGGTCTGGCCGGTTGCGGCTTGCGCTTCCCTTTGCCGACTTGCTTATCACTTCGAGTGGGCTTGTCCACAGATGTTACCGATTCCATATCCACATCTCGGCAAACATTGGCACTTTGCTGGGTAGACCGGTCTTGGCCATGTGGGCGCAGAGGTGGTCTAACCCGGTCTTCCATGAAACGCTCCATCATCGTCTCAAACATGGCTTGGACGTTAGCCGGAGTCATGGTCAACGTGTTGATACCCTGCTTTTTCGGAACTGAGGCCTGTGGGGGTCGCTGGATCCCCGACTGGCAAGCAGCCCTTTGCTGCCGTACGTCCTTTTTTTGTTCCGGCTGGGCATGGTCCACCCCCATGGTCATCCGCTCGACACCAGTCTCCAACTCTGATGAGCTGTTAGAGGCCGGTGGAGACTGATAAACCGATTCGTCATCAGAACCAATGTCGACAAGCGCTGTGGAGGCTTCAGCGACCTTCACTGCTGCGGTGGGAGTTGGGCGGCGAACCGCCCCCACCAGTGGGACCAAATGGTCGTGGAAGGTCGACATCGACGATTTCAGCCTCCAAGTCTCAATTTCAAATAGTTTTTGGACATCGGCGGGGTTGTGCATTTTAATGCCAACCTCCGCCAACATCGCCACCAAGTTCTTCACCAACAGTAATGGGCGATCACTCTGGATCGGCTCGGTAGTGGGACCGAGAAGATGGTCGGGGATCTGGAGGTTCAACACCCGAAAGACCACGTCAAAGCAACAAATCGTTTCAGCTCAAAAATGTAATACATCTTGTTTAGGTCTTCTTCAGTGATGCCTCCATCTCCGACCTGCGACTTTTCTTCGAGGTCGTCTTCGTCGGCCGGCATTCCCAACCCTTTCTTGGGAATCTTGGGGACCTTGGGGACCTTGGGGATGTTGGTCTTATCGTTCTGATCAGCCTCAAAGTATTTTTAGTCTTTTAATTTCCCATCAACTTTTTTATGCACATACATAGGATCAAGACCAAGGTCCTGATCCTTTCCGGGACTATAGCAGGACTTGCTATAGTCCCGATCGGCTCCGGTGGGAGCCATTTGGGGAGGAAAAAAATTATTAATCCCGATCTGGTCCTCCACCAGGCCAGACCGGACATCGCCATCTTTATCGAGAACGAAGACGTAAGGTGATAGCCTTTCCTTACGCCCTCTCCAGAACGATTCCAAATTCAAATCTTCAGATTCAATCTTTGATGACACCTCGCGGTGATATCCACGATCACCAAGTGATCCGGGCACGCGCACCATTGTGGTGGAGTCAAGTTCGAAATCGAATCATTTGTATCGACAACCTGACCACCACCATCGTGCCCAGCCTTCCAACTTACGGGGGTGGTACCCCGCGGACCTCCATTCGATATCTGGTCCGATCGTCCGCTGCTGGCAGACTACCGGTCATCATCCAAAGACACTTGGTCCGATTCACTTAAGTTCATCTCACCTTGTGTACCCGATGGAATGGGCTAGTTACACACTCGGTGGATCGGGATCGCAAATCGATCTGATTCGGTCTTGAATATGAGACCGTGCTGGCTAGGTGTACCTAGGGCGGAACTCTTCACCACAGGTACGTACAGACCAGAAACACTTCCAAAAGATAAATTCCAATAGGTCGATCGTCCAAACGATCTAGACCTGACCAATACGAATTAATAGAGGGTAGAACAATCAACCGGTCTAGCCCCTGACCAATATGAGAGAAGACCAAAACCGGTCTAAACTCCAACCAATGTTACAATAAGCCAATATGTCCACGTAAAGACCCAATATGCCCGTGAAACTCCACAAACGATATCTCCACGTAAAGACCAATCCAGTGAATAGCACGTTCCAAACGTACTTGAGTCAAAGTGTCGAGATCGCCAAATCGTACTCCCGTCGAGGGACTTCCGGGTGGCCAAAGTGCGCGTGCGGCGCGTCCAGACCGGGTATAATAGGCAAGAGGGGATAATTCAACCCTCTGCCCCCAAACACTCCGCGGCGGGCGGAGGCGACTAGTGTACGTGAAAAGAATAACGGAGACCCCTTGCTGCGGTGTAGACCAAGACCAGAAGAGGTTTTGCCACTTATTCCTAGACCAAAAGACTTTTACTTGGAAAATCCGCAACTAACCAATAATACTACCTCCCTATGGTCCCTAATGTACCCACACAAAATTATGTAAAATACCCAAAGTCAGGTGACTCACCCAAGACCTGCGTTCTTGATACTCCTTGAATCTGATAGTCTAAAGAGCCCCCCTTGTTTAGACCAATCGGAAACTCGACCAACTGCCTTGACCAAAAGTGACCAAATTTGTGGTACACTTCACCACAGGTCGGGACGTAAGTACCAAGAACCTGGGAAGTTTAATCAAGAGAAGTGTATTGTATCGCTTCCTTGTGTTGTTTTTGAGTGGAAAACTCGAAAATTTAAGTTCCTTCACGACAACTGGTGCCGCGACCCGTGATTTCACGTCGACTTGATATAATTTCACATATAAAATGGCTTTAGTGTCTACTGAGGGAGAGAAGGAGCTTGTCTTTACTTTACAGCACGATCAGGATGACCCTCATAGAACATACACCTTCTCTGATGCCTGTGCAAGAATGGCACGGTATCAACGATATGTATTAAAGTTGCCTGGGGACTCACATAGTTGGTTTTCACTATATGAAATCCGCAAGGTGGCAAAAGCTGCCCCTAACTAAAGAGTTAGAGAAGACCTTACTTCTTTTGGAGGATTGAAAGAATCAATAGAAGCTATAGAAACGATGCTTCGAAATTGTGGCTACGAATTCGTACGACGGGAAGAATTTGACACGGCATATGACTTCGATCTGGATCTTACCGCAAAAGATATTGGTTTGATGGTGTCACTATTGCTAGCGGAGAACCAGTGGGAAACATCCCTGATGGTGTACCGGAAAGAGGATACTGACATCAGCCCAACTTACTACATTGTGGCAGACACCACCCACACACCAGTGAAGGAGTCTAAACCATCAGGCATGCAGGAGTTGTGTAATGACGATGAGGTGGAAGACGCTATGGATTGGAAACCAAAGCGTGGCCGTCGAGTAAAGAAAAAGTTGGAATTTTCCTCGGATGAGGACGAGGTCATGTCACCACCACGACCAGTGTCGCAACAACAGGACCCAGTGGTGGAAAATTTAGTCCAAATGATGCAAGACGGACACTTAAGTTTGGAGGAGTTGACTAAAATTACAGCATCTCTATCAGCCAGTAGCACACCTGATACTGCGAGAGGGGCGACTAGTGCAGCCTATCGAAGATCGAAGTTTCCAGAAAGATCATATTCCAATCCGCCGAAACCATCAAGATACGGCATGTCGAGTGGAAGACATAATACGGGGGCATCATCTGGTCAGCCTGTCACAGCCATTATCCAGAATACGGAGATCAAGATATTTGATGGCAATAATGTCGTGAAGGAACTTAAATTTTCGAGACTTCCACTCAAAAACAACACAAGGAGGCGATAGAATACACCCCTCTTGCTTATACTACCCAGGTTCTTGGTACTCACGTCCGAACCTTAATACAAAGTCACTGCAAATGGGCACTTCCTGGTAACACTTCAGGCTGCCCCTTTAACTTAGAGTACCGCTAAGGACCTTTATTACGCCTTAGCACGCGTTAACTTAAAGGGTTCCTCGGGATGCACTTAGACTTAGTTTTTGTATAGGTCAAAAAGGTTGGTTGGTTTAAAAACGACTAGTCGCTAAGGGGGAAAATTTGATTATATTATAAGCATTGGGAAGATCTCTATCTACCTCCAATATCTGTTCACCTTGTTACGTCTTGGTTACTTCTGAACTGGCTTCAATACCGAAAATTCACTTTATGGCCGACCAAAGCACCGTATACTCTTTGAATATACCTTCCGTATACACTTCGCTAGAAATTTCAAACACTTCACCATAACCGCCCCTTTTTCAGCTTCAGCGTAAGCGATCAAAAGCCAACAATCCATGGATATCTCAATTCACGACCAACATTTTACTACTCCCACTTCAAATATTGGCGTGCTTCACTGTCCGTCATCGTGGATGCAACACAAGGAACATTATACTTCATGCACACTTCCATCATCCGATCCCAATCCGTATCTGGTTCGAACACATATCGTGCTGCCACAATAAATAAGTAATCCCGCGATCTGCTGAGCGAAACCAACGACCTACCTTGAAGGGTTTCCTTTCATGAATCCTACAGTATGTGAACGCACCATCGTCACAGTAGTAATTTCCGCTTCTCGCCCTTGACTGGAATCGGTAGTAGCTACTTCGATATCCAAATGATCTTCATACACCCCATTCAAATATCGCAACTCCCTCTTCATGGCCGACACTTGATCTTGATATGGTGAGATTATCAACATTGACTTTCGTACCACTGCATTCTACCTTCGTACCTCATCCCGCAAAACCGACCATACTTCATCCAATATATGCACCACTATTGCCAATTCAATGACGTTTCTGTGCTTATACTCGATGCGCTCGCGTTCTTCAACCCATTCCTGGGAACTAATCCACACCGCACGCTGATTTTCCAACATTTCTTTCTTCCGAGAAGGGTAGCGGTTATTCGGCTTTGCCCAGTCAAGCGTTTCCATATGTTTCAGGTGCATTGAGGCCAAATAATCTTGAGACGTAGCGGCTCGATCTCGGATAGTATATGGATAGAATGTTTGTAATAATCTTGTAATCATAGGGTGGCTTCTAAATTCCGCCGTCATAGTAATTCCAGGGAATACAGGTGACAGTTTCCTTGTTGCTCGGTAATGTTCCATGGAATGTATCAACCCCCACGTAATCTTATGACGACGTACGCCATCACGGAATCGATGCTTTATTCTTTCATCCATAGGATAGTATGCAAACAGCTGGTACGGATCTCCCACTGAGATAATCACTTTTACCCATGGTTAATAGCTTGCAGTAATGCCACTTGTGCGGTTTGTGCACCCTCATCATTTATAATCACGTCATATAACAAATTTGAGAGATCTGGTCGCCCCAATTGATCCAAAGTAGCAACAATCACACGCGCCCCGTCCAATGTATCTTTTTCTTTTATCTTCAGTCTGGGGGCTATCTCTTTCCGATTCACACACCCTTCCAATTATTGGCGCTCTCGTCGTAGTATCTCAGAAATGAATCTTCGTCGATATTTTTCAGCATCTGGCGCCATCATAGTCCCCTTTATCTCTCCCAGCCGAACTATATGTCGATTATCTAACTGCCTTGAATCCATCAACCTTTTCAAATCTTCATCAATGGCTGCATTGGTTTCGGATACGATAGCAATCCGACATGACGGGAAAACTGCTAACAAGGACAGTACCACCGCTGTAATTGTGGTTGTCTTCCCGCATCCATACGGTCCACGAGCCAACACTATCCCTTTCGTCGCGATTGCTGCACGTATCACTTCCATTTGATCCTTATCCAAACTGTCTTGAAATGTCTTATATACTGGTGTTTGTTCTGCATCAGCCATTACGGATGGACTGCTTAGCGATTGCACAGATTCCCGTCGAGTCATCAGCTTCAGTATTTCTGGTGGTGACTCTCTAGTCAGCTTGTCTATCACTCCGAACCTTCGGATGTAGTTCATAATGTTGGCTTTAGGTATCCATCGTAACTCATGCAGGTTCTCGTGAATACGTCCAGCCAAGGCGGTGGTTAGGATGACCAATCTGAATCCTACAGAACATACTATCCCCCAACCCAACATTTCTAGGTTTCTACCCCGTGGGACACATAGTTGTCCATAATCCCACCGTTGCACACCTTCCATAATTGCATCTTCAGTGTCATGCATATCATTTCCGGCTACATGTAGGTACATTACCCCTCGCATCAAAGGCATGAAATGATTTATGCCATTATCACTGTTGTAGGCATTCTATCGTTTGGCCAAACATTGCCCAACACCATACGACAACACCTGAAGCTTGAAGGTTGAGTCAACATTATCCGTTGTCCAGTCGTATTGGTCAGGATCGGTGGCCCAGAATGCATCTAGATGTGTCACTAGGCACATAGTAAGGAGATAATCACTTACTGATGTGAAATCATCCACATACACCTCCCGGTACCTTGCATATAACCAATGTCTGCAACTTCCTTGATAGTGAAATTGTGGTATTGTCACATCATATGTTAGACTACACAGATCATCTCTGCAAGGTCCGTAACCACCACCCCAACATTCGCGTAGGAAAACCACCAGGGACGCTGAATCTCGTAATAGTAACGTAACAGCAAACAATACATTTCTTGCATCCTCCGGGGTGATAGACTTGATTTGTCGTCTCCTACCAAGCTCTTTGTGTAACTCCAACGATCGGTTCACATCAATGATGATCCCTGGGCTGACAGCTTTTCTCTCGACCTCTTGACACCAATTCCTTTCTATATTCTACATCTGCGTTATCACTTGCCTTGTTATTGAGCCTTTTCTGCATGCGCTACGCCATACCACTTCTCGGCTTTTCGCTGTGAGTAAACCTTCTTTAAAAGTATAGCTTCGGTACTCTTCCTTCCGCTGCACAACCGTCTTAAGCATTTCTGTGTTCGTATCCTCCAGTGGAGTAAGGCTATTCAGTACCTCTCCGCACACTTCATCATAATCATGTACTGTGTGTGTAATGGGACTTCTCTCTTCGGGATTGCAATCATCCGCCTCTTCTGGCTCACTGAGATATCGTTCACATGATAACTCATTTTCTGCCGTCACTGGTACCTCTTCAGTATCTTCACACAGACTTGGACTTGAATCTTCTGTCAACTCTGTTAAATCAATGGCTGTAGGGTTGATTTGTCTTGACTCTTCATCGTCGGGGAAAGTGTTATCGACTTGGGTTGCACTTAATTCTGGTGTCACCATTTTATCCTTCACCGAACTTTGTCATTCGCAGGTGTCACCGGAGTTTGTTTCGTATATTTCCTGTACTGTGCCTTCTCCGAGTTTCACAATCCCGCTTATATTGATATCTTCAGCCGACATTCTTTGTAGTTCATGTTTACTGACTCCCATATCTTCCACCACTTCCGATTCCTTTTCACTGCCTGAAGGCATCTGAATAGTGTTTCTTATAACTTCTTCACATATTTCTTCACAGACTTGTGCTATGCCGGTGGGAAAGGGTAGATTTTCCGAGACGTTTACGGTCTCCTTGGTGAGTACACTGACATCTGTTGTTTCCAATATATTGTCGACCCCCATTTCCTGTTCATTGAACATTTCACCGGCTTTCTATAAAACCTCCTGTTCCAGCTGTGATCTTGGTTTTTTATTGGCATGCTCGATACTCGTTATATTACTCTTTAATAGACGGAGTCTCTGCCTGATCCCAGCATACGATCTTGGTACATACTTAATGCCGCTTGCATTTAATATCTCTTGTAACTTTTCTGCAATCACCTTCACACTCGTTTCTCCACACTCGTTTGCTTTTTCCAGTACGAGATCTTCTAGTGGGGTCCACCTCCTACCACCTTTTTTGCCTTCACTGTGGTTATCACCCCCATCTGATATTTTTCGGGGTTTTTCCTTGTTCTCTCGACGCAAGGCTTTTATCTTTTTTTTATAGAGTGCTTGGTGCGCATCTTCTTAGCTTGTGGGAATTGTATCGGGTATAGCTCAAATATGTGAGCTGCCGTGTTCTTCTGTTCCATTAGGCTGGTTAACCACTTCACCTCTTCTTCAGTCCATTCACTATCTCGCTTTCGCTTGGTTCCCAATCTCCTTAACATGATTTCCACACTAGCTTCAGTTCTCTTGGTCCATCCGTTTTCTTGACATCGTTGCTGGTATACGTTACTTATCTCGGAGACTGATTTTGTCCGACTATCACTCTCACATTGTATACGTAACAACTCCTTCTTCTCACGGTTGGTCCAGTCAGCAGGGTAATATATAAGTGTGGGGTTTCGCTCAGCCGTAGGTTGCAGTGCAGGCCTATTATGGAACGTGGCCTATGAGGTGTCATTCTCGTCCTAGTTGTATTCTACCTCACCGGCTGGTCCTCCGGACGCGTCCAGGGTCAATAAGGTTTGTATCATATCCGCGTTATTCATTTTTTTGTCGTTCTGATGCAGTCACTTGATGTTCCTTCCAACGCTAACACCTCTGAAGCTGATGTATACTTGGGCTAGTCCAGCGCTGGTGAATTATAGCCCGAGTTCCTACTGTCCTTCTGATTGACCACTCCGTGATAGTGACTGTCGTGAATTCTTCCGCTGTAAGCGGGTCCTCGACACTTTGTTAAGTCAAACACTGTAATTTATTGACGGTACTCGCCCGTTAACCCGATCACGTTCCAGGGGGTTTCTGTCGTGAACAGCCATGTCGTGGACGACCACATATCCCGTGACTGGTTATAAACCATCCAATCATGTGCGAACATGTATATCCATACATTTGTATACCTATCGTGGACGACCCTGTCGTGGACGACCCAATATATCTCCATACATTTGTATATCTGTCGTGGACGACCCCGTCGTGGACGACCCAGTGTATATCCATACATTTGTATACCTGTCGTGGACGACCCAGTGTATATCTCCATACATTTGTATACCTGTCGTGGACGACCCCGTCGTTGACGACCCAGTGTATATCCATACATTTGTATACCTGTCGTGGACGAACCAGTGTATATCCATACATTTGTATACCTGTCGTGGACGACCCCGTCGTGGACGACCCAGTATATCTCCATACATTTGTATACCTGTCGTGGACGACCCTGTCGCGACAACCCAGTGTAACGTGATTGGTCCATAAGCTCCACTTAAAAATCCCATTATAATTTCTTCCCAACTCCAATACATCGGAGTTTGCTTCCACAGGCGTTCTGCGCACTGTCCGCCTTCCACATGTGAACTCCAACTCCAGCGACTTGTTGTACATGGCTCCATCCAGTAAGTGCCCTTCCAACGATATCCTTTAATCTTTTTTTCTTCCCTTGACATGTATCACCTTTGTTAGTGTAACCGGTGGTTCTCTCGCTTCGTTACACTTTTGGGGCGAGTTTAAAACTTTCGCTCCTACCCCTTCATACTGCGGCTCAGCTGTTACTGCGTAAGCTCAGTCGTTGTTTCTCTTCTCTCTTCCTACCTCGCGCCTCTCTCCGTACATGTTTTGCACCTGTTGAACCTCATTGGGTATCTCTTCGTACGGTGTTCGTCAATGCGCGGGCATAATCATATCTTGTTGTGTTAGATGTACAGGTTTTGCACCTTTTGGACCGTGATAGGTATCTCTTCGTATCATCTTGTTGTTGCCATACAGGTTTTTCACCCTTAGGACCTCGTAAGGTATCTCTTCGTATGGTCTTGCACTGATTTGTCGTTACTTTGCCTTGCTTTGTGTTAGATGTACAGGTTTTGCACCTTTTGGACCGTGATAGGTATCTCTTCGTATCATCTTGCTGCTGCCGTACAGGTTTTTCACCCTTAGGACCTCGTAAGGTATCTCTTTGTACGATCTTGCGCCGGTTTGTCGTAGCTTTGGTTTGTTTTGTGTTTAGATATACAGGTTTTGCACCTTTTGGACCATGATAGGTATCTCTTCGTATCATCTAGTTGCTTCCGTACGGGTTTTTCACCCTTAGGAACTCGTGAGGTATCTCTTCGTACGATCTTGCGCTGATTTGTTGTTGTTGTTTTTTGCAGTATGTGTGAGGTACAGGTTTTTCACTTCTTGGACCTTGACAGGCATTTCTTCGCACGTTCATCACATCACTCCATGAAATTATTGAGCCTGTATAGACTCACTATCCACATCATTTTCATTTGTTAGCTTATGGCTGCATTCAGCATAGCTAATCGTGCAATATATCCACATATTCCAACATATTCCATTTATGTTCAAACATGCGTCTTTCTTTTACTCTCTGTTTGTGTTTGTATCTTCTGATTTTCCCCTAATGCAACCAACTCGGGTCCGCATTCTACTCATCACAACCAACATGGGTCCGTGATAGGGATGTGCTACATCTTTTGGGGTTCCACTCTCATATTCTTCCTGTTTTCTTGTTACTTTCTTTGTCGTCGATCACCTTCGATCTCCCCTCGGTTGAGGCTCTACATCTCTCCTTCAATGATGTCCTCCTCTTCCGTCTGGGCTGCATGATGTCGATTCTCCCAAGCCCGTTGTGCATCAAACTCGTACAAGAGTATGGTACAAAACAGGTTATCTTCAGGCTCCCACGTCATTTCGTCGGCATCCTTCCATTTTACTAGGTATTCCTTCATCCGGCGTCCATTTCTTGTCCGCTGTTTCACTCGACAATCCACGATACACTCTACCTCCCATTCCTCGTCTTTACCCGGCTCGTACCAGGAATATTCTGGAAGTAACGCTTCGTCTAACTCCAACGCATCTTTAACATGGATCTTTTCACGGGGCCTTCTCATCTTTTCGATGTAAGGCTTCAGCCTGGCAATATGTACTAGCGGAAATACTCGACTCTCAGTGATCGGTATCACCAGCCGATACACCGCGTCGTTCACCCGTTCGTCCACCACATATGGGCCATGCCATAAGTGGGCCAAATTTCTTACCAACCCTGGCTTGACCAAATCGTGGTACAGCCAGACTAACTCTCCAGGACGGTACGCGGTTTTTGTAGTCGACCACAGCTTTGACTTAATCTTCTCATTATGCCGTTGGGCTCGTTCCTTGCTCACTTGCTCCCTGATGATGGCTGCTTGCGCTTGAGCTTCCATGTGCCTTTTATTCACCGCTAATCTCCAATCCAGTGCATCTGTTTCCGTGGCAGAGTGATCCTTTGGCGGTACCATCGCTTCCATCGTGGTTCGGGGTTCCCATCCGTGTACCAAATAGAACGGAGTTTGTTGATGATGTAAATCCACTGAAGTATTCAAAGCAAACTCCAATGGTGCCACATATTCGTCCCAATCCTTCTGTTCTGGATCTGCTATATAACACTTTATTGCCTTGATCACTGTCTGCACAGATCTCTCCTGCTTGCCATTAGCTTGTGGGCGATATGCCAATGTCGGTCTTTGTTTATGCTTCAACATCCGATTAAATCTCTTGAATACTGAACTCATAAACCTTGGGTCTCGGTCATGTCGCAACATTTCTTGCGCTCCAAATCTTTTGTACACTCCTACCATGTATGATTCTGCCACATCCTGGGCTGCAGTGGCGCCCATTGGGATGAGGATCACATATCCAGAAAATAGGCAAATAAAACACAGTAGCGCTTCATGGCCCATAGTAGTCTGAGGTAGAGGTAGTGCAAAATCCATAGCCAAAATCTGAAAAGGTCTTGATGCCACAATGTTGCCGCTAGTGCTCCCCTGGTATTTTGGTTTCCCTTTTGCCGTAGCACAATCTTCACACGCCGCAACATAGCTTTCAATATAGGCGTACATGCCTCTCCAATAATACTTCGGCCTCAAACGCGCATAGACTTTTCCAACCCCTTGATGCGCTCCACTGCCAATCTCAACATGGTAGGCATGTAAGATATCCTCCTGCAAGATACATGGTATAACCAATCTCCACACTTGATCGTCGATTCTGCTTCGTGTGTAAGCGACGTAATATAGGACATTTTTACTGTCCAATACATACATTATCGCATGGCGCGCCACCTTCTTCCATTCGCTGGCGGAGTTTATCTTATCATCTTCTCCTTTCAGATAGGCTATAACCTTTCCACACCAATCGTCGTCGTTTTGAGCCGCTGCTATTCGTTCCAACCTAATGGCGGGCGCTGCTTCATACGGTTCTAGGCCTACACCATTTTGCCCTTGATTAGGTTTGTCAGCACCACCGTCGGCAGACCGTACTTCATCTTCTGAGGTCGCCCCTTGTTCCCCGGTTTTACTTCCTTGATGTTGACGGCGTCCTTTCTTCGACTCACTCATACTCCGAGTAATTACAAATACTTGAGGTGATAAGAGTGCACCATCTTCCCAAACAGTAACTTCATTGGTACTTCTGGATTCTTCGTTATTGGTATCACCCACATACTCGTCAGACGGTCTAATCATCCCTTCAGAGATGTTTTCATTCTTATCCGGTTCCGGCGGTTCATCTACGTTTGCGTACAACAACTCTGGTAGTCGATTTAACATTTTAAGGTCCGTCAGTTGTTGTTCGCTTGTAATTGACCCTGCTCGTTGCTCCTTCATTGCACACTGAGTAAGAAAACCTGCCGCTTGGTTGTACTTGCGTGCCACATGCACTAGACTAATTGCTTCAAAATTCTCCACCAGCGAGTGCACTCTATTCAGCCAAACCAATAACGAGGCATAGTTACAGCGCAAATCTCCATTAACTTGTCCAATCACCAGTCTCGAGTCGCCACACACTATTGCCTTGTTTACATGGTGGGCTTGCGCAAGTTGTAATACACCGATCAATCCATGATACTCGCTATCATTTACAGTGAGGTTATCTTGAATTCCATATTCCGCCGCTATCACCTCCCAGGTGGGTAACTCCCATACTATCATGCCAAACGTGCCCTTAGGATTATTTTTCATCCGTACTGCACCATCAAACGACAAGACATATCCAGAACTTTGGCGACGCAATCCTGGAATCGGTCTAATAATCGGCGTGTCCTTCAGTGTCTTTATTGGAGCAATGTCTTCCAATACTTCATTCATCTTTTCCACCGGTACTATCGATGTGGCCAACAGTGCCGGCAGGCCGACACCTTCGTGATTCATCCGAATAATCTCTAACGACCATGGAGATAACATCACTGCCCATTGAACTCCTCTTCCAGTCAGACTTTTTGAAGTGAATAGCCATCGCATCGTAGAATACCTGGCGTATACTATTATGTGTTGTCCAAAAAGAATATGAATAGCGTCATGTAGTGTCTTCAACATCGCTAGCACCTCCTGTTCGGCTCCTGTGTATCGCGCCTCCGCATCCTTGAACACCTTACTGACATATCGCACTGGATGTAGAACCCCATCATGCTCTTGACACACCGTAGCTCCGAATGCCCACTTATTAGTGTATACGATCACACTTAATGGCTTTGCACGCTCAATATGTCGAAGCAACGGTGCATGCACCAGCCGCGCCTTCAATAACTCAAAAGATTTTTCAGCGTGTTCCAATTGCGTACCATCTCTTAACTGCAGGTCCGTCAATTCATACAATGAAGCCGCTAACGTCGCGAAATTGTCGATGAATCGTAGGTAATATATCAGGCTGTCAGGGAATCGTTGAACTCCCTTTAAAGTCTGAGGGAATGCCATCTTGACAATTGATTCTAGGTTACGCGGGGCTGCCTCAATTCCTTTTGAAGAAATACGATGACTCAAAAATTTCACACTGTGTTTCCCAAATGCACTCTTGGGTAAACTTATAGTGATTCTCCAGTACTTGAACGACTCCAGAAGGTTTTCCAGCATCAGACACAGAGTATCCCAACTGTTCGCACCGAACGTAATGTCATCAATGTAGGAGCGCCTCCCAATAATAGGCTGCTCTTCACTTTCCACCACTTGGCCACTGTGAAACACATCTTGTGATAATGGTACGTCTGTCCCTAGAACATATGTGGCGTCATCATCAATATCCATGGTGGTATCATCGTTCGCGATCTTACACATCATCCCCATCTGCTGCGAACGTCGGACCATTGTCCACAAAGCATTATCAACTATGCGTTGATATATCTGCGGTGCATTCTTTAGCCCTTGCGGCATCCGTAGCCATTCGAAATGTCCCAGTGGACAAATGAACGCGGTAATTAACCGAGCTCTTTTTGTCATTGGTATAGCCCAGTACCCACTCGCGTTATCCATCGAGCATATCCACTTAACTCCTTCAAAATTGTCTAACAGATCGTCTATCAAAGGCATGGCATACACCATCAATCTCGTCTTTTGGTTCACAGCTCGATAATCAATGCACAATCGTATGTCTGTTTTGTTCTTTTTTAACACGATCACGATTGGCGAGGCCCAAGCTAACTCCGAGTACTTGATTAATCCGGCTTGTAGTAGACCTCGTATTAATTCATACAGCTTTGGGAGGAGATGCGCTGGTACCTTGCGCGCTATCTGTGCTATAGGTGGATTGCCTCCAACATCCACATCACAAACCACACCTTTGGCTGGTGGCGGTAGTGCATTACCAGATCTTATGAACCCATCAGCATACTTATATAATAATGCCCTTAATTGATCTTCTTGCTCCTTGGTAGTGAATCCGGGCTCACCTATGTCTGCGTTAGCCATATCAGGTGGCGTCACTGGTCCCTGTTCCACTTCTGGTATTAATGCCAACTGTTCTTCCATAGCTTCGGCCGACATCTCCACCCCTTCATGCAAATAGACCTCCCTCTCCAATTTGGTCTGATCTACTTTCAGCGGGTCTATAGCATCCATCACATATACAGCCGGAGGTCTATCTCCGACCATCCGTACTGCATTTACACTGGTCCAATTAATGTCCATACCTGCACTTCCCATAACTTGTCCATGAACTTGCACATATTCCTGGGAATTTCGCTCTTCCTGAGTCATCAACGGTAATGGACTTTCATCGGGAATCTGGCAACATTGATCCTTCATGTTCAGAATTACTCCCGCTTTCACCAGGAAATCCGTTCCAAGTATCGCTAAAGCTTGGGAATCAATGCTAGCCACCCACATCTCACAATTAAAAATCACCGATGGGCCTATCCGCACCTTGACCGTAGCCAAACCAATTGCGGCAATGCTACTTTCTGTTACACCACAAAAACTAGTCGGGGTATCAAACATCCGG
>CM047582.1:12928905-12952976 GCA_026184515.1 Peronosclerospora sorghi | reverse complement strand
ATGGCAAGGCAAGTAATAACGCATATGTCGGATATGGAAAGGAGTTGGTGCCAGAAAGTCGAAAAAAGCACTATCAGCCCGGGAACTATAATTAGTGAGAGACGATTGCTGGAGTTACACAAAGAAATTTGGTATGAGACGAAAAATCAAATCGATCTCCCCGGAGGATGTAAAAAACGTATTGTTTGCTGTCACGTTATTACTACGAGATTTAGCGTCTCTAGTGGTTTTCCTACGCGAATGTTGGGGTGGTGGTTATGGACCTTGCAGGGATGACTTGTGTAGTCTAAAATATGATGTGACAATACCACAATTTCAATACCAAGGAAGTTGCAGACATTGGTTATATGCAAAATATCGGGAGGTGTATGTGGACGATTTCATATCAGTAAGTGATTACCTCCTTACTATGTGTCTAGTGACACATCTAGATGCATATTGGGCCACTAACCCTGAGTAATACGACTGGATAACGGATTATGTTGATGCAACCATCAAGCTTTAGGTGTTATCATACGGCATTGGGCAATGTTTAGCCAAACGATGGAATACTTACACCAATGATAATGGCACATCTCATTTCATGCCATTAATGAGAGGGGTAAGGTACCTGCACGTAGCCGGAAATGATATACATGAACATGTAAATACGAGTACAGAAGATTTACAACGATGGGATTATGGACAGATATGCGTTCCACAAGGAAGAAACCTGGAATTTTAGGTTGGGGGATAATATGTTCTGTAGGATTCAGACATATCATTCTAACCACAGCCCCAGGAGGACTTATTCACAAGAACATACATAAGTTACGATGGATACCCAAGGCCAACATTAGGAACTACGTCCGAAGATTCGGAGTGATAGATAAGCTGACCAGAGATTCACCGCCAAAGATTTTGAAACTAATAATTCGACAGGAAACTGTTCAATCGTTGAGGAGTTCATCAATAATGGCTGATGCAGAGCAAACACCAGTATACAAGACATTTCAGCGCAGCTTGGAAAGGGATCAAATGGAAGTGATCCGTGCAGCAATAGAGACGAAAGGGATAGTGTTGGCTCGTGGCCCTTATGGATGTGGGAATACATCCACAATTACTGCTGTTGTACTGTCTTTATTGGCAAGTTTCCCTTTATATAGGATTGCCATCGTGTCCGAAACCAATGCAGCTATTGATGAAGATCTGAAAAGGTTGATGGATTCAAAGCAATTGGACGATCGAGATATAGTTCGGCTGGGAGAAATAAAGGGTACTATGTTAGCGCCAGATGCTGCAAAGTATCGACGAAGGTTCCTTTCGGAGATATTACGACGAGAGCGACAATCATTGGAAGGATATTTGAATCGGAAAGAGATAGCTCCCAGATTGAAGTTAAAAGAGAGAGACACGTTGGATGGGGCACGTGTTATTGTTGCTACTTTGACTCAATTGGGGCGACCAGATCTCTCGAACTTGCTCTATGACGTGATTATCAATGATGAGGATGCACAAACAGCAGAAGTGGCATTATTGCAAGCTATTAGACCGTGGATAAAAGTGATTATCTCAGTGGGAGATCCGTACCAGCTGCTTGCATACTATCCTATGGATGAAAGAATAAAGCATCGATTCCGTGATGGCGTACGTCGTCATAAGATTACGTGGGGGTTGATACATTCCATGGAACATTATCGAGCGATGAGGAAGATATCACCTGCATTGCCTGGAGTTACTATGACAGCAGAATTTAGGAGCCATCCTATGATCACGAGATTGTTGCAAACATTTTACCCATACACTATTCGAGATCGAGCCTATAAGTCACAAGATTATTTGGCCCCAATGCACCTGAAGCATATTGTAATGGGGTGCCATTACATAATAGATATTCAAGTTAGAATATCACAGTTTAATATCAAACGCGTTGTCTGAAATTTAAATAAGAGATTATAAGTTATTATAGTCTAAGAAGGAAAAGTCGATTCGGTATAAATACCGAATCTTGAAGGTTAAATAATAGTACAGTTAGTTAAAGACTTGATATTATTATATTAATTAGTTAGTTACTATACTATTAGCCTCTAAACCACCCATTAAATAAACACTCTTAATTTTGCGTTCTAGAACATAAGTGCATATTAATATATTTACTTTTATTATAGGATTAGTTGTTACCAACTAATCCTGCCCTAATTGTATTGCGCGCTTCCTCGCAAAATACAGTGTAAGCCTGTAACAGTATCAGTCTTGTTACACCTGGTAGCACTTTGTGGTCCGTCTTAACGACCACAGTCCCGTTCTGCTAGTTAACTAGCGGAGCAAAGATTAAGAGCCGCTCGGCATCATGTCGCGAGACATGTCGGCTGCCGAGCGAGAAAGAACGCTGGAAGAGGTGAATAAACACTTCCCTCACTTCTCGTCGCGTATTAAAGACGCGACGGTGGAAATGATTCGGTCTATGGGGACCGACATCATTACCTTCCTCAAGATTAAGTCTCCGGAGGAAGTGGTACAGGTGGTGAACCGCTTTAGGCTAATCCACCTAGAAAAGTCAGAACGGCCCGCGCCAGAGGCAGCGCGGACCGCAACTGCACCTGCAACGCATAGCGTTGAAGTAGTAAAGGCGCGAGTACCGCCCTTTACCGGCGAAAGGGGCGAGCCCCTTCGTAGATGGTTCGCAGAGGTGGAAGATGCCATCTCTGCGCAAAATATTGTTGAAGAACGTCAACAGGCGTACTTCGCCACAATATGTCTAGGCGGCAGATCCAGGGCATAGGCGATGAGTCGCAGAGCCACTGATGACTCTGCGTTCCTTACTTATAAGGAATTTAAAGCTGAGCTAAAGCTCAACTTTGAAGCTCCAGAAATGGAGCTAAGTAGTCGGCAGGAGTTTATGGAACTCCGGGAAGGTAAGCTTGACCTTCAAGCTTACGCTCAGAAGACGCAATATTTGCTGTCAAATATTGTGTATGAGCCGGTGCCCCCTGCTATGCAGGTCACTGGCTTCATGAAGGGACTCAATGATGGTCCCGTCAAACAGAGTCTCTATCGGCACCCTCCAGATACTCTGAGGAATGACATTGATATGAGCATCCGTGAGGAGTTCAGCATGAGATCAGCATCATCGCATGCTGGGTACAGCCGAAGGGCTCAACAGCCCTTCGCTTTTGACATGCCGCAACGCCATGTCAACAATCAGCAGTCAGGCAGACGAATCTCACACTTCGTCTCAAGAAACAGCCACCTCCGCCAGAGCATGGGCGGTGAAGGTCCAGAGCCGATGGACCTATCGGTTGCGGTTGCTTCGAACACGAAGCAACCGAAATTTAAGAAGAATATTCGCTGCAATAAATGCGCGAAATTGGGGCATTTTGCCCATGAGTGTATGGCACCGCGTCCGGTGCCACGCAGTCAGCGGACGGAACCGTCCGCTGCACGGAGACACCAACAGGGACATCACCCTGTTGGTGCAAAAAACGAGAATCGCCAGTAGGGGCGGGGCGCCCTACTGGGAATGTTACCCCACATGCCGACATAGGGCATGTGAGGGTAATAGAGCCAGACGGTACTATGTCCTGTCAAAAGGTGCAGGGTGATGGTAAGCCTCTTATCACCCTGGAGGTTAAGACGCACGGGAGCGATGTCCCCATGCGAGCTTTGTTTGACACAGGAGCGTCAAACAATTTCGTTAGAACTCAGAGTATAACGCTGTTGAGCTTCGTGGAGGTAGAGACCCCACGAAGTATGTTGTCCGTCCGGTTAGCAACAGGTGAAACCGTGACTATTCCAAAGCGTATGATTAAAAAACGCTTCGAGTTGAATGAACTGTCATTCGAGGATGAATTCATCGTCCTCGATTTAGATGACAAGTTCGATGTGATACTTGGAATCCCATGGATGTCCAAGTTTAAACCATCGATCGACTGGGTTAACCTATCGATCGACTGCGGCGGACGCACAGGATCTGATCACCCTGTGTGTAATCCGGCTGTATCAGAGGATACAACCGCAGCGTCAGACAGTATGGTGGATAGCGATGGCACCACCAGGTCTGTTCTGACACGATCAGCGGAAGGTACCTCCGCTGGTGAGAGTCCAGAGGGACTACCACACGCAACAGAAGAATCGTTTCGTGTTGGAGAGAAACATTCCATGGGTGATAAAGACCACTGTGAGAATGAAAATGTATCCACAGTGGGAAACACCCACTGTGTGACCGAAGGTTCCAACACGACGAATGAATTCCGTGTTGATGAGAGTGAACTCACGATCGAGTGCAATCGTGAGCAAAACTCCGTGGTGGTCAGTGCTCACCACGTTGCGTTAGCCATGCGCACGGGTGATAAAGACCACCGTGTCGCAGAAAATGCGGCCGGTGGACGAGCACATCTGAACGCCAAAATTCCATGGTAGGCAGTGGCCACCATGATGATGAGTATTCGCACACGGTGAATCGTAATCACCGTGTAGCAGTCAATCAGACGAGTGCGTCTGATTGCATGGACAGTTCCGTCGAGACGATCAACGTCTTGACGCAATCGGAGACCGGATTAGCTACCCAGTCTCTGTTGATGGAACACCCTCCGAAAGAAGGTTCGGAGGTGATGGCTCTTCCAGCGCTAAGCTGGAAGAAGTTTATGAGAAACTTGCACGATGGTCAGATCGAACAGATCTGTATCATCGTTGCAACAGATGATGTAGTGGATATTCGTGAACGAATATCCACATTACAAGTGGAAAACATTGGGAAAGAGGTTCCCAATGATCAAACAAGAGTTCAGCGCTTTGAAGCGCAGAGCTGGGAGTCGCTTAAAGCGCACTCCCCATTCTATGAGGTACTTCGAGAATACGCTGACGTATTTCCAGAAGAAGTACCTAGCGAGCTCCCTAAGGATAAGGGAACTCGTCATGAGATTGACCTCGTGCCAGGCACGAAGTATTGTGTTACGCGGCAATGGCCGTTGCCGCGTGATCAGGTAAAAGCGATCGACGAGGTTTTCGAAGCTCGTCGCAAATCAGGCCAAGTGCGGGAGTCTACCTCACCGAACTCTACCCCCACCTTTTGTGTGAAGAAGTCCACAGGTGGGTGGAGAATCGTTCACGCTTACAACAAGCTGAACGCAGCGACGGTACCGGCACAGACACCGATACCGCGGAAGTATGTCATCATTGATGGCATGTGCGGGAGCACCATCTTTAGTGCTCTCGATCTAAGAGATGGATTTTATCAAATCCTAATGCGTGAGAAGGATATCCCTCTCACGGCGGTAAGCACCCCAAGCGGCATGCTTTGGGAGTGGCTTGTTATGCCACAGGGCTTCGAAATGCCCCTGCTACGTTTAACAGATGCGTAACGCATCTATTACGCCCGGTGCGAGAATTCGCACCGAGTTATTTCGATGAAGTGTTCATCCATAGTAAGGGTGAACACGATAGAAGCGATGTAGATGTCCATAGGAAGCATCTAGGTCGAGTGTTAGAGCTTATGCTTAAGCATAAGCTCTATGCAAATCTGAAGAAGTGCACCTTTGGTGCACCTGAGATACCCGTTTTTGGATGCTTTGTGGGCAAGATCGGGGTGCGTCCTGATCCAGAAAAGATCAGGGTGATCGTTGAATGGCCTACGCCAAACAACGTTAAGGAACTTCGAAAGTTCCTTGGGTTGGCAACATATTTGCACAAGTATTCGTGCAACTATGCTGGGTTGATACGGCCTCTTTCTCAATTACTTAAGAAAGATGTCGAATTGCATTGCGATACCCAATGTCAAGATGCTTTTGATGCAGTCAAGCAAAGCTTGACTGAAGCGCCTGTCTTGGCTATAGCCGATAACGAGCGTCCGTTCCACGTCGTTTGCGACGCGAGCGATTTCGCTATCGGCTGTGCTTTGATGCAGCGTGATCACGATGATCGTGATCGCGTAATCTGCTATCAATCGCGTCAGTTTCGCCCAGCCGAGCGCAACTATTCAGTGCATGACAAGGAACTCCTTGTCATGAAATATGCACTGGCTAAGTTTCGGATCTATCTATTAGGAGATAGACCGTTTGTGGCTTACATGGATCATGCGTCGCTACGCACGGCCGTGAATTCACCACACATTTCTCAAAGAATGGCTCGATGGCTGTCATTCTTTGCTGAGTACAACTTTACGGTTGAATACAAACCCGGAAAGTTGAACGTGATAGCGGATGCGCTATCACGAAGGCCCGATTACGAGACGAAACCGTCCGTAACCGAAGGTGCCAGTGCAAACGCGATCCGTTGCACTGCTTTGTCGTCGTCAATTATACGACAAGTACGCGAGGCGTACAAAACAGACGAGGAGACACGTCTGTTGATTGATTACTTACGTAATCAATCAAGTGAGAAACGCGACGAACTCCCAGAGTTCCTCCTCGCTTGCGTGCATCGATATCGACTGCACGATGGTCTGCTGCTCTACAGCACAGACCAAAGAGATGAAAGTCGCATCGTCGTTCCTAACGACGATGATCTCAAACATCAAATTATGTTTGAGTATCATGATGCACCGATTTCGGGGCATCAAGGTCGAGAGAAGACATACGCTTCTCTCGCACGTGACTTTTACTGGCGAAACCAGTACAAGTGGGTACGGAAGTATGTAAGCGCTTGCGAGATTTGCCAGCGCGTTAAGCCTGCGCAGTCTGCACAGGCTCCGCTGCAATCTCTGCTGGTTCCGACAGAGTGTTGGAAGTCCATTTCAATGGACTTCGTATTCGGTCTTCCACCCGACAATAGTCGGAAGACTGGAATAGTGGTCTTTGTAGACCGTTTCAGTAAGATGGTACATCTTACGGCAGTATCAGCGAACATAACCGCCGCTCAAACAGCGCGGATATTCGTTGATACGGTATTCTTTTTGCACGGAATGCCGGAAGACATTGTCTCGGATCGAGATCCGAGATTCACAGGCCGTTTCTGGCAAGAAACGTTCTCATTGTTGGGAACCCAGTTGAAGATGTCAACTGCGGACCATCCGGAAACGGATGGGCAGACGGAACGGGTTAACCGCGTTCTCGGAGACATGTTGCGGTCATACGCACATGCCTTTGAACAGTGGACTGACTACCTGTCACTCACTGAATTCGCGATTAACAATTCGGTGCATGCTTCAACTAAGCATACACCGTTCTACGTGAATGCCTTAAGGAATCCACGAACCCCAGCTTTACTTGGCGGTACGCCAAATCTAAGTGGGGGAGGGACCCGCTCAAATTTTGAGCGAGTCAATGCACAAGTTGCAACTGCAACTTGTGAACAAAACGATGGCCCTTCTACTGAAAATACAGTAGAAGCGGAAGCAGCTTCAATTAAAACTGAAGCTGCATACGATGAATATGTGTCTGTAGCAATGGCTGCAGACAACGAGGACAATGCACCTACTGCTGATAAAGCAGTAGATGAATTCGTATTACAGCGCCAAGCTGTAATACGCTATGTAAATGATGCACTTGCCTCTGCTTTTGATAAGCAGAAGCAAAATGCAGACAAACAAGGAAGGAAGAACAAGAACTCCTTTCTTAAAGGTGAATTAGTATTACTAAGTACTACTAATTTTCCTACACATGCAATAAGCACCTTCCCTACACGGAAGTTGCTTCCTAAGTACACTGGACCCTTCAAGGTCCAAGAGATTCGGGGGAATGCCTATACCTTAGACATTCCCACAGCAATGCGGCTCCACCCAACATTCTATGTTGGGCGGCTCAAGCCGTATCACTCGTCTTCGTCTTACGAAGAGACGCAAGACCACGGAAGATGCCGTGCTTCTCCAAGTCTCCCAAGAGAGACTTGTAATTGGCCTCCAGCCGTTGGTGAGCAGAGCGGAGAGTCGTTACCTCCGCCTTCGACTGCTCGAGATCAGCCGTGCGCCGATCGAGCTCTCTCTTATAGCGAGAAAGCTCAATGTACAGAAGATCATTCTTCTGCTGGAGGGAAGTGTGCGCCCCGAGGATGTCACGGACATCCTCGCGAAGAGACCGATATGTCTTCACAGACATATCGCTGCTCAAGGAGGAATAACCCTCCTCGAGCTTGCGGAGCGAAGAACCATGATCCGCAACAACAACGACGAGGGAATTCTCAACCTCCGCCGCCCCTGATTGATAATCAGGGGAATAAGCGATATATCCTCGAGCGCTTGATCTCGAAGCGCTCGGTGCCTTTGAAGAAGGGGCAGCGTACCGAGTACTTGGTACGCTGGCTGGGATATCTCCAAGAGTTCGACTCTTGGGAACCGATTGAGGTTCTGAGGGCCGACGCCCCAGACCTTTTGACTGAGTTTGAGAAGAAGTCTCAAACTCATAATGCGAAGTAGCATCAACAGTAGGTGTTGATGCATTCAGGGTATCAATTAAACCCTGAATTTCGGCGGGTACGGAAAAGCCACCGTACCCCCGCAACTCCTCCTCTGACAGACGAGGAGCGCCCTGCGTACACCGCGGGCAAACGAGGTGAGAAGGGACACCACACTTTAACCCTTCTTTGATGCAAGCAAAATGGATGTATTCCATTTTGCCTGTTCGTGAGTGCTTTAAAAAGCGCTCGCGCATTACGTGAACTTTATTCACGTAATCATCTGGTCTTTTGTTGTAGTTGTCAACAAAAGCATTCCAACTCTGAGTCAGGGCGTCTTTATCGTCCCTGTTCTTCCTTGACCCTTTCCGGCTCGAATAATATCGAACCTGGAAAAAGAGGTCAATAAAGTACAGACGTCTATCGTCTGTACTTCGATCGAATCGACGTGACTGGATGTCTTCGCAGTCATCCAGCACGTTGATATCGAATAACGCATACTGGCAGTCCCGTTTACGGTGACCGGCACTGTTGGGGGCAATAGCCCAGCCAGGGGTCCAAAACCCCACTTTGTACGGAACATGTGGTTCCGTACGATGATACGCTTTAGAAGCGGCAGCCGCCGCTTCTGTTCGAGCCCTTTTAGCAGGCGGAGCACCGCCTGCTTCAACACCACGCGCCGGGGTTAAATCACCCCGACGTGGAGAAGTACTTGGTACAGGTGGGGCTCTGCGTTCCCGCAACCACCTGTGATAATCATTGTCGCTTTCATAGCTGACAGCGACACCAGAGTCGTCATCGCTGTTAGGCGATGAGCACCTAGCGAGTTTCGACTCGCTAGGTCCTTTAGTGGGGACATCTGTATCCCCATCACTTTGTTCGGAGTCAGAACTCCCGAACATGGCCCTCTTGGCAACACGCCATTCGGAAGTTGCCATCGTGCGAGATGTTGCATTAGCAACATCTCCCTGTTTCTTGCCAGATGCCGCCTTAGCAGCATCTGTGGTCGAAGACGGTACGTCTTCCGACCTTTGCGTAGTTGAGTCGATGGTCAATCAGTTGGTGAATGAGAAATTCTGACCAACAAGTGCCACCCATGATTGGCCAAAATAAGAATTATTATTGGCCAACCACCTTAAGTGGGGGGTGATGTAATGGGGTGCCATTACATAATAGATATTCAAGTTAGAATATCACAGTTTAATTTCAGACGCGTTGTCTGAAATTTAAATAAGAGATTATAAGTTATTATAATCTAAGAAGGAAAAGTCGATTCGGTATAAATACCGAATCTTGCAGGTTAACTAATAGTACAGTTAGTTAAAGACTTGATATTATTATATTAATTAGTTAGTTACTATACTATTAGCCTCTAAACTACCCATTAAATAAACACTCTTAATTTTGCGTTCTAGAACATAAGTGAATATTAATATATTTACTTTTATTATAGGATTAGTTGTTACCAGCTAATCCTGCTCTAATTGTATTGCGCGCTTTCTCGCAAAATACAGTGTAAGCCTGTAACAGGATCAGTCCTGTTACACATATGGAAACACTTAATTGGGCAAAGCCGGATGACCGCTACCCTTCTCGGGTGAAGAAAATTTTGGGGGAGACAGCGTGTCGTGTGTATTAGCTCTCAAGAATGGGTTGAAGAACGCGAGCGCACCATGTATAAGCATAGAAACGTTATTGAACTGGCAATAGTGGTGCATGTGTTGGACGAAGTATGGTCGGTTTTACGGGCTGAGGCACGAAGATTGGGTACAGTTATACAATAGTCAGTTTTGATAATTTCCTCATATCAAGACCAAGTCTCGGCTATGAGGAGATATTTGCGATATTTAAATGGAGTGTACGAAGACCATCTAGATATCGAAGTAGCTACTACCGACTCTAGTCAAGGCCGAGAAGCAGAGATTACTATTGTTACCATGGTGCGTTCACATACTATCGGATTTATGAAAGGAAACCCCTCGAGATCGTTGGTATCACTCAGCATATCACGTGATTACCTATTCATTGTGGCTGCGCGATATGTATTCGAGCAAGATGTCGATTGGGATCGGATGATGGAAGTGTGTAAAAGATATGATGTTCCTTGTTTTGTGTCCACTATGACGAGCATTGAAGCGCGTCAATATTTGAAGTGGAGTTAATGAAATGGTGGTACAGATAGGCGATATAAATGGGTTGCTTGCTTTTGCTCGCTGACGCTGAAGCTGCGCAAGGGGCGCTTGTGGTGAAGTGACTGGAATTTACGGTTGAATGTATACGAAAAGTATGCATAAAGAGTATACGGTGTTTTTAGCCCATCATGAAGTGAGTTTTTCGGTATCGAAGCCAGTGCTGAAGTAACCAAGAAGTAACAAGGTGAACAGATACTGGAGGTAGATATAGGATTTCTTAATACTTTTAATATAATCAAATTTCCCCCCTTACGAGCAGTCATCTTACCAACCAAAGAAACCTTTTCAAACCTATACAAAAACTAAGTACAACCCGAGGACACCTTTAAGTGAACGCGTGTTACAGCGTGATAAAGATCCTCTGCGGTTACCTAAGTTAAGGGGAAGCCTGAGTGTTACCAGGAAAGTGTCCATTTTCAGTAACTTTATATTAAGGCTCGGACGTAAGTACCAAGAACCTGGTAAGTTTAAGCAAGAGAAGTGTATTGTATCGCTTCCTTGTGTTGTTTTTGAGTGGAAACCTCGAAAATTTAAGTTCCTTCACGACAGCTAAATCATGTCTTTTCCAATGACTTCCGATCAGCATGCCCAATTGCTGTTTACTATGGTTGCGACCATGTAAAAACAAGCAAAGTTACTGGAACAGCTGCAAAAGTCAGAACAGTTATCGGAAATCAAGCTTGAAGGTGTAAAGCTTCCGACATATGGAGGGAGATTGGACGAATCATTCCAGCTCTAAAAAAGCAAGTGGAGCAATACTTCTTCTCTAGAGGAGTTGACTGGAAGAGCCAAGAGCTCGCACAAAGAATTTTTGCCGTTTTTAGGAGGAACATTGAAGCAAGGTGCCGCTCAGTGGTATGTGATGGAAAAGCAGTATATTACAACCGTAGATGACTTTTTCAGCAAAGTTGACCAAGAATTCGTGCCTGATGATTTGCAAGAGCGTTTGCGCGAAGATATGAATAATATCAGAGAGCGCTACTGCAAGGATTTGCCGGATTATGTGAGCAAATTTCGGCACCTAGCCACCAAAGTCCGAGATATGAGCGCGTTGGACCAGATTATGTACTTCCTATGTGGAATTTCCCGTCGTATGAAGGAAGAGGTTCAGTATCGTCGCTGTGCAACGTTTTCCGAAGAATTACCGTTGCGTTAGACTTTTACCGCTCTCATCTTCAGAGATTTTAGAGAGGAAATTCGCACGACACACAAAGGTACCGGTCGTATGACAACAGTCGGAGAAGTCGCTTAAACAATGGTCAAGAACCGATGGACATAAGTAACGTTCAGATTCCGTCTCGTGACGAATGCCGCCGCAGAAATTTATGCTAAGTGTGGAAATCCGAATCACCGATCTGCTCAATGTAATCAACGCCGAACGCGCAACGATAGAGGAAATAATCGTTCAGGCCGGAGCAATCAACACCATGTGAATCGTCAACATGTCAACAAAATGGACAGCCGAGAAGACGAGCAAGAGACAACCGTGTACGATCGCGTCACGATTAATGCCGCAAATGTACAAAAAAGGCCGATTAAGCCTGTTGTCTTAGAGTCAAACAACTCTGAATCGGACACACAATCGCAGGGTCGACTGATAGTGCGTAATAAAATCATTGGCAATATCAGTTAAGATTTTAATCGACTCTGGTGCGTCAACAAACCTTATCAAACCTAGCTTGGCGTCGAAAATATTAAACACGCAAGAGGTACAAGCACGTCGTTTTGATGGAACATGGACATCAAGTCAGCCCATGGAGAAAGTGGAAGATACCATTCGTGTAGATGGTATGGAGTTTACAAGGATGTAGTTTACTGAATGGGAACGTCCGGAAACACATGACGTGATATTTGGTCAACCGTGGTTCACCAAGTACAATCCACAGATAGATTGACGCACGCAACAGATAAAAGTTGCAGCTCTTACGAAATTCGAAGACATAGATGGTCCAACCTTCCAGAAAAGATGAAAAATGGACCCTACGAGGAGGTATATCATTTCAAGATATCCAATGTCGAACCGTCAGAAGTGCCGCAGGAGTTGAAACCAGTTCTGGACGAATTTTAGGACGTATTTCCAGAACATCTCCCGAATGAAATGCCACCTAAGAGAACAGTTAATTTCAAGTGCAAATGAAGCCTGACGCAGTGCCGAGTTCCCGTGCTCCCTTCCGTCTCTCGAAGGTAGAACAGGAAGCATTACTTAAACTCGTGGAACAGAATATACGAAAAGGATGGATAGAAGAGTCAGACTCTCCATGGGTAGCAAATATTTGGAATTATCAAGAAAGATCGTGCAACAGGAAGGTTCCCAAAACGCGCGGAATGGTTTCGAAGTGGCAATTCTAAGATCCCATTCGTTGGGTGATTGACTATCGCTATGTGAATAGAATGTCAGGCGTGGCAAAAATCCCCTTGCCATTGATCAAAGACTTATTCGATCGTATGGTTGGATGCAAGTATTTTACGTTGCTTGATCTCGCACAAGAATACCATCAAATGGTAGTGTTGCCATCAAGTCGACCGTATAGGGCTTTCAGAACCCAAAAGGAAACGTATCAGTGGTGTGTTGCACCAATGGGATTATCAGGAATGCCTGAAGTCTGGTCACGTCTTATCCGAACATTGTTCGATAAGTTGGGATACTTTGTTGTAGTGTATCTCGACGAAATATGCATCTTCTCTCTTGCAATGGAATACCACGTTAAAAACTTTCGCGCAGTATGCGAAGTGTTGCGCAAGGAGAAACTATATGCTCGACTCTCCAAATGTGCATTTGGCCGTAAGAAATCGCGTTCTTAGGACACATGGTTTCCAAAGATGGTCTACGTGTAGGCTTCAAGAAACATATGATATCGCAACGTTCCAAGCACCAACATGTCGCAAAGAGTTGCTCAGTTTTCTGGGATTAGATGGATATTACCGTAATTTCATCCGCAATTTTGCAATGATCTCGCGTCCCCTTCGAGATTTAAAACCAAGCAAGGTACCCAATGGAATTGGGGTCCAGATCATCAAAGAGCATTTGTAACATTGAAAGTCGCACTTCAGCAGTCGCCTACTCTGATTTACCGGACTTTAGTCAACCGTTCATTGTGATAACGGATGCTTCTGGATTTTACATCGGTGGAGTTCTATCACAAAGTATAAACGGAAAAGGCCACACCATCGCATTTACTCAAAACATTTGAGTCCCCCAGTAAAATGAACTGCACACGAGAAGGAGCTCTTATCCATCAAGAACGCTCTAAGGAAATGGCGTCCGTATCTCCATGGAAGACATTGTACAGTATATACCGACAATTCAGCATGCAAGTAGATGCTTCATCATCCAAAAGTGTCTCCACAAATGGCACGCATGTTGACGTCCTTTTCCCAGTTTGACTTTGTCTTACATCATGTCAAAGGAAGTTCGAATGTTCTGGCTGACGCATTATCGCGCTCAGCTGTGTCTGGGGAAGATTCAGCAGAAATTGCTGTGACTCCGTCACATGTTCCGGATATGTCGCACGTCGTAAATGAGTGTACCGAAGACTGTTCTCAACATTCCAAACTTTTGGAAAGCCACATGGTTCACTCCGCCCTCATTCAGAACATTCCGCTGGATGTTTCCCAACTCTTACTCGACGAAGTAGAGTTACGGGGGGAGAGTCGTCAGATAGGAGTCGCACAGGATCAAATTCACAACGCCGAATTTTACGTGGAACGCGCACATATCAGTGACAAAGTGCGAAAAGCGATTCAGCAAGGTTATAGCAAGGACAAGTTCTTCAAAGATATTTGCAAAAAAAAGGAGTCGAATGAGAACTTCATATTCGACAAAGGACTCATATATCTGAGGCAAGATGAAGCAATGCAGCAAATATGTATTCCGTACATACCGGATATAAAGACAAAGATACTACACGAGTTTCACGATGCAGCCACAGCAGCACATCCCGGAGTTCGAAGAACTTACATGAAGTTACAGTAACGGTACTACTGGCCAAAGTTACTCAAGACTGTGCAAAAGTACGTCGAGACATGCGAAACATGTGCTCTATGGAAGTCAAATAGCCAGCGAACGAAGGGATTAATGATTCCTATCCCCATTCCGAAGTAATGCTGGGAAGTTGTGTCAATGGACTTTATTACTGGTCTACCCGTGTCAGAAGGGTATGCGCTATTTTTGTGGTTGTAGACAAGTTGTCAAAAAGACCGATTTATGCGCCAACTTACAGACTGCCGACTCGAAAGACACAGGAAAGTTGTTGTTTTTTACGCTGTAGTCCTCATCATGGACTACTGAAAGTCATTATCAGCGACCAAGATCCGAAGTTTACATCAAACTTCTGGAAGTCACTAATGAGCATAATGGATGTAAAGATAAGCATGACGACCGCGCACAGAGCACAAGCGGATGGTCAAACGGAACACCAAAACTTGGTGTTAGAAGACGCTCTACGCTGTCTGGTACCATACAGCGGATAAAATTGGGCCAAATTACTTGGAACTATAGAGTACGCACATGTCACATCGTGAATGCGTCTACCAATCTCACCCCATTCGAGATTGATCCTGGAAGAAAAGTATCCAAACTGATTTCTCAAGAAAGAGATTGCGATAGTCTGGAAACGCAATCAATATCAGAGCTCGCCTCGAGGTTCGCCAAGGATCGACAATACCTGCTAAGAAAGGCACGCAAAAACCTGGAACAAGCCCAGGAGAGACAGAAGAAATACTACGACTCGAAACGAGTAAGCCTTACCTTTAAGATTGGTGACTTCGTACTATTGGACACCAAAAACTTACCACTCAAGACAGTTAACTCTCACAATGAGTTAAAGAAGGCAAAGCTCGCAGCGAAAAAAGTGGGTCCGTTTGAAGTGATCAAGATGGTCAACCCGAATGTAGCTAAGTTGAAGCTACCGCGAAATATGAGGAGGTTACTCTCATCGTTCAACGTCGACCTACTCTCGCCATACAAACCGAATTGCTCCTCTGAGTTCGCTGGACGACCGATTCCGAAAGCATCTCCGGTTATCCTAGTCCGATACTGGAGACGAGTTGCATATCGTGGGAAAAATTGCTTCGTCGTCGTCAGCGCGCCCGCCAAATCGAATGGCTAGTGAAATGACATGGGCTCCCAGAGTGTGAAAGTACATGGGAGCGCGAGAAAGATATCCGTCACGTTTCACATTAGCAGAAACTAGTAAAGGACTTTCGAGACAGCCAACGCGAAGTCAAATCAGGGGGGATGTCAGATCGTGGGGTACGTGATTCTAATATATTACGTACCTAATAGGTTAGGACATACATATATTATATTTACATGTCTACGTCATGACGCCGTACGTTAGAGAGTACGCGATGACGTCTACGTTCTAGAAGGATAGGCTTAGAAGTAGCACCGATAGCGAACTAAGGACCTAACTCTCAATTTTGAATATACCTCAAGCTTCACATGACCTACGCGGACTGCTGTGCCGTGCGCAGTGACTGCGAGTTGTTCTGGCCGCACATGTTAGCTCTTGAATCGTCGTACTCATCGGACTCTACCTCCTCGACCGATGGGTCTCATCATCATTATCAGAATGCGAGCCTTGGTTCGCTGACGCGGAGTCATTTTCTCCACCATTTTGATCACCAGAGTCCGTCTCACGCTCACTCAATGAATCTTCATCACCATGTTTTCACAAGTAAGTGTATTGATCGCCTTCGTCTGAGCTTTCCTCTCTTGATTGCTGTACGGAGTAAGACCTAACTGACGCGGCCAAACTAATTCAAAAGATGCCGACGCATTGATCTCACTCATGTCGCCGTCTGACACGCAATATTCGGTCATGTTCTGATACCTGTGAAGGGCGGACTCACTACTGGCTTCACCTCGACCACTGCTATCGCCACGGTCGCTGTATCCGCGACCGTTTTTTTGTCGCTATCTTCTGGCCGGGTCTTGAAGTTCAGCCAGTCGCCAATGTCGCGGTCGGCCGAGTCAAGTTGATGAAGATCGATCGCCGTATGTAATGTTTTCATTCACACGAACTTCCACTGCAAATCTGACCGTATTTTCCCTCGGGGTGTGAGACAAACAGCCCACCGTGTCTTCGCAATAGCCCAGCAGGTACGCGATGGTTGCGTTGTCATCCTATCCGGACTGTCTGGGACGTGGACAAACACGAGCGCTACGGGCTTCCGAAGGTGGTGTACATCAGGTTTCACACTGAACATTACCTGGTACGGGATACCATCAAATACCTTGTTGAAGATGCGATTATTGGCATAGACCGAGCTCAAAAGAGATACCACCAAAACGAGCGAGGGAATCCTAATGTGCGCATTTGAGTCTTCATCATGGCGACCAGTGTCTGATGCGCGCGCTCGCACGAATTCAAATGCGATATTTTTGGCCCCACTTTAAAGTGTTTGATCCCGCGTGTAGCATACCATGTTGTCATCTCCTTGTTCACAAATTCGACCCTCTACCCGTCAGGATCCGTTGCACCGGGAACTTTTGCGCTTCCATTGGATCGAAATCGCGCTCGATCACTTTCTGGACACCGCGGCCAGACTGTATCTGCCCAAACAATCTACTGCCGATTCAACGCGTTGACCGTCGCACTGGCCTTGTCTGTGATCATGTGTGCCGTGATGAAGCGAATCCATGCGTCCATTATCACCAAGACTGCCACGTATCGGGTACCGTTGTTCTGAAGAGGGAAGAGCAGGTCCGCATAGTCAATCCGGTTGGGTGCCGTGACATTCCGATCCAACTCTTTCTTGTGGAACCCCTGCTTCTGTTTGCCCAGATGGCAAGCATCACACGGCTTAGGCTGACACTGCGTGATCTTCATGTCGCTCACTAGTCCTTGATCAACCATTAATTTGAGATAGCGGGGACACATGTGCATCGTGCGCTCGTGCCAAACCTGTAGTGTCGCCACTCTATCAGCCACCGTGTAGTTGATAACGATGCGCTCTTTCTCACTGGTGTGGTGGATGGGCGCGTTCGTCTCCTTCGCCTCGAACACCCAGATCCATTCTTCCTCCACAGGACGTATCACCTCACAGTTTTCCTTGAACACACTGAATGTGTGCGTCGCGCGGTTATAGTCAATGTCAAATCCTTGATCCATAGCGAGCTTCATCGAGAAAAGTCCATGCTTCACCCCTTCCACGTAGAGAATGTCGTCTACAAGCAGCTCGTACTTATGCCCAGAGACTTCCGTGACAATCTTCACCGTACCAATCCCCGAGGCCGAGCCAACATGCTCGCTGCGACTCCCTGAACTCGTGCACCCAGATTCTCTGAGTCAATATTTTCGATGGAGACAAACATGTTCTTTTCACCCACCTGATGGAAATTGGATGCAGTATAAAAGCACCACCAATATGCTATCGTCTGGATCTTCACTCCCATCACGATCTTCTCCTCCAGCTCGTGCCCGGCAAAGTCAGAGGATTGCTGGATGTCTGTCCCAATATCCGCGCAGACGCCGGGCTCGGCGCATACTGTAATAATTTCACATGTATTCTTATGCTTGGCGAATCGTTCACCGTTCGTGAAATTTGTGCGAGGCTGCCGCTTACCGTTGGTCCATCGTTTCTCGCACCTGGTCCTGGCTCATTGTTCATGACAGTCCTGCAGTTTGCCTGTAGGTGACCTTTCTTGCCGCACCGAAAGCACGTCCTGTCTCGCTTAGTGTCTTGTGGTACCATCAATCTGAACCGTATTTTGACTCCCATCCTGCGATTGGTCACGTCCACCGCTCTTGTTCCTCTGATGCCGGTGGCTCCCTCCCACGATACTGCCGCCATAATTTCCTTTACGATGCCGAGCTTGGCGCTCTTCTGCTTGAAATAATGAGAGCTCGTAGCGTCTCCGGCGTCAGATTCCCACCGTTTACGCCATATTTCAGCCCCAAAGTAGTTGCTCAAATTTGTACAGATCCGGCGGCTGTATATCATCATCTGCTTCATGTTGATGGGATTCACTTGATACTCTTAGCTAGCCAGCTCCGTCTTGATGCTGAACATATTCGACAGGTGAGTACTAACGTCCGCATTCGCCGAGTACTTCATATCACATGCAGTTCGTCCAACTTCGCAAGATGATGCTCTGATGCTCTCCTTAATCATGGGGTCCATGCGGCTCTCGCAGATCTCGTAAATTGCCGCCCACATTTCCGTTCCAGATTCTAGATGATCTATCTGCTGAAGTCGATGCTTCGGTATCGCCGCGCTTATCATGCACATGAGTCTGCATTGCTGGCGATCGAACACCACCTCCCCCCTTCAGCCGTTGTGAGTTGCTCCTTCATGAATTTGCCATCAGCTTGTAGAGCACCCCGTGCTCTCTAAAGCTCGTTCGAAAAGCTCGTTCGCAGTTTGCCCGTGCGTCAGTCAATATCCTCATCGTCCGTCAATGGGGGTCGGCTACCTCCCTCTGCTCTTTAGACTTGTCCAGCATGATCAGCCAGTCTTCACGCGTCTTGTTTGCCGCAGCATCGGCGCGTCCTAGGCCTTGCTTGTATGTCTCCTTCAAGCGCATAATTGGACTCATAACCGTAATGGCACTTAGTAAAAAAAACAAATGATAATGTATTGGAGGCTCTGTCGCCCTTAGCTCCAAGCCTTCACCTATGAATCAGGGTCGCACCCCCCTCGAGACCTCGGGAGGCGGTGTAACCGCTCAACGTGCACCCGCCATCCGGATATAATCCGGATGCGGATTCAAAACGTTAATAGGTACACGTCAGTTGATAGTTATCTCAAACACGAATTCAACTTGCCGCATAAGCACAGGCGCGTGATTAAGCTCTTCACTAGCTGGATCGTACACTGCAATTATTGCTGCTTCTATAATCATACTAGAAATTGTGATTACACAGAGACAAGGGCACTTGCAACGTTTTTCTGCGAACAATCCGCCGAATAACAGAGATGTATGAAGCGAAGCTCTGAGTCTCGGAAACGCCCCATTAGAAGAAGCACCAATATTTGTGGAAAGTCCCACGACAATGGAACCTTAGCTACTTGTCCGTCTATCATGAATTCTGAGCTCGCTCGAGTTAGTTTGAAAAAGAAACATGCCGTTCGGCACCGCGAAATTAATTAAAAGTAGCGGGTGCTCTTCCCTGAGTGCAATGATCCTGAAGCAGAAACTGCTACGCAAAAGCCCAGACGACCCAAGCCGAAATCATGGACAGATTCCGAAGAAATTCGGTCGCTTCGCAGCGATATCGTGCGTAGAGGCCGTTAAACCAACGTATCCCTGTACAAGGAAAACGGAGAATCTCTACTGCGATGGAAGTGAGCGTACCCAGCTTACAGGTACACTTTGTCTCTTTATGTCTCGGCGGTCGCGCCAAGTCATGGGATACTGGCTGACTCTTCTGCATTTGAAACGCTACAAGCGTTAAAGGAAGAGTTACAGCTCACATTTGAGACTCCTCAAAATGCGCTTAGTCACAGAAGGTACAAAACTTTCATTTTAATATGGTGGGTGGACACGCTAACCGGCAGCCAGCGAAAGACTAACCAGCAGCAGGTGAGGCAGCGACTAGGGTGAAATACTAAACAGGGTATACTTTTACCTTTTTGGGACCTTTGTGCGCGGTCGGCTGCTGCTGCTTTAACATACTTTACGGACTTCCTGCAATATAACTCACTGATGTCCTTGTAAAACAAGCAGAATATACTATAATACCGTATACTATGATGCAGACTGTAGCCGGTGCGTAAACGCACGGTGAGTCTAGCGCACAAAGGAAGACTTTCCTTAAGCGGCGATACGCCGCTACTTAGCCGATACGCCCTGATCTAAGGGATTAGTGTGAGATTGCTCTCTCACTCGGGGCCAATATTCCCTGAGTTTACTGTTAGCGTACGCTAACGCCTTAGTCTAAGGCTTCCCTTAGTAGGGAGTAGCTAGGGGAGGTGATCCTCTGCTACGACACTCACTGCACGCTCGACCGTTCCGGGTCGTGCGTCTAGCAGGATAGTGTAGATTTTAAACTGATTTATTATTTAGGAAAAACTTATTTGCCCTCCTGATTTGCTTATTTGCCCGCCACTCTTGCCCTACCCCTACTCCTTCCAATACCAATATGTCGTTTTACTTTATTGTAATATTTAAACTTGAATGTGAATATATAAAAGCTTTTACTTAGATGAAAAAAGTCTATTCCCTACTTTAGACTAAAATGATTCAATCAAATCTTCCGTTTTTAAGCCCATTTTACTTTTCTAATACGCCCATCATATGGCGGAGCCTCATATGAAGACTGCGGGTGTAGCCTCATACATTCGGCACCAAGAAGACGTTCCTGCCAATGCTATCGTTACGACAGACGCTGTCATCACTGAGTTGAAACTACTGAAGATGCGTCGCAAGTATCGCTATATTTTGTTCCGCATTAAGGCAGATAAAGTGGTCGTGGATAACACCTCGCCGCGATCTGCGACTTTTGCCGATTTTAACGCTGCGTTGCCTGATTCGGACTGCCGCTACGCTGTCTATGACCACGAGTATATCACTCCCGACGGGCGCAAGTCGAACAAACTCTGTTTTGTGACGTAGATCCCACAAAACTCGCATCCGGGATACAAGATGGCGTACACTCACGAAAAAAGCGCCATTCAGAGCGTTTGCGAAGGCTGCTACGAGGTCAGTGGGTTGAAAAATAAAGACATTGCACAAGAAATTAACATTACGGACGAAAACGCTTCCGACTCAAACAGCGAGTTTGAAGATGAATAAGATACAGTATTTCAGATCGCTGCATCATCGACTCGCGAGAAAGTGGTTTAGATGCATCTGTTTAGGCTGGTGAACATAACGTAGCGAACGCTTGCTTCTCGTGTATTTTATCTTGTTATTCTACACTCAAAGATGCCCTCAATAGCTTTGAACTACTTTAACGACGAGGTTTTGAGATGCTGTCGCTGTTTGTTGCGCATCGGTAGCATTTTCTTGTTGAGCGCTCGCTCAGCCTCGAGGTTCATGCGTTTCCTCTCCTTTACTCGATGGGCTTGCGCTTCGTGCTCTGCTCGCTTGCGTTTCTCGTTATGTGCCTTCTCGACAGCACGCGTGTGTTTAATATACACGAAACGAGTGTACTCGTGGGTAAACTTACGCAAGACAGGGACTCCGGGTCCACTGCGGTGAAATAGCATGTCGTACGCGGTTTCCAGTTTATTCAGCGCATATGAATCATACGGGCGTACAAGCCGCATCACTTCATCAAGGTTAAATATCACAATAAAGTAGAACGACATATTGGTATTGGTAGGAGTAGGGGTAGAGAAATAGTGGCGGGAAATAATTAAATCAGGCGGGCAAATAAGTTTTTCCATTATTTAATATATAATTAGACTAACTTAATAAACTATATGCAATACTAGGTAGAACTTACTTAATCCGTAACTAGCCGAAAATGTAATGTACACCACCTGTGTACCAACACGTGGCAGACTGCCACATCTTCACCAAGTGCTCCCGCCCTGATTGGCTAAAACAGCCAATAGGTCCGAACCTTTCGGACCGGCCAATACTTGACCTTAACCGTTGTGTATTTACATACACTAGCGTAACTAAATGTAACCCCGTTACATCCTCCCCCATCAAGACTATTGCCACGCAATAATCGATTATAGTTGGAGACCCCAACTTCCAGAACTCTGGCCTCGAATAAGCACCTCTAGATGTGGCGATCATTCTCCCCGAGAAGGGGATGTCATCTACCCGGACTCCGATATCTCGGAGGAGGGGGCCCTTGAGGATAGCTCCCCTAAGGATGACCGCTATGACGACGCCGAACGGCGATGTCGGCAGCCTAATCCTTTCCCAACACGTGGGGAAAATGCGCTAACTCGCGCGCCACCATTGCTAACTTCGGATGACAAATCCGAGTCGCCGAAGGCGACCATCACGACCAATGAATTGAACGTGGCTCAGGAATCTTATCTTTCCACACTGGTACTAGGGGCTGCATCGCACGCCTTCAAACGACCTTCACGGGCGGAATATCGTTTTGGGGGTCCTCGTGATCCCCAAAAGTAGGCTAAGAATTTGGTAAAGAGGGGTTTAGCCTTCTATACCCCTGGCCCGGCGGCTGAACAGCCGCATCAAATCGAATGCCGGAAGAAACTCCGAGAAAAACTGCTCACGCAGAAGCAGTTCACTGTCGCCTTATACCGAAAGCGAATTGGGAAACAGGCGCAGGGTGTCTTTGTTGAGAACCTCCGCGAGGTTCCCTTCGTTCTCCTACAAGGCGATGATGCCGAAGAGGCAGAGAGTAAGTACCGCGCTTGGGCGGAAGGGGAAAAACGTCTCCCTGACTTTACAGAGCTGTACAACAGCTATGCTGAACGTGACGTTCGGGTGGAGAGGGCATTGCGCTTGCGTTTGCCAAAGCCAAAGCGATGGAGCAATTACCTTCCCCTTATCGCACGCGCTATGCTAGCTCCCGCGCCCTCACTGTGGTGCCGGAGAGCAATGCAAGCTATGCATCTGCCACCGGCGAAATCCCAACTACGGAGTGAAGGGGCTTCTCCCGACCCTTTGTGTAACAGGGTTACATTCGAGTCACATTTAGTAGGTGGTGTACGTGATTACACTACGGTTTGTGTCAGTATGGACCGGTTCGAAAGGATTTGAAACATTGGTTATTTTAACCAATAAGGGCAGGAGTCCTTGGGGGTGGCGTGTCAGCCATCCACGTGTTGGTACACAGGTGGTGTACACTACATTTTAGCTAGGTACGAATTTGGTAAGCTCTACTTAGTATTACATATAGTTTACATTAGTTTAAATTAATTTAGGCTAATTATATATTAAATATACATTCAGTTTACATTTTCACCCAACAACTGCAGACGCGCGACCTCGACCGGTCGCGCGTGTAGTGAGTGCTGTATCGTAAAGGGAGCCCTCCCTTTATCTACACCCTTAGTAAGGGAGCCTTGCCTTTAAGGCAGTAGAGAAGTCTAATAGTAAACCAAACCGGGAATCTTGGCCCCGAGTAGGAGATATCTCTCCTACTAAGCCCTTTATAAGGGCGTATCGGCTAAGTAGCGGCGAACGCCGCTTTAAGGAAAGTCTTCCTCTGTGCGTTAGCCGCACCGTGCGTATACTCACCGGCTACATCTGGTAGCACTAGTAATCAATTTAACACCTGTGTTGGTAGACTAGGCATCCTCTGCAAAGGATGAATCAGGACGATTGGGATAGTTTGACCCTCGTCCAACAGGAAGCCTTTAAAAGTCTGTTACCTTTAACGGGGGAAGAAGGTATGAAGCTCCTAGTGGAGCAGGGCCTTGAGGCCGTAAAGGCAAGGGTGAATGCCCTCATCGCTCAAGAGGCGAGTTGCGGTGGAGGTCATTCCACGGGGGTGCGCCCTCCATTATCGTTTAAGATAAAGGAGTTCACCGGGGAGAAGGGTGACAACCTTTATGTTTGGTTGCGAGAGGTCGAAACGGCCTTCGCCACAGCGAATATGACCGCTGATCACTTTCAAGTGGGACTTGCATTGACCCATCTTACGGACAAAGCCCGTACATGGGCGTTTACATGCTCGGAATCAGTCAAGGACG
>CM047582.1:12873475-12918905 GCA_026184515.1 Peronosclerospora sorghi | reverse complement strand
CGTCCTTGACTGATTCCGAGCATGTAAACGCCCATGTACGGGCTTTGCCCGTAAGATGGGTCAATGCAAGTCCCACTTGAAAGTGATCAGCGGTCATATTCGCTGTGGCGAAGGCCGTTTCGACCTCTCGCAACCAAACATAAAGGTTGTCACCCTTCTCCCCGGTGAACTCCTTTATCTTAAACGATAATGGAGGGCGCACCCCCGTGGAATGACCTCCACCGCAACTCGCCTCTTGAGAGATGAGGGCATTCACCCTTGCCTTTACGGCCTCAAGGCCCTGCTCCACTAGGAGCTTCATACCTTCTTCCCCCGTTAAAGGTAACAGACTTTTAAAGGCTTCCTGTTGGACGAGGGTCAAACTATCCCAATCGTCCTGATTCATCCTTTGCAGAGGATGCCTAGTCTACCAACACAGGTGTTAAATTGATTACTAGTGCTACCAGATGTAGCCGGTGCGTATACGCACGGTGCGGCTAGCGCACAGAGGAAGACTTTTCTTAAAGCGGCGTTCGCCGCTACTTGGCCGATACGCCCTTATTAAGGGCTTAGTAGGAGAGAGCTCTCCTAATCGGGGCCAAGATTCCCGGGTTAGTTTACTCTAGCCTGTACTAGTGCCTTAACGGCAAGGTTCCCTTACAAAGGGTGTAGCTAAGGGGAGGGCTCCCCTTACGCTACGGCACTCACTACACGCACGACCGGTCGAGGTTGTGCGTCTGTACGAAAGAGTGAAAAGTAAACTGAATATATTTAATATGTAATTAATTAAACTAATATAAACTATATGTAACACTAAGTAGAATATTCCTAATTCGTACCTAGCTAAAATGTAGTGTACACACCTGTGTACTGACACGTGGATGGCTGACACGCCACCACACCAAGGGCCCATGCCCTGATTGGTTAAAATAACCAAGGGTTCGAAACCTTTCAACCCGGCCAATACTGACCTCAACCGTGGTGTACTCATGTACACCAAAACTCAGTGTTACACGAATGTAACCCCGTTACAGCGGAGGACACTCCGCGGGTGGTAGTTCCTCATAATGAGGAACTGAAGTATAGAGTCCTCTTTGAGGAACATGACGCCCTACCGGGGGTCATTTAGGTCGGGATAATACCTACAGCGCTTTAAGCGCTTTGTATTGGTGGCCCAGTATGTATAAGTGGGTCGGTGCGTATATACGCACCTGTGAGACGAGTCAGAGGGTTAAACCCTCTGCAAGTTCAGCTGCGCCTTTGGCGAGCTTATCGGTTCCAACGGAGTGTTCGAAATCCATTAGTATGGATTTTATCTTCGGTTTTCCGAAGGATAAGGCCGGTAACACCGGCATATTGGTCTTTGTAGACCGTTTGAGCAAGATGGCTCACCTGACGGCGGTGTCAGAGTCCATAGATGGACAAGGAACAGCAAAAGTGTTCCTAGACCGTGTCTTTCGACAGCATGGTCTACCCGATTCCGTTGTGTCGGATCGGGATCCCCGTTTTACGGGACAGCTCTGGGGAGCGTTGTATAAGGTGCTAGGCACCAAGCTCCTCATGTCCACTGCGGATCATCCGCAGACGGACGGTCAGACGGAACGCGTTAATCGCGTTGTGGAGGATATTCTCCGGAGTTTATGTCCGGATTCTCCAAAGAGTTGGAGTGAGATGCTTCCGATGGTTGAATTTGCTATAAGCAATTCGGTACATGCATCTACGGGGTTTACCCCGTTTTACGTGAACGGATTGGTGAATCCGAGGGTTCCGTTAACGCCACGTGTGTGTGGCCCAGGGCTTGAGGGGGGAGGATTCCCCGATGTCAGACCTGTATCTGTGCGAAAGCACATCGATAAGTTCTTATCGACGCGCCTCAGTGTCTTACGACACGTCTGTGATGCCATGGCGGAAAGCCAAGACAAGCAGAAGGAGCAAGCTGACCGAAAGGGACGGCGTAACAAAAAAGTATACAGAGTAGGAGAAAGTGTTTTATTAAACGCTAAAAATCTTCATACGCATGCAGTTTCAAATGTGTTGCGCAATAAACTGCGCCCCAGGTTTGTGGGCCCCTTTAAGGTGTTAGCCCGAAAGGGCTTGTCGTACATCTTAGACATCCCGAAGGCGATGCGTACGCATCCAACCTTTTATGTCGGTATGCTTAAGCCATACCAGAACCCGGAGGCGGGTCCCCTCTTGGGGGAGGGTGAGAAGTTGGATAGCCGTAAGGCAGACAGGTCGGAACATCTCCGACAGGGTTGAAATAAGACCCTGTAGCTCCGCAACGAGAGACTCGAGGGAGGCAAGCCGCCCCTCGATGCGTTCATTCGCACTCAACTCGTTGCGGAGTCCCTCCTGGGCATCTTGGATGCGACGGCTGTGTCGATCACAGCGCTCGTGGAACTCACGTCGCAATTGCGCGACCCCCTCCTCCAGTCCTCGATACGGAGGGTACTACACATTACCATGTGGAACGCCTGATGGAACTACGCCATCACCGGGGTGAGACCCAGTACCTGGTGAAGTGGAAAGGGTATCCACATTCCCAGAGCTCGTGGGAGTCCTAGACTCCCCTGCGGAAGGATTGCCGTGACGTCGTTGAAGCTTTCGAGGGGGAGAATCCCGCTGAGAGTCAACGACCAAAGGGGCGGAAGAAGCCCTTTCACTCCCAGTAGCTGGGAGTTTGCCGGAGGCAGATGCAAAGTCTGCATTGCTCTCCGGCATCACATCAAGAGCAGGTCGCGTGTAGTAAGAGGCAGGTAATTGCCCTTGCTCTTTGGCCTGTGCATAGGCCAAGCGTAACGCCCTCTCTACCCGAACGTCGGGTTCGGAAAAGCTGTTGTACAGCGCATCAAAGTTGGGGAGGCGCTTCTCCCCTTCCGCCCAAGCGCGGAATGCCTGTTCTACGTCCTCGAAGCTTTTTTCCCGTAAGAGAACAAAGGGAATCTCGTGGAGGATATCCACGAGGGCACCGCGTGCCTGTTTCCCGAGGCGCGTCCGGTAGGACATAACAGTAAACTGATTAGGCGTTAGCAGTCTGGCCCGGAGTTGTTTCCGGCGCGCAATTTCACGCGGCAGTATAGCCGCTGGACCAGGGGTATAGGAGGCTAAACCCCTCTTGACCGCGTTCTTAGCCCTCTTGTGAGGGTCACGAGGTCCCTTCCGTGGCCGTACGGCATGTCGGGCCTCATGAACCGAGGCCGGTACATTGGTGATGGTCGCCTGCGGCGACCCGGATGCAGCACCCCTAGTGGGTAAAGGTGGCGAACGAGTTAGTGTGTTTTCCCCACGTGTGGGGAATGAGTTGGATGACCGACAGCGCCGTTCGGCGCTGTCGGAGTGGTCAGCAGTTGGGGAGATCTTCCAAGGTCATCCACTTCCGAGTTATCGGAATAGTTTTCTTCCATAGCACCACTAAGGTGCTCATGGTCAGCCAGAGGTTCTGGCAGTTGGAGTTCTCGAACACATTTTTTTTTTTTGCGTAAGCAATAGTCTCGATGGGGGAGGATGTAACAGGGTTACATTCGAGTCACATTTAGTTGGTGATGTACGTGAGTACACTACGGTTTTTGTCAGTATGGACCGGTTCGAAAGGGTTTGAACCATTGGTTATTTTAACCAATAAGGGCAGGAGTCCTTGGGGGATGGCGTGTCATCCATCCACGTGTTGGTATACAGGTGGTGTACACTACATTTTAGCTAGGTACGAATTTGGTAAGTTCTACTTAGTATTACATATAGTTTACATTAGTTTAAATTAATTTAGGCTAATTATATATTAAATATACATTCAGTTTACATTTTCACCCAACAACTGCAGACGCGCGACTTCGACCGGTCGCGCGTGTAGTGAGTGCTGTAGCGTAAAGGGATCCCTCCCTTTAGCTACACCCTTAGTAAGGGAGCCTTGCCTTTAAGGCGGTAGCGAAGGCTACTAGTAAACCAAACCGGGAATCTTGGCCCCGAGTAGAAGAGATCTCTCCTACTAAGCCCTTAATAAGGGCGTATCGGCTAAGTAGCGGCGAACGCCGCTTTAAGGAAAGTATTCCTCTGTGCGCTAGCCGTACCTTGCGTATACGCACCGGCTACAATTTGGTCGTTGACTCGCAGCGGGATTCTCCCGCTCGAAAGCGTCAACGACGTCTCGGCATTCCTTTAGCAGTAGAGTCTCGGACTCCCACGAACTCCGTGAATGTGGGTGTGGTGGAGTGTACCACAAATTTGGTCACTTTTGGTCAAGGCAGTTGGTCGAATTTCAGATTGGTCTAAACAAGGGGGGCTTTTTAGCCTATCAGATTCAAGGAGTGTCAAGAACGCAAGTTTTGGTGTGTCACCTGACATTGGGTATTTTACATAATTTTGTGTGGGTACATTAGGGACCATAGGGAGGTAGTATTATTGGTTAGTTGCGATTTTTCCAAGTAGAAGTCTTTTGGTTGCGGATTTTTCCAAGTAAAGGTTTTTGGTCTAGGAATAAGTGGAAAAAACCTCTTCTGGTCTTGGTCTACACCGCAGCAAGGGGTCGCCGTTATTCTTTTCACGTACACTAGTCGCCTCCGCCCTCCGCGGAGTGTTTGGGGGCAGAGGGTTGAATTATCCCCTCTCGCCTATTATACCCGGTCTGGACGCGCCGCACGCGCACTTTGGCCACCGGAAGTCCCTCGACGGGAGTACGATTTGGCGATCTCGACACTTTGACTCAAGTACGTTTGGAACGTGCTATTCACTGGATTGGTATTTACGTGGAGATATCGTTTGTGGAGTTTCACGGGCATATTGGGTCTTTACGTGGAAATATTGGCTCACTGTAACATTGGTTGGAGTTTAGACCGGTTTTGGTCTTCTCTCATATTGGTCAGGGGCTAGACCGGTTGATTGTTCTACCCTCTATTAATTCGTATTGGTCAGGTCTAGATCGTTTGGACGATCGACCTATTGGAATTTATCTTTTGGAAGTGTTTCTGGTCTGTACGTACCTGGGGTGAAGAGTTCCGCCCTAGGTACACCTAGCCAGCACGGTCTCCGATATTCAAGACAGAATCAGATCAATCTGCGATCCCGATCCACCGAGTGTGTAACTAGCCCATTCCATCGGGTACACAAGGTGAGATGAACTTAAGTAAATCGGACCAAGTGTCTTTGGATGATGACCGGTCGTCTGCCAGCAGCGGACGATCGGACCAGATTTCGAATGGAGGTCCGCGGGGTACCCCCCCCGTAAGTTGGAAGGCTGGGCACGATGGTGGTGGTCAGGTTGTCGATACAAATGTATTCGATTTCGAACTTGACTCCACCACAATGGTGCGCGTGCCCGGATCACTTGGTGATCGTGGATATCACCGCGAGGTGTCATCAAAGATTGAATCTGAAGATTTGAATTTGGAATCGTGCTGGAGAGGGCGTAAGGATAGGCAATCACCTTACGTCTTCGTTCTCGATAAAGATGGCGATGTCCGGTCTGGCCTGGTGGAAGACCAGATCGGGGTTAATAATTTTTTTCCTCCCCAAAAGGCTCCACCGCAGCCGATGGGGACTATAGCAAGTCCTGCTTTAGTCCCGGAAAGGATCAGGACCAAGGTCCTGATCCTATGTATGTGCATAAAAAAGTTGATGGAAAATTAAAAGACGAAAAATACTTGGAGGCTGATCAGAACGACCAGACCAACCTCCCCAAGGTTCCCAAGGTCCCCAAGATTCCCAAGAAAGGGTTGGGAATGCCGGCCGACGAAGACGACCTCGAAGAAAAGTCGCAGGTCGGAGATGGAGGCATGACTGAAGAAGACCTAAACAAGATGTATTACATTTTTGAGCTGAAACGATTTGTTTGCTTTGACGTGGTCTTTCGGGTGTTGAACCTCCAGATCCCCGACCATCTTCTCGGTCCCACTACCGAGCCGATCCAGAGTGATCGCCCATTACTGTTGGTGAAGAACTTGGTGGCGATGTTGGCGGAGGTTGGCATTAAAATGCACAACCCCGCCGATGTCCAAAAACTATTTGAATTTGAGACTTGGAGGCTGAAATCGTCGATGTCGACCTTCCACGACCATTTGGTCCCACTGGTGGGGGCGGTTCGCCGCCCAACTCCCACCGCAGCAGTGAAGGTCGCTGAAGCCTCCACAGCGCTTGCCGACATTGGTTCTGATGACGAATCGGTTTATCAGTCTTCACCGGCCTCTAACAGCTCATCAGAGTTGGAGACTGGTGTCGAGCGGATGACCATGGGGGTGGACCATGCCCAGCCGGAACAAAAAAAGGACGTACGGCAGCAAAGGTCTGCTTGCCAGTCGGGGATCCAGTGACCCCCACAGGCCTCAGTTCCGAAAAAGGAGGGTATCAACACGTTGACCATGACTCCGGCTAACGTCCAAGCCATGTTTGAGACGATGATGGAGCGTTTCATGGAAGACCGGGTTAGACCACCTCTGCGCCCACATGGCCAAGACCGGTCTACCCAGCAAAGTGCCAATGTTTGCCGAGATGTGGATATGGAATCGGTAACATCTGTGGACAAGCCCACTCGAAGTGATAAGCAAGTCGGCAAAGGGAAGCGCAAGCCGCAACCGGCCAGACCGCGTAGACCAAGCAAGACAAGTAACTGTGAAATGGAGTCAGACGGCGGTTACAATATTGCCCTTCAAACTCTGCACATAGCTGGTCCCAGTCAGACCGGACATCCCGACCTAACTGTTGGACACCCTACATGTGCTTGACAACCTCTAGCACTGACTACAGTTAGGTCGGGATGTCCGGTCTGACTGGGACCAGCTATGTGCAGAGTTTGAAGGGCAATATTGTAACTCCGGATTTTCGAGTGCCCGCAAGTATCACCATATGCAGAAGCGGAGCGACGATACACCGATCGAATATTTGCATCGGTTGAACGTTGCTGCACTTCGTGCCGGAATAACAATTAAAGAGAATAACCCGCCGAACGGTGCTGGTCTGGAACATGTGGGTCACTACATTAGTACCCTGGACGATCAAGAACTGGCGGAACAGCTTACTCTGCTCAGTCTTAGGGACGCGGGTGAAGTTGAACAGAATCTACGGACGCTACAGCAGTCGCGTAGCATGAGGGCGAAGAGTGCTGGTGGATCAGGTCGCTACCGATCGAAGACCCAGTCCCAGACCGATCCGGTCAAGAGACCCTGGACCAGACCGACCCGAGCGGTCAAGGCGATCGTGGCCGAAGCCAGCACGGGATAGGAAGGGGAAAGTGGAATTCAATCCAGCCAGGAGTCATCGGATGAAGACCAGTATCGTTACGTCTATGTTGCGGGACCTGCCCCGAAGACCAGGTCGAAGTCCGACCAGGTAGACCGGAAGGGAAGGAACGGAAACAAGTCCGATCCGGACCGACCTCGTCAGAAGTACTCCCACTGTGGGTCGAGAAAACATGATGGTCCAAACTGCTGGAAGAAGATGGTGTGCAAGAAGTGCGAGAGACGCGGCCACCCGACTGACCACTGCCTTTTCGTATGCCAGTCATGTGGAGAGATCCACGAGGCCGGCCACTGCAAGATTGAAGAATTTTTTAACATGATACGCAAGTGGTACGTGCCGGACAAGCACGCGGGGATGCTGCCGCCGGACGCGGAAAAGATGTTAAACTAGAACGATCGCCAGGTTGGAATCTGGATCAAGCCGAGCGTTCTACGGTTCACATCTATGCATATGTCGGCAAGGAGGATAAGACCGACAATACACGTTCTATTCCAAATTGCGTCGACCGAGACCATCCGGTATACAGTCTGACGACCGATGAGTACTCCCGGACCAAGGTGGTTATGCAGTTGGACTTGCTGCCTGGAGAATCCCGCGGATACTGGAAGTATCACGCGCCTGATAAATCCTTCAAGCAGGCGAAAGCCTGTGGCAAGATTAATAACCAGAAAGCGACGATGTTGTTCGACTCTGGAGCTGAAGTCTCGATAATCGACTCCGCCTTTTCTCGTAAGGTCGGATGTCGTATAAACGATACCCAGGGACAAGAATGCGTCGGGATCGGTGAAAACTCTTATATGACCGAAGGAAGAACGCGTGTGAAAATTACTTTGTCGGGATCGCTAGTCTACTTTTTCAGCGCTTGGTTGGCAAGTTGGCTGGTCATGACGCTTTACTAGGTATGGATTTCATGGTCCCAGCTCGTATTCGCCTAGACCTTTTACATGGAGTGCTTACACTCCCGGATGAGGTCCAGGTCCAGTTGGCTGGTCGAAGACCTCTGTATGGTTCGTATACCGATCTGGTCTGGTGGGACCAAGACCTCACTATCCCAGTCGGTCGGTCTGCCGATACTCCGGTCGAGAAAGGTTTTCGTTCGAGGAAGTTATGTTTGACCAGGGGCGATCGGTGGGTCCCGACCTTCGTAAAGAGTGCTGGTCGACGTGATTTTGTCCGTGTTACCAATATTGGTGACAAGCCGCTGACACTGGACAATAACACTATTGTCGGTATGTGGTTAGCAGAAGGGAAGGTACCAAGGAAGATGGGGTTCGTCTCGATTGGATCGAGGCGGTATGTCTAGTGGCAAAACCTGGCGTACCAATCGACCACCGATCTTATCAGCGATGATGGGTCGGTGGAAGAGGATACCTCACCGTTAGTGGAAAGACCAAGTTATGTCACCCCAAAAAAGATGTTGGTACGAAGAAAGGCGCCGCAGTCACCAGGAACGGTGGACCATCAAGTAGACGAGCCAAGGTTAGTCAACGTGGTGTCAGCACAAGACCAGGCGACAGCGGAGCAAGAAACGGAAGAAGGGGAACATGAAATTGCTAGGTCGGACCATGACGGTATTCCTAATCAGACCGATATCAGTGAAGGAAAGTCCGTTGATCAAGACCAGGGGCGTTCAGCCGGTCCAGATGGTCTAGGTGATATCGCCCCAGAAGACGAACAAGTCTATATACATGAAGGAGGGGAACAGTACATTCAGGAGCTGGAAAGCCAAATGACAGTCCTCCCTGAAGTGTCTGCCGACTCTCCCGAAGTTACAATGGATGATTTACAAGTGGGTGATCAAGACCTTAACAGTCCAGACCAGATCGAGCAGTTGAAGAATATCATATGGAAGAAAAGACATCTGCTGATCGGAAAGGGCAACGCCTTACCACCTGCCGCCCGTGGTGCGATTTGCGATATTGACGTTGGAGATGCCAAGCCGATTGCCCAGCGATGTCGACGCGTGGCGCCACAGTACCGTGAAAAGCTTTCTGATCTCATTAAAGGACTGTTGGTCACCAAGATTATTAGACCGTCGACCTCGCCATGGGTCTCGCCGATCGTAATTGTTATCAAGAAGAACGGCGTCGACATTAGGTTGTGCATCGACTATCGGCTGGTAAATCGGTTGACTAAACTCATGGTGTACCCGATGCCTCTGATTAATGATCTGTTGGAAGACCTCGACAAGACCTTGTGGTATTGTTCGCTAGATATGGCAAGTGGATTTTGGGTGGTCTCGATGACTGATCGAGCCCGTGATATTTCCGCATTTGTGACGCCGTTTGGTCTTTTCGAGTGGAACCGTATGCCGTTCGGTCTGAAGAACGCACCCCAGATCTATCAAAGGTTGATAGAAAACGCACTGTACGGACACTTCAAAATCAAGACCGATTGGGACCCTGCCGAAAGTTATGATGTGTTTACAGAGGGTGAATCCGATCGGGAAAGAAGACCGTCCGTTCTAGGGAGGCGGTCGTACATCTACGACATTCTGATACCTACCTCGTAATGGAACGATCTGTGCGAAAAGGTTGAACGATTGTTGGAGACATGCGACCGCTGGAACCTATCTATCAGTGCCGTGAAAAGTTTTTGGGGTATGTCCAAGGTCGCCTATTTAGGCCATATGGTCTCGAACAATGGTCTAGAGTCTAATCCCAAGGACCTGGATTCGCTGAGTAACCTCCCGTTCCCCATATCGCTGAAGGCAATGCAGTCCTTCCTGGGAAGCTTGAATTTTATAGCCGATTCATTGAAGACTTTGCTATCTACGCGGCTGTGCTGTACGAGCTCCGGGAAGTTGACTATCATATGTTGCGCGAAGGAGACCGGGAAATTTTACAGGAGGGCGCCGACTCTGGTCTTGCTGCAGTTTGTCCGCAAGTGGAGGCCGAAGATCATATGAAGCGTGCACAGTTTGCCTTTGGTATGTTGAAGGTTAAGATGGAGACGGCGCCGATTCTCAAGCATTTCACTCCCGAAAAAGTGCCGACCATTATCGTATATGCCAGTAAGTGGGCTATCTCGGCCACTTTAGTGCAAGATCACGATGGTGTGTATCATCCAGTCACGTTTACGAGCATGACGGTAAAAACAAATGAAGTGAACTATGGAATTGTCGAGAAAGAAGTTCTGGCGCTGCTACGAATTCTGGATGTGTGTTACAACCTGCTGGTCGGCCGACCTATAAAGGTCCTGTCAAGACGGTCTACTTTGGCCTGGGTATTATCAGCCAATGGGATGGACGGACGTCTAGGCAGATGGTCGGTGGTCTTGTCGCAGTGGAACCTAGAGGTCGTTAAGTGCACCGGGGGCGAGGAAGAGATATGGGGCACATTAGCTGCCAGTATCACCCCTCGGTCTGAAGTGGACGAGGCATTGATAGCGATTGCCCCGAGGAAGCAACCTCGGCAGTCAGTTTCGAGACCGCCAACGACCGTCGACCATGATGAAGAGCTCTTGGTCTTAAGTTTTGACGGATCGGCAAGCGTGAAGAAGAATGTCGGCGCCTATAGTGCCATATTGTGGAAGTTGCCACAATGGTCTATAGTTGCAGCCGCTGCCGATTTCACGCCGGATATTACTGTTAACGAGGCGGAGTACCGAGGTCTACTTCTATGTCTGGACCTGCTGTCGTCGCAAGAGAAGGGGCGAGTCATCATATGTGGTGACTCCAACATAGTGATCAGGCAGATCACCGGAGAGATCGACTGCAAGGCTCCACGGCTGAGGTCGTTAAATGATCGAGTAAAGAAGGCATTGAAGGACCACCCCAACCACGAGCTATTGCACGTGAAACGGGACTGGAACAGAAGCGCCGACTACCTCGCGACCAAGGCCATGCAAGACCAGACCGGGGCTATGATCACCGAGAAGGCCGTTCTGGATGAATTGGTGAATATAAACAGGCTCCCAGAGGTGATCGGACCCAAGAACGCCCCAGTCCAGGTTCATGTGATGGTCGCGACTAGATCGAAAGCTCAGAAGTCTCGACGACCGTTCCCGAAGGAAAGTTTGAACGAATATACAGTGCAACAGTTAAGGATGGAACGGATCCTCAAGGCGCAGGACGAAGAAGAATGGATTATGAAACTGAAGACATACCTGCGTGGTGAACTGTCCAAGTTGACGAACGATCAAGCGAAAGAGTGCATCAAGATCGCGGATAGCTACGAAGTGGATGATAATGGAATATTGTATTACTGCCGCGATGCCTACCAAGGCAGTGCAGACCGGGACCGATTGGCGAAATTAGTGATACCCGAGTTGCTGCAGCCGGATTTCCTTCATCACTATCACGTGAGTCTAGAAGGAGGACATCATGGTATATGCAGGACCTATCACAAGATCAGGTCCCACTTCCACTGGAGAGGTCTTTTCCGCAGTGTGCAGAAATATGTGGGCTGTCGCACGGATTGCGAGACCGGAAAGTGTAGACCGGTAATCAAGGGGCGATCGCCCGGAAATATCGAAGCTACCTACCCTTTCCAGGTCATAGCTATGGACCACATACCGTCACTGCCTAGATCGACGCGCGGCAACACTGAGCTGCTGATCTGGGTAGACCTGTTCACTGGTCTAGTTATCGCGAAGGCAAGTGCATCTCGGTCTGCGGAGCAGATCGCCCAGAGCTACGAAGAATGTGTGTTCAGAAGATTCGGCGCCAGCGAGGTCATCAGGCACGATCGGGAACCCGTTTTTATGGCCGAGGTGTTCCGGTCATTCAATAACATGCTGGGCCAGAAACAGAGTGCGACGAGGCATATCGTCCGCAAGCAAATGGATCGGCGGAACGCATGGTGCAGACCATAACGAGGGCGATCAAGATGTACGTTGCTGACCCAGACCAGCGAGATTGGGACGAGTATGCAGAAAGGCTGGTGTTTGCACTCAACTCGTCGACCGATCGGGTCCGAGGAGAAACGCCTTTTTATTTGACATATGGATGGGACCCTCGTTCGACACTGGAAGCTGCGATACCTATCGGTTGCACCCGGACCCGCTGTCGCGATGCTCGACGCTGGCGCATGCAGGTCCAGAAACACTACCAGCATGCAAAAGAAATCGTCAACGAAAAGCTGCGTTAGGACACACAAGACCGGGCAGACCGGACCAATGACCAGTTCCGACCCCACGGTATAGAACCAGGGGCGAGGGTATGGCTATACCTAGACCGAGTGAAAGAGGGCTATGCGAAGAAGCTGGATCACATGTGGCACGTCCCTTTCCGTGTTGCAGAGCTGATCGGTGAGCACGCTGCCCGTCTAGTAACAACTGGTACAGATTACAAGGTCTTCCAGATCGTGCATGTGTCCAAGTTGAATCTGGTCCGAGAATTTCCTGATCGACCCAAAACTCCCTGTCTGGTAGACGAAGAAAAAAGATTTGATTTCGATGAAGCGTTACTGCCGGAGGACAGTTGGGAACGACCATTAGAGGAAGACGAGTTTGAAGTGGAGAAGGTCTTAGATGTTCGGTCGACCAAGAAGACCAGGTTCGGTCGGACTCACCGAGAGTACCTGGTCCGATGGAAGGACCATGATGAATCAACTTGGGTCGACGAGCTCGACTTGAATTGTGGGGCTCTTCTACGAGAGTTCGAACGAGAACGAGTCAGTCGTAATCGCTTCGCAGTGATGCAGACTCATGAATACCAAGACCAAGACACGCAGTAGCATCGGTCGGTCTAGACCGGTGTGAAGATGTGGAAGGTCCGGAGTTGATGTGAAATTGTGATGAACTGTGACGAATTGGAGAAGCGGAATGACGAATGTGATGACTATTTTTTGTGATGGGGGTGGAACTGTTTACGATAACGTGTTCGGTGCAACTATGGAGAGAGTGGTAAAATTAGTTCAAGTGATTTGACGATCGGACATATGAAAAAGAAATGATGACATGTATTACGAGTTATCTGGTCGACTACCTGCGACTTCACTTGCTATCGCCCCACAGACGGCCGATGACCATCGACGGATGATTTTCCACTTGATCCTGAAACTGGTTACGCCAGGGGTCCTTCCGGTCAAGCTGGACCAAAGCATCCTTGAGGTCCGCGACCGGCTCAGCGCGATCAAGACTGGGGTACCATATGCCGTCGTCGGCCAGCAGTCTGGTCTTCTCAACGCGACGCCTCAGCATGTGGAGGAACACCGGGTACAAGAAATACGTCGACGTCACTCGCGGCTCGCATCCCGTCTAAAATGTACTGGCACAGGTACTGCCAAGCCTCGCCCGCCCGAATTCGACGTCGCTAGCGCTTGCTCTGGAACGTCGCCAGGCCCGGATCTTGTCGCACCCGGTCGGGGGAAGCATCAAGTAGTGGGACGCTTCCCAAATTGCTTGGTCGTGGATCTTGTTGAATTTTTCACCCGGCCTAGCAAAGTGCCGATCCACGGAGTCAAGTGGAACACAAGTCCTATCTTGGGGTGTTCGAAAATTTTCCATGGCTCATCGCCGTATAGGCGGGAGATCTGCGCCGACGTAATCAAGTCCGCCCTCCATGCAGACGCGGCAGGGGTTTTCTTGGCCAGTGGAAAAAGCCAGGGGTCCGGGCGGGAGAAAGACTGGGCCAGAAGCTGCTTGGTCAGGGTAGACCGGCGCAAACAGCCGATTTGCCCCGACGACCACGCAAAGTGATTTCAAACGTCCGCGGCGGAAGGGATCTGTTGTCAACCTCCATGTTCTTCAGTAGAGCGTACTTGTGAAGCTCGGATGTCCCGGGGAGAACCGAAGGCGCCGGCTTTGCTGATGTCGATACTGGTGTGGCGTCACTTGGAAAACCGGTCTTCTGTTCTGACCCCAATGTCGACGCCACTTGGATGAAACTTTCACGTAAATTCGTTCGTGACTTGGACTGGATGGCGACCATAAACTCGGGATCGCAGGACCCTTCGCTGGAGTCCTCCTCGGACGAGACCCCTGTGTGCTTGTTGCGATTTGCAGTACGGCGCGAGGGCGCTCGACTTTCCGAGGGGATGTAGATTTCGCCCGTGTCCGAGTCCGAGTCCATAAGAAGCGCCTGTGTCTTGACTCGCTTATGAGGCACTGCACGCTTCCCCCCGAGTCCGGGTCCACGCGCAGTGCCCCGCGCCCTCGAGCTACCCGGCGCGTCCGCGCGCTTCTTCGATTTTTGTGCAATTTCGGGCTGCTGAATATCAGCCAATGAACGATGTCGGTCTTGGTCCTGCTGCAAGCGGTCTTGGTCTTGCTCCGAGGCGACTAAGGTTGCCGACGCAGACCAATCTATGCTGGAGGAATCAGCCGAACACGGATGCAGCAAGTTCATCAAGCGCTGGCGGCACTGGTCTAGTGCCACCTGACGACGACCCGACTTTAGCGTCCAAGCGTCTGACTTGTCTTGATAAGACCGGAACTTCCCGGTCTGGTCTTGAATTGAAATCTGAAGCTCGGCAATGCGTCGCGAGAAGTTGTCGCCTTGCATGCGCAGTGAGGTCGCGTCAAGCTGTCCGTCCAGCTGCTGCCGGCGAACAAGTGCAAGTTTATCCCGGAGATGGGACTGATGAGCCTCCAGACGGGACAGATCATGACGCGCGCTTACCATCTCCTCTAAAATTGGTCGAAGCTGGTCAACATGATCGTCGGACTGCCTATCGGCATCAAGCAAGACACCTATTGCCTTGACGACGCTGGGAGGGATGATAGCTGAAGACAAACGAGGGTCAAGACAAGTGCAAGACGAAGACCAAAGATGCGCACCTCGTGTTGCCTGATGGGCCACCTGGGTCCTGAGACGCATGTTTTCTGCAAGCACATCCTGAATCTGCGTGTCAGCTTCAGTCTGACGCCCTTCCGATGTTTGAAGTGCATGAGAGTTACGTGGGCTGTCAGACCGAGCCGACCGGACAGGCGAAGCAAGGTGGGGCGACTCGGCGCATAGAGTGTCTGCAAGAACAACAAGAACGAGCGTCAAAGGGAAGCATAAGAAGATCAAGTGCAGTAAAGGCAGTACCTGACGCAGGTGTCGAAGATGTTTGGTCCATGGGGAAGAAGTGTGAGTGACCAAGGTCCAGTTGGTCGAGTGATGGGTGAGTCAGACCGTTATCGTTGTGCGACACGGTAGGACTCAGGGGCGGCTGTGGTGGAGTGTACCACAAATTTGGTCACTTTTGGTCAAGGCAGTTGGTCGAATTTCAGATTGGTCTAAACAAGGGGGGCTTTTTAGCCTATCAGATTCAAGAAGTATCAAGAACGCCGGTCTTGGGTGAGTCACCCGACATTAGGTATTTTACATAATTTGGTGTGGGTACATTAGGGATCATAGGGAGGTAGTATTATTGGTTAGTTGTGGTTTTTCCAAGTAAGAGTCTTTTGGTTACGGATTTTTCCCAGTAAAGGTTTTTGGTCTAGGAATAAGTGGAAAAAACTCTTCTGGTCTTGGTCTACACCGCAGCAAGGGGCCGCCGTTATTCTTTTCACGTACACTAGTCGCCTCCGCCCGCCGCGGAGTGTTTGGGAGCAGAGGGTTGAATTATCCCCTCTCGTCTATTATACCCGGTCTGGACGCGCCGCACGCGCACTTTGGCCACCGGAAGTCCCTCGACAGGAGTACGATTTGGCGATCTCGACACTTTGACTCAAGTACGTTTGGAACGTGCTATTCACTGGATTGGTATTTACGTGGAGATATCGTTTGTGGAGTTTCACGGGCATATTGGGTCTTTACGTGGACATATTGGCTTATTGTAACATTGGTTGGAGTTTAAACCGGTTTTGGTCTTCTCTCATATTGGTCAGGGGCTATACCGGTTGATTGGTCTACCCTCTATTAATTCGTATTGGTCAGGTCTAGATCGTTTGGACGATCGACCTATTGGAATTTATCTTTTGGAAGTGTTTCTGGTCTGTACGTACCTGGGGTGAAGAGTTCCGCCCTAGGTACACCTAGCCAGCACGGTCTCCGATATTCAAGACAGAATCAGATCAATCTGCGATCCCGATCCACCGAGTGTGTAACTAGCCCATTCCATCGGGTACGCAAGGTGAGATGAACTGAAGTGAATCGGACCAAGTGTCTTTGGATGATTACCGTTCGTCTGCCAGCAGCGGACGATCGGACCAGATTTCGAATGGAGGTCCGCGGGGTACCCCCCCGTAAGTTGGAAGGCTGGGCACGATGGTGGTGGTCAGGTTGTCGATACAAATGTATTCGATTTCGAACTTGACTCCACCACATGGGTAACCCTTCCACTTCACTAGATACTGGGTTTCACCCCGATGATGGCGTAGAGCTATCAGACGCTCTTCATGGTAATGTGGAATCCCCTCCGAATCGAGAACTGGGGGAGATGGTCGCGGAATTGCGACGTGAGTTTCACGAGCGCTGTGATCGATACAGCCGTCGCATCCTGGAAATACAGGATGGAATCTACGATGAGATGGGTGCGATTGACCGCGTCGAGAAGCGGCTTGACTCTCTCGAGTTTGCCCTTGACGGATTTAGCCGTCTTGAGGGACGATTTGAAGTTTCCGTTTTGGAGCTTCGTGGTCGCATTTTGACCCTGCCGGAGATGTTCCTCCGACCTGCCGCGCCTTACGGCTATCCGCATTCTCAACCTCATCCAAGATGGGACCCGCCTCCGGGTCCTGGTATGGCTTAAGCATACCCACATAGAATATTGGATTCGTACGCATAGCCTTCGGAATATCCAAGGTGTACGCCAAGCCCTTTCGGGCTAGCACCTTGAAAGGACCCACAAACCTGGGGCGCAGTTTGTTTCTTACCACATTAGAAACTGCATGTGTAGGAATATTTTTAGCGTTTAATAAAACACTTTCTACTACTTTATACACCGTTTTGTTACGCCGGCCCTTGCGGTCGGCCTGTTCCTTTTGCTTGTCTTGGATTTCCTCCATGGCATCGCAAACGTGTTGTAAGACACTAAGGCGCGTCGATAAAAACTTATCGATGTGCTTTCGCACAGATACAGGGATGGCATCGGGTAATTCTCCCCCCACAATCCCTGGGCCGCACACACGTGGCGTCAACGGAACCCTCGGATTCACTAATCCGTTCACGTAAGACGGGGTAAACCCCGTAGATGCATGAACCGAATTGCTTATAGCAAATTCGGACATCGGAAGCATCTCACTCCAATTCTTTGGAGAATCCGGACATAAACTCCGGATAATATCCTCAACAACTCGATTGACGCGTTCCATCTGACCGTCCGTCTGCGGATGATCCGCAGTGGACATGAGGAGCTTGGTGCCCGGCACCTTAAACAACGCTCCCCAAAATTGTCCCGTAAAACGGGGATCCCGATCCGATATAAGGGAATCCGGTAGACCATGCTGTCAAAAGACACGGTCAAGGAACACTTTCGCTGTTCCTTGTCCATCAATGGACTCTGGAACCGCTGCCAGGTGAGTCATCTTGCTCAAATGGTCTACAAAGACCAAAATGCCGGTGTTACCGGCCTTATCCTTCGGAAAACCGAAGATAAAATCCATACTAATGGATTTCGAACACTCCGTTGGAACCGATAAGCTCGCCAAAGGCGCAGCTGAACTTGCAGAGGGTTTAACCCTCTGACACGTCTCACAGGTGCGTATATACGCACCGACCCACTTATACATATTGGGCCACCAATACAAAGCGCTTAAAGCGCTGTAGGTCTTATCCCGACCTAAATGACCCCCGGTAGGGGCGTCATGTGCCTCAAAGAGGACTCTATACTTCAGTTCCTCATTATGAGGAACTACCACCCGCGGAGTGCCCTCCGCGCTCGTGCTATAAAATAGCAGACCGTCACAGTACCTGTAACGGTGTAAATGAGCTTTAGCTCGACTTGACAGGGTTGGATCAGACGATCCAAGACCCTTTTCACCAAACGCGCTGATAACGCCGTACATTGTGGGTCTTTATCATACGCCTAGCGTATGAGATCCACCACAGAAGTGGTGACGAATGTCGCGTGAGCGAGCTCGTAATCGGGACGACGCGACAACGCGTCTGCAAGCACGTTCTGCTTGACAGGTTTATACTTAACCTCAAAGTTGTAATCCGCAATGAAGGAGAGCCAACGGGCCATCCGTTGCGAGAGGTGAGGCGACTTTGTCGCTGTCCGTAAGGACGCGTGGTCAGTATAAACCACGAACGGCTTTGAGCCGAGTAGGTGAACCCTAAATTTGACAAGAGCATACTTCATTGCAAGTAGCTCCTTGTATTGAACGGGATAATTTCGTTCCGCAGCTTTGAGCTGCCTCGACTCAAACGCAATTACGCGTTCCTTTCCTGCATATTCTGCTTGTAACAAAGCACATCCAATTGCGAAATCGGAGGCGCCGCAGACGACACTAAATGGTTTCCCAGAATCTGGGAGAGCAAGAACGGGAGCTTTTAACAAGCTCCCCTTTACCGTTTCGAAAGCGTTTTGGTGTTTGGTTTCCCAACACCAATCAACGTCCTTCTTAAGAAGGTCGGTTAATGGCTTCGCCATTTCAGCGTAGTTCTCGCTGTACTTGTGGAGATAGTTGGCTAATCCAAGCCACTTCCGTAAATCTCCAAGATTTACAGGCGAAGGCCACTCCACAATGGCTTTCACCTTCGCGGGATCCGCCCGCACTCCATCCTTACCGATGAAGCATCCGAGGAAAGGAATTTCCTCAGCACCAAATATACATTTGGATGCGTTCGCATATAACTTATGCTCTCGCATATATTCGAGCACCGCTCGAAGGTGTATCAGATGCGTCTGAACATCAGACGAGTCGCCTTCCGCACGACTATGAACGAATATATCGTCGAAGTACTTCTGAGCGTACTTTCTATGAGGGAGGAAGAGTTGAGTCACCAAGCGATTGAAAGTCGCTGGTGCATTTGAAAGCCCCTGTGGCATAACAAGCCACTCCCATAGCATGCCACTAGGCGTGATGACCGCTGTAAGCGGAATATCGGACGCTCGCATGAGCACCTGATAATACCCGTCCACCAAATCTAAGGCACTATACACAGTACAGCCCGCCATATTGTTCTGGAGGACATCCTTCCGAGGAATCGGAGTTTGCATTGGTACAGTAGCTGCATTCAGCTTATTGTACGCATGCACAATGCGCCACTTTCCGTTCGGTTTACGATAACAAAAAGTGGGAGAAGAATGGGGAGACTTGCTCTCCCGTACCATCCCTGCCTCTTCTTTCCTCTTGAAGAATGCGTCGATGACGTCGCATTGCTCCTTGGGGAGAGGCCACTGCCTAGTGACGCAGTATTTGGTTCCAGGAACCAAATCGATTTCATGTCGGACTCCCCGATCCGGTGGTAACCCCATCGGTGGGTTGTCACTAATGACATCTCCAAATTCCTTTAATAAGGAATGGTAAGGGTCCTCAGGATCCTCTAGGATCTTGAGGCCGCTTCGGGCATTCCATGGCTGTTTGATTTGCACCAAAACTGACTCGTCCATCGTGGATGAGGAGTTCAACTCCTCTTCCGGGCGCAACAAGACGATCTCGTCGACTTCACCTGCTTTTACAGCAGTCTCAAAATCGTTGGAGGACATCTCCTCTAACGTCAACAGTTCGCCTACCCCAGGCAACAGTTCCAGGATTACTCCTTCCGTAACAACACCTGTCACGCTATTCAGCATCCAATAGGACTGCTTACTACTGGCCTCGGGACTCTTCCCGGGACCCAGATGGGGGGAGTCAAACGCCCCATCTATTGGAAGCGCATCGCGCCTATCCACAGAGGTCTTTACCTCTACCACCGGTGACTCGCCGGTCTCACCTAATACGGCGTGGTCGGAATCAATTACGACCTGCGAAAGAGACGAACTTCGGGTATCTTCGCTTGGAAACGACTCGCGCTTAACCACAGGGGTCTCTACCCCTACCACTGGAGTCGCCTTATAGGAATACACCTCTGCCAATGGCGACTCACCAGTCTCGCCTAACATGGCGTGGTCGGGAACCCCGACCTGCAGAAGAGATAAACCTCGTTTCACTTCTGTAGGAAGCGCCTCGCGCTTATCCTCAAAGTAATCCACCTCTACCACTGGCGACTCACCAGTCTCGCTGTCACGGCGTGGGGATTAACCGCCGAATCTCCCTCGTTAAGGAACTCTTCCTTAACGCCATTGGGAATGATCATTTCAGACTTCCTAATCTCTGGCATCTCTCGCCAGAATCGCTTTTGCGATCGAGCCAAGGTGGGTTCATGACTCGCCAATGCTTCACCCGATCGCGGGTGCGTTGATCCAATGGACAAACTTCCAGTCTATCCATGGCTCGTTGCGTTCCAGCCACTTCATGCCCAGAATGAGGTCATACCTCGAGTCCAAATCCAGGACTAGGCAACGTTCTAAGCAGTCGAATTCTGTAAACTTCATCTTAAGGTCAATTGAGACCTTGGGTACAGAAACAGGTACGCCCGTCGCTAGACGTCCGTGACAACGTCACGAGAACGTGCCTCTAGGGCCTCGGCATACAGCCGACTCTTCTCCACAGAAGCCCGTCTGACATAATTTTCAGACGCTCCAGAGTCTATCAAGACTCTCCAAGGCTTATCAAAGCCTTTAACGTACGCAAGGACGACCAGCAAACCTGGCCGGTACACCAACTCGGTGCTAGAAAGCACCGTTTCCCTCGGGCATTTGTGCTATCGTCCCTTACCCTGGAGATTAACAGCACTGAGGGATCCCCCAGTAGGGCGCCCCGCACCTACTGGGAACCGTCGTTTCCCGACGGCTTGGGCGTGGTCCTTTTACCCGCCCTCGGTCCCTTATAGCGAGTGTCTCGATGGGGGTTTCGCGGACATCTGTTCCGCCGATGATTCACACTTCCACACAGGAAGCATTTTAGCCGCCCACGCCGCTGCAACATTGCAAGGAGCTCCGCTTCGAAGTCATGCGGGAAGGAGTCAGAGTGACTCCTAGCGAGAGGTTTCTCTTCCGCTTCGACCTGACTAAGGTCCATGGGTTCGGGACCCACCTTTGAGGAATGAAAGTTCCTTTCGGCGTTAAACGCCATCTTAAACGCCTCCCCCAGGGATTGGGGTCGGAATAGTAAGATCTACGAATGTGGTGGCCCTTCTGTCAGGCCTCCCATGAACACGGGAATGGACACATCGTCCGAATACGCTTTCGCGTACATCCCTGCCAACAGGGTCTTCAGTTCTTGGACGTATGTCTCCAAGTCCCTAGTGCCCTGACGGCACCTCAAAAACGCAAGCTGATTCCGGAAAACCAGATCAGGCGTAGCGTACATGTCCATAAGCTTTCGCTTAAGGACTCCCCAGTTCGGGAACACGTTCGTGACCGAATCCGGACACGTAAACGCCCATGTACGGGCTCTGCCCGTATTATGGGTTAATGCAAGTCCCACTTGCAAGTGATCCTCGATCACATTCGCTGTGGCGAAAGCCGTTTCGACCTCGCGAAGCCACACATAAAGGTTATCACCTTTTTCACCGGTGAATTCCTTTATCTTAAAGGATAACGGAGGGCGCACCCCCGTAGACGTGGAGTGACTTACACGAAAACTCGCCTCATGGGCGATGAGGGCGTTCACCCTCTCACGCACGGTATTAAGACCCTGCTTCACCAGGCGGCGCATGCCATCCTGACCCAATATGGGTACCAGCCTCTTAAAGGCTTTTTGTTGGCAGGGGGTTATCTGACCCCAATCATCCTGGTCCATCCTTTGCAGAGGATGCCGTCTACCCAACACAGGTGTTGGATTGACTACAAGTGCTACCAGATGTCGCCGGTGCGTAAACGCACGGTGCGGCTAGCGCACAGAGGAAGACTTTCCTCAAGCGGCGATATGCCGCTACAAGCCGATACGCCCTGATCTAAGGGCTTAGTGTGAGATTGCTCTCTCACTCGGGGCCAAGATTCCTGAGTTTACTGTTAACCTACGCTAACGCCTTAGTCTAAGGCTTCCCTTAGTAGGGAGTAGCTAGGGGAGGTGCTCCCCTGCTACGACACTCACTGCACGCTCGACCGTTCCGGGTCGTGCGTCTAGCACGATATAGTGTAGATTGTAAACTGATTTATTTTTTAATATATAATTATACTAACTTAATGAACTAATGTAAACTATATGCAATACTAGGTAGAATTTACTTAATCCGTACCTGTGTACCAACACATGGCAGACTGCCACGCCTTCACCAAGGGCTCCCTCCCTGATTGGCGAAAACAGCCAATAGGTCCGAACCTTTCGGACCGGCCAATACTTGACCTTTACTGTTGTGTATTTACATACACTAACGTAACTAAATGTAACACCGTTACACAGACAATGATGGGCTAAACTTATTTTACATTGAAAACCTTTAATAATTTAGAAAAGAAAAAAATACAAAGTAAGAAGAAATACAAAGTATGAAAAAAACACAAAGAAGGTATGATAGGACTAGAAAAAATGGAAATAAGAAAACTAGTCAAAGGAAAGTACATTATAAATAGAAAAAAGAAAATAAACTGTTCATCGTGTAGATAGTGAGTTTATTGCTATCTGTGATGCGGCGAACAGGACTGATACTGATAACCATCAGCATTATACGAGAGATAGGGAGTAAACGGATGTTCGCCATGCGGAGCTGGTGTAGAGGGTTGATGTGGGCCATTCATATATTGGGGTTGATCACCATTCGGTAACCCAATAGCTGTCATTGATTTTCTTGATGGTGGACGACCATTGACATTTCCTTTATGACTGTGTGTTTGTCTTTGGGCCTCTATGGATGCGTCCTGGAAGGGTGATTCGTGGCATGTGCAGCATATTAACATAGTTTTCATAAATTCTTTCTTGGTCCTCTGGCTGCGTTCCCCCTCGTTCTTGTCCACATTATTTTCGTCCTTCTTTACGATGGAAAATCCTTCCAAATGAGCTTTGTTGCGCAGCGCCTCACGCGCTTCCTCCAGCGTGGAAAACTTCTGAAGGTCCTGACGGAAGAAATCAGCAAGATCTGCGGCGACTGCAGAGGTGGAAGCTGTAGGTTTCTGGGAAGATCTACGGATGCTTCCTCTTCCTCATCTTCGGTGTCACTCAAGTCATCCTCCGGGCACGGATTAGCCATTTCAAAGTCCTTGAAGATCTGCCCGACATTCTCCTCCGCATGAACGTCGAAGTCTTGATCGTCGTGAATATCATCAGGTTGGCGTTTCCGTCTTGCTGCAACTCCGCTCAGTCAATCCAGCTAACACCTGTTATCAAACCCATCTGAAATATTAACAACTTACCTGGCAAACTCCAGCCGTCGACCGCGCACAAAAGTCCCGAAAAAGTAAAAGTATATCCTTTTTGGTACTTTACCGTAGTCGCCGCTTCCCTTGATGCCGGTTAGTCTTTGGCTGGCTGCCGTTTAGCGCGTCCCATTGTGGGTAAACATCTCGACGCATCTACTCATGTAGTTCAGTACATGTAGGGATAGAATAACGGCCCCGTGAAGCACTATCTCTTCTGGCGTCAGCCAAAGAGTTTACAGGATGCAGAATCCAGGAATATTTTATGGTACGAGCATTCGTGGTAGCAATTGAACAGAGAAGTGGTCCTCAACCATAACGCGCACCAAAAAAGTTGCCGCACGGGTACACCGTCGACACCGGTATTTTTACCGGCATACTGAAGCGAATTTGCATGTATTCTTTGCTGTTGAAAGGGTCTATTACCGGTAAAAAATCTGGTTTTGGTTGAGGAAAGGTGAAAACAATAGTAACGGTATCTAATTGTTGTTGCCTTTATTTAACCAAAAAGATGATAACGTCGTCGTATTACGTACTCTTTAACCTCACTATAGGCTTAGATTTAGCAAAGATTTTGTGACCTAAATACCTTAATATATTCACTCTGCTTATTGTCATCTACTGATCAAGTGTCCATTTATCTTCATGTTATGAGTTCAAGCCCCACTGACTCTGCCTTCTTTGTTCGCGACTCCGCATGCGCCATGGATTCCGCCACACAAGTCTTATCAACAAGTTTGACGGCATGAATTTTCACACATGAAATTTAGGATGCGTATGATGTTGAAAGTACATGGCCTATGGGAAGTCACGAGCGGGAAAATCAAGCCCGAGCAACTCTCCAACGAGCTCGAAAAGACTACCTTCAAGCGAAAGACTGTTAACGCACTATGCCTAGGGAAAGTGTTAAAGAACCTGTACAAACTGGTTTAAAAGCAGTATATAGTTTAATTCCAATTGGACGTGGTCATAAATGTATCGGGATTCGAACCCAAGACCCTCGGATTAAAAGTCCGGTGCTCTACCAATTGAGCTATACATTTATATTTAAAAAAAATAATTAAAAATAAATTTTTTTAAATAATAAAAAAAATTGATTTAAAAAAAAGATATTTTTAAGAAAAAATTAATCATTGGCTGGATATCACGTGTCTCGCTTTGGATGGTCACAACTATTGCTGGTTTGTTCGGCAGCGGATGTGTAGATGTTTGGTGAAGACTCGACGGACACTTTGAGGAGAGAAGCTTGGCGAAAAAGCTCATTCTTCGTCGAATGTTTTTTACGACTAGGATGAATGAAGGCGATGATGTTTTAGAACATATCAACTAAGTCAACACTGGCGGAGAATCATGGCGCAATTGGCGCTTCCATCAGCAAAGACGACCTGGTAATCATGCTTTATATAAGTCCCTGTGATCCCTCCCAGTTCCATATCAAGGGACTCGATTTGTATCGGGTACGTTTGTTGTAAAACGGATGAAACGACTGGTAAGGATACCCAGTGATCGTATCCGGGCGACAGAGCGACTCTTCAAGGCGTCGCGATCCTCTACATGTAAAGGTAAGGATCTCCAGGTCCGGTAGGAGCTTTTTGTTTCTTTTGCATTCTGAAATATACCAACTCTCCCACTTTTCCTCCGATTTCCTCTCTCTATCAGTGTACTCCGTACCCTTTCCAACAGGGTTATGAGCCCAAGACCCTTGGCGCACGGTCAGAATTAAAATCAATGACGACCACAGAAGAACCGAAGGCTACCCATTGGCTGGGATGGAAAGGACTGGCGGGACTACAAGTGGAACATGCGGGCCGTCTTTCGCGAGCATGACCTTCTCGCGATTGTTGAGGGAACGACCAGCGAGAGTCGCTCACGACGGACGAACAAGGCGACTACGATAAGTACCAGTACAAGCTCATGTCCATGATCGGATCGACGCTGCCGCCCCATCGGCTCCAGAAAATCGACACGCTCGACACGGGCACAGAGATGTGGGCGGCGCTATGCGAGATCTACGAGCAATGCAGGAACCCGATCATGCGTGCCAGCGTAATTGAGCGGCTCAAGAAGAGCTGGTGGCGGTGAGGTTTAAACCGGGTGGAGACATAGGCGTGCACCTTGCCAAGATGTTTCGGCTGAGGACAGAGATTGCTAGCTACTCCTATACTGTGCACGAGGTTGACAGGCGGCGATACCTGATCGATAGTCTGCCGCATCAGTTCGAGTATAACGCCCTTCGATCATCAGCCAACTACCGAGTGGAGAGAACTCACATGTCTGAAGAACTGCGAGAACTTATAATGGAAGCTGCCAAGCGAAAGTCAAGGCACCGCCCGCAACAAACCAAGTCGAACAATCAGTCAAGTGGCTCAGGGCGGCACGCGGCGGACAGCGTGGAGGGGGTGGAGGATTGGGTGGTGAAATTACAGGCACCGGGACTGGCGGGGGCAACTTCAGCGGAGCACTACGGAACCCAAGGGGCTGTCCGGTTAGAAACAACGGCCAAGGACAAGGAGGACAGGGGAACGGACAAGGAGGCGCCTGCGGCACCGGACGAGGAGGACCGCGGCGCCAGCAATCAATTTTACCCAGCTCGGTGGTGACGGCAGACAGTTGCGAGATTCAGCTGTGGCAGTTGAGCGTAGAGTCGCACTGGTTTAGTCATAGAGTTGCTGGGAGTGACGCTCGCTGGTCAAGGCGCCGGCAACAGGGATTGTGGTGAAGCGATTGGTCAGGTGACGGTGCGGGCCAGTGTTGCCTGTATACAGGCTCAAGTGTTCATGTGTTCGGCGATCTGAAGTACTTCATCAGCATGGAGAAAATCGACCCTGCTTCTGGAGTTCTTGAGTGTATGGGCGAAGCGGTTCATACTCAAGCTGCCGGAATTGGTACAGTGTGCCTGGTAACCGAAGTGGATGGGGAAGAAATTTGGACACTGTTCCACGACGTACTTTACGTGCCAAGCGCACGGTATGGTCTGATTTCGCCAGGATTTGCAACGCAGCAGGTCTTCGACCTCGAGTACAACAACAAGACCAAGGAGCTGTCACTGGTCAAGGATGGTCAGCGTGTGCTGCGCACGGCCCCGAATGATAACAACACGTGGGTGTTCGGGTGCGTGAGTCCAAGTGGTGTGCCAGCCGAGAGGATTGACGGTCGCATCATCGTGAACTTCACTGCCTAGGATGGTGTCGCCACGCAGCAGAGCTGACACAAGCGCATGGGGTACACGAAATGCCACTATCTTATGATCATGGTCGACAGGGGGGTCTTGAAGGGCATGCTCATGACGAGGCGCGCAGGGTTCGAGCAGTACGACGCTTGCCACATTGGCAAACAGAAGGCCAGCCGCCGGAAACAGAAGATTGAACGTGGGCTCGAGGCGCCAAACCAGATTATTTATGCTGATCTGATGTTCCTTAGCAAGAAAAATGGCACGCGGTTAAAGGCGATTCTCGTGATCATGGATGGGTGGAGTCATTATTTGACCACCCAATTGTTGACAAACAAGAAAAGCTCGACAGTGAATGCGCTCATGAAACAGTACTTACTCTGGACGGAAGCCACGCGGGGCGGAATATCAGTCGGATCGTGCAGCGCCGACTGGAAGGCGACGCCACGGCCGGATTCCAGGTACAGCAGGTACTGACTGACAAGGGCGGAGAATTCGTTAACTCCGAGATCGACCGCTGATACGCAAACCGCGGGATCGAGCACATCCAGGTGGGCCCCAAGAGCTCGCATCTGAACCCGATCTATAGAACCCAGCAGTCGCTGAAATAGATGACAAAGATGGAGATGCACGATTCTGGTTTCCCGCGTTCTTGCTGGCCTTTCCTATTCAAGAATACTGCCTATCTTTGGTACGGTATACCATAGGCATTTTGGTAAGAAACCCGACGTTCACCATATTCGTAAGGCCGGTGCATTGGCAAATGTGCACGTTCCAGATGGAGCTGGGCGTGACAAGGACGAGGACCGAGCCAAAATTGGCTTTGTTCTTGGGTACTCGGACGATGAAGTCGAACGCAACGTGTACTTCCCGGAGACGCGGACGCATTCGTTTGTTCCCGACCTGCGCGTCAACGAGGATATCTTGCACCGTTATCACCGCGATGTGAATCCGGAAAACGCCAACATTGGCTCGTGGCTTCACTTCTCCAAGGAGGATCCTGGGGATGACGATTCTACTGAGTCGGCGGTGAGCGACGTCATTATGGGCGCTGCCACGACCAACAGCAACGACCCTAGATGTAGAACCACGACATACAGGTGGAGGACGAGTACTATGACGACGTCACCGAGGTCAACGCATCGTCCTTCTTCGATACGAGCGAGATCATCATGACTGTCGACCTCGAGGAGGGCGAGAACGGCGACGACGACGCTCCTGTGGAAGCTAATGGCCTTGCGACCACGATTACGTCCTTGACAATGCAAACCCAACCAAAAACGCGGCCGGAAGATCTATTAGCGGTGGCGAAGAAAACGGCGACGCGACAGATCCATCGGATTGTGCATCATCCGTCGAAGAACAAGATAAAGCGGAATCAGCCACCACTAATGATGGACGCGCCGGCCCGACCATTTCTAATGAACCACGGTCATCCTCAGACGGCAGTACAATGGCTGAAAATGGCTTCACGAGTGTGCCCAATGGGAAGCCGAGCCGTGGCGAGCGCGTCGTGCTGCCCGAGTAGCTGCGCAAGCGGATCGCCGTCGGAAGAACTCTGCAACGCGCTCGGCGAGAAGCGCAAGACGCGCCGTATGCAGCTGCGCGAGTAGATCAAGCTCCATCGACCAGCGTATCTCAGTGCCTACGAGGTCAGGATCAATACGGTTCAGCGCATGACCAACAGCAACGGCATGGCGATATGGGGGCGAGCGTCAAGCTGCCAAGATCTCGCCGTGAAGCTCTGGGATCAAAGTTCGCGAATGTTTGGCTAATGGCGGAGATGGTGGAACTGGCTGGCTGCTCCACGGGCCAAGAGCGTGATCGAGGAAGTGGACGTGGAAAAAATTCCAGAAGGTGCAAAGCCTATCAGGACGATTGGGGTATGGGCGCTCAAGAACGATCAGTTTGGCTACGTTATACTCTTCAAAGTCCGTCTCGTCGCCCTCGGAACTCACCAGCATCCAGGTATTGATTTTGTAGAGACATCGTCTCCAGTGGCTCGGATGTCATCTTTACGATTGGCGCTCGCAATGGCGGAAGAAAATCGATTTATATTAAAGGTGTTACAGCGCGCGCCGTTTCAGGAGGAGTGTCGATTTTCGACGTAGCCATATTTGGCTTTCGAGTGAAATCTCATGGTGGAAACGGATTGGCTGTTATTGCCTGAATACATGGTGTTAGAAGATTTCAATCCTACAACGCTTAGTGAGCTTAAGTGGATTTTATTGGCTTAGAAGTCTTTTAATTATATAATATATTTTTCACTTCTCTTTTAATAAGGCTTGAACACAAGGCCTAGCAGACTTCTAGTGGTGGCTATACCGCACGCGCATCGCAAGGCTCTCGATATTCAAGCGAGCAAGCGTCCACATAAACACCTGCCTGTGCTAACATAAGCTATCAGCGTTATCGAAAAGATGACGATCTCGTTAATTCGATAGCAACAAACCGCATTAATGCACTCACCGCCGCTGTAGGATTCGAAGACATGCAGTATGGAATGTAAATACTTTGAATAAATTTTGTGTTTAATTGTGAAGATTCATATTGGTTGAAAGGAGTTTTTGTTTTGGTTATAATAGTTAATAAATTTATATTTTATCTCGCAAACCATTTCACATTGGTCACAAAACTTTTCATTTTAAACGGGCAAGGTGTAAATGATGCAACATGTAAATTGCCATACTAAGAAATCGTATTTTCGCGAGAAATTCTATCGTTGCGCGCATACTGCAGCAAAGTATCACTCATTTTTTACCAGTAGAACTAGGTCTTGTTGAGGCGTGAATTGGGCGGACAAGCTCAGCATCCGTCTGCGAACCATCTCACCAGCGCTTGTATAACCATCCTTTATCTTTTCATCTCGACTAACTAACATATTCTCATGAGCTGAGTTTGGCTTATTCACTTCTACACGGAGCATCCTGTCAACTTCATAGCTCTACCAATCGCCCGGTATTTAATACTTGCTACAACGTTCGCCATCCACTTCCAGGAGTGCACGATGCTCCAACATGAGCTTAATGCCTTTAACTGCCATCCGAAACAATTGGGGATCGGGATCAGCACTAACAAGCGTGAACAGAGCACGGAAATCTCGTTCGCTGGGACGAAATCAGCGGTCAATTGGATTTAAGTCGCATTTACGCGAGCTCCATGCCGTGAAACAAACCAAAGCAAGACGTTCAAATATGCTGTTGCTCCTTCCACTGAAGTATACCATCAGTTGAACGGGCTTTGAAAACACATAGCAAACACTATATTGAAATTTGACGAACTCCACGACTTTGTGGCTTTCTGGTGTCGTAGATAAGAAATCATGCATGTAGGTGGCAGTGGTCAAATGCTGACGGAAAGAGATAAACCATACCAGAAACTCCCAAGAGCTGAGCGTCTTCGTGTCTGGGGCTTACCTGCGGACGAGTATGCAGACCAGATGTTTTCGTTAATGAAGCACCAGACGAAACATGTGATATTTTGTCGTCATATGCTCCGCATACTTTTTTTTAGCAATATAAAAATCCTGGAGTTAAGGAAGATGATTCAGTTATGGTCGAAACCGCGATACTAAGAGAGCAATCAGCTCACACTTTTCCAGACTAAACTCCATATACGGAATATTGTTCCATATCTGCTTAATATGGTTGAGAGTCCTCGTAAAATTGACTAGCACCACGTCCGGGCGGTATTTGGCCACCAAGCTATATTTCAGCTGAATAGCCGATAGTAAATGTATTTATCAGTCAACCTAGACGAGATTGCTGCTATAGCCGCATCATTATTGAACCCAGCATCCCGTTACTTTACCTTGGAGATCATGTCAGTCGAGATCATCGGGTAGTGCACATAAGCAACAACAGTGCAAGCGTAGAGCAGGCTTGCGTCTACGTAGGAAAATGAACATCCTGTCGTGTCCACCCAAATCTACGGGTACAAATGTTGGTTCGATCTTGCTGTAAAGCCTCAAGTGCCAGTCTGATGTGTGATGATGTAGCCTTTTAGTTTCAACTATGGTGGACATCGTTGCGAGGATGTTCAGTAAATTAAAGTTAGTTATGGTTGGCCGTCTAATGCCAGCCATCTCACGCCAGCCGTTTCACGCTGGCCATCTTCTGTCGGTCAGCTCACGCCGGCCGCCTCACACCTGATTCTATAGGGTTTAAGTATAGATGGTGTGATATTAGAGTTTCGGGCGACGGTTTTCAGCCAATCAGATGTGGCTTTGGACGGCCACCTCACGCCGGCCACCTCACGCCTACCGCCTCACGTTTGATCGGATTCTGGAGGTTTAAGTATGGATGGTGTGATATTTGATTCAGCACTTAAGTAACCAAGAAGTAGTAGGTAAAAGAAGAGTTTGACTCAGATATAGGATTTGATATGACTTAATAGATTCAAATTTCCCTTGAACCCCAGATAACTCTTACAACCTTTCAGCAAACATTCTTCACTGTTTCTATAATAAAAGCAAGTCTAAACAATAAGGTTGTTAAGGGAGCATTTAGGCGAAAGAAGCAACGGCCTTTTGAAGCTAGCTAGAGTTGGGACAGCCTGGAACTCTCTGAAGGTGTATTCTTAGTGTGTTTAGTTGAGTTTGTCGTTCGGGCGGTAGTGTTAAGGACCCGGGAAGTTAAACAAGAAGGACAGAATTATTACCTTCTTGTGTTGTTAATTGAGTGGAAACAATAAAATTTTCAGCTCTTCGCGACAGATGTGTGCCACACTCTGCCACAATAAAGTGAAGCTCGGGTAGTGACTCGGTTCGACGATCTCGCGATTGGGTAGCGGCACGAGCGTCAAATACCGTCCCACGTGCAGCGTCTTGAGTTCAACGAGGTTAAAATCATCGGCAGAGCGTTCTACTAGCTCCTTGGCTGAAAGACCGGCATCAACCGCATAAAGCACAATGTACAGGATAAACACCGTGTTCTTGAAGTGCTGAACCAGCGCTAAAAGTGAGCAGTAGAGCCCACGTTCACCGCCTCCGCATTACTAGCCAGAGGAAAAGCGAGGAATGTAGTATAATTTAAATAAAAAAGAAAGGTTCGGACAAGGTGTGAATTATAAAATTTCCTAACGAATTATCATACTTGTTTTGCAGAGAATTAATTTTTGGTTATTGTTGGTCTGTGAGGGGGAAGAGTGTGTGCCTAACAAGGTATGCGTAGCAGTTCCCTAAAATTTAATATGTTTAAGTAAATCTAATCAAATATACGAACATGTATTATGTAATACTAGTGTAGATACCCGTCGTACGGATGGGCTGGTGGCCTGGCGCCCGGTGGAGGGTACTGTATAAATACGTATACTCTGCACTTCTACAAATCTTGCTCCCACTGCACCACCCCAACCTTTTTCAAGGTTTAAGGTAGCAAAAACATAGGGCGAGAACCTACCGGGTAGTTCTCGCCCTATGTTTCCGCTATTTTTTCGCTACCCAGCTAACCGCACCCCCCAAGTAGATACCTCAAAGAAAATCAAAATCGTGATTTGCCTCAGACGGACAGAAAGAGACAGCCAAGTGTAGTACCCGGTAGTACCGACGGGGTGGAGGGTATATAAGGGTAAACCATAGAAGCAACTACGTGACAGGGAACGTCACAGGGACGGAAAACGTTTAAATAGGTAGATGTAAAAGCGCTATTTCAAAATTATATTTTATGTTTTTTGTCAGATAGTTTTTTACTTAACTGTAAAAGCGCTATTTAAAAATGGAATTGCTATTGCCACCCCTTTTTTTGCTATTTCCACCCCAACTGCAACCCCAACCACCACCATCACTGCTACCACACCTAAATTGCCGGTCAACGCATATATATGCGCAAGATATACGTGTAAAGATGCATAAGGGACTTACATCTTACGAATCGTTCGGGATTGCCATAAAAGTTGTGTTATTTATTTCGTTAGCGTACGATAGTACTTTACGATGTGCCTTGGTGGTAGAACCTATCACACCGTCTTGTTTTTGTTTTTGACGAACACATTGGGATTCTTGGTTGGTGCCTTTGGTGCTGCTTATTTGAGTGGATTAAACAGATTGCATTTCTATTGTAACCGATGTGACCATTTAATGTGACTTTGGACTCAGCAGTGCGTAGGGAGGAATATACGATACCTTCGACAACTTGAATGAGAACGGGACTTGGTCCAAGTGGAGCCATTAACGTTTTTGCCACTAACTTTAATCAGTTGTTGATTTGACCTGTAGAATTGAAATTCTACCCGTCAAATTTGACTACAACAACGCTCGCTTCTAATTTTGCATCGAAATGACATTTATATTTGCCGGTTAGCTCTAATCCGAGCCAAACAACTCGAGCAGTTCGATAAATTGGGTCGCATAAACATGATCACATAGGTCAAGACTCAGGCCTTAAGAGGAAGGGTTGCGCATTTATTATGCACGCGTCGCAATCCACAGCAATCACTGCCAACGGAACTTTTTGATTGTATTTTGAGAGGAGATATAGCCGTTTTTTTTCGATGGCATCAACATTTTACTCGCATGCAACTGCAGTACGGCAGTTATTCTTCCAGAGATGGCGACGTACGTAGCACATAGTCGACGGTGTTGATGCCCATGGACCTGTATAGGTACTGGCGTAAACCCATCCATGGTCATTCCCCTTCTTCCTTGAATAAGTCCATCTATCTCCTCCTAGTCCTTCAGGAACTTCCGGTGCCACGTCATCAAAATTGTCAGAAGATATTTGCAGGTAATAAGTGCTCCAATGACGAAGTTCTTTGTTATGTGAGGGGTACCCACTTGCCATCTATATAATCTTCATTTTCCCATACACAGAGTGTCTTCTGTCCATCAGTCTCGACTGCAAAACAAACGTCTAACTGGGTAGTCGTTTTCTTGTACGACGACTTGCAGGCTTGTTTAATGACTCTGGAACTTAGTTGGGGTGGCAGATGGGGTGGAAATAGCAAAAACAGGGGTGGCAATAGAAATTCCCTTTATAAAGTCGATTTAAATTAGGTCCGATTTATAGTATAGTTCGAATTCGATTAGGTACGTCCTCAAGAATTAGACGGTCTTATATTAAAGTAGATGTAACTGATTTAATTGTGTAATTAAATCTGTTTTGGATTCGGTAAAAAAACAGTTTCATTTATTAAAATAAATCTAGGAATTGATATCCGTATCCCCCTCAAATTACTATCCGTACCCCCCTCAATTTTAGACGTATCCCCATCTTTTCGTGCTGTACTGATTTATTTCATACTAGCTGTAGGGCGCGTCCGACTACGACGGGCACCCCTATAGGCGAACGAAGTTCGACCTGCTACAGCCAACCATTATATGACATACTTTGTAAGAAATTTATACATTTAACAATATGCTAAGGTGAAAATGAACATTAAAGCACTTTCTGCCAACTTCTAGAAGCTGAAAGTGTCAGTGACTCGGATGTGCCAGCGGTCCTGATTGGCTGAATTGAGCCAGCGGTACTGCGCAGAATTTAGCTAATCAGGAATTTAGCGTTAGGACGCCGGAAGTCACGTCAAAAACGACGTTGTGAACGGCCGTCACAAAAATTGAGAGCTCACTTCGTTCGAGATTATCTATTTTCGAAAAATCCCTGGACGGAAGAAGACGCCTAGTGCGTTCCATGTTGACCAAAGTCTTGCTGGAGGCTGGGATGTCGTCGTATTCAAAGCGGGCTACTTGTATCCATTTGAAAGCTTTACAGCTGTGTCGTATTGGCTAGAGTGGCTGTCTTGATACTGTATGTACTTTTCGCTTCATAAAATGCGGCTCCCGACGTTGAGCGCTTCGGCTCAGTGGACATGCGCCAGTCCGACGTTGCTTCAATGCCACTGCCGTACTCATGTATACAAGGATCCGATTATACGCGTGATAGCTCAGTGGCGACGCTCTCAACTATTTCTTGAAACAGCGTCAGAGTATAAAGCAACAAGTAAGGGAGGCACCGCAAGAGGAAATTTCTCTCTTGGCTTCTCGACGCCCAGCTCTCGTCGCTTTCGGTCCTTTGCTCACTCACTCCCTATACATAGCCCTATTTGGCACGTTTTAAATTGAAATGGTATGCATTAGGTATTAAAACCCGAAGTAAAATGAGCGACGATTTTTCCTCAGCTATCTAATAACGAACGACGACCCACACGCTTTCCGTTCAGTCGCATCGAGCGACTGTTAAAAGTTGGAGCCCTCAGGCGGCTGGGGCAGACGTCGATTGGACGTCGACGCCATTTCAGAACGAATGACTACCACTACATGTTCTATGCCGTTACTTCGTTTGCCAGCTACTCAATGCCATCAATCGTCGGGGGTCGACGCGGCCCGATTGGGGATCCACACAGCCCATATTGATGCGGCTCGTAAAATGCACCTTAGGAGGCCATTGTGGATACTGGTCACTACAGTGAATCCGGAGGCTGTAAATACGTCCATCATGACACGTCTGTAAGGATAAAAAGAGAGCAACAAAATCCTAACCAAAACAATTGGATTATTGGCGTAATTTATCCACCCAATGGGTGGTACGTAAGAAAGTGTCTGTCAAGCAGTAACGCCGGCAGGGCTGAGGATTGTGCCGATCCAGTTTGTGAGGAAAATGGCATCTGCTTGCTCGAGCCCATACGAAATGCTCATATCGCCAAGGCCTTTTTCACTGTTTTCCATCTCCTCGAGTAACTTAAAGTTACGCGGCACTAGCGCACGCAGCAATACAACCACGTCGGTCTTCGATGCGACAAAGCAACAGTAACGCAACACTTTTCACCACGTACTGATCACTACCTCTGCTCCAGGTTTTGCCATGACTCTCAACGCGTCGTTTGCTGTATAATGACAAATCAGAGAACGAAGTCGTTAAAAACGCACGTGTCATGGATCAGTTCAGTGGAGCGAAAGCGCTACAATATGAAACGTAACGATGCAGTGTATACAAGTACAACACACAGCCGTATACTCTCGTATCAAGAGCGGTAATCGTACATTAATCGCAGGAACTGGGCGCCTCACTTAAGAAATAGTCGCCACTTCCTCGTTATTTTCGTAGCCCGATATCTTATTGGATAAAACAACTTGACGTTTTTGCTCTTAGTTTTTTTGGGGGGATACGCCTATAATTGTGGGGGGGGTACGGGTAGTTATTTGGGGGGGATACGGATATCAATTGCCTAAATCTAACTATTGAAAAATGTAGTCGATTCACATCAAGTCAAAAATGATTGACGTAGCATTTAACTACATCAACCATCCTTGATGTCAATCGACTACATTTTTCAACGTTCACGCTGAGTCATTTGTAGTCGTCCGTCTTAAGGACCATGACGTTCCCGAATCGCTCAGGGTATGTTCCAGGCCAGCACCAACAAGCTCCCAAGAGTATAATGCCATCAAAAGATACAGCTGTGATGCGAAAAACGCTGCCACCTCGGGCATTGGGAGGAAAGAAGGCTGAAATAAACTCGGATGGTATGCAGCAGGAGGCGCAGCTCATGCTGGCTGCGTTATCGCCAGTTCACGGAGGAGAAAAATTTGGTCTTCAAAAAGACGCTTGCGACTATTCTCCACAAATGTTAGGCTCTCTTCTTTGGTTGGGATCCGTGCAATCGATCCCAACCAAAGAAGAGAGCCTAACACGTGTGGAGAATTGTCGCAAACGTCTATTTGAAGACCAAACCTATCAAGAGAATGAAAGCTATCGGAAACTACTGACGTTGGCTAACAATCCGGCGATAGAAGACTCAGATGGTGCTATTAATCCTTTTGCGGCGGTTATAGAGCAGATCCAACCAAGGCACCAAGAATTCGATTCAACCAGCGATGGATTTTCCAGTATCGACACCAACCCATCTCAGTTCATGGAGGCGGCGTCGTTGCAGACTATTGCTCATGCTGCAAGAAAGGTAGTAGAAGACCCAACCGTTCGTGCTCGATATGATCATGCAGCTCATAAGTTACATGACTGGGGAGAACGACGAAGGATGCAGCAGCAGCAGCTAAGGCAAACACAGCGGAGCCTTGTGACTATAAAAAAAGACGGCAGCTTTTTGCCGTCGCTACCGTTGTCACTAGCTGGAATATCACCCTATGCTATGGAGCTTGCTGCTCGCAATAGTTTGCCAAAGAAACGTTCAAGTCTTTCTAAGTTGTCTAAAAAGCTAATGCATGATTCGAGCATAACTTGCATCATCCGTATCCGACTGAAGAAGAAAAAGACTGGCTTGCTCAACGAGGCGGCATCACTCTGGAACAGGTAAACAACTGGTTCATCAATACTAGGGGCCGAAAGTGGAAGCCAATGCTCAACAGACTTATGGCTGAGAAACGGGCTGGGGACTGCAAATTGTATGATCAAATGGTGGAAAAGATTGAAGAACCGTACCGTAAGTTTTAATGCAGTATCTGCAGTAATGGCGCCAATAGGAGAGTGATAGACCTTCATACTCGCGTCTTGTCATCGTGCGCGGGTTTTGAAGCTGCCCATTAAATTGCACATACATGTACCATCCAAGGAGACTACGTTCGTAATAAGATTGTTATTTTCAGATGTTAGAATTGCTATCTCAGACGTATGATTTTGAGTTGTCATTATTTCTTACATATAACTCAGTCAAGGTCTGACAAGCGTGATCAACGCGCGCAGTACGATGCTCTTATGCCCCCTAGTTGAGCTTATAATTATATGTAGGTATAATTTGAAACTACCGCAAGGTGACCAACCCTACTAATAAGATGCCACCGTCTCGGATGCGACGGCAAACTCTCGGTGAAGAAGGTACTCGGACATGCCGACATCAATCTCATAGAGATATTAGAGAACCTCCCCATTTAATTGGGCAGGTGTAAGCCTGTCAAGCGCGTGCTGTAAGGGCCTCTTCATTACACTTGGACCCCGACTCTACCCGGCCTTGGATTCGTGTCCACTGCGGGACTCGAACCCGTGACCTCCCGGTCCCGTGGTGGGTCGACATCAATCTCATAGACCAACACCGCCTTCCAATGCAGATACTATCGATGCTAATCTATACGTAATTGAAGTTCAGGAAGACGATACCGCCGATATCGCTCTACTGAGCGAAGGTGAACAACTGGTGTTTTCCCGTCCCCGAGCTTGCACCACTTCATCATTGTCTACTTCGTCGCGGCTATCAAACATTCTAAACCCTTTGTCGCGCTTGGCAATGAGAAGGAAGGACTGAGCAGCCGTCAGATGCAAAATCTGACAAGACGATGCCAATCTTTTCAACCAGTACATCAATGACCCCCGATTAACTGGATTCCCCACCGCCGCTTATAATCAAGCCGCCAATGTTGGATGCAGCCGAATCATTCCTGGATTAAAACATGGAAGACTGCGCAGATATGATGCGTCCGACATTTGAGAGCACGCTAAGCATAATGGCAGTGACCCCACCGATCCTGGCTACCCTTAAACTTGATATGCTGACAACAAAGTTGGAGACGCCTCGCATCTAAGTGGTGTGTTGCTACACAAGAAGTGAAGATGCTTTGACAGTTTGGAATTATTTCTTAGCAGCTGCGCCCATTTCTTAAATGTAATTTTAGTATCCTTTTATTGTGGATCAATGCCTTCAAAGACTCAATAACACCACTTAGAGTTCACCTATCCCGTCGGGAGGTCCCGGGTGCTGATTGGTTTCAAAATGTTTAATGTGGTGCATATTTATTGAGGACGATTGGTTCTATACAATCCGAGTACTGGAAATATTCTATCGGCAATAACAGCCAGCACCGCGAACTTCCACAAGGTGTGTAGGTCACCGCAACACCAAATAAACATATGAAGACCGATCGATACAGTAATAGGAGAAGACAATGAGGGACAAACAAGAGTGCACCGGGACCTTAAACCTACATAACCGCCTTCCAAGCATTAACCACATGGTGGCCAATATCCTCAACGCCCTTACCCTAGTTTATCTGCGAAAATAGCGTCGGTCCCTCGCCACGCATAACTTTTGCGTCGCGGTCCATAATGTTCAAATCCGCACCGACGTGTGGCGCAAGGTCAATCTTGTTGATTACCAGAAAATCAGCTTAAGTGATTCCCGGACCGCCCTTGCGGGGCACTTTGTCACCTCCGGCTACATCGATGACATATATGATGTGGTCAGCCATCTCGCGGCTGAAATTCGCGGCCAGATTGTCTGAATGATGACGCAAGACGAAGAAAGTTACTTTTGCACAGCAATGCGCTAAGATTACACACACATCCTCCTGACTCCACCAGCAGCAACTGAACGTCATGCTCGTCGGTCAGATCCTCACAGGCCTTCAAGTTGGCCGAAATGTCTTCATGAATAGCTGCGTGGGGACAGCCGCCCGTCTCTATAGCCCGGATCCTTTCTTTGGGCAGGGCGTCGTGGCGCATAAGGAATTCGCCGTCTTCGCGTAAAAATGTCGTTGGTCACGGCAGCTAAGCTATAATTATCCTTGAGAGCATGACATAATGCTAGCATGAGTGCCGTCTTGCCACTACCTACAGGGCCACCGATTCCCACAGTAAAGCCCGCTGCGTCCAGTCCCGGCCACATTTAACAGCCTCGCGCTCATGGAATATCCCGGCGTGTTTCATGTGCTCGTGAGTGTGTCCGTGCTCGCGTAGCTGTAGCTCCTCGTCGGGCGTCTGCAAACGTCCATGGCTCTCCGCGAAGTGGCGCATTACCGCATCGATATTATGCTTGTGGTGGTCTTGACTGTATGCGTGATCGTGCTCCATTGGGCGTTCGATCAAACTGCAAACAAGTACCGACCCTGTGGTGCAGTGGTTTAGGCCCCACCACGGGACCGGGAGGTCATGGGTTCGAGTCCCGCAGTGGACACGAATCCAAGGCCGGGTAGAGTCGGGGTCCAAGTGTAATGAAGAGGCCCTTACAGCTTACAGCACGCGCTTGACACGGCTTACACTTGCCCAATTAAATGGGGAGGTTTTAAAATATCTCAAACTTCAAACATGTTTATACTATTTATACATGTATGTACTCATGAGCAAAAGCACATTTTGTGGTCCACCTTGGAAATGGTCTCAAATCTGATTGGTTCATCGCGCGCCTCTAACGACTAGTCGAGTCCCCCAGTGGACGCGAAATCGAAAGTCGGAGTCGAGTTGGCTCCAAAAATAGTAACAAATGATAGCGCCCCTACAGCTTTTATCTAATACTACTGGGTGGTACCGTCGTTCTGACGAACTGTTTCATCGAAACTACAGTATACCTACATTTACTTTAAAACAAAAGAAAAGAGAGTTTTTTTTCTGCTGTTAACGAGTGTGTGCGCAATGTTGGACATTGACTGCTCCCATCATTGCGAGATTTTTCAACCTCTTTCAACGAAGTGATTCGTCATATACGAAGTTGCGCATTAGTCGTCCTTCTGCAGACTCAGCTTCCAAAAGGACGGAGATGTTCTCCGGTGCAGTCGACCATGACAAGGCGACGTACAACAGCCATGCGAGAACACGTCCCTTGTGAGACATATGCCAACCTTGTGCAGCGTCTGTCCTTGTGACTTGTTTATCGTCATAGCGTACGCAAAGTGCACAGGAAACTGCTTCCGACAGACCGTGTAGGGCAGGCCCGATTGCCCAGTTGTTATTGCAATGTAAGGAATTAAGCAAACGGACCCTGCATGGTTAATCGTCGTGACACTTTAGAGTGATGTCGCGATCGTAGGAAATGCCGTCGTAAATTCTCCCACCATGATTGCGCCGACCTCTTTGGCAGTCCGGGTGTTGTACCTACTTTGGTCGTTTGATTGCAGACAAAGAAGACGAAGTTGCAGATCCACCACTCCAAGCGCTTCTGCACCTGCTCATACAACTGCACCTACCGGTTGTGCTGTTCAATCATGCTTAAAGTTCCCCCATGATGCGCCGATCCAGATGCGGAAAGACATTCATGCGGCCACCAAGCGCCATCCTGATGTCAGTGATATACAATTGCGAGAACTTCCTTGTCTGACCGGACTCCGGCACAGCGATCCCATTCGATAGTACAGAGCACCTTAGAGTCGAAAAACGTACACCCCTCCCTGCATAAATCACCCATCCAACTTCGCGCCCAGGGACGTGAACGACAGCGCTCTGTTGTACGCCCTGATGTTGGTGCGGAACGCCCGGGCAAAAGGCGTTTGATCCCGCAGCAGACTCCGTAGCGGCTCTGTAAGCTGTACCACTGGTGGGACGTTGGCCACCTTGCCACACTCGCAGCACATGGTGAAAAGTGGGCGTGCAAGGGTTGATCCAGGACCCTTCACGCGCTCCTCAATCCAATGGAGCGCCCCGCAGTTGTGGCAGCAGACGTTATCCCGGTTGAGCACAAAGCGCAGCGAGGTAGAATTTGCAGGGATCTGATGATGTCCAAGGGGGAACTCCGGTTCAGCGGCGCGCAAGAGGTCTTCCAGTATTCTGAGCACGTCTTTCCACTATCTGAGCTTGGAGTCGTTGCTCTTGTTGCTCTTGCGTCTCAAGAGCACATTGTCGAGCACGCTGCTCCTGATCCAGTTGTTTTCACCGTGAATGTTGTTTGGGAGGCTCAAGAGCACGTTGTCGTGCACGCCGCTCCCGATCCAGTCGGTTTCGCCGTGAACGCGGACTGTTGGGTTGCAGTGATACTGAAGGGTAATTAATGTGGGAGCAGGCAGGATAGGTTATATTGTTAAAAGCGCTGTAAGACCGTACTTACAGACAATCATTTCTATAAGCGCTACTTGTAATAACCAATGATAAAGTCGAATTCAATTAGGTCGGATTTATAGTATAGTTCGAAGTCGATTAGGTACGGGATCACGTCATTAGTTCTTTTCTTTTTCAATACTTTCTAATGTATAGATAGATCGAGATATTGGATTAGGTAAGGGATCACAACAGACAGACAGCGCGGCATGAATTCTATTATTATATAGAAGTAGCGGGTATTATAAAAGCAGATGACACGTTCTATTCCGCTCTCGATATGATCACACATAGTGGGATTAGAAAATGTTTAAAAGGTACAACCCGATACGCAACTATTGTTTAGATTGTCGCTGGATAAACTCCATGCAGAAACGAAAGTCGTATCAATTATCAGAGCAGTCAAACAATGAAGTTAGAAGTAGAAAGGGAAGTTTGACGATATTTGGATATTTCTGTAACGGGGTTACATTCGGGTAACACTGAGTGTTGGTGTACATGAGTACACCACGGTTGAGGTCAGTATTGGCCGGGTTGAAAGGTTTCGAACCTTTGGTTATTTTAACCAATCAGGGCATGGGCCCTTGGTGTGGTGGTGTGTCAGCCATCCACGTGTCGGTACACAGGTGTGTACACTACATTTTAGCTAGGTACGATTTTGGAATATTCTACTTAGTATTACATATAGTTTATATTAGTTTAAATTAGTTTAGGCTAATTACATATTAAATATATTCAGTTTACATTTCACTCTAAATACCAGACGCGCGACCTCGACCGGTCGCGCGTGCAGTGAGTATCGTAGGTAAGAGGGAGCCCTCCCTTTACTTACACCCCGTAAAGGGAACACAACCGTTAAGGCTAAGTAGTAAACCAACCCGGTAATCTTGGCCCCGAGTAGGAGATCTCTCCTACTAAGCCCTTTATAAGGGCGTATCGGCTAAGTAGCGGCAGATACCGCTTTAAGGAAGAGCCTTCCTCTGTGCGCTAGCCGCACCGTGCGTATACGCACCGGCTACAATTTCGGAATATAGAACAATATTGATTCGACAATGCAAACCTAAATTCACTGCTTCTCATCGTACACAGAACACAGGTAAGTAAAATAACCCCTTAGAGGGCTGCCTATATCTCATGCATATTCTATATCTTTGTTCATTCAAACACTTCTCAATATACATTGTTTTACACCTAGTTGTTTTCTAGTTCCTTTCCAGTTACCGAGAGCAGATCCAGAACAAGACTCGGTGGGATTCGCTATTACTTATTTCCTGGGAGGTACCTCAGACAGCTCTGAGAGATATTGGAAGCGAATCAGGCATTAACAGCTGCCCGTCCAAGGAGCATCAAAGAAAGTGTTCAAGTCGTGACATTTCCAAATGATCCTAACCGTCCATACTCATGCATATACAAGGTGGGAAGGCTATCGATGTAGAAGATTTTCGAGCTGCCAAAATCTATCAAGGTGATGATCGCGGAGATCGGGCATTGATTACTCTTTCCAGGGTTCTTTTACATGCTTATACTGTTGCTATTGCGCGAGAAATCGTGCAGTAGAGGTGGAACAAAATTAAGTTGTTTCTAATAGTTAATATCAAATTGAATATAATTAATTACCTATACTCTAGTTTAATACTACACAAAAATATAATCACCATTGTGCTAGACTGAAGATTAACGAGTAATATAGTATGAATGGTCTAGATTTACTAAGAATAACTACAAATGTGTAGGAAATTTTACTGATTTAACTATGAGATTAAATCTCTCTTGGATCCGGTTAAGTGAACCGAATCAAATTTCTAATATGGATATAAAAAATATAATCCAAGAAAATCCCCTTTTGGAACAACTTAAATGTTCCAATTCGAGCAAATATATTTTAACTGAAACATCGCTGTTGGTTCTTATCGATTCCTACTACATGGCCCACTAATTAAGGTGATTGGCTGATAGGGTTATTGAATAATCAGATGTGGACTTGTTATGAAAAAATACCGGAGCTGACCCAACATAACACTCTATCTGCTATCAGAATGAGCAACAAGAACGGCGAGCTCAAAGTCAGCTGGCAACTTGTACTTAAAATATTAAAAGCTAAAACACGAGCTAAGAGCTCGGACACAAACACAGATGCTGCAGAAGTATCTTCGACTAGTAAGTCAGGATACAGTGCGTCCCTGCTACAGATTTTTTTCTAAGGCAACACCTATCACATCAGGATCTGCTCTCAAGTAAATCGACAAAATTATCTATGAAAATTTCGACATAAAACCTGTCGATTATAGCGACAGTGAGACATCGCAAGGAAAAGACAATTCAGAAGAAGAAATACTTAGAAAAACAAATCTACCCAGGTTACAGGTCCAGTTTGCCCTTAAATGTCTCGGCGGTCATGCTAAAAAATGCGCAGACAATCTATCCCGTCTGCGCTTCAAACTTTAGACGCGCTTAAGGATGGGTTGAACCTCAACTTTGAGCCTACTCAAACTAATTCAGATATCGATCTGAATTTCTAGATCGGCGATAGGTTAAGCTTGACATACAAGCTTACTGTTGTGAAGTGGCATTTTGGTCTCATTTATGGATGACACTGATGTGAGTCAGTTATTGATAGGGATCGGTCAGTACAGAAATAGCTGTCAAGTAATGGAGTTTCGGGTGAAGATTTTCAGCCAATCAGATGCTGCTATGGACGGCCGTTTCGCGTCGGCTATCTCACGTCGGCCGTCTCACGAACGATCGGATTATGGAGGGTTTAAGTAAGGCTGGTGTGATGTTGGAGTCAGCACTGAAGTAGCCAAGAGGTAGTAGGTGAAAGAAGTATTTGACTTAGATATAGGATTTGGTAATACTTAATAGATTCGAATTTTCCTTGTAACACAACAGTCGTTTAAATCCTTCCAGCAGTCCTTCCTTACTGTTCCTATACTGAAATCAAGTTTAATACAAAAGGTCTTTCATTGAACGTCTCAATGAGAGAAGTTATCTGGGGCCTGTGGTGAAGTGGAATCTTTATTTACAACATATAGAAGATGATCTGTGGTAGTTATCAATTCACGGTATAATATTTACTATGCCAAAACTCTACATGCTAGCACAATGTTGCTTTGACTTGATGTGGTGTCTGCAAACATTCAACATCAACAACAAAGATTGTGTTGTGCCTTCATCTTATGAACAATGCGAACGATGCGTCCGTTTTTAAGTAGTGTGTATTGCATCCACACGGTGTCTCATTACAGTCGGGTTGGTTTTAGCATCACGGCAGTGAAGGCTAGGGCGCTAAGGCACATGAAGTAATAAGTTCACATACTATGCAAACAAACCATTAGCATCATCAAAGAAGGTCAAGACATTGGCGCAACTTACAAACATAACATGTGTTCATTTATGGTGGCAAAGCCAGCGACAAGTCATGCGTCCTCAGCTATATTTAATACTCTGCAGCTATGGGAGATAGGGAGCGGGCAGTAGCAGACAAACCAGATCACACAAACAAACTTTCAGCACCATTACATAAAGCCAAGACAAAGACGCATCTTACATGCACAACGGCAGGTCAATCCTAGCGGTAAATCCAACTATAAGTCACGTTCCCTCAGCTTCGCAGACTGTCTTGCAGCTATGGGCACTAGGTCGCGGGTAGTAGCAGAAAAACCAGATCACGAAAACAAACTGTCAGCACTATTAAAGAAAGCCAAGACACAGACGCATCTTACATGCACAACGGCAGGTTCGATCCTAGCGGTAAATACAACAAGAAGTTACGTGCCCTCAGCTTCACATACTGTCCTGCAGCTATGGGGGCTAGGGCGCGGGCAGTAGCAGACAAACCAGATCAAGAAAACAAACTGTCAGTATCACTACAGAAAGCCAGGACACAGGCGCACCTTACAAGCATAGCGGCAGGTCGGATTGTGGTGGGAAGCTCCCGGAAAGTCATGCGCCCTCGGCCGCCCAATGGTTTATTGGGCGTTCTCGATTGTTCTCAGGTGGTCAATCATTTTCATTTTGGAAAAATATTTTTCAGCCAATCAGAGGCGACCCGCGACGGCCACATCGCGACTAATTCATTTATGAGTGGTATGAATGTGGAGATATAAATGGATATTTTTAACCAATCAGGAGCGACATGCGACGGCCACCTCGCGACGGCCACC
>CM047582.1:12843607-12854227 GCA_026184515.1 Peronosclerospora sorghi | reverse complement strand
TAGCTAAAATGTAGTGTACACACCTGTGTACTGACACGTGGATGGCTAACACACCACCACAACAAGGGCCCCTGCCCTGATTGTTTAAAATAACCAAAGGTTCAAAACCTTTCAAACCGGTCAATACTGACCTCAACCGTGGTGTACTCATGTACACCAACATTATATGTAACTCGAATGTAACGCTGTTACACAGAACGGTCTCACGTTTTTAGACCTCAAGTCAATTCCCAGAACCGATCCACCGAGTGTGAAACCAGCCCATTCCATCGGGTACACAAGGTGAGATGACGAAAGAATCGTACCAGGCGTCCTGTGCTGATTATCGGTCGTCTGCTAGCAGCGTACGATCAGATCGGATCGTAGGCGAAGGTTCGCGGGGTACCCCCCCCCCGTAAGTTGGAAGGCCGGGCACGATGGTGGTCAGGTTCTCGACACTACGGTGTTCGATTTTGAATTTGACTCCACCACAATGGTGCGCGTGCCCGGTTCACTTGGTGATCGTGTATATCACCGAGATGATATCTTGCGAAGAATCGATTGTAATGAATTAAATGTGGAATCGTTCTGGAGAGGACATAAGGAACGGCTATCGCCTTATGTTCTCGTTGTCGATAAGGATGGCGATGTCCGATCTGGCCGGGTGGAGGACTAGATCGGGATTAATAAGTTTTTCCTCCCCATAAGGCTCCCACCGGAGCCGATCGGGACTATAGCAAGTCTTGCTATAGTTTCGGAAAGGATCAGGACTTTTGTCCTGATCCTATGCATTTGAATGAATGTTTTGATGAAAAGATAATTAAAAATGAAAACGACTTGGAGGATGATCGGACCGAACCGATCCATTTTCCCAAGGTCCCCAAGCAGAGGCTCAGAACGCCGTCCGATGAAGACGATTTGGAAGAAAAGTCGCAGGTCGGCGATGGGGTTATCAAGGAAGAAGACCTGACCAGGATGTATTACATCCACGAGTTAAAGCGATTTACTCGTGAAGACCAGGTCATGCGGATCTTAAACCTCCAGATCCCCGGTCGCCTTCTCGGACCCACACCGAGCCGATCCAGAGCGATCGGCCTTTGCTATTGGTGAAGAACCTGCTGGAGATGTTGGCTGAGGTCGTCATAAAAGTGCAAAACCTCGCCAACGTTAAGAAACTCTTCGATCTGGACACTTGGAAGCTGGAGATGTCGATGTCGACCCTCCATGATAATTTGGTGCCGTTAGTGGGGGCGGTTCGCCGCCCAACTCCCACCGTGGCATTGAAGGCCGCTGAAGTCACGGCAGCATACGATGATGTGTGCTCCGACGATAAGTCGTTGTATCAGTCTCCACCTTCCTCTAATAGCTCATCGGAGTTGGAGGTCGGTGTTGAGCGGATGACCATGGGGACGGATCGTACCCCCATGGGAGCATAAAAAGGACGTGCGGCAGCAAGGGGCTGCATGCCGGTCGGAGACCCAGGAGCCCCCACAGGTTTCAGTACCTCTAAAGGAGGATACCAACACGCTTCCCATGACCCAAGCTAACATCCAAGCCGTGTTTGAGGCAATGATGGAGCGTTTCATGGGAGACTGATGCCGATCGCCTCCGCGCCCGCATGCCCAGGACCGATCTGCCCGGCAAAATTTTAAATACTTGCCGGGATGTCGATAGTGAGTCAGTAGCATAAACGGACAAGGCTTTACAAGGTGGCAAACCAGTTGGCAGAGGAAGACGCAAGCCGCAGCCAGCCCGACCGCGCCGATCAAGGAAGAATAGTGATTTCGACATAGACTCGATCGGCGATCCGGATGACCACTATGGGTCAGACGGTGCAGGGGCGGGCAGAACGCGCAGGGCTAACCTAGCCTCTACAACCGCTTTTGATTTTGTATCTACTGCGATCCCACGCATTCGCATGGCTGCGACCACGGATCTCAAGTATTTCACTGGCAAGGACGCCGACAAGGAGAAAGCCAGATCGTGGTTTGGTCGGGTCAAGTCTGCTTTCTTACGGGATCAGACACCAAAAAAGGAAAGTTGTGTGATCTTCAGGGATATGATGAAAGGACCGGCTGCGAACTGGATCCAACAGTTGGGTCGGGATGTCTGATCTGACTGGGATCTGCTATGTTCAGAATTTGAGGGGCGGTACTGCAACTCCGGATTCTATACCGCCCGCAAATACCATCATATGCAGAAGCGGGGCTACGAGACGCCGATCGAGTATTTGCACCGCTTGAAAGTGGATGCAGTTCGCGCCGGGATAGTGATCAAGGAAGGCAACCCGCCGACCGGTGCCGCTATGGAGCACGTGGGTCACTACATCAGTACCCTTGATGACCAAGAGCTGGCAGATCAGCTCACTCTGATACGCCTCAAAGATGTGGGGGAAGTGGAGTAGACGTTGCGGACGCTGCAACACTCGCGCAGCATGAGGGCGAAGGTCGCCGTTGGATCGGGTCGCTACAGATCGAAAACCCAGACCGACCCGGTGAAGAGGCCCCTGACTAGACCGACCCGTGCTGTTAAGGCGATCGTGACTGAAGACAGCACTTGATCGGAAGAGAAAAGTAGCGGCCTGTCCAATCGGGAGTCAGACGAGGACCAGTATCGCCACGTTTTCATCACGGAACCTGCCCCAGGAACCAGATCGACGCCTAATCAGGCAGATCGGAAGGGCGGGAGTGGGAACAAGTCCGATCCGGACCGACCTCACAATAAGTGTCCTCACTGCAGGTAAAGCAAGCATGACGGTGGGGCTGCTGGAAGAAGTTGATATGCAAGAAGCGAGAAAGACGCGGTCACCCCACCGATCACTGCCTATTCGTGTACAAGTCATGTGGAGAGATCCACGAGGCCGGCCAGTGCAAGAGTTCTACAATCTGATGCGCAAGTGGTATGTGCCGGGTAAGCACGCGGGGATGCTTCCACCTGACGTGGAAAAGATGTTAAACTAGAACGCTCGCCAGGTTGGAATCTGGATCGAGCCGAGCGATCTACGTTTGGCATCTATGCATATGTCGGCAAGGAGAATAAAACCGACAATACATGTTCTATTCTCAATTGTGTCGATCGGGATCATCCGGTCTACAATCTCACGACCGATGAATATTCCCGATCGAAGGTGGTCATGCAGTTGGATCTGCTGCCTGGGGAGTCTCGCGGATACTGGAAGTATCATGCGCCCGACAAATGGTTTAAGCAGGCAAAAGCCTGTGGTAAGATTAACAACCAGAAGGCAACAATGTTGTTCGACTCTGGGCCGAAGTCTCGATTATCTACTCCGCCTTTGCTCGTAAGGTCGGATGTCGTATAGACGACACTCAGAGACAAGAATGCGTCGGGATCGGTGAAAATTCTTATATGACCGAAGGAAGGACGCGCGTGAAGATCACCCTATCTGGTTCGTTGGGCTACTTCTTCAGTGCTTGGGTTGGTAAGCTGGCCGGTCAGGATGCCCTGTTAGGCATGGATTTCATGGTGCCGGCGGGTATTCGCCTTGATCTGTCTCATGGAGTGCTTACACTACCGGATGAGGTCCAGATCCAGTCAGCTGGTCGGCGGCCCCTATACGGATTGCACGCCGATCTGGTCAGGTGGGACCAAGATTTCACCATTCCAGTCGGCCAATCCGCTGATACCCCGGTCGGCAAAGGTTTTCGATCAAGGAAGTTATGGGTGACCAGGGGCGATCGGTGGGTGCCGACCTTTGTGAAGAGCCCCGGTCGATATGATTATGTTCGAGTCACTAATATCGGTGACAAGACGCTTACTCTCAACAATAATACTATTGTTGGCATGTGGCTGGCGGAAGGGAATGTGCCAAGAAAGATGGGGTTCGTCTCGATCGGATCGAGACGGTATGTTGAGTGGCAAAACTTGGCATACCAAGCGACCACCGATCTGATCAGCGATGATGGACCGGTGGAAGAAGATACCTTACCTATGGTGGAAAGACCCATCTATGTAACCCCAAAGAAGATGTTAATTCGAAGAAAGGCACCGCAGTCGCCGTACACGGTGAACCATCAAGCAGATGAGCCAAGCTTCGTCAACATGGTGGAGTCACAAGAACAGGCGACAGCAGGGCCGGAAATAGAAAAAGGGGAACATGGGATTGCTGGGGTGAACCACGATGGCGCGCCTAAGCAGATCGATGTCGTTGAAGAGCAGCCCGCCGATCGGTAACAGAAGTGTGCAACCGATCAGGAGGGGTTGGGTGATATTGCCCCGGAAGACGATCAAGTTTGTATACATGAGGGCGGGGATCAATACATTCAGGAGCTGGAGAGCCAGATGGCAGTCCTCCCTGAAGTCTCTGCCGATCCGCCCGAAGTCACCTTGGACGATGTACAAGTGGGTGATCGAGATGTCAACAGTCCCGACCAGATCTATCAGCTAAAGAAGCTCATATGGAAGAAGAAACATCTGCTGATCGGGAAAGGCAACGCCTTACCCCCTGCTTCTCGCGGAGCGATCTGTGACATCGACGTGGGTGATGCCAAGCCGATTGCCCAGTGATGTCGACGCGTGGTGCCACAGTACCGTGAAAAGCTTTCTGATCTCATTAAAGGACTGTTGGTCACCAAGATTATTAGACCGTCGACCTCGCCATGGGCCTCGCCGATCGTAATTGTTATCAAGAAGAACGTCGTTGACATTAGACTGTGCATCGACTATCGGCTGGTAAATCGGTTGACTAAACTCATGGTGTACCCGATGCCGCTGATTAATGATCTGTTGGAAGATCTTGACAAGACCCTATGGTATTGCTCACTGGATATGGCAAGTGGATTTTGGGTGGTCTCGATGACCGATCGGGCTCGCGAGATCTCCGCATTTGTTACGCCGTTCGGTCTGTTCAAGTGAAACCGTATGCCGTTCGGTCTGCTCAAGTGAAACCGTATGCCGTTCGGGTTGAAGAACGCGCCCCAGATCTACCAGAGGCTGATCGACAACGCATTGTATGGACATTTCAAGATCATTACCGATCGGGACCCCACCGGAAACCATGATGTACTTACAGAGGGTGAACCCGATCGGGAAAGGAGACCGTCCGTTCTAGGGAGGCGATCGTATATCGACGACATTCTTATCCCTGCTTCGTCATGGAGCGATCTGTGCGAGAAGGTCGAACGGTTGTTGGAGACATGATATCGCTGGAACCTGTCGATCAGTGCTGTGAAGAGTTTTTGGGTCATGTCCACGGTCGCCTATTTAGGTCATATGGGGTCAATCAGTGGGCAGGAGGCCAATCCTATGGATCTGGAGTCACTGAGAAACCTCCCGTTTCCCAGATCACTGAAGGCAATGAAGTCCTTCCTAGGGAGCCTAAATTACTATAGCCGCTTCATTGAAGACTTCGCGATTACGCGGCCTTGCTGTACGAGCTCCGGGAAGTCGACTACCATACGTTACGCGAAGGAGATCGGGCAACTTTACGAGAGGGCTGCGACTCTGATCAGCCCGCAGATTTTCCGCAGGTGGAAGCAGAAGATCACATGAAGCGTGCAAAGGTTGCTTTCGGTATGCTGAAGCCAAGATGGTGACGGCACCGATTTTAAGACACTTCGATCCGGAAAAAAATGCCGATCATCATTGTGTATGCTAGTAAGTGGGCCATTTCGGCCACTCTAGTACAAGAACATGATGGGGTGTACCACCCGATCAATTTTACGAGCCGGACATTGAAGCCGAACGAGGTCAACTATGGGATCGTTGAAAAAGAAGTTCCGTCTTTACTACGGATCTTGGATGTGTGCTATAACCTACTGATCGGACGATCTGTAAAGGTCCTTTCAAGAAAGTCGACATTGGCCTGGTTATTATCAGCAAATGGGATGGACGGTCGGCTCGGAAGATGGTTAGTTATCTTGTCGCAGTGGTCTCTCGAGGTCGTCAAGTGCACCAAGGGAGAGGTAGAGATATTGGGCACATTGGCTGCCAGTATCACCCCTCGGTCTGAGGTGGATGAAGCTCTGATGGCTATTCACCCAAGGAAGCAACCTCGACAGTCAATCTCACGGCCACCACCGATCGTCGATCGGGATGAGGAACTCTTGGTCTTGAGTTTCGACGGATCGGCTAGCGTAAAGAAGAAGGTCGGCTCCTATAGTGTCATACTGTGGAAGTTACCACAGTGGTCTATAGTAGCAGCAACCGCTGATTTCACGCCTGACATAACGGTCAACGAGGCGGAATATCGAGGGTTCCTTCTATGTCTCAATCTGCTGTCATCACAAAAGAAAGGGCGGATCATCATATGTGGTGACTCCAACCTAGTGATAAGGCAGATCACCGGGGAGATCGACTGTAAGGCACCACGGCTGAAGTTGCTGAATGATCGGGTGATGAAGACACTGAAAGATTATTCCAACCATGAGCTCTTGCACGTGAAACGGGAATGAAACAGAATCACCGACCACCTCGTGACCCAGGCTATGCGGGACCAGATCGGGGCGACGATCACCGAGGAGGCCGTTCTACATGAACTTATGGACATAAACAGGCTCCCGGAGTTGATCAAGCCCAAGGACAGCCCTGATCAGGTGCATGTGATGGCGACAACTACACCGCGAACTCATAGTCTCGCCGATCGTTCCCAAAGGAAAGGCTGAGTGAGTACGTTATACAACCGCTAAGGGCGGAACGGATCCTCTAAGGGGCAGGACGAAGAAGAGCGGATCGTCAACTTGAAGGCCTATCTGCGCGGCGAACTGTCCCAGTTAACAAATGATCAGGCGAAAAAGTGTACCAATATCGCAGACAGTTACTTTGTGGACGACAATGGATTGCTGTATTACTGCCGTGACATTGATCAGGACAGTGCCGATCGAGATCGACTAGCGAAACTGGTGATCCCTGAGTTGCTACAGCCTTCAACACTACCATGTGAGTCTAGAAGGGGGACATCAAGGCATAGGCAGGACATACCACAAGTTCAGGGCCCACTTTCACTGGAGAGGACTTTTTCGGAGCGTGCAGAAATATGTGGGCTGTTGCACATATTGCGAGACCGGAAAGGGCAGACCGATAATCAAGGGCCGATCGCCCGGAAATATCGAGGCTACCTACTCTTTCCAGGTGATAGCAATGGATCACATACCGTCGCTGACCATATCGACACGCGGCAACACTGAGCTGCTGATCTGGATCGACCTATTCACTGGGCTGGTGATCGCAAAGGCTAGTACATCCCGATCTGCGGAGCAGATCGCCCAGAGTTACGAAGAATGCGTGTTCAGAAGGTTCGGCACCAGCGAAGTTATTAGACACGATCGGGAACCCGGTTTTATGGCTGAGGTGTTCCGATCGTTCAATAACATGCTAGTCCAGAAGCAGAGCGCGACGATGGCATATCATCCGCAAGCGAACGGATCGGCTGAACGCATGGTGCAGACAATAACAAGGGCGATTAAGATGAATGTGGCCGATCCAGACCAACGTGACTGTGATGGGTATGCAGATAGACTGGTATCCGCACTCAACTATTCAACCGATCGGGTCCGAGGAGAAACGCCTTTCTATCTGGCGTATGGATGGGACACTCGATCGACACTTGAAGCGGCGATACCGATCGGCTGCATTCGGACCCGCGATCGCGATGCCCGTCGTTGGCGCATGCAGGTCCAGAAGCATTATCAGCATGCGAAAGAAGTCGTCAACGAAAAGTTGCGTCAGGCCACGCAAGAACGAGCAGATCGGAAAAACGATCAAGTCCGCCCTCATGGTATTGAACCAGGGGAGAGGGTATGGTTATACCTCGATCGGGTCAAGGAAGGCTATGCAAAGAAGTTGGCTCATATGTGGCACGGTCCTTTCCATGTATCAGAGCTGATCGGTGGGCATGCTGCCCGTTTGATCAATATCGGGACGGATTACAAAGTTTTTCCGATCGTGCACGTGTCCAAACTGAAATGGTCAGAGAATTTCCCGATCGCCTAAAATGCCCTGTCTGGTGGACGAATCAGAGAGGTTCGATTTTGATGAGGCTCTGCTACCGGAGGACAGTTGGGAAATGCCATTGGAAGAAGACGAATTCAAGGTGGAAAAGGTGCTAGATGTCCGATCGGTCAAGAAGACACGTTTTGGTCGCACCCACCGAGAATATATGGTCCGCTGGAAGGATCATGACGAAGCAACTTGGATCGACGAACTCGATCTAAATTGTGGAGCACTGCTACGAGAGTTCGAGCGAGAACGAGTCAGTCGGAATCGATTCGCAGCGATGCAGACTCATGAAGATGAAGATCAAGACACGCAGTAGCACCGATCAGTATATCGATCGGTGTGAATATGTGTAAGGTCTGAATTATTGTGAATTAGTGTGATGAACTGTGATGAACTGGAGTAGTGGAGTGACGAACGTGGTGATAATTTTCGCGATGTGGATGGAAACTGTGTGTGATGACGTGTTGGTGCAATTTTGGAGAAAGTGACGAGATTTGGTTAAGGGATCAGGTGATCAGGAATTTTGGGAAAATGATGACATGTGTTATGGATTATCTGGTCAGCTATCTGACGCATAAAGAGTAGCAATAACCCCACAAACGACCGATACTAAATGCCGGATGGTCTTCGATCTGGTCCCGATGCTGATTACGACAGGGATCCTGTAGATCGATCTGGATCAAGGCGTCCTTCAGGTCTACGACCGGTCCGTCGCACCGAAGACTGGGATACCAGATGCCGTCTTCAATCAACGCCCCGAAGCTCTCATAGCGACGCTTGGCCATATGAAGAAATACCGGATACAGTAAAATGTCGATGTCGCACTCGCGGGCCAGCATCCCTTCCAGAATAAACTGGCATAGGACCAGCCAAGGTTCGCCCGCCCGACTCCGGCGCTGTTTCCGGCGATTCTGATACAGGATCAGGTCTGGGTCACGTAACTTCCGACCCGCGGGAAGGAGGAGATAATGGGTGGACTCCCAGATCGCCTAACAGTGGGCTGTATTAAAAGCCCGAAGTCGGCCCGGAAGCGAATCGATCCAAGGAGTCGGCGCGAATATGGAGTCCAACTTGGCGCTGAGCAGCACTTCCCATGGTCTACCTGCATACAGACGGGGATTTGTGGTCCCGTGACCAGATCCGACCGCCACGCAGACGGGCAGGGGATTTCAAAGCTGGTGGGAAGAGCCAGAAGTCATGTCGGGACATCTACCGGGCCAGATCTTGTTTGGTCGGGGCTGATCGGTGCAAGCTACCGATCTGCCCCGGTGACCATGGCAAAATGGCATCCGAAGTCATCGACGGAAGAGGCCAATCTCCGATCGACAATCCTTTCAATAGGGCGTGATTGCGCAGCCCAGATGTGCCGGGCTTTAACGAAGGCACCGATCCGGTTGACTCGCGTGTCCCTGCAGCACCATCACCCTGGGAGCTGATCACCTTATCAGCCCCCGATGCAGGCTTCGTAGGAACGGGACCTCGGCGTTGATCGGATCGGGACTTGGATAAAGCAGTGGTCAAGAATTCAGAATCTCCCGATCCATCCCCCGATTCCTCTTCGGAGGAGATCTCTATACGCTTGGTGTGAGCAGCGCGGGGGCGCAAGGGCGCATGTGATTTGGTGATGATAGACGTGTCGGCTGCGTCCGATCTTAGGCTTGGGAGATGCGCCAGCGTCATGGCTTTCTTCTGAAGCACCGCTCGCTTCTCCTCGAGTTCGGAGTCGCGCGCTATGCCCCGCTCTCTTGAGCCCTTCGACGCGCCCTTAAGTTTCTTGGAAGTTTTAGAAATTTCGGGGCTCTTGCTTTTAGCCAATGAGTGGCGTCGGGTCCGATCTTGATGCAGATCGATCAGAGCGGCCGATGCAGATCGATCAACGCTAGAGCCTGCAGCCGGACGACGGTGCAACAAGTCGGTCAACTGTTGGTAGCACCGATTTATGGCCGCCCAGCGACGGTCTGACTCCTTTGTCTAGGCGTCCGATCGTCTCTGGAAGGACTCGACCTTCCCTATCTGCTCCCTGACCCCGACCTGCAACTAGCCGATCTGCCTCTACAGGTCACCGTGTTGGGTGCGGAGTAAAGTCCGATCGGACTGATCCTCCAACCTCTACCGGTTGACCACCGCGAGCTGTTCCAGGAGGTGTAAGGTGTGACCTGTAGGCCTCCAAGCAAGACAGATCATGCAGTGCGCCGAGAAGCCCGTCCAAGATCTGTCGGAGCTGATCGCAGTGCTCATGCGACTGCCGATCAGCCGCGAATAAAGTGTCGAACGTTTTGGCGATGTCGGTGGACAACTGATCTGCACGCAAAGGAAGATTAGACCAGACCCAAGACGGAAAGCAGACCGATCAGCTTATCTCGTGTTGTTTGTTGGGCTATCTGGGCCCGGAGATGGGCGTTCTCGGTGATCACCTCCTGCAACTTCGTGGATATAGGTGTGGTGGAGTCAAGTTCGAAATCGAATACATTTGTATTGACAACCTGACCACCACCATCGTGCCCAGCCTTCCAACTTACGGGGGGGTACCCCGCGGACCTCCATTCGAAATCTGGTCCGATCGTCCGCTGCTGGCAGACGACCGGTCATCATCCAGAGACTCTTTGTCCGATTCACTTAAGACCATCTCACCTTGTGTACCCATTGGAGTGGGCTAGTTACACACTCGGTGGATCGGGATCGCAGATC
>CM047582.1:12753303-12810345 GCA_026184515.1 Peronosclerospora sorghi | reverse complement strand
TCCTCGGGTTGTATTTAGTTTTTGTATAGGTTTAGAGAGAAGGTTTTGTTGGGTGGAAGTCGACTGGTCACTAAGGGGGAAATTTGATTATATTTAAAGTACTAAGAAATCCTATATCTGCCTCTAGTGTCTGTTCACCTTGTTACTTCTTGGTTACTTCAGCACTGGCTTCAATACCGAAAAACTTACTTCATGGTCGGCTAAACTGTCGTGGACGGTCACCCGTATACTGTTTATGCATACTTTTCATATACACTTAACTACAGACTCCAGCCACTTCACCACAAACTGTCGTGGACGGTCATCTGTATACTCTTTATGTATACTTTTCATATACACTTAACCACAGAATCCAGCCACTTCACCACAACATCTCCACCCATGGCAAGTATATTATATTAAATTTAGCATGGGAGACATCAAAGTTTTAAATTTACTGTCGATTAGATTACTTTTGCTCCACCGGCAGCCAAATTTTCGGCCCGTTTTTCCACTCCGACACTCCGTCTAGAACACCCCTCGTTCCTTCCTTGAGACCACGAAACCCATGGAAAACCTCGACGCTTTTGACCTTCCTTCCGAAGATGAGTTGCTCGAGCTCTTGGACGACGACGATGCAGAAGAATTTGCGTGTCTCGTCGTTAACCAGCGTTTCTTCCAGCAGGTGCAATCAAGCTCCGTTGGAGGTTCTCGCCCTGGAAGGCGAGCGAATAACGATCGCGGAGGCCAGGAAGGGCACGACAGGATATTGGGAGATTATCTCTCAGAGAATCCGGTCTATCGAGACAAGCTCTTCCGCCATCGCTTCCGCATGCGACGACCTCTTTTCCTTCGGATCGTGGATGCCGTTGAAGCCCAGACAATTACTTCCAGAGGCGACCCGATGCCACGAGAAAGCTCGGGATTTATGCCATCCAGAAGACAACGGCGGCAATTGGTCAGCTTGCATACGGTTCCCCTGCCGATGCGGTGGACGAGTACGTTCGCATTGGAGAGAGCACGGCCACCAAATGTGTAGTGTCGTAAAGCGTGCTATAATTGGGCCTAATTAAGGGCCTAATTAGGGTATGATTGTGGGCACAAATTGGGTACGTAATTGTATACGATTGTGTGTGCCACGGTGTATACAGTTGTGTGTACAACCGTGGTGCACATAGACAGGACATAGACGGGGAATGGGAAGATGGGACGATTACGTACAGGTACTCAACGAACACCAACGAACACCGACGAAAGACGGAGGAAACAGGTTGACTGGTGGACGGAGGACGCTGGAATGGACGGTTCTGATTGGCTGAAATTATGGAAAAGGTAGATCTAAGGCTTTAAGTGATAATAAAGTTCTCCTTTTGCGTACGATCGAACAGATCGCTCCAGGGACGGCACCTTTGCGCCTCCCTTACTAATAAATACCCCTACATCCCGGGCGGGAGCACTTAGTGCGTTTTTGGCCCACCGGTAGGCGTAGAGTGTTAGAACTCACCCCGCAACTCCGCCCGCTGTGTCAGCGGTTCTTCTGTAAAGGTTTTTTAGTCTTGGGAGCGTGATTGATCAGTGCTCTCACCTCTCCCCGTTTGGTTCACGTTTGGCCCCTAGCGTTCGGCTGCTGTAACCGCCCCACGGGAACTCTAGGTGGATTAAGTGAAACTTACCCCCTCGTAGGTCTAGGCTAGTAATACAGATATTTGGGTGTTCCTTTATCTGTTTAAGACTCCAGAGGCTCCGTGATCGGGCAGTGAAGACTTCCGCTGCCTGATCAAGTACCCCCTTCGCCGATCAACACTTGATCGACACTCTGCAACTCGCGACCCGCGATCAACAACTAGCAGATCGCGCCAACTCGTGCCTGAACGACTTTTAGTACTTGATCAAGCCTGATCAAGTATGATCACGGCTGATCAACGACTTGGAACGTCTGATCAAGTCTGATCACAGCTGATCAACGCCTTTCAGTACCTGATCAAGCCTGATCAAGTCTGATCACAGCTGATCAACGCCTTTCAGTACCTGATCAAGCCTGATCAAGTCTGATCACAGCTGATAAACGGCTTTTAGCGCCTGCCCAAGCCTGATTACTTCTGATCAAGCCTGATCACTCCTGATTCGAGCTTGATTGTACCTGATCACGCCTGATCAGCACATAGGTCAACTCGTTACAAGTTCCCCCAATCTTGCATCAAGGAATTGTCGTGTTTACATCCCCTCCACCTGGAGAGCGACCCACGCCCAAGCCGTCGGGTACACAAGGTGAGCAGGAACACAAGCAGTCAAGGACAACCGGAGGACCCCCTTCGTTGGTCGGCAGTCCGGGCGCCGTAGTACCGCCTGATAAAGCCTCAAAAACTTTGATCAGCCGTGTAACAGGACTGATCCTGTTACGGGATTACACTGTATTTTGCGAGGAAGCGCGAAATACAATAAGGGCAGGATTAGTTGGTAACAACTAATACTATACTAAGAGTAAATATAACTATTTACTTGTCTTCTAGAACGCAAAATCAAGAGTGTTTATTAAATGGGTGGTTAGCGGCTAACAGTATAGTAATTACCTAACTAATATAATAATATCAAGTATTAAACTAGCTCTACTATTAGTTAAACTGCATGATTCGGTATTTATACCGAATCGACTTTTCCTTCGTAGATTATAATAACTTATAATCTCTTATTTGAATTTCAGACAACGCGTCTGAAATTAAACTGTGATATTCCAACTTTAATATCAATTATGTAGTGGAACCCCATTACATCACCCCCCCCCTTAAGGTGGTTGGTCAATAATAATTCTTATTTTGGCCAATCATAGGTGGCACTTGTTGGTCGTTCTCATTTACCAACTGATTGACCATCGACTCGATGGTCAAAGCACGCGGCGGCGCTCTAAAGAGCGCTGCTGAAAACATCGAAGGAGCTTCTTCCTCCGCCTCAGCATTAGGTGCTGAGGTGTTGAGTGACAACAGTGACGCTGCATTAGCAGCGTCAACTACGCAAAGGTTGGAAGACGTACCGTCTTCGACCACAGATGCTGCTAAGGCGGCATCTGGCAAGAAACAGGGAGATGTTGCTAATGCAACATCTCGCACGATGACAACCCCCGAATGGTGTGTTTCCAGGAAGGGTTCTTCCATGTTCGGAGACAGTTGTGACTCCGAACAAAGTGATTGGGGCACATCTGTCCCCACGAAAGGATCTAGCGAGTCGAAACTCTCTAGGTGCTCATCGACTAACAGCGACGATGACTCTGGTGTCGCTGTCATAGATGACAGCGACAATGATTATCACAGGTGGTTGCGGAAACGCAGAGCCCCACCTGGACCAAGTACGTCTCCACGTCGGGGTGGTTTAACCCCGGCGCGTGGTGTTGAAGCAGGCGGTGTTCCGCCTGCTTAAAGAGCTCGAACAGAAGCGTATCATCGTACGGAACCACATGTTCCGTACAAAGTGGGTTTTGGACCCCTGGATGGGCTATTGCCCCCAACAGTGGCGGTCACCGTAAGCAGGACTACCAATATGCGTTGTTCGATATCAACGTGCTGGATGACTGCGAGACATCCAGTCACGTCGATTCGATCGAAGTATAGACGATAGATGTAACAGGACTGATCCTGTTACAGGCTTACACTGTAATTGCGAGGAAGCGCGCAATACAATTAGGGAAGGATTAGTTGGTAACAACTAATCCTATACTAAAAGTAAATATATAAATATTAACTTATCTGTTAGAACGCAAAATTAAGAGTGTTTATTTAATGGGTGGTTTAGAGGCTAATAGTATAGTAACTAACTAATTAATATAATAATATCAAGTATTCAACTAACTGTACTATTAGTTAACCTGCAAGATTCGGTATTGATACCGAATCGACTTTTCCTTCGTATATTATAATAACTTATAATCTCTTATTTAAATTCCAGACAACGCGTCTGAAATTAAACTGTGATATTCTAACTTGAATATCAATTATGTAATGGCACCCCATTACAATAGACGTCTGTACTTTATTGACCTCTTTTTCCAGGCTCGATATTATTCGAGCCGGAAAGGGTCAAGGAGGAACAGGGACGATAAAGACGCCCTGACTCAGAGTTGTAACGATTTTGTTGACAACTACAACAAAAGCCCCGATGACTACGTGAACAAAGTTCACGTAATGCGCGAGCGCTTTTCAAAGCACTCGCGAACAGGCAAAATGGAATACATCCATTTTGCTTGCATCAAAGAAGGGTTGAACTGTGGTGTACCTTCTCACCTCGTTTGCCCGCGGTGTCCGCAGGGCGCTCCTCGTCTGTCAGAGGAGGAGTTGCGGGGGTACGGTGGTTTTTCCGTACCCGCCGAAATTCAGGGCTCAATCGATGCCCTAAATGCATCAACACCTAGTGTTGATGCTACTTCGCATTATGAGTTTGAGACTTCTTCTCAAACTCAGTCAAAAGGTCTGGGACGTCGGCCCTCAGAACCTCAATAGGCTCCCAAGAGTCGAACTCTTGGGGGTAACCCAGCCAGCGTACTAAGTACTCGGTACGCTGCCCCTTCTTCGAAGGCACCGAGCGCTTCGAGATCAAGCGCTCGAGGATATATCGCTTGTTCCCCTGATTATCAATCAGGGGCGGCGGAGGTTGAGAATTCCCTCGCCGTTGTTGTTGCGGAGCATGGTTCTTTTCTCCGCAAACTCGAGGAGAGTTGTTCCTCCTTGAGCAGCGATATGTCTCACTCTGTGAAGACATATCGGTCTCTTCGCGAGGATGTCCGCGACATCCTCGGGGCGCACACTGCCCTCCAGCAGAAGAATGATCTTCTGTACATTGAGCTTTCCCGCTATAAGGGAGAGCTCTATCGGCGCACGGCTGATCTTGAGCAGTCGAAGGCGGAGGTAATGACTCTCCGATCTGCCCATCAACGGCTGGAGGCCGATTACAAGTCTCTCTTGGGAGACTTGGAGAAGCACGGTATCTTCCCTGGTTCTGCGTCTCGTCGTAAGACGAAGACGAATGATACGGTTTGAGCCGCCCAACATAGAATGTTGGGTGGAGCCGCATTGCTGTGGGAATGTCTAAGGTATAGGCATTCCCCCGAATCTCTTGGACCTTGAAAGGTCCAATGTACTTAGGAAGCAACTTCCGTGTAGGGAAGTTGCTTATTGCATGTATAGGCAAATTAGTAGTACTTAGTAATACCAATTCGCCTTTCAGAAAGGAGTTTTTGTTCTTCCTTCCTTGCTTGTCTGCATTTTGCTTGTGCTTATCAAAAGCAGAGGCAAGTGCATCTTTTATATAGCGTATTACAGCTTGGCGCTGTAATACGAATTCATCTACTGCTTTATCAGCAGTAGGTGCGTTTCACTCATTGTCTGCAGCCATTGCTTCAGACACATATTTATCATATGCAGCTTCAGTTTCATTTGAAGCTGCTTCCGCTTCTACTGTACTTTCAGTAGAAGGGCCATAGTTTTGTTCACAAGTTGCAGTTGCAACTTGCGCATTGACTCGCTCAAAATTTGAGCGGGTCCCTCCCCCACTTAGATTTGGCGTACCGCCAAGTAAAGATGGGGTTCGTGGATGCCTTAAGGCATTCACGTAGAACGGTGTATGCTTAGTTGAAGCATGCACCGAATTGCTAATCTCGAATTCAGTGAGTGGCAGATAGTCACTCCACTGTTCAAAGGCATGTGCGTATGATCGCAACATGTCTCCGAGAACGCGGTTAACCCGTTCCGTCTGCCCATCCGTTTCCGGATGGGCCGCAGTTGACATCTTCAACTGGGTTCCCAACAATGAGAACGTTTCTTGCCAGAAACGTCCTGTAAAGCTCGGATCTCGATCCGAGACAATGTCTTCCGGCATTCCGTGTAAACGGAATACCGTATCAACGAATATCCGCGCTGTTTGAGCGGCGGTTACGTTCGCTGATACTGCATTAAGATGTACGGTCTTACTGAACGTTCTACAAAGAACTCTATTCCGGTCTTCCGACTATTGTCGGGTGGAAGACCGAATACGAAGTCCATTGAAATGGACTTCCAACACTCTGTCGTAACCGGCAGGGATTGAAGCGGACCCTGTGCAGACTGCGCAGGCTTAACGCGCTGGCGAATCTCGCTAGCGCGTACGTATTTCCGTACCCACTTGTACTGGTTTCGCCAGTAAAAGTCACGTGCGAGAGAAGCGTATGTCTTCTCTCGACCTTGATGCCCCGAAATCGGTGCATCATGATACTCAAACATAATTTGATGTTTGAGATCATCGTCGTTTGGAACGACGATGCGACTTTCATATTTTTGTTCTGTGTTGTAAAGCAGCAGACCATCGTGCAGTCGATATCGATGCACACAAGCGTGGAGGAACTCTGGGAGTTTGTCGCGATTCTCGCTTGATTGATTACTTAAGTAATCAATCAACAGACGTGTCTCCTCGTCTGTTTTGTACGCCTCGCGTACTTGTCGTATAATTGACGACGACAAAGCAGTGCAACGGATCGCGTTTGCACTGGCACCTTCGGTTACGGACGGTTTCGTCTCGTAATCGGGACTTCGTGATAGCGCATCCTCTATCACGTTCAACTTTCCGGGTTTTTATTCAACCGTAAAGTTGTAATCAGCAAAGAATGACAGCCATCGAGCCATTCTTTGAGAAATATGTGGTGAATTCACGGCCGTACGTAGCGACGCATGGTCCGTGTAAACCACAAACGGTCTATCTCCCAAGAGATAGATCCGAAACTTGGTCAGTGCATACTTCATGGCAAGAAGTTCCTTGTCATGCACTGGATAGTTGCGCTTGGATGGGCGCAACTGACGCGATTGATAGCAGATTATGCGATCACGATCATCCTGATCACGCTGCATCAAAGCACAGCCGATAGCGAAATCGCTCGCGTCGCAAAAGACGTGGAACGGACGCTCGTTATCGGCTATAGCCAAGACAGGCGCTTCAGTAAAGCTTTGCTTGACTGCATCAAAAGCATCTTGGCATTGGGTATCCCAATGCCATTCGACATATTTATTAAGTAATTGAGAAAGAGGTCGTATTAACCCAGCATAGTTGCACGAATACTTGTGCAAATATGTTGCCAAACCAAGGAACTTTCGAAGTTCCTTAACGTTGTTTGGCTTAGGCCATTCAACGATCACCCTGATCTTTTCTGGATCAGAGCGCACCCCGTTCTTGACCACAAAACATCCAAGAACGGGTATCTCAGGTGCACCAAAGGTGCACTTCTTTAGATTTGCATAGAGATTATTCTTACGCATAAGCTCTAACACTCGACGTAGATGTTCCCTATGGACATCTACATCTCTTTTATCGTGTTCACCCCTTACTATGGATGAACACGTCATAGAAATAACTCGGTGCGAATTCTCGTACCGGGCGTAATAGATGCGTTACGCAACTGTTAAACGTAGCAGGGGCATTTCGAAGCCCCTGAGGCATAACAAGCCACTACCAAAGCATGACGATTGGGATGCTTACCGCCGTGAGAGGGATATCCTTCTCACGCATTAGGATTTGATAAAATCCATATCTTAGATCAAGAGCACTAAAGATGGTTCTCCCGCACATGCCATCAATGATGACATCTTTTCGCGGTATCGGCGTCTGCGCCGGTACCGTCGCTGCGTTCAGCTTGTTGTAAGCGTGAACGATTCTCCACCCACCTGTGGACCTTTTCACACAAAAGGTGGGGGTAGAGTGCGGTGAGATAGACTCCCGCACTTGGCCTGCTTTGCGACGAGCTTCGAAAAACTCGTCGATCGCTTTTACTTGATCACGCGGCAACGGCCATTGCCGCGTGACACAATACTTCGTGCCTGGCACGAGGTCAATTTCATGATGAGTTCCCTTATCCTTATGGAGATCGCTAGGTACTTCTTCTGGGAATACGTCAGCGTATTCCCGAAGTACCTCATAAAATGGGGAGCTCGCTTTAAGCGACTCCCAGCTCTGCGCTTCAAAGCGCTGAACTTTGGTTTGATCATTGGGAAGCTCGTTCCCAATGTTTTGCACTTGTAATGTAGATATTCGTTCACGAATATCCACTACATCATCTGTTGCTACGATAATACAGATCTGTTCGATATGATCATCGTGCAAGTTTCTCATAAACTTCTTCCAGCTTAGCGCTGGAAGAGCCATCACCTCCGAACCTTCTTTCGGAGGGTGTTCCATCAACAGAGACTGGGTAGCTAATCCGGTCTCCGTTTGCGTCAAGACGTTGATCGTCTCGACGGAACTGTCCATGCAATCAGACGCACTCGTCTGATTGACTGCTACACGGTGATTACGATTCACTGTGTGTGAATACTCATTATCATGGTGGCCACTGCCTACCATGGAATTTTCTTGGCGATCAGATGTGCTCGTCTGATCGGCCGCCTGTTCTGCGACACGGTGGTCTTTATCACCCGTGTGCATGGCTAACACAAAGTGGGGGGCACTGGCCACCACGGAGTTGTGCTCACGATTGCACTCGATCGTGAGTTCACTCTCATCAACACGGAATTCTTTCGTCGTGTTGGAACCTTCGGTCGCACAGTGGGTGTTTCCCACTGTGGATACTATTTCATTCTCACGGTGGGTGTTTCCCACCGTGGATATCACTTCATTCTCACGGTGGTCTTTATCACCCGTGGAATGTTTCTCTCCAACACGCAACGACTCTTCTGTTGCGTGTGGTAGTCCCTCTGGACTCTCACCAGCGAGGTACCTTCCGCTGATCGTGTCAGAACAGACCTGGTGGTGCCATCGCTATCCACCAGACTGTATGACGCTGCGGTTGTATCTTCTGATACAGCCGGGTTACACACAGGGTGATCAGATCCTGTGGGCCCGCCGCAGTCGATCGATCGGTTAACCCAGTCGATCGAAGGTTTAAACTTGGACATCCATGGGATTCCAAGTATCACATCGAACTTGTCATCTAAATCGAGGGCGATGAATTCATCCTCGAATGACAGTTCATTCAACTCGAAGCGTGTTTTAATCACACGCTTTGGAATAGTCACGGTTGCACCTGTTGCTAACAGGACTGACAACATTCTTCGTGGGTTTCTACCTCCACGAAGATCAACAGCTTTAGACTCTGAGTTCTAACGAAATTATTTGACTCTCCTGTGTCAAACAAAGCTCGCATGGGGACATAGCTCCCGTGCGGCTTAAGCTCCAGGGTGATAAGAGGATTATCATCACCCTGCACCTTTTGACAGGACATAGTCCCGTCTGGGGCTATTACCCTCACATTCCCTATGTCGGCATGTGGGATAACATTCCCAGTAGGGCGCCCCGCCCCTACTGGTGATATATTTTTTTGCACCAACAGGGTGATGTCCCTGTTGGTGTTGCCGTGAAGCGGACGGTTACGTCCGCTGACTGCGTGGCACCGGACGCGGTGCCATACACTTATGGGCAAAATTCCCCACTTTCGCGCATCGATTGCAGCGAATATTCTTCTTAAATTTCGGTTGCTTCGTGTTCAAAGCAACCGCAACCGATAGGGCCATCGGCTCTGGACCTCCACCGCGCATGCTCTGGCGCGGGTGGCTGTTTCTTGAGACGAAGTGTGAGCTTCGTCTGCCCGACTGCTGCTTGTTGACATGCTGTTGCGGCATGTCAAAAGCGAAGTCTGTTGAGCCCTTCGGCTGTACCCAGCATGCGATGACGCTGATCGCATGCTGAACTCTTCACGGATGCTCATATCAATGGCATCCCTTATAGTCTCTGGCGGGTGCCGGTAGAGACTCTGTTTGACGGGACCATCATTGAGTCCCTTCATGAAGCCAGTGACCTGCATAGAAAGGGGCACCGGCTCATACACAATATTTGACAGCAACTATTGCGTCTTCTGAGCGTAAGCTTGAAGGTAAAGCTTACCTTGCCGGAGTTCCATAAACTCCTGCCGACTACTTAGCTCCATTTATGGAGCTTCAAAGTTGAGCTTTAGCTCAGCTTTTAATTCCTGATAAGTCAGGAACGCAGAGTCATCAGTGGCTCTGCGACTCATCGCCCATGCCCTGGCTCTGCCGACCAGAGATGTTGTGGCAAGGTACGCCTATTGACGTTCGTCAACAATATTTTGCGCAGAGATGGCATCTTCGACCTCTGCGAACCATCTACGAAGGGTCTCGACCCCTTCACCGGTAAAGAGCGGTACTCGCGCCTTTACCACTTCAACGCTATGCGTTGCAGGTGTAGGTGCGGTCCGCGCTGCCTCTTGCGCGGGCCGTGCTGGCTTTTCTGGGTAGTTTCGCCTAAAGCGATTCACCACATCTATCGCTTCCTCCGGGGTCTTACCCAGGAGGAAGGTAAGGATGTCGGTCCCATGGACCGAATCATTTCTACTGTAACGGGGTTACATTCGGGTTACATTGAGTGTTGGTGTACATGAGTACACCACGGTTGAGGTCAGTATTGGCCGGTTTGAAAGGTTTTTAACCTTTGGTTATTTTAACCAATCAGGGCAGGGGCCCTTGGTGTGGTGGTGTGTCAGCCATCCACGTGTCAGTACACAGGTGTGTACACTACATTTTAGCTAGGTACGAATTGGGAATATTCTACTTAGTATTACATATAGTTTATATTAGTTTAAATTAATTTAGGCTAATTACATATTAAATATACTCAGTTACATTTCACTCTAAAGTGCAGGCGCGCGACCACGCTCGGTTGCGCGCGCAGTGAGTGCCGTAGGTAAGAGGGAGCTCTCCCTTTTCCTACACCCTTAGTAAATGAGCCTTGGCGTTAAGGCATTAGCGGAGCTCCTTGCCGTTAAGGCATTAGCGCAGCTAGGCGCACGACCACGCCCGGCCGCGCGCGCGGTGAGTATTGTAGCCCAAGGGAGTTCTCCCTTACGCTACCTCCCTTTATAAGGGAATCCTTGTTACAAGGGGTTAGCGAGAGCTATCTGTAAACCACCCCGGGAATCTTGGCCCCGAGTAGGAGAGCTCTCTCCTACTAAGCCCTTTTATAAGGGCGTATCGGCTAAGTAGCGGCGAACGCCGCTTAAAGGAAAGTCTTCCTCTGTGCGCTAGCCGCACCGTGCGTGTACGCACCCGGCTACATCTGGTAGCACTAGTAGTCAATCCAACACCTGTGTTGGGGATCAACATCCTCTGCAAGGGATGGATCAGGACGATTGGGGTAAGCTAACCCCCGTCCAACAGGAGGCCTTTAAAAGTATGTTACCCATATTGGGTGAGGATGGCATGCGCCATCTAGTGGAGCATGGCCTCGATGCCGTGCGTGAAAGTCTGAATGCCCTTATCGCTCATGGGGAGTGTCTTCGCGGGGGTTATCCCGCGTCTACGGGGGTGCGCCCTCCGATGTCCTTTAAGATAAAGGAATCCACCGTCGAGAAAGGTGAAAACCTTTATGTGTGGCTTCGAGAGGTTGAAACCGCATTCGCCACCGCGAAAGTGATAGAGGATCACCTGCAAGTGGGACTTGCACTGACCCATCTTACGGGCAAAGACAGTACATGGGCGTTTACGTGTCAGGATTCGGTCACGACCGTGTTCCCGAACTGGGGAGTCCTTAAGCGAAATCTTATGGACAGTTATTCAACGCCTGATCTGGTTCTCCAGAATCAGCTGGCGTTTTTGAGGTGCCGTCAGGGCACTAGGGACTTGGAGACATATGTCCAAGGACTGAAGACCCTGTTGGAAGGGATGTACACGAAAGCGTATTCGGACGGTGTGTCTATCCCCGTCTGCATGGGAGGCCTGAAAGAAGGGTCAGCACGTTCGGAACTGTTCCACTGCCGACCCCAATCCCTGGGGGAGGCGTTTAAGATGGCGTTTAACGCCGAGAGGAACTTTCGTTCCTCTAAGGTGGGTCCTGAACCCATGGACCTGAGTCAGGTCGAAGTGGAGTGGAAACCTTCCGCTAAGAGTCACTCTGACTCTTTTTCGCAGAGATTTGGGGCGGAGCTCTTAGATATGTTGCAGCGGCGTGGGCCGCTAAGGTGCTTCCTATGTGGAAGCGTGGATCATCTGCGGAACAGATGTCCACAAAATCCCCAGCGAGATAGTCGCTTTAAGGGGCCGAGGGCGGCAAAAAGGCCCTCTCCCAAGCCGTCGGGAAACAGCGGCTCCCAATAGGTGCGGGGCGCCCTACTGGGGGACCCCTCAGTGCTGTTAAGCCCCAGGGTAGGGGACGACAGCACAAATCTCCGAGGGAAGCGGTGCTTTCTAGCACCGAGTTGGTGTACCAGCCAGGTTTGCTGCTAGTCCTTACGTACGTGAAGGCTTTGATAAGCACTGGAGAGTCTTGATAAACTCTGGAGCGTCTGACAACTATGTCAGACTGACTTCTGTTGAGAAGAGTCGTCTGTATGACGAGGCTCTAGAGGCACGTTCTCGTGACGTTGTCACGGCCCGTCTAGCGACGGGCGTATAGGTTTCTGTACCCAAGGTCTCGATTGACCTTAAGCTGAGGTTTGCAGACTTTGATAGCTTATAACGTTGCCTAGTCCTGGATTTGGACTCGAGGTATGACCTCATTCTGGGCATGAAGTGGCTGGAACGCCACGAGCCATGGATAGACTGGAAGTCTAAGTCCATTGGCTCAACGCACCCTCGGTCGGGTGAAGCATTGGCGAGTCATGAACCCACCTTTGCTCGATCGCAAAAGCGATTCTGGCGTGAGATGCCAGAGATTGGGATGTATGAAATGATCATTCCCAATGGCGTTAAGGAATAGTTCCTTAACGAGGGGGATTCGGCGGTTAATCCCCACGCCGTGAACGGCGAGACTGGTGAGTTACCTGTGGTAACTCCAGTGGTAGGGGTAGAGACCCCTGTGGTTAAGCGCGAGGCGCTTCCACGCAAAGATACCCGTACTTCGTCTCTTTTGCACGTCGGAAATGATTCCGACCACGCCGTTATAGACGAGACTGGTGAGGTGCCTGTGGTAACTCCAGTGGTAGGGGTAGAGACCCCTGTGGTTAAGCGCGAGGCGCTTCCAAGCGAAGAGACCCGAAGTTTGTCTCTTTCGCACGTCGGAAATGATTACGACTACGCCGTTATAGGTGAGACCGGCGAGTCACCGGTGGTAGAGGTAGAGACCTCTGTGGATAGGCGCGTGGCGCTTCCAATATATGGGGCAATTGACTCCCCCCATCTGGGTATCGGGATGAGTCCCGAGGCCAGTAGTCAGCAGTCCTATCGGATGCTGAATAGTGTGACAGGAATTTTCACATAAGGCGTAAGCCTTGAACGGTTTCCTGGGGTAGGCGAACTGTTGTCGTTGGAGGAGATGTCCTTCAACGAGTTTGAGACTGCTTTGAAAGCAGGTGAACTCGACGAGGTCGTCGTGTTGCGGCCGGAAGAGGAGTTGAACTCCTCATCCACGATGGACGAGTCAGTTTTGGTGAAAACCAAACAATGAACAAGCGACTTTAAATCGCTTGGTGACTCAACTATTCCGCCCTCATAGAAAGTACGCTCAGACGTACTTCGACGATATATTCGTTGTCGCGCGGAAGGCGACTCGTCTGATGTTCAGACGCATCTGATACACCTTCGAGCGGTGCTCGAATGTATGCGAGAGAATAAACTCTATGCAAACGCATCCAAATGTATTTTTTTGGTGCTGAGGAAATTCCTTTCCTCGGATGCTTCATCGGTAAGGATGGAGTGCGGGCGGATCCCGCGAAGGTGAAAGCCATTGTGGAGTGGGCTTCGCCTGTAAATCTTAGAGATTTACGGAAGTGGCTTGGATTAGCCAACTATCTCCACAAGTACAGCGAGAACTACGCTGAAATGGCGAAGCCATTAACCGACCTTCTTAAGAAGGACGTTGATTGGTGTTGGGAAACCAAACACCAAAACGCTTTCGAAACGGTAAAGGGGATCTTGTTAAAAGCTCCCGTTCTTGCTCTCCCAGACCCTGGGAAACCATTTAGTGTCGTCTGCGACGCCTCCGATTTCGCAATCGGATGTGCTTTGTTACAAGCAGACGATGCAGGAAGGGAACGCGTAACTGCATTTGAGTCGAGGCAGCTTAAAGCTGCGGAATGGAATTATCCCGTTCATGACAAGGAGCTACTGGCAATGAAGTATGCTCTTGTCAAATTTAGGGTTTCACCTACTCGGCTCAAAGCCGTTCGTGGTTTATACTGACCACGCGTCCTTACGGACAGCAACAAAGTCGCCTCATCTCTCCCAACGGATTGCCCGTTGGCTCTCCTTCTTTTCGGAGTACAACTTTGAGGTTAATTATAAACCTGGCAAGCAGAACGTGCTTGCAGACGCGCTGTCGCGTCGTCCCGATTACGAGCTCGCTCACGCGACATTCGTCACCTCGTCTGTGGTGGATCTCATACGCCAGGCGTATGAGAAAGACCCACAATGTACGGCGCTTATCAGCGCGTTGGGTGAAAAGGGACTTGGCGCGTCTGAGCCTACCCTGTCAAGTCGAGCTAAAGCTCGGATACACCGTTACATGTACTGTTACCGTTTAGTATATTATAGCACGAGCGCGGAGGATACTCCGCGGGTGGTTGTTCCTCATGATGAGGAACTGAAGTATAAAGTCATCTTTGAGGCACATGACGCCCCTACCGGGGGTCATTTAGGTAGGGATAAGACCTACGGCGCTTTAAGCGCTTTGTATTGGTGACCCAAAATGTACAAGTAGGTCGGTGCGTATATTCGCACTTGTGAGTCGTGCTAGAGGGTAAAACCCTCTACAGATTCAGCTGCTATAGGAAACAGTTGGAAATTGCCAACTGTTCGTGAGGCCAAGTCAACCTATAGCATAATATTGAGAATTGCCAATTGTTCGTGTGGGCCAAGTCCATCTATAAATATGAAGGTGAGCCTTTGGCGGAGTAGCCGTCCAACGGCGTGCTGAAAATCCATTTGGATTTTATCTTCGGTTTTACCGAAGGCCGGTTCCACCGACGTTTCGGTCTTTGTAGACCGTTTGAGCAAGATGCTCACCTGGCAGCGATGCCAGTCCAGTGATGGACAAGACGGAACGCGTTAATCGCGTGAAATCCATTAGTATGGATTTATCTTAGGGTTTTTCGAAGGGAAAGGCCGGTTTCACCGGCATTTCGGTCTTTGCTGACCGTTTGAGCAAGATGCTCACCTGGCAGCGGTGCCAGAGTCCATTGATGGACAAGAAGGAACGCGTTCATCGCGTTGTTAAGGATTTTCTCCGGAGATTATGTCCGGATTCTCCAAGAGATGGAGTGAGATGCTTCCTATGACCGAATTTGCCATAAACAATTCGGTGCAAGCATCTACGGGGTTTACCCCGTTTAATGTGAACGGATTCGTAAATCCGCGGGTTACGTTGACGCCACGTGTGTGTGGTCCAGGGCTTGAGGGTGGAGGAGTCCCCGATTTCAGCCCTGTATGCTCCTGTCCGTTTGTTTGGCCTACCCGGCAGGGCGGCCGGCAGGCTGCCCGACCGGGTGCAGCTCGGGTCTGCGCTTGTAGCCGCCACGGCTCGCGCACTGGGCGCCTTCCACGGCCCCAGCGACCTAGAAGAATCTATTGTTTGTTTGTTGGGCCTTCCCGGCAGGGCGGCCGACAGGATGTACGACGGCAGGACGGGGCGGAGCGTCTGATGGCGCGACTCCATCATCGGGGTCAAACACAGTATTTGGTGAAGTGGAAGGGTTATCCACATTCACAGAGTTCGTGGGAGTTCGAGACTCCCCTGCGGCAGGATTGCCGTGACGTCGTTGACGCTTTCGAGCGGGAGAACCCCGCTGTGAGTCAACGACCAAAGGGGCGGGGTAAGCCCCTTCATTCCAGTAGTTGGGAGCCCTCCGGAGGCAGATACGGAGCCCGCACTGTGCTCCGGCACCCTGGTGAGGGCACGGGCGCTAGCATACCGCATGAGATAAGGGGCACGTAACTGCCCCATGGGTTTGGCTCTGGCAAACGCCAAGCATAATGCCCTCTCTATCCGAACGTCACGTTCGGAATAGCTGTTGTACAGCTTTAAAAAAACTCGGGGAGACGTTTCTCCGCTCCGCCTAAGCGCGGAACTTCTGCTCTGCCTCTTTGGCATATTCTCCTTGCAGGAGAATGAAGGGAACCTCGCGGAGGTTCCAACAACGTCATCCTGGGCCTGTTTCTCGAGGCGCCCTAGATATGAGGTAGCAGTGAACTGCTTCTGCGTGAGCAGTTTTTCCCGGAGTTAATTCCGCGTGTGATGTGTTGCGGCTGTACAGTCGCGAGGCCAGGGGTATAGAAGACTAAACCCTTCTGTACCTCATTCCTGGCCCACTTTGGGAGGTCACGAGGACCTCAAAAACGATATACCGCTCGTGTAGGGAGCATGGGGGGCGTGCAACGAAGCTTGTAACGCCTGTGCGGCATTTTGAGCCTCTTGAGCTGCGTCCAGATCAGTAGTGGTGATCGCCTTCGGCGATTCGGATATGTCATCCGAGGTTGATAATAGTTGCGCACGAGTTAGTGCGTTTTCCCCACGTGTGGGGAATGGGTTGGATGACTGATAGCGCCGTTCGGCGAATCAACATGGGCAGCCGTTAGGGAGAGCTCCCCAAGGGCGTCCACTTCCGATTTGTCGGAATAGTTTGCGTCCATAGCACTGCTGAAGGTGTACAATGGACAGCCAGAGGTACTGGCGTTGGCGTTCTCCAACAAGATTTTGATTATTGCGTAAGCAATAGTCTTGATGGGGGAGGATGTAACGGGGTTACATTCGGGTTACATTGAGTGTTGGTGTACATGAGTACACCACGGTTGAGGTCAGTATTGGCCGGTTTGAAAGGTTTTGAACCTTTGGTTATTTTAACCAATCAGGGCAGGGGCCCTTGGTGTGGTGGTGGGTCAGCCATCCACGTGTCAGTACACAGGTGTGTACACTACATTTTAGCTAGGTACGAATTGGGAATATTCTACTTAGTATTACATATAGTTTATATTAGTTTAAATTAATTTAGGCTAATTACATATTAAATATACTCAGTTACATTTCACTCTAAAGTGCAGGCGCGCGACCACGCCCGGTCGCGCGCGCAGTGAGTGCCGTAGGTAAGAGGGAGCTCTCCCTTTTCCTACACCCTTAGTAATGGAGCCTTGGCGTTAAGGCATTAGCGGAGCTCCTTGTCGTTAAGGCATTAGCGCAGCTAGGCGCACGACCACGCCCGGCCGCGCGCGCGGTGAGTATTGTAGCCCAAGGGAGTTCTCCCTTACGCTACCTCCCTTTATAAGGGAAGCCTTGTTACAAGGGGTTAGCGAGAGCTATCTGTAAACCACCCCGGGAATCTTGGCCCCGAGTAGGAAAGCTCTCTCCTACTAAGCCCTTTTATAAGGGCGTATCGGCTAAGTAGCGGTGAACGCCGCTTAAAGGAAAGTCTTCCTCTGTGCGCTAGCCGCACCGTGCGTGTACGCTCCCGAATACATCTCCCGTCGCGTCTTTACTACGCGACGAGAAGTGGGGGAAGTGTTTCGTCACCACTTCCAGCGTTCTCTCTCGCTCGGCAGGCGTCATGTCTCACGACTTGATGCCGAGCGGCTCTTAATCTTCGCTCCGCTAGTTGACTAGCGGAACGGAACCGTGGTCGTTAAGACGGACCACAAAGTGCTACCAGGTGTAACAGGACTGATCCTGTTACGGTCTTACACTTTATTTTGCGAGGAAGCGCGCAATACAATAAGGGAAGGATTAGTTGGTAACAACTAATCCTATACTAAAAGTAAATATAACTATTTACTTGTCTTTTAGAACGCAAAATTAAGAGTGTTTATTAAATGGGTGGTTAGCTTCTAACAGTATAGTAATTACCTAACTAATATAATAATATCAAGTATTAAACTAACTGTGCTATTAGTTAACCTGAATGATTCGGTATTGATACCGAATCGACTTTTCCTTCGTAGATTATAATAACTTATAATCTATTATTTGAATTTCAGACAACGCGTCTGAAATTAAACTTTGATATTCTAACTTGAATATCAATTATGTAATGGCACCCCATTACAAGCCGCTCCACCACAGTAGCAGGTGCGTACACGCACGGTGCGGCTAGAGAACAGAGTAATACTTTCCTTAAGCGGCGATACGCCGCTACTTAGCCGATACGCCCTTATACAAGGGCTTAGTAAGAGATTGCTCTCTTGCTCGGGGCCAAGATTCCCTTGGTTTACTTGTTAGTAGAGACTAACGCCTTGATACAAGGCTTCCTTTAGAAAGGGGGAAGCTAAGGGAGGTACTCCCTTGGCTACAACACTCACTGCGCGCGCGACCGGTAGAGGTCGTGCGCCTATCAGTATTAGAGTATTTTGTAAACTGATTTATATTTAATGGGTTTTGCTAACGTACATACCGTATGTACGTACATACCCCACACATAAACCCTAAACCCTAAACCCTGCAGGCTGAAAACAGCAAATCAACCCTAAACCCTAAACTTTGAGCAGGGGGTATGCACGATACATACGGTATATACGTTGGCAAAAGCCATATTTAATATGTAATTAACCTAAATTAACTAATATAAACTATATGTAATACTAAGTAAAACTTACATGTTAAATATACATTCAGTTTACATTTCACTCTCAAGACTGCTAGGCGCACAACCTTGACCGGTCGCGCGCGCAGTGAGTGTTGTAGTGTAAGGGAAGTCCTTCCCTTAGCTACCCCCATAGTAAGGGAGCCTTGTATCAAGGCGTTAGCTTGTGCTAACTTGTGAACCAAAGGGAAATCTTGGCCCCGATTAAGAGAGTACTCTCTTACTAAGCCCTTTTATAAGGGCGTATTGTAACGGGGTTACATTTGAGTTACATTTAGTGTTGGTGTACATAAGTACAGTACGGTTGAGGTCGGTACTACGGGTTTGAAAGGTTTCGAACCATTGGTTATTTTAACCAATGAGGGCATGAGCCCTTGGGTGGTGGTGTGTCAGCCATCCACGTGTCAGTACACAGGTGTGTACATTACATTTTAGCTAGGTACGAATTGGGTATATTCTACTTAGTATTACATAGTTTACATTAGTTTAAATTAATTTAGGCTAATTATATTAAATATATTCAGTTTACATTTCACTCTAAAGTGCAGACGCGCGACGTCGACCGGTCGCGCGTGCAGTGAGTGTCGTAGGTAAGAGGGAGTCCTCCCTTTACTTACACCCCGTAAAGGGAACACAGCCGTTAAGGCTAAGTAGTAAACCAACCCGGGAATATTGGCCCCGAGTAGGAGAGATCTCCTACTAAGCCTTTTATAAGGGCGTATCGGCTAAGTAGCGGTAGATACCGCTTTAAGGAAGAGTATTCCTCTGTGCGCTAGGCGCACCGTGCGTATACGCACCGGCTACATCTGGTAGAACTTGTAGTCAATCCAACACATGTGTTGATAGACTAAGGCATCCTCTGCAAGGGATGAATCAGGACGATTGGGATAGTTTGACCCTCGTCCAGAAGAAAGCCTTTAAGAGGCTGTTACCCTTACTGGGTGACGAAGGTATGCAGCTCCTAGTAGAGCAGGGCCCTGAGGCCGTAAAGGCAAGGGTAAATGCCCTCATCGCTCATGAAGCGAGTTTAGGTGGAGATCGTTTCACGGGGTGAGTCCCCCATTGTCCTTTAAGATAAAGGAATTCTCTGGGGAAAAAGGTGATAACCTTTATGTGTGGTTACGAGAGGTCGAAACGGCCTTCGCCACAGCGAATGTGATCAGTGATCATTTGCAAGTGGGACTTGCGCAGACCCATATTACTGGTAAAGACCGTGCATGGGCGCTTACGTGTTCGGACTCGGTCACAAACGTGTTCCCTACCTGGGAGGTCCTTAAGCAGAAGCTTATGGACATGTACGCAACGCCTGATCTGGTTTTTCATAATCAGCTTGCGTTTCCGAGGTGCCGTCAGGGCACTAGGGACTTGGAAACATATATACGAGAACTCAAGACCCTGTTGGCAGGGATGTACGCGAAAGCGTATTCGGACGATGTGTCCATCCCCGTCTTTATGGGAGGCCTGATAGAAGGGCCAGCACGTTCGAAGCTATTCCGAAGCCGTCCCCAATCCTTGGGGGAGGCGTTTAAGATGACGTTTAACTCCGAAAGGAACTTTCGTTCCTCTAAGGTGGGTCCCGAACCCATGGACCTGAGTCAGGTCGAAGCGGAAGAGAAAGCTTTCGCTAAGTCACGCTGACTCTGTCTCGCTGGGTTCTGGAGCGGATCCCCAGGCAATGCTGCAGCGGCCGGGGCCGCTGAGATGCTTCCTGTGTGGAAGTGCGGATCATCTGCGGAACAGATGTCCGCGAAACCCCCAGCAAGATAATCGCTTTAAGTGGCCGAGGGTTGGGAAAAAGCACTCTCCCAAGCCGTCGGGAAACGACGGCTCCCAGTAGGTGCGGGGCGCCCTACTCGGATATCCCTCAGTGCTGTTAAGCCCCAGGGTAGGGTCCGACAGCACAAAGCCCCGAGGGAAACGGTGTTTTCTAGCACCGAGTTGGTGTACCATACAGGGTTGCTGGTAGGCCTTGTGGACGTGAAAGGATTTGATAAGCCTTGGAAAGTCTTGATAAACTCTGGAGCGTCTGATAATTATGTCAGACGAGCTTCTGTTGAGAAGAGTCGGCTGTATGACGAGGCCCTAGAGGCACGTTCACGTGACGTTGTCACGGCCCGTCTAGCGACGGGCGTATAGTTTTCTGTACCCAAGGTCTCGATTGACCTTAAGATGAAGTTTGCAGACTTCGACAGCTTAGAACGTTTCCTAGTCCTGGATGTGGACTAGAGGTATGACCTCATTCTGGGCATGAAGTGGCTGGAACGCCACGAGCCATGGATAGACTGGAAGTATAAGTCCATTGGATCAACGCACCCGCGATCGGGTGAAGCATTGGCGAGTCATGAACCCACCTTTGCTCGATCGCAAAAGCGATTCTGGTGAGAGATGCCAGAGATTGGGATGTCTGAGATGATCAGTCCCAATGAGGTCAAGGAAGTGTTCCACGACGAGGGGGAATCGGCGGTTAATCCCCACGCCGATATAGGCGAGACTGGTGAGTCGCCAGTGGTAGAGGTGGATTCCTCTGAGGTTAAGCGCGAGGCACTTCCTATAGAAGAGACACGAGGTTTGTCTCTTCTGCAGGTCGGGGTTCCCGACCACGCCATGTTAGGCGAAAATGTTGCGACTCCAGTGGTAGGGTTAGAGACCCCTGTGGTTAAGCTCGAGGCGCTTCCAGGCGAAGAGACCCGTAGTTCGTCTCTTTCGCACGTCGGCCAGTAGTCAGAAGTCCTATCGGATGCTCAATAGCGTGACAGGTGATGTAACGGAAGGCGTAATCCTTGAACTGTTGCCTGGGGTAGGCGAACTGTTGTCGTTGGAGGAGATGTCCTTCAAAGAGTTTGAAACTGTTGTAAAATCAGGTGAGCTCTACGAGATCGTCTTGTTTCGTCCGGAAGAGTACTTGAACTCCTCATCCACGATGGACGAGTCAGTTTTGGTGCAAACCAAACAGTCATTAAATGACCGAAGCGGTCTCAAGATTCTCGCGGATTCTGAGGACCGTTACCATTCCTTACTTAAGGAATTCGGAAGTATCATTAGTGATAAACCATCGATGGGGTTACCACCGGATCGGGGAGTCCGACATGAAATCGATTTGGTTCCTGGAACCAAATACTGCGTCACTAGGCAGTGGCCTCTCCCCAAGGAGAAATGCGACGTCATTCGACGCATTTTTCAAGGGGAAAGAGGAGGCAGGGATGGTACGAGAGAGTAAATCTCTCCATTCATCTCCCCATTTTTGTGTTCGTAAACCGAACGGAAAGTGGCGCATTGTGCATGCGTACAACAAGCTGAATGCAGCTACTGTACCCATGCAAACTCCGATTCCTCGGAAGGATGTCCTCCAGAACAATATGGCGGACTGTACTATGTACAGTGCCTTAGATCTGGTGGACGGGTATTATCAGGTGCTCATGCGAGCATCCGATATTCCGCTTACAGCGGTCAGAACGCCTAGTGGCATGCTGTGGGAGTGGCTTGTTATGCCACATGGGCTTTCAAATGTTCCAGAGACTTTAAATCGCTTGGTGACTCAACTATTCCGCCCTCATAGAAAGTACGCTCAGACGTACTTCGACGATATATTCGTTGTCGCGCGGAAGGCGACTCGTCTGATGTTCAGACGCATCTGATACACCTTCGAGCGGTGCTCGAATGTATGCGAGAGAATAAACTCTATGCAAACGCATCCAAATGTATTTTTTTTGGTGCTGAGGAAATTCCTTTCCTCGGATGCTTCATCGGTAAGGATGGAGTGCGGGAGGATCCCGCGAAGGCGAAAGCCATTGTGGAGTGGCCTTCGCCTGTAAATCTTAGAGATTTACGGAAGTGGCTTGGATTAGCCAACTATCTCCACAAGTACAGCGAGAACTACGCTGAAATGGCGAAGCCATTAACCGACCTTCTTAAGAAGGACGTTGATTGGTGTTGGGAAACCAAACACCAAAACGCTTTCGAAACGGTAAAGGGGAGCTTGTTGAAAGCCCCCGTTCTTGCTCTCCCAGATCCTGGGAAACCATTTAGCGTCGTCTGCGACGCCTCCGATTTCGCAACGGATGTGCTTTGTTACAAGCAGACGATTCGGGACTAGAACGCGTGATTGTGTTTGAGTCGAGGCAGCTTAAAGATGCGGAACGGAATTATCCCGTTCATGATAAGGAGCTACTTGCTATGAAGTATGCCCTTGTCAAATTTAGGGTTCACCTACTCGGCTCAAAGCCGTTCGTGGTTTATACTGACCACGCGTCCTTACGGACAGCGACACAGTCGCCTCATCTCTCCCAACGGATGGACCGTTGGATCTCCTTCTTTGCGTAGTACAACTTTGAGGTTAATTATAAACCTGGCAAGCAGAACGTGCTTGCAGACGCGTTGTCGCGTCGTCCCGATTACGAGCTCGCTCACGCGACATTCATCACCTCGTCTGTGGTGGATCTCATCCGCAAGGCGTATGAGAAAGGCCCACAATGTACGGCGATTATCAACGCGTTGGGTGAAAAGGGACTTGGCGCGTCTGAGCCTACCCTGTCAAGTAGAGCTAGAGCTCGGTTACACCGTTACAATTACTGTGACGGTTTGCTATATTATAGCTCGAGCGCGGAGGACACTCCGCAGGTGGTTGTTCCTCATGATGAAGAATGAAGTATAGAGTCCTCTTTGAGGCACATGACGCCCCTACCGGGGGTAATTTAGGTCGGGATAAGACCTACAGCGCCTTAAGCGCTTTGTATTGGTGGCCCAACATGTATAAGTTGGTCGGTGCGTATATGCACCTGTGAGACGTGTCAGATGGTTAAACCCTCTACAACTTCAGCTGCGCCTTTGGCGAGCTTATCGGTTCCAACGGAGTGTTGGAAATCCATTAGCATGGATTTTATCTTCGGTTTTCCGAAGGATAAGGCCGGGAACACCGGCATATTGGTCTTTGTAGACCGATTGAGCAAGATGGCTCACCTGGCGGTGGTGCCAGAGTCCATAGATGGACAAGGAACAGCGAAAGTGTTCCTAGACCGTGTCTTTCGACAGCATGGTCTACCAGATTCCGTTGTGTCGGATCGGGATCCCCGTTTTACGGAAAAATTCTGGGGAGCGTTGTTTAAGGTGCTAGGCACCAAGCTCCTCATGTCCACTGCGGATCATCCGCAGACGGACGGTCAAACAGAACTCGTTAATCGCATTGTTGAGGGTATTCTCCGGAGTTGATGTCCGGACTCTCCAAAGAGTTGGAGTGAGATGCTTCCGATGGTTGAATTTGCTATCAACAATTCGGTACATGCATCTACGGGGTTTAACCCGTTTAACGTGAACGTATTAGTGAATCCGAGGGTTCCGTTGACGCCACGTGCGTGTGGCCCAGGGCTTGAGAGGGGATGATTCCCTGGTGTCAGCCCTGTATCTGTGCGTAAGCACATCGATAAGTTCTTATGGACGCGCCTTAGTGTCTTACGACAGGTTTGCGATGCCATGGCGGAAATCCAATACAAGCAAAAGTAGCAGACAGACCGCAAGGGTCGGCGTAACAAAAGGGCATATAAGGTATGATAAAGTGTTTTAGTAAATGCTAAAAACCTTCCTACACATGCATTTTCTAACGTGTTAAGGAACAAACTGCGCCCCAGGTTTGTGGGGCCTTTTAAGTACTAGCCCGAAAGGGCTTATCGTGTACCTTGGACATCCCGAAGGTGATGCGCACGCATCCAACCATCTATGTGGGTATGCTTAATCCATACCAGACCCCGGAGGCTGGCCCCCTCCTGGAGGGGGTTGGAAAGGCGGATAGCAGTAAGAGCCGTAAGACACGGCAGGGCGGAGGAAGCCCGACAGGGCTAAAATCCGACCACGAAGCTCCGCAACGGTCGTCTTGAGAGAGGCAAGCCGCCTCTCGAAGCGTTCAGTGGCATCCCACGCATCGCGGAGTCCCTCGTGGACATCATGGATGCGATGGATGTGTCGATTACAGCGCTCGTGAACCTCACGTCGCAATTGCGCGACCTCCGCCTCCATGCTCGATGCGGAGGGTACTCCAGACTATCATGTGGAACGTCTGATGGCGCGACGCCATCATCGGGGTCAAACCCAGTATCTCGTGAAGTGGAAGTGTTATCGACACTCACAGAGTTCGTGGGAGTCCGAGACTCCCCTACGGCAGGATTGCCGCGACGTCGTTGACGCTTTCGAGCGGGAGAATCCCATTGCAGGTCAACGACCAAAGGGTCACAAGAAGCCCCTTCACTCCCAGTAATTGGGAGTTCGCCGGAGGCAGATGTGGCGCTCACACTGTCCTCTGGAACCGTGGTGGAGACAGGGGCGCTGGCGTAGCGCGTGCGATATGGAGCGCGTAATAGCTCCATCGCTTTGGCTCTGGCAAATGCCAGGCGCAACACCCTCTCCACCCAAATGTATCGACGGGAATAGCTGTCGTGCAGCTCATTGAAGCTGGGGAGAAGCTTCTCCCCTTCCGACCAAGCGCGGAACTTCTTCTCTGCATCATCAGCATTTTATCCCGGAGAAAAAACGAAGGAACCTCGCGGAGGTTCTCAACAGGGGCACCCTGTGCCTTCCTGTCTATGCGCTCTCGGTATGAGACGCTAGTGAACTGCTTTTGTGTAAGCAGTTGTTGCCGAAGTTTCTCACGGCGTTCGCGTTGATACGGCTGTTCAGCCGCGGGGCCAGGGGTATAGGACGCTAAACCAGTCCTTACCAAACGCCTGGCTCACCTTGGAAGGTCACGAGGACCATCAAAATTATAAGCCGCCCTTGGCAGGCGTTTGGGGGCGCGTAACGTAGCCCTTAGTGCCTGTGCGGCAAGTTGGGTGTTTGAGCTGCGTCCAGCTCATTAGTGACGATCGCCTTTGGCGATTCGGATATATCATCCGATATGGGCAGGGGTGTCGCACTGGTTAGTGCATTTTCCCCACGTGTGGGGAACGGATTGGGCTACCGACAACGTCGTTCGGCGCTGTCGGAGCGGTTAACCGTTGGGGAGTTATCCCCAAGGGCATCCACCTCCGAGTTCTCGGAGCAGTCTACCTCTTCTAGAGGAGACGCCATAGCACCACTGAAGGTGTACATATGGAGGGCCAGAGGAACTGGCGTTGGAGTTCTCCAACAAAATTTTGATTATTGCGTAAGCAATAGTCTTGATGGGGGAGGATGTAACGGGGTTACATTCGGGTAACACTGAGTGTTGATGTACATCGGTACACCATGGTTGAGGCCAGTATTGGCCGGGTTGAAAGGTTTCGAACCTGTGGTTATTTTAACCAATCAGGGCATGGGCCCTTGGTGTGGTGGTGTGTCAGCCATCCACGTGTCGGTACACAGGTGTGTACATTACATTTTAGCTAGGTACGAATTGGGTATATTATACTTAGTATTACATATAGTTTACATTAGTTTAATTAATTTAGGCTAATTACATATTAAATATATTCAGTTTACATTTCACTCTAAAGTGCAGACGTTCGACGTCTACCGGTCGCGCGTGCAGTGAGTGTCTGTCGTAGGTAAGAGGGAGTCCTCCCTTTACTTACACCCCGTAAAGGGAACACAGCCGTTAAGGCTAAGTATTAAACCAACCCGGGAATATTGGCCCCGAGTAGGAGAGATCTCCTACTAAGCCTTTTATAAGGGCGTATCGGCTAAGTAGCGGTAGATACCGCCTTAAGGAAGAGTCTTCCTCTGTGCGCTAGGCGCACCGTGCGTATACGCACCGGGTACACGTATCGGCTAAGTAGCGGCACATCGCCGCTTTAGGAAAGTCTTCCTCTGTGCGCTAGCCGCACCGTGCGTGTACGCAGCGGCTACACCAAACCTTTCGGACCGGTCAATACTTGACCTCAACCGTTGAGTAGTTACGTACACCAACGTAACCAAATGTAACCCTGTTACAAAAAAACTCCAGCACTTCTGTCGGGCGGTGATTAATGTCTTCGGTGAGGAATAACTCCGCAGTCCGACTCCCGCAGACGTTCAGTACCTCCTCCGCATCAATGAGAAGAGGGGCTTCCCGGGCATGCTAGGAAGCCTCGACTGCATGCATTAGAAGAGGAAGAATTGCCCGTCCGCCTGGGCAAGACAATACGCCGGGTAGGAGAAGGAACCGACTGTAGCCGGTGCGTACACGCACGGTGCGGCTAGCGCACAGAGGAAGACTTTCCTTAAACGGCGATACGCCGCTACTTATCCGATACGCCCTTATATAAGGGCTTAGTGCGAGATCGCTCTCTCACTCGGGGCCAAGATTCCCTGATTTTACGGTTAGTAAACACCAACGCCTTATAAGGCTTCCCTTAGTAAGGGGGTAGCTAAGGGAGGTGATCCCTTTGCTTTAACACTTCACAGCACGTTTGACCTTTCCCGGTCACACGTCTAGCTGGATATAGTGTAAGTTGTAAACTGATTTTTATTTATTATGTAATTAGCCTAAATTAATAAACTAATGTAAACTATATGTAATACTAAGTAGAACTTACTCAATTCGTACCTAGCCGAAATGTAATTTACACCACCTGTGTACTAACACGTGGCAGGCTGCCACGCCTTCACTAAGGGCTCCCGCCCTGATTGGATTAAATAACCAATAGGCCCGAACCTTTCGGACCGGACAATACTTGACCTTAACCGTTTTGTATTTACGTACACCAACGTAACTCAATGTAACCCCGTTACACCGACCATCGTCATTGAAGCCGTTGCGTCCTACGACCTTTGGATTTGGCATGCCTTCTTCGGCATACCAGCATCTCATAACGACATCAACGTGCTCGATCGGTCGCATCTCTTCTCAGACCTTTCCAGCGGTCGTGCTCCCGCCGCGACGTTTACCATTAATGGTAATGAGTACCGTATGGGGTACTACTTAACAGATGGTAGGTGTATGTAGCTCAATGTTTTATTACGTGTAACTTATAATCTTCTCCGTCCTTCTTCGATGTAGGTATAAATCACCGATGGTCAACCTTGGTGCAGAACATCTCGCAACCACAAGGTTTGAAGAAAAGACACTTCGCGGCCATGCAAGAGTCTGCGCGTAAGGATGTCGAACGCTGATTCGGGGTTCTTCAATCTCGTTTTGCTATTGTAAAGGGACCGTCCAGGTTCTGGAAGGAGGACGATCTGCATGCCATCATGACGAAATGCATCATATTACACAACATGATCGTCGAGGACGAGCGGGACCAGTCTCTCAATCCCGAAGACTACAATAGTGCTCCGATCTCGGCAACCTTAGTAGGACCATGCACCGATAATGCGCCGACGTTCGACGCATTCGTTCGTTGGTACCACGCAATCCTCTGCGCGGAGCATCATCATCAACTTCGCAACGACCTCATTGAGCATTTTGTGGCAGAGGAAAGGCGATGAGAACGAATAGAAGGAAAGTATTATTTTCTTATTATAACGTTCTCACCGACTCCTCTCTCCCACCTCATCTTTCTCCACCTACTCCATTTTTTGTCGCTGCTTGATCTGGGAATAACGTCTCGCAGCCTCGCTCATAACATCAAGATTGCGAGACATAATACGATCATTAGCGAGGTCCTGCATCACTATTCTCTTCCGGCGCTTTTACAGCGCAATTTCGCGGCTGCTTTCCGCAACCATGCGCTGTATTTCGTTGATGTATGCCATATCCACCTGGACTCTTTTTGCTTCCTTTTTTCCAAGAGGGCGAAGAATCTGAATCCAGGCCCTTTCCGTGTCCTCAATTTCGTTGTCGCCCGTCGCCGTCCACTTCCCCTTTCCCCGTTGGCGTTCTGCGGGATCTTCTCCTGTAACTTCCTTGTACTGCGCAGCAGCATACAGAGATAGACCATGGTGAACTTGCACCCATGAGTCTCCTCGAACAGGATAAGAGAATCCTGCACGTTGTCGTCGAAGGTCTTGCCGCTCTCGTTCTGGCTCTCAATGTCGGCGAAGCAGCCGCAAAACTTGCTGACGGTCCGTTGTATAGTGGCCCAGCGGATACCGAAGCTGTTTGGAAGGCTTTCCGTCGTGCGGAACACAGCACAGAAACTCGCGTGGACGCTCTCCCAAAATGTTGCCACTTTCTGCTCGTTCCCAATGACGGGATCTTGCGAAAACTCAAGCCATGATTTAACGAGCTTCTTATCTTCGCGCCGGGACCAGTTCTTTCCCTTCTTGCGAGAATCTGGCGGCGGCACAGGCGACGCAGAGGGAAGGGACGAAGACGGAGCCACGACCGGAGCGGACGTGGACTGATCGGACGTAAAAGGAAAAGCGAGGGGAATTTCGGACATAATGCGGTTGTCGGAGGTCAAAGGAGTTGCGGATGTGGTGTACAGGTAGGGTTCCCACTCTCGAGGTACACAACATATGGCCACATGCGGATTAATTCCAAATTTACTCGGGGGGGCGAATTCTCGCAGATGTGGTCGGAAAACACACGAATTTGCCATTTCCATTATAATACTCGAAATTTACTCGCACCGGTGGAGCCGTGCATAATTCTATTTTCATGTATATTTGATATACGAGGGATTTACTGCCCACCGGTGGAGATGCTCTTAGATAGTGTGCCTAGACGTCTTAGTACCTATTCATTAGGTACGATAAGTAGTGTAGGATAAACGACAGATGTAAGATCGCTATAACTTCAACTCTTATGCATATTTCATGTTAGTATAGTTAATCACTTCTAAATAAATATTTAATTATAATACCCTGACTTGGTTATATTCTTATACTGTCTGCGAACTGTTTTGGGGTGTTATTTTCATCGTCAACGGAATATTGGTTACTGAAACATTAACAAAACAATTTCAGTATATTGAAGGCATTAAACGACATCGCGTTTTTTGTCTGTTTGCCCTGGGAACACGTCTGACAGTTCATACGCTTATGATCTGTCATCTTGATACCACTTGAAACATCTTTGCAAGACGTTCAATGGCATCGTAGTTAAAATGTCCAAGTCGTGCATGAAAATACATTAACGACCCTTTTGGACATCCGAACTTCTAGCAGTATCGGTATCGTTATTTTCCACAATCGACATAACTTAGGGGTATTGAAACCACCTTATCAACCACCAAACGGTAACAGCAACAGTCAAAACTTTTTTGACCTTCTGGATATCAAAAATAAGAGATCAGATGGACGCGTGAAACATATTACGGTTAGCATGGACGTATGCCAATTCACACCATTTCTCCTCCAAAAGACCATACGAAAGAACTTTTTTACCCAATTTTCCAAGAAATAGACGTTTTCCACCCGAATGGTGTTCGTCTTGCCACTAACCACAACTTGGATGATTATCCAGCCTTTTTGGGATTTTTTTAATTTTTTCCCATAGGCTTGGAAACGCGTGCCGTAAACCTGTTCGACATCACGCAGGTATTTCCGCTAGATGACCAAATGCATAATAGAACCGAAATCAAGTATCCAAGTGCTGAATTTGTTTCTGAAAATCACTAATAGTTAGCGAGAAAAAAACAACTTTTTCCCAGCCTTATTAGGACATTTCGGTCTAATATGACCAATTTGTCTGCAACAATGGCATTTTATAGATTTTTTTTCTTCCTCGAAATTCACAACATCAGCACTAAAGGTATTTGAACTTCGCGATTCCTTCAATTGCCTGGTCGAACTGACAGTTCCTCGGCATGGCGTAAAATGTCGAACCTAGTATGGTCGAACTTAGCCATTCAGACTGTCATTAATTCGGGTGATGCGTAAGACCCACGTTGTCTAAGACAAGTGCTTCACTACCACCCACAGCCTCCGAAATCGCAACCAAGTAAAGATAGTGTTCATTCCATGAACGCTTGGGGCTTTTCCGGCTGGTGAATTATTTCATCGCTTTGGAAGAGGTGATTAAAGTATGGAAGCATTAAGCATTTTATTAATCACATGCACCAAGGTTGGTGACTCATTCCATCATGAGTCAACCTGCCGATTGTAATATCTTTTGACCGTTCCACTTAGATAGTTCCCGAGGAGATCGACCTTTATATCCTCGCTCCAATAAAATCCACAAGCCGATTCGGCTCTCGAAATCTACCGAATGACACGTGCACCCCATTCCTTGAAACCGTCTCCTAGGATACGGTACATTTCAGCACCATCCAAAATTTGATCGATAGTTTACATTCCTTGGCGTAGGGGTTTTGAAGATGGGGGGACGATTTTCCGTCGTGTACCCATATTATGGTTTTGGTTATTGAAACCAGATTGAGCCTGCGGTTTTTGCTCAGGCGTACAGGCAAGCGGCGCCAACCGCATACGAGTGCCCAATCTCATCGAATTATTGAAAACAAAGTTATTATTCGGAAGGATAGCACTCGAATTCTCCAATTTGTTGAGTCGGTCGCATAGCTTTTGAATTATGTTCAAAATCTGCACCCCTTCAGTTCCAAGACCTGCGGATTTTTCTTCCACGGAACCTTCTTCACTTGAGACACTATGACCCTTTGGCTCGTAATCTGTTGAATATTACTCGAATGCATTGCTTAGATGTAGTCGAAAACTTAGATCGTAAATGTCCAATAGTGAATCCAATATAAACGACAAGTAATAACAATTGATATCTCCACAGTCAAACACACAATATACAAGTACAAATAAAAATAACCAAACAACACGTTGGCGGCTAGAAAGGTATCAGCAAACAGTTCGTTAAGAGAAGAAGAAATTGCACGAATCAGGGAACTAATCAACTGGATGTATATTGAGAAGTGATTAACTAGATAACATGAAGATATGTAACAGATGTTTAAGTTATGTTAAACTTCCATTGTGTATGGTATACATTTTTATACGTAACAAAAGAGTGTGTACTCAGAGCCGAGTACAAATGCACTAAATATGCTACTAATAGACGAAAAGCAAATTGCTTCCTAAAATATTCGGTCTATATATATCCAAGTGAGAGAAATACTTGCAGCAATAGGAAACTGAACTTATGCTCAGTTCTCACGATAGCTTAGAGTAGGACTATCGGTCATTTCTGGCCGATCTGACTTGCCACGATACTTGTAGCGGGGAATCTGGTCACCTTCGCGGTGAACCGAAGCGTAAGGCCTGCAGAGTCCGATATAACATGCCGGATGCAGGTTTCTGTGAGATAGCTAATGTGTAGACATTTCCCCTGACCCGTTACTTGGACCTTAAAAGGTCCGAAAACTTAGGCAGCAAGTTCCGAATAAAGGAGCTGCTGATTGCATGTGTAGCGAGGTATGTGGGTGATAACATCACTAATAAGACTTGTTTGATTGAGCTTTTATTACTTTGTCCATTCATTTCAGCATTTTTTTATGCTTATCAAAAGCAGAAGCAAGATATATTTCACGTAATGTATTATATCTTGACGCTCTAATCCAAATTCGGCCACTGCTCTCCAATCAGTAGATGTACCGTTTACTCAAATTGCCGCAGCTGGATGCGTATCCATTGTTAACAGTTCCATCCTTTTCAGCTAAACCTAAAAAGCTAAGATTTTTTGAGTCATTATAGAAACAGTTTCTGAATTTAATTTCAGTTTATATTCCGCTCCTGTCAATATGTCGGGAGCTATGGGCACATATACTGCTGTACCAGCAGTAGGTGGTTTGTTACCGGCAACGTCTACTGCAATGCTAGCAGTAGATGCGCTCAACATGCCTTCGCAAATAGTCACAGCAACTTGCTCGCTCAAAATTCGAGCGGGATACCCAACTTAGATTTGGCGTACCTCCCATAAAGCTGGGGTGCATGGATGCCATGCGTCATCCATGCAGGATGGTGTGTGCTGTGTTGAAACATGCACTGAATTGTTTATATCAAACTCACTGAGTGGTAAACAGTCACTATACTGTTTGAAGGCATGTGCGTACGAATGAAACATACCATTGCGTTTCCAGATGGTACCTTTTCAACTGCGTGCCCAGTAACGAGAACGGTTTGCCCGAAACGTACCGTAAATATCAGATTTCTATTTGAGACCACGTTTACTGTCTTCCGTGTAAGCGGGATGCCGCATCAGCGAATATACATGCTTTTTGCGCGGCAGTGATATTTGTTTAAAAAATGTAGCATCTTACTAAATCAGTATACAAAGACCAATGACCCTGTCTTCCGTCTTTATCAGGCGGAAGACCAAAACCAAGTCCATGAAAATGGCTTCCAAAACTCTGTTGGAACAAACATGGATTAAGTGGAATCCTGCACAACTTGCACATATTATACGCGCTATTAAATCTCGCAAGCGCCTTGTACTTGCGTAACCCTTGTACTGGTTCCTCCGGTAGAAGTCGCGTGCGAGAGAACGTATGTCTCCTTCTCCCGCCCTTGATGCCCCGAAATCGATGCAATATGATACTCAAGCATGCCTTCGTGCTTAAGATCATCATCGTTGGGAACAACAATGTGGCTGTGATATTCTTGGTCTCGGCTATATAGTGGCAGACCACGTGCAGTCGATAGCGATGCACGCTTGCGTATAAGAACTCTAGAAGTTTTTCGCGTGCTGATCGATGTTGAAATAATATCAATCAGTAGACACGTCTCTTCGTCTCTTTTGTAGACTTCTTGTACTTATGTACAAGGGGCGAAGCAGGCAAGTGCAGTCGAACCGACTGAGCACTTATTGGTTTGTTTGCAGTACCGCGGTATTGTTTTCTTTCACATGGAGAACACTAGTAGCTCCAGCTACTGACTACCGTGATCGTTTACGACCGCCGTATGTCGTGAAAAATCCGACATAGCGGTCTTTATTGGTTAGGCTGGTCATTCCTCTTCACGTAGCGGTGCTCCGTGAATTATTCTCATTTGGACTATTGACAACGTGGTTATGGCCTACCGTGGTTGTGATAATCAGACACACCATCGTCTGTCGTCAGAACGCCAACACGGCGGCCTTTATCGTCCGTGTCGGCAACTTCCTCTTCACGCAGCTGTTCTGCTGCTGCATGAGAAAGTTCCACTGGTTTATTGTCAATGGGTACCGTCCGTTGCAATTGCCGGATAGGAATGATGGTTCCATCGTTACCCACCATTCTGTCTGACGATCGCATGTATCATCCTCATATACTTGAATTTAATAGGTCTCTATGATATTATCGCACGCGATCGATAGGGTGTCCCGGGCGATCGCCAGTTTATGCCATATGATGCCCAAGATAACAAAAGATTGTCATCATGTTCGAGGATGATTGTAGCCGGTGCGTATACGCACGGTGCGGCTAGCGCACAGAGGAAGACTTCCTTAAGCGGCGATGTGCCGCTACTTAGCTGATACGCCCTTGTAAGAGGGCTTAGTAAGAGAGTTCTCTCTTACTCGGGGCCGAGATTTCCCTTGGTTTACTTGTTAGAATTAACTAACGCCTTGAAACAAGGCTTCCCTTAGAAAGGGAGTAGCTAAAGGAGGTATTACTTTTGGCTACAAACACTCACAACACGCGCGACCGGTCGAGGTCGTGCGTCTAACTGGATTAGTGTTATTTGTAAACTGAATATGTATTTAATATGTAATTAGCTTAAATTAATTAAACTAATAGAAACTATACGTAATACTAAGTAGAACTTACTCCATTCGTACCTAGCCGAAATTTAATGTACACACCTGTGTACCAACACGTGTCAGGCTGCCGCACCTCCACGAAGGGCTCCTGCCCTGATTGGTTAAAATAACTAATAGGTCCAAACTTTTCGGACCGGTCAATACTGACCCCAACCGTAGTGTACATACGTACACAACATAACTAAATGTAACCAGAATGTAACCTTGTTACATCCTCCCCCATCAAGACTATTCCTTACGCAATAAATCAATTATAGTTGGAGAACTCCAACTTCCAGAATTTCTGGCTAACCATGAGCACCTTTAGTGGTACTGAGGATTCATCTCGGGAAGAGGGTGGAAAATATTCCGATAACTCGGAAGCGGATGCCCTTGGGAATATCTCCCCAAAGGCTGACCGCTCCGACAACGCCGAACAGCTATGTCGGCAGTCCAATCCGTTCCCCACACGTGGGGAAAATGCACTAACTCGTGCGCCACCTCTACCAACTGCGGATGATGCATCCGGGTCAAAGAAGGCGACCATCACTGATGATCCAGACACGGCTCAGGAAGCCCGACGTGCCTTACCGGCACGGAAGGGTCCTCGTGACTCTCAAAAGAAGGCCAAAAACGAGGTGAAGAGATGTTTAGCCTCCCATATCACCGTCCCTGAGGCTGTACGGCCGCGTGAGCTCGCGCGCCGGAAACAACTATGGGCAAGACTGCTAGCGCCGAAGCAGTTCACTGTCAAATCATACCGAGCACGCCTCGGGAAACAGGCACGTGGTGCCGTCGTTGAGCCCCTCCACGAGGTTCCCTACGTCCTCCTGCAAGACGAGGATGTCGAGGAGGCCGAGCGGGCATTCCGCGCTTGGGCGGAAGGGGAGAAGCGACTCCCTAGCTTTGCCGAGCTGTACAACAGCTATTCCAAACGCGACGTTCGGATAGAGAGGGCGTTGCGCTTGGCGTATGCTCAGGACAAAGCGCTGGGGTAATTACCTGCCTCTTACTACACGCGCCCTGCCCTTGGTGTGGTGCCGGAGAGCAATGCAAACTCTGCATCTGTCTCCGGCAAACTCCCAGTTACTGGGATTGAAGGGGCTTCTTCCGCCCCTTTTGGTCGTTGACTCGCAGCGAGATTCTCCCGCTCGAAAGCGTCAACGACGCCACGGCAATCCTAACGCAAGGGAGTTTCGGACTCCTACGAACTCTGTGAATGTGGAGAACCTTTCCACTTCTCCAGGTACTGGGTCTCACCCCGATGGTGGCGTCGTGCCATCAGAAATTTCACATGGTAATGTGGAGTACCCTCAGTATCGAGAACTGGCGGAGGAGGTCGCACTATTGCGACGTGAGTTCCACGAGCGCTGTGATCGACACAGCCATCGCATCCATGACGTCCAGGAGGGACTCCGCGATAAGTAGAGTGCGATTGGCCGCATCAAGAGGCGGATTGACTCTCTCGAGTCGACCTTTGCGGTGTTTCGTGGTCGCATTTCGACCCTGTAGGAGTTACTCCACCCTGCCGCTTCTTACGGCTTGTACGGCTATCCGCCTTTTCAACCCCCTCCAAGAGGGGACCCCCTCCGTGTTCTGGTATGGATTAAGCATACCAACATAGATAGTTGGATGCGTAAGCATCGCCTTCGGAATATCCAAGGTGTATGCCAAGCCATTTCGGGCTAGCACCTTGAAATGCCCCACAAACCTGGGGTGCAGTTTGTTTCTTAACACGCTAGCAACGGAATGTGTAGGAAGGTTTTTAGCGTATGATAAAACACTTTATCATGCCTTATACGCCCTTTTGTTACGCCGACCCTTGCGGTCGGCTTGCTCCTTTTGCTTGTCTTGGCTTTCCGCCATGGCATCGCAAACCTGTCGTAAGACACTAAGGCGCGTCGATAAGAACTTATCGATGTGCTTTCGCACAGATACAGGGCTGACATCAGGGAATCCTCCCACCTCAAGCCCTGGGCCACACGCACGTGGCGTCAAAGGAACACTAGGATTCACTAATCCGTTCACGTAAAACGGGTTAAACCCCGTAGATGCATGTACCGAATTGTTGATAGCAAATTCAACCATCGGAAGCATCTCACTTTAAATCTTTGGAGAATCCGGTCATAAACTCCGGAGAATGTCCTCTAACGCGATTAACGCGTTCCGTTTGTCCGTCCGTCTTCGGATGATCCGCAGTGGACATGAGGAGCTTGGTGCCAAGCACCTTAAACAACGCTCCCCAAAAAATGTCCCGTAAACGGGGATCCCTATCCGATACAAGGGGATCGGGTAGACCATGCTGTCAAAAGACACGGTCTAGGAGCACTTTCGCCGTTCCTTGTCCATCTATGGACTCTGGCACCGCCTCCAGGTGAGCCATCCTTCTCAAACGGTCTACAAAGACCAATATGCCGGTGTTCCCGGCCTTATCCTTCGGAAAACCGAAGATAAAATCCATACTGATGGATTTCCAAAAGTCCGTAGGAACAAGATCGCCAAAGGCGCCACTGAATCTGCAGATGGTTTAACCCTCTGACGCGTTTCACAGGTGCGAATATACGCACCGAACCACTTATACATCTTGGGCCACCAATACAAAGCGCTTAAAGCGCTATAGGTCTTATCCCGACATAAATGACCCCCGGTAGGGGCGTCATGTGCCTCAAAGAGGACTCTATACTTCAGTTCCTAATCCTGAGGAACGACCAACCGCGGAGTGTCCTCCGCGCTCGTGCTATAATATAGCAAACCGTCACAGTACCTGTAACGGTGTAACCGAGCTCTAGCTCTACTTGACAGGGTAGGCTCAGACGCGCCAAGTCCCTTTTCACCCAACGCGCTGATAATCGCCGTACATTGTGGGTCTTTCTCATACGCCTGGCGTATGAGATCTACCACATACGAGGTGACGAATGTCACGTGAGCGAGCTCGTAATCAGGACGACGCGACTACGCGTCTGTAAGCACATTCTGTTTGCCAGGTTTATACTTAACCTCAAAGTTATACTCTGCAAAGAAGGAGAACCAACGGGTCATCCCTTGGGAGAGATGAGGCGACTTCGTCGCTGTCCGTAAAGACGCGTGGTCTGTATAAACCACGAACGGCTTTGAGCCGAGTAGGTGAACCCTAAATTTGACAAGGGCATACTTCATAGAAAGTAGCTCCTTATCATGAACGGGATAATTCCGTTACGAATCTTTAAGCTGCCTCGACTCAAACGCAATCACGCGTTCCCGTCCCGCATCGTCTGCTTGTAACAAAGCACATACGGTTGCGAAATCGGAGGCGTCGCAGACGACGCTAAATGGTTTCCCAGAATCTGGGAGAGCAAGAACGGGGGCTTTCAACAAGCTCCCCTTTACCGCTTCGAAGGCGGTTTGGTGTTTGGTTTCCCAACACCAATCTACGTCCTTCTTAAGAAGGTCCGTTAATGGCTTCGCCATCTCAGTGTAGTTCTCACTGTATTTATGGAGATAATTGGCTAATCCAAGCCACTTTCGTAAATCTCTAAAATTTACAGGCGAAGGCCACTCCACAATGGCTTTCACCTTCGCGGGATCCGCCCGCACCCCATCCTTACCGATGAAGCATCCGAGGAAAGGGATTTCCTCGGCACCAAAAATACATTTGGATGCGCTTGCATATAACTCCCGCATATATTCGAGCACCGCTCGAAGATGTATTAGGTGCGTCTGAACATCAGACGATTCGCCTTCCGAGCGACTATGAACGAATATATCGTTGAAGTACGTCTGAGTCTTGGCCCCGAGTGAGAGAGCAATCTCACACTAAACCCTTATATCAGGGCGTATCGGCTAAGTAGAGGTGTATCGCCGCTTAAGAAAGTCTTCCTCTGTGCGCTAACCGCTCCGTTCGTTTACGCACCGACTACATCTGGTAGCACTGGTAGTCAATACAACACCTGTGTTGGTAGACGGCATCCTCTGCAAAGGATGGACCAGGACGAGTGGGATCAGCTGACCGCCGTACAACAAGAAGCCTTTAAGAGGGTGGTACCCATATTGGGTCAGGATGGCATGCGCCTCCTAATAGAGCATGGTCTTAATACCGTGCGTGAGAGGGTGAACGCCATCATTGCCCATGAGGCGAGTTTTCGCGGAAGTTATCCTGCGTCTACGGAGGTGCGCCCCCCGTTATCCTATAAGATAAAGGAATTCACCGGTGAAAAAGGTGATAACCTTTATGTGTGGCTTCGCGAGGTCGTAAAGGCCTTCGCCACAGGGAATTTGATCGAGGATCACTTGCAAGTGGGACTTGCATTAACCCATCATACGGGCAGATCCCGTACATGGGCGTTTACGTGTCCGGATTCGGTCACGAACGTGTTCCCGAACTGGGAAGTCCTTAAGCGAAAGCTTATGGACATTTACGCTACGCCTGATCTGGTTTTCCAGAATCAGCTGGCGTTCCTGAGGTGCCGCCAGGGCACTAGGGACTTGGAAACATACATCCAAGAACTTAAGACCCTTTTGGCAGGGATGTACGCGAAAGCGTATTCGGACGATGTGTCCATTCCCGTGTTCATGGGAGGCCTGAAAGAAGGGCCAGCACGTTCGGAGCTCTTCCGATGCCGACCCCAATCCCTGTCGAGGGGCGTTTAAGATGGCGTTTAACGCCGAAAGGAACTTTCGTTCCTCAAAGGTGGGTCCTGAACCCATGTACCTTAGTCAGGTCGAAGCGGAGGAGAAACCTTCCGCTAAGAGTCACTCTGACTCTTTCTCGCAGAGCTTCGAAGCGGAGATTCTTGCAATGTTGCAGCGGCATGGGTCATTAAGGTGCTTCCTGTGTGGAAGCGTGGATCATCTGCGGAACAGATGTCCACAAAATCCCTAGCGAGATAGTAGCTGGAAGGGGCCGAGGGCGGCAAAAAAGGCCCTCGCCCAAGCCGTCGGGAAACGACGGCTTCTAGTAGGTGCGGGGTGCCCTACTGGGAGATCACTCAGTGCTGTTAATCCCCAGGGTAGGGGACGACAGCACAAATACCCAAGGGAAACGGTGCTTTCTAGCACCGAGTTGGTGTACCAGCCAGGTTTGCTGGTAGTCCTTGCGGACGTGAAAGGATTTGATAAGCCTTGGAGAGTCTTGATAAACTCTGGAGCGTCTGACAACTATGTCAGACGGGATTCTGTTGAGAAGAGTCGGCTGTATGCCGAGGCCCTAGAGGCACGTTCTCGTGACGTTGGCACGGTCAGTCTAGCGACGGGCGTACAGGTTTCTGTACCCAAGGTCTCGATTGACCTTAAGCTGAAGTTTGCAGACTTCGACAGCTTAGAACGTTGCCTAGTCCTGGATTTGGACTCGAGGTATGACCTCATTCTGGGCATCAAGTGGCTGGAATGCCACGAGCAATGGATAGACTGGAAGTCTAAGTCCATTGGATCAACGCACCCGCGATCGGGTGAAGCATTGGCGAGTCATGAACCCACCTTTGCTCGATCGCAAAAGCGATTCTGGTGAGAGATGCCAGAGATTGGGATGTCTGAGATGATCAGTCCCAATGAGGTCAAGGAAGTGTTCCATGACGAGGGGGAATCGGCGGTTAATCCCCACGCCGATATAGGCGAGACTGGTGAGTCGCCAGTGATAGAGGTGGATTCCTCTGAGGTTAAGCGTGAGGCGCTTCCTATAGAAGAGACCCGAAGTTCGTCTCTTCTACAGGTCGGAATTGATTCCGACCACGCCGTGTCCGGCGAAAAAGTTGCGACTCCAGTGGTAGGGTTAGAAACCCCTCTGGTTAAGCGCGAGGCGCTTCCAAGCGAAGAGACCCGTAGCTCGTCTCTTTCGCACGTCGGCCAGTAGTCAGAAGTCGTATCGGATGCTGAATAGCGTGACAGGTGATGTCACGGAAGGCGTAAGCCTTGAACGGTTGCCTGGGGTAGGCGAACTGTTGTCGTTGGAGGATATGGCCTTCAACGAATTTAAAACTGCTGTGAAAGCAAGTGAAATCGACGAGGTTGTCGTATTGCGCACGTAAGAGGAGTTGAACTCCTCATCCACGATGGACGAGTCAGTTTTGGTGAAAACCAAACAGGCATTGAATGCGCAAAGCGGTCTCAAGATCCTTGCGGATCCTGAGGACCCTTACCATTCCTTACTTAAGGAATTCGGAGATGTCATTAGTGACAACCCACCGATGGGTTTACCACCAGATCGGGGAGTCCGACATGAAATCGATTTGGTTCCTGGAACCAAATATTGCGTCACTAGGCACTGTACGGACACTTCAAAATCAAGACCGATCGGGACCCTACCGAAGTTATGATGTGTTTACAGAGGGTGAACCCGATCGGGAAAGAAGACCGTCCGTTCTAGGGAGGCGGTCGTACATCGACAACATTCTGATACCTGCCTCGTCATGGAACGATCTGTGCGAGAAGGTTGAACGATTGTTGGAGACATGCGACCGCTGGAACCTATCTATCAGCGCCATAAAAAGTTTCTGGGGTATGTCCAAGGTCGCCTATTTAGGTCATATGGTCTCGAACAATGGTCTAGAGGCTAATCCTAAGGACCTGTATTCGTTAAGCAGCCTCCCGTTTCCCAAGTCTCTGAAGGCAATGCAGTCCTTCCTAGGAAGTTTAAACTACTACAGCCGCTTCATCGAAGATTTTGCTATCTACGCGGCTGTGTTGTATGAGCTCTGGGAAGTGGACTATCATATGTTGCGCGAAGAAGACCGGGCAACTTTACAGGAGGGCGCCGACTCTGGTCTTGCTGCAGATTGTCCACAAGTGGAGGCCGAAGACCATATGAAGCGTGCAAAGTTTGCTTTTGGTATGTTGAAGGCTAAGATGGTGACGGCACCGATTTTGAAGCATTTCGATCCCGAAAAGGTCCCGACCATTATTGTATATGCTAGTCAGTGGGCCATTTCGGCCACTCTAGTACAAGATCATGATGGTGTGTACCATCCGGTCACGTTCACGAGCAGAACGCTGAAGCCAAATGAGGTGAACTATGGAATTGTCGAGAAAGAATATCTGGCGTTGCTACGAATTCTGGATGTGTGTTACAACCTGCTGGTCGGTCGACCTATAAAGGTCCTGTCAAGACGGTCTACTTTGGCCTGGCTATTATCAGCCAATGGGATGGATGGACGTCTAGGCAGATGGTCGGCGGTCTTGTCGCAGTGGACCCTCGAGGTCATTAAGTGCACCAGGGGCGAGGAAGAGATATTGGGCACATTAGCTGCCAGTATCACCCCTGGTCTGAAGTGGACGAGGCATTGATAGCGATTGCCCCGAGGAAGCAACCTCGGCAGTCAGTTTCGAGACCTCCACCGCCCGTCGACAATGATGAAGAGCTCTTGGTCTTAAGTTTTGACGGATCGGCAAGCGTGAAGAAGAAGGTCGGCGCCTATAGTGCCATATTGTGGAAGTTGCCACAATGGTCTATAGTTGCAGCCGCTGCCGATTTCACGCCGGATATTACTGTTAACGAGGCGGAGTACCGAGGTATACTTCGATGTCTGGACCTGCTGTCGTCGCAAGAGAAGGGGCGAGTCATCATATGTGGTGACTCCAACCTAGTGATCAGGCAGGTCACCGGAGAGATCGACTGCAAGGCTCCACGGCTAAGGACGCTAAATGATCGAGTAATGAAGGCATAGAAAGACCGTCCCAACCACAAGCTGTTGTACGTGAAACGGGACTGGAACAGAAGTGCCGACTACCTCGTGGCCAAGGCCATGCAAGACCAGACCGGGGATACGATCACCGAGGAGGCCGTTCTTGATGAATTGATGAATATAAACAGGCTCCCCGAGGTGATCGGACCCAAGAACGCTCCGGACCAGGTGCATGGGATGGTCGCGACTAGACCGAAAGCTCTGAAGTCCCACCAACCGTTCCCAAAGGAACGGGTGAGTGAATCTGTTGTGCAACGACTAAGGGCAGAACGGATCCTCAAGGCGCAGGACGAAGAAGAATGGATTGTGAATTTGAAGACCTACCTGCGCGGTGAATTGTCTAAGTTGACGAATGGTCAAGAGAAAGAATGTGCCAAGATCGCAGACAGTTACGAAGTGGATGAGGATGGTTTACTATATTACTGCCGCGATGCCGACGAAGACAGTGCAGACCGGGACCGATTGGCGAAATTGGTGATACCTGAGTTTCTGCAGCCGGATGTCCTCCATCACTACCATGTGAGTCTAGAAGGGGGACATCAGTGCATAGGCAGAACATATCACAAGATCAGGTCCCACTTTCACTGGAGAGGTCTTTTCAGAAGTGTACAGAAATATGTGGGTTGTTGTACGGATTGCGAGACCGGAAAGGGTAAACCGGTAATCAAGGGGCGATCGCCCGGAAATATCGAAGCTACCTACCCTTTCCAGGTCATAGAGATGGACCATATACCGTCGCTGCCTAAATCGACTTATGGAAATACTGAGTTGTTGATCTGGGTAGACCTGTTCACCGGTCTAGTTATTGCGAAGGCAAGTGCATCCCGGTCTGCCGATCAGATCGCCAAAAGTTACGAAGAATGCGTGTTCCGAAGGTTCGGCGCCAGCGAGGTCATCAGACACGACCGAGAACCCGGTTTCATGGCCGAGGTGTTCCGGTCGTTTAACAATATGCTGGGCCAGAAACAGAGCGCTACGATGGCATATCGTCCGCAAGCGAATGGATCGGCAGAACGTATGGTACAAACTATTACAAGAGCAATCAAGATGTACGTTTCCGATCCAGACCAGCGCGATTGGGACTAATACGAAGAAAGGCTGGTGTTTGCACTCAACTCGTCGACCGATCGGGTCCGAGGAGAAACGCCTTTTTATCTTGCGTATGGATGGGACCCCCGGTACACTCTTGAAGCCGCGATACCTATTGGCTGCACTCGGACCCGCGATCGTGATGCTCGACGTTGGCGCATGCAGGTACAGAAACATTACCAGCATGCAAGAGAAATTGTCAACGAAAAGTTACTTCAAGCTACACAAGACCGGGCAGACCGGAACAACGACCAGGTCCAACCCCACGGTATAGAACCAGGGGCGAGGGTATGGTTGTACCTAGACCGAGTGAAGGAGGGCTATGCGAATAAGCTGGCTCACATGTGGCACGGTCATTTCCGTGTTGCCGAGCTGATTGGTGAACACGCTGCCCGTCTAGTAACAACCGGCACGGACTACAAGGTCTTCCCGATCGTACATGTGTCCAAGTTAAAACTGGTCCGAGAATTTCCTGATCGTCCCAAAATGCCCTGTCTACTAGACGAGGCAGAACGGTTTGATTTCGATGAAGCATTACTGCCGAAGGACAGTTGGGAACTACCGCTGGAGAAGGACGAATTTGAAGTGGAAAAGGTCTTAGATGTCCGATCGGTCAAGAAGACCAGGTTCGGCCGGACCCACCGAGAATATCTGGTCCGATGGAAGGACCATGATGAAACAACTTGGATCGATGAGTCCTACCTGAACTGTGGAGCACTAATATAAAAATTAGTATGGTTTTCGAAACAATTTTTTTATACTTTTCAATTATAGCTTTAACTTCTGCTATATTTGTAATATATTTTACAAATACAATTTATTCTACATTTTTTTTAATATTAGTTTTTATAAATTCAACAGGATTATTATTAATTCCAGAAATTACTACTACGAGAATTCGAACGGGATCGAGTCAGTCGGAACCGTTTCGCAGTGATGCAGACTCATGAAGACCAATACCAAGACATGCAGTAGCATCGGTCTTCCCGACCGGTGTGAAGAGGGGTGGAAGGTCTTGTGTCTTGTGTATTGTGTATTGTGAATATGTGACGAATTGGAATAGTGGGGTGACGAACGTGGATTGTTTTTTCGCGATGTAAGTGGAACGGTTGGTGAAAACGTGTCTAGTGCAACTCTGGAGAAAGTGGTGGAATTAGCTCAAGTGATTTGATGACCGAACATGTGAAAAAGAACGATGATATATATTAAACGTTATCTGGTCTACTACTTACGACCTCACTCGCCATCACCCCACAGACGGCCGATGGTCAACGACGGATGCTTTTCAACTTGGTCCTGGTACTGGTTACGCCAAGGTTCTTGTTGGTCTAGTTGGACCAAAGCATCGTTGAGTTCCAAGACTGGTGTAGTGCACCCAAGACCGGGGTACCATGTGCCACCGTCAGCCAGCAGCCGGGTCCTCTCGACGCGACGCCGCGGTATATGAAGTAAAACTGGATATAAGAACACATCGACGTCGCACTCGTGGGTCAGCATCCCGTCCAAAATATATTGGCACAGGGACTGCCAGGCCTCACCCGCTCTGATCCGACGCCGCTTGCGCTTGTTCTGGATGGTCGCCAAGCCAGGGTCTTGCCGAACTCGCTCAGGGGGAAGCACCAGATAGTGGGATGCCTCCCAGATGGCTTGAGCGTGAGTCTTGTTAAAAGATTTCACCCGACTCATGAAAGCATTGGCCCACGGAGTCGAGTGGAAGATGAACCCCAGCTTGGGATACTCGAAAATCTTCCACGGCTCGTCAGCGTATAAACAGGAGATCTGTGCCGACGTGATCAAGTCCGGCCGCCATTCCGACGCGGCAGGAACTTTCTTCGCCGGCGGTAAAAGCCAATGGTCTGGACGAGAGAAAGACCGGGCCAGGAGCTGCTTGTTCAGGGTAGACCGGCGTAAACAACCGATCTGCCCTGGCGACCACGGCAAAGTATCCTCACGCGTTCTTGGTGTAAGGGAATAACTGTAGATTGCCACGTTGGCCAAAAAAGAATCTTTGTGGAGCTTGGACGTCCCAGGCAAGACCGTAGGCGTTGACTTTGTCGACGCATGAGGTGGTGGAACGCCACCATGCGGACCGGTCTTCTTGGTCTGCTCCGAAATCGATGCAACTTGAACAAAGCTTTCATGTGGACTTGTTCGCGACTTGGTTGGGATGGGGACAGCAAACTCCGAATCACCGGAGTCTTCGCCGGAGTCATCCCAGGACGAGACCTCTGAAACTTGGCACGGTCAGCACCGGCGGTCGAGGGCGCTTGATTTTTGGAGATGTTACTGTCTTCATCCTCGTCCAAGCTTGGGCCCACGAGGGTCGCCTGTATCTTTTATCGCTTACGAGGCACCTCACGCTTCCCTTCGAGTTCAGGGTCGCGCGCTGTGCCCCGCGCCCTGGAGGGACTCGGCGCGTCCGCGCGCTTCTTAGACTTTTGACGAATTTTGGGCTGGGGAATTTCGGCCAATGAACGGCCTTGGTCTTGGTCCCGGTATAGGTCTACGCTGTAGCCAGCAACCGGATGCCGACGAGGACGCAACAGGTCAACCAAGCGCTGATGACATTCTTTTAATACCGCCCGACGACCGTTCGCTGCCTGCGTCCAATCGTTCGACTTGCGTTCACAAGACCGGACCTCCTCGGTCTGGTCTTGAATCGAAATTCGGAGCTCAGTGAGACGCCTCTCGAGGTCGTCTCTTTGAATACTCAACGTGGTCTGGTCAAGCCGGTCTTCTGCTTGCTGCTGTTGGACCAGCACAAGCTGCTCCCGAAGATGAAGCTGATGAGCCTCCAAGCGGGTCAACCTATTGCGCGCGTTTATTAGTCCGGTCAAAATCTGACGCAGCTGGAGGTCATGCGTGTTCGACTGCCTATCGGCAGCAAGCAGGGCATTGATCGCCTTGCTGATGCCAGGAGGTATACGGGCTGGAGGTATACGGGCTGAAGACAAACGAAGGTTAGAACAGGTCCAAGGTGAAGACCGGACATGCATGCTTACGTTGTGTCGCCTGTTGATGAATCTGCTCCTGGAGACGTGCGATCTCTTCAAGTGCTTCTTGCAACTGCGCGTCGGTTCCGGTCTGATGCCCTGCCGATGTCTGAGGTGCAGTAGAACGATGGGGGCTGCCAGACCTGACCGAACGGACAGGCGAAGTGACATGCGATGACGTGGTATGCGAGGTGCCTACAAGAACGGTCGTTAAGGAAATACAAGAAGGTCAAGTCCAGCAGTGCAAGTACCTGGAACGGATGAAGAATACGGTTGATCCCTGTCGGAAAAGTCTGAATGACCAAGGTTCAACTGAATTTGATGGACGAGGTCAGACCGTTGTCGTTGTGCGACACGGTCTGACTCAGGGGCGGCTGTGGAGAAGCGTGCCCAACATTTGGCACACTTCTGGTCAAGTTTCGTCAAGGCATTTGGTCTAATTTCGGATTGGTTTAAACAAGGGGGGCTTTCCAGCCTATCACACTCAAGAAGTGTCAAGAACGCAAGTTTTGGTGAGTCACCCGATTTTGGGTATTTTACATATTTTGTGTGGGTACATTTAGGGACTATAGGGTAGTAGTATTTTAGTTGTGGTTTTACCTTTTAGGACAGAGGTTACACCTTTACGTAAGGAAATCTTTTAGCTTTCGGATAAGTGGCTGAAACCTCTTCTGGTCTTGGTTCACACCACAGCTAGGGGTCGCCGTTCTTCCCTTTTCGTACACTAGTCGCCTCCGCCCGCCGCGGAGTGTTTGGGGGCAGAGGGTCAAATTATCCCCTTTCGCCCATTATACCCGGTCTGGACGCACCGCACGCGCACTTTGGCCCACCGGAAGTCCCTCGACGGGAGTACGATTTGGCGATCTCAACACCTCAACTCAAGTACGTTTGGAACGTGCTATTCACTGGATTGGTCTTGGCGTGGAGATATCGTTTGTGGAGTTTCACAAGAATATTGGGTCTTTACGCGGACATATTGGCTTGTTTTAATATTGGTTGGAAACTAGACCGGTTTTGGTTTTATTTCGTATTGGTCAGGGGCTAGACCGGAACGGTCGGTCTACCCTCTGTTATTTCGTAATGTTCAGGTCTTGATCGTTTGGACGATCGACCTATTGGAAGTTATCTCTTGGAAGTGTTTTTGGTCTGTTTGTGTCTGGGGTGAAGAGTTCCGCCCCAGAGATACCTACCCAGATCGGTCTTCTATATCAAGACCGCTTCGATCCAATCTGCGATCCCGATCCACCGAGTGTGTAACTAGCCCATTCCATCGGGTACACAAGGTGAGATGGACACTAAACAATCGGACCAAGTGGGTTCTGATGACGACCGGTCGTCTGCTTGCAGCGGACGATCGGACCAGATCTCGAGTGGTGGTCCGCGGAGTACCCCCTCCAAAAGTTGGAAGGCTGGGCGCGATGGTGTTAGTCAGGTTATCGATGCTAACGTTTTCGATTTCGAACTTGACTCCACCACAGACCCTTGAGGTCACTGCAGATCACTCCTCCGATGCGTTCTATCGGCGAGTTGTTGCCCGAATCCTCCTTCGGTTGCACCTTTCTGGTTGCTTTCCCTTCGGCACACGTAAGGCTATTCGGCCTATTCGTGTCCGTTAAAGCAATACCATATATCGGGTCCCTGGCCAACCTTTCAATGGTGTCATAGGCCAGGTGACCCAGCCGCATGTGGAAATGGTGCAGGCTGTCAGTGTGGACGTCTGAACCGACATCTTTCGACACACTGTTGACCACCATGTCACCGAAATCCTTCAAAAAATTATGCGCCTTCTCGGCCTTCAACTTAGCGACGAAAACAGAACCATAGGTCATCACGTCAAATAATTTCTCGCCTTTGAGCATGAGGCGCATCTTGCTGCCATCATCGACTATGGCGCAACCCTTTTCGCGCAACCTACCAAGTGAAATCAGATTTCTGGCTAGTTGCGGTGCGAAGTATACTTCAGTCAAGACAACAACCGTATCACTTTTATCGCACGTCCGCAACGTAAGCCGTCCGACCTTGGTTGCCTGTGTGTGCCACCATCTGTCAAGGCGAAAATATCATTAGGACCACAGTTCTTCTCATCTTCCAATAAATTTGCGTTCGACACCAAGTGTCTACTAGCGTCACTATCGATAATCCAAACATTTTCATTTTCATTCCCATTTCCACATGCATTTACATATGCACCTAAAGTGGTATCCATGGTCGAAAGCACGAAACGCTTTGAAGACCTTCCATTGCCGCTACGGCCCTGCTCTCGAGTGCGTACAATTCCACTCTTCCTTTTCTTTTCGGGGCAATACCTTTGTATTTTCCCCTCACCACCACAGGCGAAGCACACGCGCCGCCCCTTACCAGATGTTGCTGCATGCACGTGCAACTTAGGGGCGGACTTCAACTTCATTGCATCATCCTCGAGTTCCTGCGCCCAGGCTATCAACTCTTGCGCGTGGCCTAGGTAATCCCCCCTTCTCGGGTCATACCTAGCCATCAGCATTATCTTGAGGGGCGGCGCAGCATATTTCACGATATTTTCAATAATTAACTTTTCAATCGACCCGCTTTCGCGAGCCAGAGCTACTAGGTACAAGTAATGCTCCGTCCAGCTGCGCTGTGGATCTTTCTCCATCGCGAACCTTGCAGCGGCTTGGTGGTGGGATATCGTCGTCCTGAATCCAAACCACATCTAATCCATAACGTGAATCAGCGTCGGTAGCACCCGCCACCACCATGCAACATTCGTGCGGTAGTATTCAGCGGCGGTGCCCTCCAAATGCTCGCCAAAATTGTTTACATTCAATCGTTCACTCCATTGGAAGCCAGAGGTCATCTCTGCAATCTCGATCGCCTCCATGAGCAGGTAAGCCCATTGGCGATAGCCTGCACCCAGACCGGGATACAGTTTGCGTCCCGAAAATTTGTCAATACTCAATTTGGGTATTTTGTACCCGGTGTGTTGCACCAGTACATTTCCCTGCACGGCAAGCACTCCGGCACCTCCTGCACCTTGCACCGCAGCGGACCCCATGCGAGGTGCTTCATATGCACGTGGGCGTGGACTTTCGCCAGCTTCTACCCCTTCGTCTCCGGCCAGGTCGTCCAACGACATCTGCTGGCCGAACGGACGATAATTCCGGAGACACTTACGGAACTCGTTCTCCTATATGCGCACCGGCGCCTCCCTCTTGCGCTCGGGGGACCTCTTCGGGGATGCCGGCCTAGCTCGCCCTGCATCTTGGTGGTCCACAGTTGCCGAAACTTCTCGCAAACTGCGCATCATCTCCCGAAAATCATCCGGAGAGGGCACATCTTCTCCTTCAGAATCAATCATCGTAAACTTAATAAAAAACCTTCAGTCACCTCCGTCAATCGCTTCCCCTTCAATAGGGGGCTTTCCACAAGCTCCACGGAACGTAACAACGAGAAAATATGTATCAGAGCACACTCCAATGACCAAGAAAACTCCACGAGATTACTTGACGCCACTTGGGCTCAGAACCTGTTAAAACACAACAAAACCGGTTGCGCTCACTTCACGCGATCTATACTTACCTGCTGACGAAGTTCAGCGCGGGAGGACCAGCGGAAGGTGCTTAAAGGTGTGCGTCGCGCGGAGGCCGTAGAGAGTTCAGTGCTTGTACTCTGTGTTAAAATGTAAAACGGAAAGTAAAGATATATTATGTATAGTTACTTGAGTCACTATCCATTCCTAATGCAACTTAATCTTGTAACTGCTGTTACATGCAATAAATGTATGGATTACCTGAACAGCCAATGGGATTCCACTATACGGAAGAGTGCATATTCCAAAATGGGTACACACTCTTCCAACATCAGATGTGACCCCTTGGGCAGACAATGTTGTCGTTCTAGCAACAGGCTCTAACCGCCCGGTAGATATATTCAACGTTACAAGCACAACATCATCCCAAGCCAGTTTACGGAAAAATTAACACAGTAGTACTAGTTATATCCTAGAGCGGAGTAGGTCGCCGAGACGTTATAGGAGAATGTTAAAAGGGCGCACAATTCATGCAGCGCCCGGCGTCGCCGACGACGTTTATTTGGTTAGTGACTTTCCGGTAAAAACCTAGTATATTGCATATGTGCATATTATTAGTTTAAGTACTTAACTTAAGGAGAATGTTAAATCGACCCCCCCAATTGTTAATTCGACCCCCACCCCCGCCCATTTATACACATCGATGTAATAATGCCCTTTTTATAGGGTCGCCCTACCCGCACCCCGCCACCCTACCGGCACCCCCACGTGACTTTCGACCAATAGAGATGAATATTGCTACTAATAATAAAAGTATCAAGGCCCCGACTAGGGGAACACCCCACTTTTGCTAGGGGCACACCCCGTCGATGCACCCAACCGGATTTGTCTAATTTTGCATCAAGGTTGTTGAGCTTCACAAAAGGAACCCACGATTCGGTTAGGGTTACGCCCTTAAAACCGACAGTAGATTTCAAGCAACATTTTTCTACCAATAAGCAGACAGCTCAGTTCCCATTCAACACTTTATTCCACTTGTTAAGCCATACGAGGCACAAATGGGGGTAAGCCCGTAATGGCCCGCCCAAGAATGAGAGCGTGAACGTCATGTGCCTTCGTACGTATTCACGGCTTCCAAGTTGACTACATGACGCATGACATGATACTCATCCGAAACGCCGTTGCCACCAAGCATGTCTCGAGCATTTCACGCATTCTCAATCGCCTTACCGCAAGAGTTTCGTTTCACCATTGAGATGAGCTCGACAGGAGTTTTGGCTTCATCGAGGTGACGGCCCACTTGCAGACATGCTTGAAGACCCAGAGCGATTTCCGTGTTCATGTCTGCCAACTTTTTCTGGGTAAGCTGATTCCTGTGGAAAGCAAGAAATGCAAATAAAAACTTTTAAAATTGCTTGGTTACGACACTCGGCCTTATTGTCGAGTACGTACGCAGCAAGTGGAGCACCAAACTGAGAGCGATCAAGGGTGTATTGGCGAGCAATGTCCATTCACGCATATGCACAGCGTGAAAAACGTTAAAGTGTGAGCCATGGCAGTTGAATCCATATAGCTCGTAAAAAAATTCTCCGTACATGCAGCGCACAGAGATCCCCACGAAATTCCATAACGAGCACTGTTTAAACAAGTAAATGGACCCTGCAATTATCCGAGGATAAGAAAACATGAGAAAACAAAGTGACGTAGAATGGGGCGAGAACATACCTTAAGGCCCTTTACTTTGGGCATCATGTTTTCCTTTGGAACTTCGACATCTTCCAGAAAAATCATGCCAGTAGCAGACGTCATGAGGGTTGCCTTGCCTTCGATGTATGGAGATGACAAACCCGGAAAAACCTGAATAAAAAGTCACTCAGATTTGCTATGTCAAGTAGCAAAAAAAAATGCACGTCACGCACCTTTCCAAGATGAAGCCGCGAATATCACCCTCGTCATCTTTAGACCAGACAAGGAAAACGTTCGCGATTGGAGCATTGGTAATCCAGTTTTTCGAACCATTGAGCACGTACTTATTTCCGTTGAGATTAGCGCGCGTCTCCATTCTAGTCAATTTTTACAGAGGACACGTGTGATACATCTAGATTTTGATCACATCCGACAGCAACAGTGTACGATGCTGGGTCCGAGCCGTGATTGGCTCCGTTAAACCAAAGCAACCAATGATTTCGTCTGTAGCAAGACGAGGCAAGTACTGCAGATTGTCAGTCAACCATAAACATTGAGCGAAAACAAATCCGTTACTTGAAGTAATGAAATTTTTAGCTACTATCAGACGAATTATGTCACCTACCTTTTCTTTCTGCTCATCGGACCCAAATGTGTTAATTGGGTGCATCACCAAAGACGATTGCACACTCATAGCCGAGATACGCGCTGTCCACCTACAGAGCATTCACACCCACATCGACGGGGTGTGCCCCTAGCAAAAGTGGGGTGTGCCCCTAGTCGGGGCCTTGATACTTTTATTATTAGTAGCAATATTCACCTCTATTGGTCGAAAGTCACGTGGGGGTGCCGGGGAGGGGAGGGTAGTGCCCCTATAAAAAGGGCATTATTACATCGATGTGTACAAATGGGCGGGGGGGGGGTCGATTTAACATTTCCCTAGCTTAATACTAATAAGTCACTTTGGATTTTGATTTGCTTTACGTGGAGTGATTGAGTGGAGGCCAGTACGGCGCATCTCGCTTGGAAGTTTCTCGTTCTCGGTTACGTGGAATCTCGATTGTGGATTGTGGAGCAAGTTACGTTACGTATTACGTGGTGTTGATATAAGTAAGCATGGATAATAAAGGCTGTTTGAGTTTCATCATTGGCATTGCGTTACTTTCCCTGTCGCTATCGTCTACTCTAGGAAACGCACGCGCTAGTTAGTACCTGCTGTTTACGTTGGAACGCGCACGCGTAAGTACGCGAAGTGAAATGAGCGATTAAGAACAGGTTATGAGCCCAAGTGAGGGCCGTAACGGATCGGATGAAGAAGTTAAGGCTGCGGATATGATGCGGATGTTCGGGAATCTTCTGACCCGCCTGGAAAGTATGGAAGTGGCGAACAGCGCGCCTAGGCAGCAAGTGCCGTCGCCGCCCAGGGTCAAGAAGGATACAAAAATGAGTATCGCTTCTCTTGATGACAGTGACGATGATAAGAAAGGCTACACGACTGGAGTACAAGGAAAGATGAGCTTTCAAGATATAATTCGTGCAGGAAGAGATGCGTTTACGCCTGTTGGTGCTGCAGGTGTTGGTACGCCGCAGGCACAAGATAAAATGGCAACCATCAAGTGTATGGTATGCAAGGTCAGGTGCCAATGCAGGGGGTTGTAGTGGCGCGATTGCCCTCTCCCAAACAAAAAGCACTGCATATAATGCAGTTCGACAGCAAAGAAGTCTACAAAGGGTTGGGATCCGGCTTTCAATCTTGGGGCGGAAATATTTGCTCCAAATTACCCTAGATGAAGCTTCATTCGGATTCCAGTGGACCGAAGACGTGAAGGTCGACCTGCTGGGCCATTATTTGCTGGCCCAGCGGAGTCATACTATAATCGACAAGTCGATGGCTGGTGGCGTGAGACGCCAGCATTATGGTATGTGAAGGAAAAGTTATATTCTGTCTTCCACGTACAAGTGACCCCGGCTCAACGTATGAAGATGTTTATGAGCCGGTCGTGGCCGGATCATTTTCTGTACCTGAATGATGTCGCGGAAGCTGTCGGGTCGAATTTTCAGAATTTGGTCCTGAACAATGTTGTTTTCCACGCGGCGCCGGAGAAGCTGTGCCAGTTTGCGCAGGCCGTGGAGTACAGTAACCGGCTGATGAAGCACGCTCAAAGTGGTGCCGTGAATATGGTGGCTGAAAAGTCGAAAAAAATCGTGAAGAAACGAGTGTGTTACTCGTGTGGCGAAGAAGGGAATATCAAAATATATTGCCAGAAGAATAATGACATGAAGGAAGACTTCGCGTTGATGATAGATGATTCGAGTGGCGAAGCGTTATCGGACACGTGGGTACTAGACCGTGGTGCGAGTATGCATCTAACGTCAGACCTAACGTGTATGATTGACGTGAAAAGTGCCGTGCGGGAATGTTTCCAGGTGGACGGCAAGCGAGTGAAAGTCACAAGGAAGGAGACTATGCTTGTTAACTTTGTCTGCGGAATTATTAGTACGCGTATCAAGGTTAGGAACGTGTATTACGCCGAAGGTATCTCGAAAACATTTTCTCATATAGAATCTTTGAGGCTGGTGGATTGGTCTTGTACTACAAGAACGGAAAGAGGACGCTAGTAAGGCGTGATTCCGGTGTTGGAATCGCCGGAGTTTACGCAGAGAATAATGTTTTGATGATTCAAGGAAAAGTGGACAGGCCAAGAAAGTCACGAAAAGAGATGATTATGTCCGTGGCATCAACAAACGACGCTGATTTTGCAGCCACTCAATATGTCCAGAGTGGTAGACTCATGCACTTCCACTCTCGGATGGGACATCTGAATTTCGACACCATAGTGGCATTGTCGAAGGATCCTCACTATGGAATCCGGATTACGGACTCTACCCGGTGCCACTGTGTCACGTGCGCGCAGGGTAAGCAGTCTAAGAACGCCCAGTCCAAGAAGGACAGCGGCAAGAATCCGCCAATCAATCGGATCGGCGGCGTGGTCTGTTCCGACCATAAAGGTCCGATCACGCCAAGAGATCGGTTGGGAAACCGCTATCTAGTCAACTTCATTGACTACAAGAGCAACTACGTCAGGATTTTTCTAGCGAAAACCAAGGACGTCGCAGCCAAAAAATTCGAACATTTTCTGGTGTTTTTTTTTGAACGTAAGTTCTATTGCAGGATTCACGTGCTGAGGACGGATGGCGGCGCGGAGTTTAAGAATGTTGACTACTTTTGCCAAAGCACTGGTATTGCACGTCAAGTTAGAGAAGCTGGTAATCAAGCGAGTAACGGGAAGGCCGAACGCATGCACCGAACAGTCATGAATATGGCTCGGTGCATGCTGTTTGGAAGTGGTCTCCCATTGTCGTTCTGGGGGATGCGGCGGAATATGCAGCTTATGTGCTGAACCGCACCCCCACAAGAGCGAACGCACGAAGAATGTCACCGCTGGAGCTACTGACAGGTGTCAAGCCGAATTTAGGCGAGATTGTCACGTTTGGCTCACCATGCACCGTCTACCGGAATCGATGTACGAACGCGCTGGCGCATCGTGCCCAGGTTGCAGTAATAATTGGTTGCAGTGAAGAAACGAAGGGATACAATGTTTTTTTTAAAGAAGGAACAGGAGGTAACGATTACGCAACACGTGAAAAACGTGGAAACGCTGACCGACACGCAAAACCGGCAGCTCAAGAATATGCTTGAAGAAACTGAAGGGGGTCAATCCCAAGGACAAGTCAAGGCTCAGAAGGGGCGGCTCGAGCGTCAGAAGGAGCGGTGCAAGAATCGGAAGGTGATGAACGCGCGTTGGACGCAGTGCAAGCGCCGAAAAAAATGAAGGGAGAGATCAAGCGCATTTAAAGAGTTCGAAAAAGGGAAGAAAGTCGCGCTGAGCCCGGGAGCAACATCTCACACGTCAACACGCGAGATCGAAGGCTGAAAGCGAAAAGAAGAGCGAGGACAACAGTGATTTGGAAGAAAAGGGGGAAGTGAACCTGATTTCAGACGTTGATCCTTTTCGTGAAGCACTTGGCAGGAATGACGCTGACAAATGGATGAAAGCCATGGATAAAGAAATCCATGCGCTCGAAGCAAATGAAGTTTGGAGTATTATGCGGAAACCGGATAATGTCAGACCCCTTCATACGAAGTTGGTCTACAAGACTAAAACCGATGCCAATGGTGCGCTGGAGCGCTACAAGGCGAGACTCGTCGCTTGCGGCAACGAGAAGCAATACGGGGTGGACTACGAGTTCACCTTCGCGACCGTAATGGACATGACGACTGTGGGATTTATTTTCGCGTTGTACAGGAAGTGGAAAGTGCAGGCAATGAATGTGGACATCCCCAACGCTTATGCTAAAGTGTTGGAGGATGAACATGATATTTACCTTTACGTTCCAAGTGGTATGAAAATTGGAGCGGATAAGATGAAGGAATTGAAGATCGAAAATACCAGCAAGCGGTATTAAAATTAAAGAAGTCGCTTTACGGGCTGAAACAATCCGGAATACAGTGGAATCGTCTACTTCATGCAATGTTGATTGAATGTAGATTTTTACAGAGTTTCACAGATAGCTGCCTATACTACAAGAAGATCGTCGATGACACAGTGGTAGTAGGGGTCTACGTCGACGAATTGCTGGTGACGGCAACGAACCAGCGTCATATTGAAAGTTTTTTCGATGGATTAAAAGATTTTGAGATTAAGAATCGCGGTCATGCCTCAAAGTTTTTGGGTATGTGAATCAATTACGATGAGGAAAATGGTTATATGCTGGATTAAGAGGTTATGATAAATGATCTACTCAAGAACTACGGCATGGGTAATGCGAACATGGTGAAGACACCAATCGCCGAAGAATATGAGAATAAAGCGCTCAAGGATCAAGAGTTGCTTAAAAATGACGTACGCGTAGACGAAGCGTCTATCAAAGCTTTCACTCGTTGATAGGCAGTCTGTTGTGGATATCTCGCTGTTTCAGGCCGGATATCGCGTACTCCGTACACAAGGCCACGCGCAGAGCACATGCGCCCACAAAATTCGATTGGGCAACGGCGAAAAAGATCCTGCGTTTCTTGAAGGGATCAAGTGATCTGAAATTTCGAATAGAGATTTTAGAAAGGCACAAGAATGATGAAAAACACGAAATTAGAATTACAGGTTATTCGGACGCCGATTTCGGCGAGTACAAGGATGATCGTAATTCCACCAGCGGTGGAATAATTGTGTTGGATAGATGCCTGGTGACTGGCTCTGCAAAAGGCAGGCGTGCGTATCGCTATCGACGATGGTGGCGGAACTGTACGCCGCGTCGATAGTGGAGTGTGAAATGATCGGATTCATGGAGATGGCGAAAAAAATTGGTTTAAATGTGAAGGTGCCGATGGTTCTGCGTTGCGATAATCAAGCCGCGATTAAGATGATGAATGGAAATGGAAAGTCCGGAAAACCAAGCATATGGATGTTCGAGTGACGTTTCTTTTATCCAACGCAAGCGATGGACTAATAGCGACAAGTTACGAACCCACTGAAAGTATTGTGGTGAAGTGGAAGCTATATTTATAGCATATAAAAGATGAAATATAGAAGTTATCAATGATTCGTATGTTTTCTCTCGCCAAATTCTATATACTAACGCGATGACGTTTGTTACGCTGGTGATTCCTTCAAACACTGAATATTAGTGACAAAGATTGTGCAATGCCTTCAATAAGTGAGCAATACGAACACTTAGTGCAACATTGTTAGTAGTGCGAAGCTTCTGTCTTCTAACAAGATGCCTTAATTCATTACTAGTGCCAAGTAATGCTTCCCACATTTTACAATGTTTCGACACAGTTGCTTTAGCTCTAGCATCATAGCAGTGACTCTAAACGCTAAGTTGAGCGTCTTCAGCATCATAACTGCCTAATTCGAGGTCCAACAACTAGGTTCACTAAGACAAATCAAATAATCAAGTAAACAGACTGTGAAAATGAACAGTTAGTATTGCATAAGGGAATCAAGACAAGGGCACAACTTACCAGCACAACGGCGGGTCCGTTATGGCAGTGAAGTCAACGAAAAGTTATGTGCCCTCGGCGTCACAATGCGTCATTGAATGGCGCTAGGGCACATGAT
>CM047582.1:12691552-12753293 GCA_026184515.1 Peronosclerospora sorghi | reverse complement strand
CGTCACAATGCGTCATTGAATGGCGCTAGGGCACATGATATAACGAGTCCAACAAACTGTGAAAATGAACTGTTAGAATTGCATAAGGGAGTCAAGACATAGGCACAACTTACTAGCGCAACGACGGGTCCGTTCATGAGAGTGAAGCCAACGGAAAATTATGCGCCCTCGGCATCATAATGCATCATCAAATGGTGCTAGGGAACATGATATAACGAGGCCAAAGAACTGTGAAGATGAACTGTTAGAATTGCATAAGGGAGTCAAGACATAGGCGCAACTTACTAGCACAACAGCGGGTGCGTTCATGAGAGTGAAGCCAACGAAAAGTTATGCGCCCTCGGCATCATAATGCATCATCGAATGGCGCTAGGGCACATGATAGAACGAGGCCAACAGACTGTGAAGTAGAATTGTTAGCTTTGCATAAGGGAGTCAAGACATAGGCGCAACTTACCAGCACAACGGAGGGTACGTACTGAGAGGCAGAGCCAACGAAAAGTTAGGTGCCCTCGGCTGCTTGGGTTGCTCGCTTGGATGGTCTTGAATGTTCTCAAGTGACGAAGTATTTTGATTTTGGATGAGTGATTTTGACCTATCATCAGCAACCTGCGATGGACAGATTCTGACGGACAGATCGCGATGTCAAAGCTAATCAATCAAGTTTCAGAGGGTGCGACGGCCAGATCGCGATGTTAAAAATGATCAATCAAGTTCCATAGGGTGCGACGGACAGATCGCGACGGACAGATCGCGATGGACAGATCGCGACGGACAGATCGCTGTGTCAAAACTGATCAATCAAGTGTCAGAGGATGCGGCGGCCAGCTTGCAACGGCAAATCTGGTCAATCAAGTTACAGAGGATTGCGACGGCCCTAGAGTCCAGTATTTAAGTCATCGCTGAAGTAACCAAGAAGTAGTGGGTGAGAAAAGTGATTGGCTTTGATGTAGGAGTTAGTAACACTTAATAGAACGAAATTTACCCTGTACTGCACAGGTCTCTGGCGGCTTTCAAAAACATTTCCTTTTTATCCCCATACAAAAAACATGTGTAACACAAGCAAGTCAGTGAGCACACGCCCTAGTGAGTGAAGCAGCAGCCTGTTAAAATGCTCAAGTGTTGGGGGCAGCCCGGGACAGCCTTGTGAAGTGCACGCCAAGTGTAATTGATTGATTTGTTGGTTCGGACGGAAGTATTAAGTACCCGGGAAGTTAAACAAGGAGGACTGGCTTAATACCTCTTTGTGTTGTTAATTACGTCGAATTATAATAATTTTCGACCCCTTCACGACAGTATGTTGGCGGACGGGATGACCAAGGGATTAGGTCCAGTGAAATTGAAGTTGATGCAAGAGGGACTCGGGTTGAAGGCGATCAAGACGTGCTAGGTGTTTGCGGCCGGAAAGCCAAGAAGGATTGTTAAAAGGGCGCGCAATTCATGCAGCGCCCGTCGTTGCCGACGAATTTTATTTGGTTAGTGACTTTTCGGTATAAACCTATCAAATTGCATATATACATATTATTAGTTTAAGTACTTAACTTAATACTAATAAATCACTTTGGATTTTGATTTGATTTACGTGGAGTGATTGAGTGGAGGCCAGTACGGCGCATCTAGCTTCGAAGTTTCTCGTTCTCGGTTACGTGGAATCTTGATTGTGGATTGTGGAGCAAGTTACGGCGTATCGTTACGTATTACGTGGTGTTGATATAAGTTAAGCGTGGATAATAAAGTATGTTTGAGTTTAATTATTGGCATTGCGTTACTTTCCCTGTCGCTATCGTCTACTCTCGGAAACACACGCGCTAGTACCTGCTGTTTACGTTGGAACGCGAAGTGAAATGAGCGATTCAGAACAGAGAAGTTATTTAATGTGCCCGACGGTCTAGCTTGGGAGGACGTTGCATTCTTTGGGCTAGGCGACTTTTCAAAAAACGGAACTTGGGTATTACCGAAACGTAATTGGGTAATACTCAAATTCATGTATAGATTTAGTTTGATAAGTTTCAGGATTTAATCTAATTTAATCAATTTTACTTTTTCACTTGAATTGGCAAGTTATCTTTTCGTGTGGATTGTCTCGCATGGAGAACTGTCGCTCTTATTACAGTGGATTGGCTTTCTCGTTTCGTTTCTCTTGCTTGTTGTGGTTACGCATTACGTTAAGCTATGTGGCATCTGTGGAGATAACGTTCATTAATAAACGTTAAATTTGATTTTCGTAATGGAGTCTATTTTTTTGAGAACTGATCGCTTAGTACGCTATTATATATATATATATATATAGCTGGAAATGCGCAAGACTCTCGCGCGATGTCTGAAAGACACAAGATATAACATGTTATGCCCAAAAAATGACCACGGCGACCTAGAAGAGAAAACAAGGGGGGAGGAGGGCCGAGCCAAAAAGTCATGAGTTGGAAATGCTGCATATTGTGGTGAAGTGGCATTTCAATTATGGAAAAGATATGTGGGTCAGTTATTGAAAGGGTATAAGGTTTTTCAGCCGGTTAAGAGGTAACTATCGAGTTTTGAGGCCAGCACTGAAATAACCAAGAAGCAGTAGGTGAAAAAGTGTTTGAAGTAGATAAAGGAGTTAGTAACACTTAATAAATTATAATTTTTCCCCTTTGAGAACAGTCGTCTGTAGCCTCACAACAACCCTACCAAACATCCCTATAGTAAAAAATAAGTCTAATTCAGGAAGGCCGTTAAGTGAGCGTCTAAGTGAGCGGGGCGACAGTCATCTGGGACTACTGGATTTGGGAGGCAACGATTATTAACCCCACTTATTATATAGTACGCATACGCCGGTTAAGGAGTCGAAGCCACCGGGTATGCTAGAGCTCTGTGAAAAAGGTGAGTTGATGGAATGTAACAGGGTTACATTCGAGTCACATTTAGTAGGTGGTGTACGTGAGTACACTACGGTTTGTGTCAGTATTGACCAGTTCGAAAGGGTTTGAACCATTGGTTATTTTAACCAATCAGGGCAGGAGCCCCTGGGGGTGGCGGGTCAGCCATCCACGTGTTAGTACACAGGTGGTGTACACTACATTTTAGCTAGGTACGAATTTAGTAAGTTCTACTTAGTATTACATATAGTTTACATTCGTTTAAGTAATTTAGGCTAATTACATATATTAAATATAAATCAGTTTACAAAAATACTTAAGACTGCTAGGCGCGCGACCACGCCCGGTCGCGCGCGCAGTGAGTATTGTAGCATAAGGGAGTTCTCCCTTACGCTATCTCCCTTTATAAGGGAGGCCTTGTTGAAAGGGGTTGGCGAAAGCTATCTATAAACCACCCCGGGAATCTTGGCCCCGAGTAGGAGATCTCTCTCCTACTAATCCCTTTATAAGGGCGTATCGGCTAAGTAGCGGCGAACGCCGCTTAAAGTAAAGTCTTCTTCTGTGCGCTAGCCGCACCGTGCATGTACGCACCCGGCTACATCTGGTAGCACTTGTAGTCAATCCAACACCTGTGTTGGTGACCAACATCCTCTGCAAGGGATGGATCAGGACGATTGGGGTAAGCTAACCCCCGTCCAACAGGAAGCCTTCAAAAGTCTGTTACCCATATTGGGTGAAGATGGCCTTCGCCATCTAGTGGAGCAGGGCCTAGATGCTGTGCGTGAAAGAGTGAATGCTCTTATCGCCCATGAGGCGAGTCTTAGCGGGAGTTATCCCGCGTCTACGGGGGTGCGCCATCCGATGTCCTTTAATATAAAGGAATTCACCGGCGAGAAAGGTGAAAACCTTTATGTGTGGCTTCGAGAGGTTGAAACCGCATTCGCCACCGCGAACGTGATCGAGGATCACCTGCAAGTGGGACTTGCACTGACCCGTCTTACGGGCAAAGCCCGTACATGGCGTTTACGTGTCAGGATTCGGTCACGACCGTGTTCCCGAACTGGGGAGACCTTAAGAAAAAGCCTATTGACATGTATGCAACGCCTGATCTGGTTTTACAGAATCAGCTGGCGTTCCTAAGGTGCAGTAAGGGCACTAGGGACTTGGAAACGTACATCAAAGAACTTAAAACCCTGTTGGCAGGGATGTACGCGAAGGCGTACGGGGACGATGTGTCCATTCCCGTGTTCATGGGAGGCCTGAGAGAAGGTCCAGCACGTTTGGAGCTATTCCGAAGTCGTTCCCAATCCCTGGGGGAGGCGTTTAAGATGGTGTTTAACGCCGAGAGGGACTTTCGTTCCTCTAAGGTGGGTCCTGAACCCATGGACCTGAGTCAGGTCGAAGTGGAGTGGAAACCTTCCGCTAAGAGTCACTCTGACTCTTTTTCGCAGAGCTTCGGGGCGGATCTCTTAGCTATGTTGCAGCTGCGTGGGCCATTAAGGTGCTTCCTATGTGGAAGCGTGGATTCTCTGCGGAACAGATGTCCACAAAATCCCTAGCGAGATAGTAGCTGGAAGGGGCCGAGGGCGGCAAAAAAGCCCTCGCCCAAGCTGTCGGGAAACGACGGCTCTCAGTAGGTGCGAGGCCCTCTACTGGGGGGACCCCTCAGTGCTGTAAATCCCCAGGGTAGGGGACGACAGCACAAATACCCAAGGGAAACGGTGCTTTCTAGCACCGAGTTGGTGTACCAGCCAGGTTTGCTGGTAGTCCTTGCGGACGTGAAATGATTTGATAAGCCTTGGAGAGTCTTGATAAACTCTGGAGCGTCTGACAACTATGTCAGACGGGATTCTGTTGAGAAGAGTCGGCTGTAGGCCGAGGCCCTAGAGGCACGTTCTCGTGACGTTGGCACGGTCAGTCTAGCGACGGGCGTACAGGTTTCTGTACCCAAGGTCTCGATTGACCTTAAGCTGAAGTTTGCAGACTTCGACAGCTTAGAACGTTGCCTAGTCCTGGATTTGGACTCGAGGTATGACCTCATTCTGGGCATCAAGTGGCTGGAATGCCACGAGCAATGGATAGACTGGAAGTCTAAGTCCATTGGATCAACGCACCCGCGATCGGGTGAAGCATTGGCGAGTCATGAACCCACCTTTGCTCGATCGCAAAAGCGATTCTGGCGTGAGATGTCATATATTGGGATGTATGAAATGATCATTCACAATGACGTTAAGGAACAGTTCCTTGACGAGGGGGATTCGGCGGTTAATCCCCACGCCTTTAATGGCGAGACTGGTGAGTAGCCAGTGATAGAGGTGGAATCCTCTGAGGGTAAGCGCGAGGCTCTTAGAGAAGAGACCCGAAGTTCGTCTCCTTTACAGGTCGGAATTGATTCGGACCACGCCGTGTCCGGCGAACAAGTTGCGACTCCAGTGGTAGGGGTAGAGACCCCTGTGGTTAAGCGTGAGGCGCTTCCAAGCAAAGAGACCCGTAGTTCGTCTCTTTTGCACGTCGAAAATGATTCCGACCACGCCGTTATAGGCGAGATTGGCGAGTCGCCATTAACAGAGGTGGATTCCTCTGAAACGACTCCAGTGGTAGGGGGAGAGACCCCTGTGCTTAAGCGCGAGGCGCTTCCAAGCGAAGATACCCGAAATTTGTCTCTTTCGCACGTCGGAAATGATTCCGATTACGCCGATATAGGTGAGACCGGCGAGTCACCGGTGGTAGAGGTAGAGACTCCTGTGGATAGGCGCGTGGCGCTTCCAATAGATGGGGCAATTAACTCCCCCCATCTGGGTGTCGGGATGAGTCCCAAGGCGTGTAGTCAGCAGTCCTACAGGATGCTGAATAGTGTGACAGGTGTTGTCACAGAAGTCGTAAGCCTGGAACAGTTGCCTGGGGTAGGCGAACTGTTGTCGTTGGAGGAGATGTCCTTCAACGAATTTGAAACTGCTTTGAAAGCAGGTGAAATCGACGAGATTGTCGTATTACGCCCGGAAGAGGAGTTGAACTCCTCATCCACGATGGACGAGTCAGTTTTGGTGCAAACCAAACAGCCATGGAATGCCCGAAGCGGCCTCAAGATCCTCGAGGATCCTGAGGACCCTTACCATTCCTTATTAAAGGAATTTGGAGATGTCATTAGTGACAACCCACCGATGGGGTTACCACCGGATCGGGGAGTCCGACATGAAATTGATTTGGTTCCTGGAACCAAATACTGCGTCACTAGGCAGTGGCCTCTCCCCAAGGAGCAATGCGACGTCATCGACGCATTCTTCAAGGGGAAAAAAGAGGCAGGGATGGTACGGGAGAGCAAGTCTCCCCACTCATCTCCCACCTTTTGTGTTCGTAAACCGAACGGAAAGTGGCGCATTCTGCATGCGTACAATAAGCTGAATGCAGATACTGTATCCATGCAGACTCCGATTCCTCGGAAGGATTTCCTCCAGAACAATATGGCGGGCTGTACTGTATACAGTGCCTTAGATCTGGTGGACGGGTATTATCAGGTACTCATGCGAGCGTCCGATGTTCCGCTTACAGCGGTTAGCACGCCTAGTGGCATGCTGTGGGAGTGGCTTGTGATGCCACAAGGGCTTTCAAATGCACCAGCGACTTTCAATCGCTTAGTGACTCAACTCTTCCGCCCTCATAGGAAGTACGCTCAGACGTACTTTGACGATATATTCGTTCATAGTCGCGCGGAGGCGACTCGGCTGATGTTTAGACGCACCTTATACACCTTCGAGAGGTGCTCGAATGTATGCGAGAGCATAAGTTATATGCGAACGCATCCAAATGTATATTTGGTGCTGAGGAAATCCCTTTCCTCGGATGCTTCATCGGTAAGGATGGAGTGCGGGCGGATCCCGCGAAGGTGAAAACAATTGTGGAGTGGCCTTCGTTTTTAAATCTTAGAGATTTACGGAAGTGGCTTGGATTAGCCAACTATCTCCACAAGTACAGCGAGAACTACGCTGAGATGGCGAAGCCATTAACGGACCTTCTTAAGAAGGACGTAGATTGGTGTTGGGAAACCAAACACCAAACCGCCTTCGAAGCGGTAAAGGGGAGCTTGTTGAAAGCCCCCGTTCTTGCTCTCGCAGATTCTGGGAAACCATTTAGCGTCGTCTGCGACGCCTCCGATTTCGCAATCGTATGTGCTTTGTTACAAGCAGACGATGCAGGAAGGGAACGCGTAATTGCGTTTGAGTCGAGGCAGCTTAAAGCTGCGGAACGAAATTATCCCGTTCATGACAAGGAGCTATTTGCAATGAAGTATGCTCTTGTCAAATTAAGGGTTCACCTACTCGGCTCAAAGCCGTTCGTGGTTTATAATGACCACGCGTCCTTACGGACAGCGACAAAGTCGCCTCATCTCTCGCAACGGATGGCCCGTGACTCTTCTTTTTTTCGGAGTACAACTTTGAGGTTAAGTATAAACCTGGCAAGCAGAACGTGCTTGCAGACGCGTTATCGCGTCGTCCCGATTACGAGCTCGCTCACGCGACATTCGTCACCACATCTGTGGTGGATCTCATACGCCAGGAGTATGAGAAAGACCCCCAGTATACGGCGCTAATCAGCGCGTTAGGTGAAAAGGGTCTTGGCTCGTCTGAGCCAACCCTGTAAAGTCGAGCTAAAGCTCGTTTACAACGTTACAGGTACTGTGACGGTTTACGATTTTATAGCACGAGCGCGGAGGACACTCCGCGGGTGGTAGTTCCTCATGATGAGGAACTGAAGTATAGAGTCCTCTTTGAGGCACATGACGCCCCTACCGGGGGTCATTTAGGTCGGGATAAGACCTACAGCGCTTTAAGCGCTTTGGATTGGTGGACCAACATGTATAAGTAGGTCGGTGCGTATATTCGCACCTGTGAAACGCGTCAGAGGGTTAAACCATCTGCAGATTCAGTGGCGCCTTTGGCGATCTTGTTCCTACGGACTGTTGGAAATCCATCAGTATGGATTTTATCTTCGGTTTTCCGAAGGATAAGGCCGGGAACACCGGCATATTGGTCTTGGTAGACCGTTTCAGCAAGATGGCTCACCTGGCGGCGGTGCCAGAGTCCATAGATGGACAAGGAACAGCGAAAGTGTTCCTAGACCGTGTCTTTCGACAGCATGGTCTACCCGTTTCCGTTGTGTCGGATCGGGACCCCCGTTTTACGGGACAATTCTGGGGAGCGTTGGTTAAGGTGATGGGCACCAAGCTCCTCATGTCCACTGCGGATCACCCGCAGACGGACGGTCAGATGGAACGCGTTAATCGCGTTGTTGAAGATATTCTCCGGATTTTATGTCCGGATTCTCCAAAGAGTTGGAGTGAGATGCTTCCGATGACCGAATTTGCTATCAACAATTCGGTCCATGCATTTACGGGGTTTACCCCGTTTTACGTGAACGGATTAGTAAATCCGTGGGTTACGTTGACGTCACGTGTGTGTGGCCCAGGGCTTGAGGGGGGAAGATTCCCCGATGTCAGCCCTGTATCTGTGCGAAAGCACATCGATAAGTTTTTATCGACTCGCCTTCGTGTCTTACGACACGTTTGCGATGCGATGGCGGAAAGCCAAGACAATCAAAAGGTGGTTAGCCGTAAGGTACGGCAGGACGGGGTGGAGCGTCTGATGACGCGACGCCATCATCGGGTCAAACCCAGTATTTGGTGAAGTGGAAGGGTTATCCACATTCACACAGTTCGTGGGGGCTCGAGACTCCCCTGCGGCAGGGTTGCCGTGACGTCGTTGAAGCTTTCGAGCGGGAGAATCCCGCTGTGAGTCAACGACCAAAGGGGCGGGGTAAGCCCCTTCACTCCCAGTAGTTGGGAGTTCTCCGGAGGCAGATGCGGAACCCGCACTGTGCTCCGGCACCGCAGTGAGGGCACGGGCGCTAGCATAGCGCGTGCGATAAGGGGAACGTAATTGCCCCATGGCTTTGGCTCTGGCAAACGCCAAGCGCAATTCCCTCTCTATCCGAACGTCACGTTCGGAATAGCTGTTGTACAGCCTTACAAACTCGAGGAGACGTTTCTCCCCTCCGCTAAAGCGCGGAACTTCTGCTCTGCCTCTTTGGCATCTTATCCTTGGAGGAGAACGAAGGGAACCTCGCGGAGGTTCCCAACAACGGCACCTTGTGCCTGTTTTTCGAGGCGATCTCAATATGAGGTAGCAGTGAACTGCTTCTGCGTGAGCAGTTTTTCCCGGAGTTGATTCCGGCGTGTGATGTGTTGCGCTGTACAGCCACGAGGCCAGGGGTATAGAAGACTAAACCCTTCTTTAACTCATTCTTGGCCCACTTTGGGAGGTCACGAGGACCTCCAAAACGATATGCCGCCCGTGGAGGGCGTATGGGGGCGTACGAGGCAGCCTGTAATGCCTGTGCGGCATTTTGAGCCTCTTGAGCTGCGTTCAGCTCATTAGTGGTGATCGCCTTCGGCGATCCGGATATGCCATCCGAGGTTGGTAATAGTTGCGCATGAGTTAGCGCATTTTCCCCACGTGTGGGGAATGGGTTGAATGACTGACAGAACTGTTCGGCGCTGTCGGAGTGGATCAGACGTTGGGGAGATCTACCCAAGGGCATCCACTTCCGAGTTATCGGAATAGTTTTCTTCCACAACACCACTAAAGGTGCTCATGGTCAGCCAGAGGTTCTGGCAGTTGGAATTCTCCAACAAAATTTTGTTTATTGCGTAAGCAATAGTCTTGATGGGGGAGGATGTAACAGGGTTACATTCGAGTCACATTTAGTAGGTGGTGTACGTTAGTACACTACGGTTTGTGTCAGTATTGACCGGTTCGAAAGGGTTCGAACCATTGGTTATTTTAACTAATCAGGGCAGGAGCCCTTGGGGGTGGCGTGCCAGCCATCCACGTGTTAGTACACAGGTGGTGTACACTACATTTTAGCTAGGTACGAATTTAGTAAGTTCTACTTAGTATTACATATAGTTTACATTCGTTTAAGTAATTTAGGCTAATTACATATATTAAATATAAATCAGTTTACAAAAATACTTAAGACTGCTAGGCGCGCGACCACGCCCGGTCGCGCTCGCAGTGAGTATTGTAGCCTAAGGGAGTTCTCCCTTACGCTACCTCCCTTTATAAGGGAAGCCTTGTTGAAAGGGGTTAGCGAAAGCTATATGTAAACCAACCCGGGAATCTTGGACCCGAGTAGGAGATCTCTCTCCTACTAAGCCCTTTATAAGGGAGTATCGGCTATAAGCAGTGAACGCCGCTTAAAGGAAAGTCTTCCTCTGTGTGCTAGCCGCACCGTGTGTGTACGCACCCGGATACATGGAAACTCTGGAGTTACAGCCAAAGAAAGTTAATAATACAAACAAAAACTGGAGTTTTCCTCAGACGAAGATGAGGTTATGTTTTCGCCACAATTGGTTGCGCCTAAGCAAGATCCAGTAGTGGCTAACTTGATTAAAATGATGCAAGATGGGCATTTGAATTTGGAGGTAGTTAACAAAAATAACAACAGCTCTGACAGCTGGTCGCACACCTAACACTATGAGAGGGGCGACTAGTGTACCATATCGTACACCGGCTACTCAACCACGGACACATCACAGTACACCAGGATATGGTATGTCCGGTGGAAATACAAACGAGTAGGCGTCATCAAGTCAGCCGGTTACCACCATCATCAGAAATACGGAAATAAAGTCATTCGATGGAAATAGGCATGATGATGGAAGTGCACGGGCATGGGTCACACTTTTTTTACATGTTGCAAACATTTCACGTTGGGATCAGAACCAACGTTTAGGGGTGTTCAACGATAGCTTGACGAGTACGGCTTCATGGTGGTATGAACAACTATCGGATGCTGTGAAATATGATTGGAATGCGGTGATAAACCTTTTCCAGAGAAAACTTTGCGTGTATAAGTGTCGCCCCGAGTTATGCACTCCAAACTTACGCAAAAGCACGATGAGTCGGTAACTACCTATCTGTATCGATTAAATGCAGCAGCGTTGTGAGCGGGAATGGACTTTAGAGATGTGTATAACACCACTGTTGGAAGAACATATTCAATAGTTTTTTGCCACTATTCATGATCGCACCATACAGATGCAGAATCAGCACATGACTTTCTCAACTATCGATGAGCTAGAGAGAGTGCTGACCAAACATTAGGCGCGTCTTATGAGGCCTGGAAAAAAGTGGCTGCACGTAAGAATGCTGACGTGATGTATGAGGACCCACAACCTAGCGTGTATATGATAGGTGGGGAGGTACATGCAGTGCAGAGGATGCGACCTGCGTACGAGGATAGAAGAGCGCGGTCTACTGCAAATTACTATGCCGACGGTGGTGTGGTATGCGGACATTGTAATCGAAAGGGGCATGAAAAAGTAACGGCTGGAAATTGTTGAAATGTGAGCAATCTGACAACCTTGGGCATGATGTGAAGTGTTGCCAGAAGTTTATTGAATAAATGACCGAAATGCGCAGTAAGCTGAAGTCGGGAGAGCTGACTAAGGCTCACGTGGCGGAACAGTTAAACGCCTAACACCACAGTGCGTTGCAACCACTGTCAAGAGAAAGGGGGGGGCATTGTCGAATAAAGTGGAAACGACACCGCTGTCATCCTGCATGAATACGGAAATCAAGAAAAATAATACATGTTGTGTGAATGGATCACTCATTCTGGACGAGGATCAAGAAAATTAAAAAAAATCAAGAAAAAATGAAAGAACAAGCTACTTTTGATGAGGATAATAAACAAGATAAATGATGGAGCAAGAGAGACTTCAGCATATGTCACGCTGGTGGATAAAAATATGGTAGAGCGAGAAGGATGGCAGCGGTTGATTAAAACAAAACATCCTGCAACTCAAGTTACGTAAATGGAGAAATTGATGATTTGGAGCTGCCATTAATGCTAGACTATGGTGCAAATATATCGGTTTTGCATACCAATGTGACACGGAAGTTACAAGTAGCAGTTCGGATGTTCGACACTCCAACTAGCTTTTGCGGTGTGACGGACAGTACCATTGGTGCAATAAGTGTGGCTACAGTCAGGGTTCGCATAAGCCCATCAGTGGTATTCACTTGTGAGATGTGGGTTGCTAGTATTGATACGCATGCGTTAGTAATACTGGGTACAGATTTTTTGGTCAAAGCAGGTGTAATGCTGAACATGAAGGATCAAAGTTGTCAAATTCTCAGGGAAAAACCATTACCATTGATGACACGAGAAGATTTGATCTCTGAAGACTATCTACAAGTGCATGAACAAGTGATGGGGAGTACTAGCATGCCGATTGACTGTACCAATGTACACGCAGTAAGGACGGTTGGAGATAAAACCCGCTGTTTAGGTGATGGATGCCATAGACTCACTGAAGGTAGATCAAACGAAATTGAAGCGAGAGGTCTACCTGCATGAAGGAGTTGAAACGTCAGCTGAAGCTATGGAAGAACAGCTAGCGCTTATTCCTGAAGTGGAAAAGGGCTCAACAAAACTACTTGATATGGCTGCTGCGAATTTTGGAGAGCCAGGGGTTACCACCAAGGAACAGGAAGACAGTCTACGTGCACTAGTGTATGAGTATGCGGATGGCCAGGGTTTCTAAGGAAGTCTACAATTTCAGAAATCTCTTCTTTTGCTTCTTCAATACCCGCAAAAGAAAAACAGTTTAAAAAATTGGCGTAGACTATGTTCCGGTAATGCGTTACCACCACCAGCTAAAGGCGTAGTTTGCGATGTGAATGTTGGGGATAACTAACCTATAGCACATGGAGCGCGTAAAGTACCACCTACACTTCTACCGAAGTTGTACGAGTTTATTACAAGCAGGACTAATTCGGAGCTCGGAATCGTTTTTGCAACACCAATCGTCATATTGCTTAAAAAGATTAAAACGGACATACGGTTGTGTATTGATTATCGAGCTGTGCACCAAAAGTCGAGACTGATGGTGTTTTCCATGCCTTTAATTGACGACTTGTAAGACAACCTCGAGGGAGTGAAGTGGCTATGGTCAATAGATAATGCGAGCGGATATTGGCTATACCTATGCCAAAGAAGGCTCGATTGATTACGGCTTTTATCTGTCCTTTAGGACACTTTGAATGGTTTGAATGACACAAGGTTTAAAAAATGCACCTCAAGTATACCAGTGTAAAGTAGATAACACTTGTGGACGATGGCACGGCGATCACAGAAGATGGGAGTGACGTGCAAACTGATGAAAAACAAGCAAGTCATGGATGCTGGTAATGATGAGGCATGTGTTTCGGAGACGGATGTATCCATCACTCAAGATGTATTTCATAATGGACAAGTGATGATGAATGATGATCACCCTGTCATTGGGAGGCGGTCATATATTGACGATATTACTTTTGCCGCTAACAGCTGGGACACTCTGTGCTTCAGGCTTAGGAATCTTATGGAATCATTCAAGTACTGACGAATTACTATAAGCTTGCCAAATAGTGCTTATGTAAGCACAGTGTGGATTTTCTAAGTCATCGCATTCGAAGAGGGAACCAAGGCTCCCCCGAGAAATTTAGAGTCTATCGTCAAGATGGCATTTCCACGGACGTTTAAAGGGGTTCAGAAATTCATCGGTAGTTTGATATACTATCTAAGGTTTATTGACAACTTCGCGACATCGGAGGAATCTTGTACGAGTTAACGGAGCTACAGCTGAGAGACGGTATCGAATTGGATCATGCTGAGAGGTCGTTTTCGTTGCTGAAGGATCGGCTTGTGAACGCACCATTATTACGACACATCATGCGATCGAAGCTATTGAGTGTAATATTATACACAAATCCATGGGCATTTGGAGCAACAGTGTGTCAAGATTACGATGGAGTATTACATCCGGTGCGTTACGTCAGTAAGGTGTTTAAAGGTGCTGGGACGAGGTACATGGGCGGAACAAGAAGTGCTGGCGTTAGTTAAAACATTATACGATGCTATTCATATTTTGTTCGGGAAGCACATAACGGTTTACGCAAGAAACTCTACGTTGCGATGGTTATGTACATCAAGAAGTTTAACTGGAAGAGGAATTCAATGGGCGGCAATGTTGTCTCCGTGGTCTTTAGAAATTATACGAATGTATCATGAGGCTGTGGGCATACCCGCGTTATTAGCTACATCAATAGTGCCTGTGGAGAAGACGAATGAGGTACTAGAAGACATTGCTCCGTTGAAACCATTGAAAGACGCACCAATCATTAAACCAATCCCTAGTTTACACCGCCGTAGTACCGGATACGTTTTGCATTTGATGGTGTGGTGCGGATAAAAGACGAGACGAAGGGTACTTTTGGTATGATCATATGGAAATTATAGACCTGGGTGGCGATAGCGGCAGAATATAGAAGTCAAGATAACCTCACCGTGAATTCAAGCGAGTATCATGGATTAATCGATGTGTTACAACTCGCGCAAAACCACAACTGAAGAAAGAAATTGTTGTGGGTATTCTAGACTGATAATCGGATAAGGCAATGGAGATTTACGCTGCAATCATGCATCATTATTGGTCTGGTTAGGCAGAGCGCGCTCACTGGTAGAAAGGTTTGAAGCAGTCAGTCTGGTACATGTGGAGCGCCAGTATAATCAAGCAGCTGATTTCTTGACACAGTGTGCCATGAAGGAACAACAGGCAGGGAAAATTATTAGTACTCAGAGAAAAGCAGATCTTCAACTGTTGAATCGTTTGCCAGAGTTGCTGTACGCCACCGCACATGAGGTCCAACAGAAGGATGGGTCTGAACGTATCCAAGAAACACCCAAGAAAGTACCCTGTGAGAATGACAGTAATTCCAGTAACGATGCTCAAGTTGTCACGAAGCAAAGAGATATCTGGGAGAATGAGGAATATTAGTCGCCGCATGTATTTGTACTCACTCGGAGTATGGGGAAGCCAAATAACGGACAGCCTCAAGACAAGAAAAGTGTGAACGTTGGACAAGGGGCGGACATAAATTGTGATTCATACTATGTGGAGGGTGATATCGTTGGATCAGAAGAACATCAGAACGGGGCGGAAGAAGATCCATATGAAAATGCGCAAGCTATCAGAGTTGAGCGAATGACAACAGCTCAGACACATGACAAGTGGTGTAGCAAGTTTATATAGCGTATTTACGTGGAGATGATGATAATATAAATTCCGCCAGAGAATGGAAAAGGATAGATCGACATGCGATCGCTTATGTGTTGGATAGTAAAGGTGTCCTGTATTATGTCTCAAAAGCTCAAGATAAAACAATAGGATATGTGTGGCGGTTGGTGGTACCGACCATATTACAGAAAGATGTGTTACATGCTTATCATGTGGAAATCGGTAGTGGGGCACATCAAGGAGTTGGAAAGGGTTATTCTCGGTTAATATTCAAATACTATTGAAGAGGGATGTATGCCCATATTTAAAACTATGTTGCAGCGAGTGAGGATTGCGCCACCGCGAAAGGAAGACCAAGATACCAGGGGCGCACCAGCAAAAGTATTATGGCATCGAGACCGTTACAGATTTTAGCTATGGATTTTGCATCGCCTCTACCGCAGACTACAATGGGCTTCATATCTCTGGATATGTGATCCTGATTCCGATGAGCACCACCTCGGCACAAGATGTGGCAGAAGCTTATATGGTGGGAGTTTATAAGATATTTGGAGCACAAAAAATGCTGAGACACGATAGAGATCCAAAGTTTATGAGCTCGTTTTTCAGAAGATGTAATCGAATGCTAAAACAGAAGCAAATGCCTACGTTAGCATATCGACCGCAAGCTAACGGTAAACAAAAAAGATCGGTGCAAACAGTGATCAAGTCAATAAAGTGTTACATAACGGATCCTGAGCAGATAGATTGGGATGAATACGTGGCTCCGTTGGAGTTTGCATTGAATACTTCTGTGGATCTTCAACATCACCAAACTCCGTTTTATTCGGTGCATGGTTGGGAACCCAGGACCCCATTAGAAGCAATCATACCACCCAAGAATTCATTTATCACAAAAACGGACGCATTGTGTTGGAGATTAGCTGCAACTAAAAGACAGCGGAGAGCTCAAGCACACCATTATACATGAGTAAGTGATGCGAGACAGCGCCCAACGTTATAACGAAGCAGTCGTGTCTAAAGTATGGTCAACCACCAAAACTGCTTACCAACCTGGCGAATTAGTCTGGCTGTATCACGATTTGGTTAAGCCGAGGTTGGTAAGTAAGTTGGCCCATTTGTGGCATGGACAGTATGTGGTTGATGAGCGGGTAAATGACGTAGTATATCGGTTAGTGATACCGACCGCTGGAAGTCGAATATTCCCGCTGGTGCATATCGGATTCGGATGAGGCGCTACTTTCAGAAGATTCGTGGTATGAACCTGGTCGAGATGATGAATGGGAGGTGGAGTGCATTGTGGATTGTCGAGTCAAACAACTAACAAGGAGCGGACGTCGGACAAGGAATATTATATCAAGTGGAAAGACACCGATGAGATGACGTGGGTGCCAGAGGATAATCTTTCCTGTACCGTGTTACTGTACTAGTTCGACGCGCAGCGTGCTTCGAAAAATCGGCACTATGCAGCTCAGAAAGCAGAAGAGGAAACTGCTGAGGTTGAAATGTAGAAGCCTCATAAGATAAAAAAAGTAAAAGGAGAAAAATAGCAAGACATTGAAGAAAATAGCAAGAAAAAGAAAGAACAAGTAAGACAACACCCCTAAAGATGTAGTACATCCCTATCACGAACCCATGTTGGTTGTGATGAGTAGAATGCGGACCCGACTTGGTTGCGTTAGGTGGAATAACAAAAGAAAATCAGAATACAAAACAAAGATACATGTTCAACCAAGAACTAGAAGTTTGTTGGAACATGTGGATAAGTCACGTCGCAATTTAATTTTATTGACGCAATATGGTTAACTATGACGATGGGAATATGGAGAGTGAGCCTATAAGTGCTCCAAGAATTACTAATGAGATGTGAAACTCGTGTATTAAAGAAGCGTGTACGAAGAGATACCCCTAAGGTCCCAAAGGTGCAAAACCTGTACGCCCGACACACGATAACACGAAGAAACGCATAAGAATGAAATCGTACGAAGAGATACCTATCAAGGTCCTAAAGGTGTGAAACATGTACGGCAATAACAAGATGATACGAAGAGACAACTGTCAAGGTCCCAAAGGTGCGAAACCTGTACATCTATGGTAAAACAACGCGGAGAAACGCACAATAAGAATGAGATCGTACGAAGAGATACCTATCAAGGGTGGTCCTAAAGGTGCAAAACATGTATGGCAACAACAAGATGATACGCAGAGATACCTTTCAAGGTCCCAAAGGTGAAAAACCTGTACATCTATTATAACATAACACGAAGAAACCCGTGCATCGAGAGCAACCGTACGAAGAGATATCCGAGGGTGTCCAACAGGTGCAAAACCTGTACGGAGAGTCACAAGATGTTACGAAGAAAAATAAGCCATGGGGCAACAATCCTGAGTGTCAATGATATCCTTACGAAGAGATGCCAATTAAGATGCTAAAGGTGCAAAACCTGTATGGCAGTCAAAGAGACACAAGAAATGGAATTCAAGAGAACTAGTTGGGATTCGATACAATAAGGACAAAACAGAAAATACGACATGGGGGGCAGGCCCAGAAAGTATAAATTGGCCTAAAAGTGTGACGAATCAAGTGAGTGAGCTACCTGTTGATGATATATATTAAGGGAGGAAGAAAAAGCAATTGACTAACCGGGGCTGGAAGAATGCCTAAAGAATAGGATCACATACGGCGATTATTATGGAGGTCAGAGTCCATGTATGGGTCATGAAAGCGCGCGAGTTACCTGTGGGGAGTGAATACGGAATGTCGGGAATTGGAGTGACATTGAATTTTTTGAGTGGAAATTTCAACCAATCAGATGAAATCATGGGCGCCGTCTCACGACCGATCGGATTATGGAGGGTTTGAGTATGATTGGTGTGATATCGGAGTTTTGGGTGAAGATTTTTAACAAATCAGATGCAACCCTGGGCGGCCGTCTCACGACCGATCGAATTATGGAGGGTTTGCGTATGATTGGTGTGATATTGGAGTTTTGGGTGAAGATTTTCAACCAATCAGATGCAACCATGGGTGGAAGTAATTGTCAAGTATTGGAGTCAGCACTGAAGTAACCAAGAAGTAGTAGGTAAAAGAAGTGTTTGACTTAGATATACGATTTGGTAATACTTAATAGATTCTAATTTCCCCTTGAGCACACAAGTCGTTTGAAACCCACAGCAATCCTTCCTTAACGTTCCTATACTGAAACCAAGTTTAATAGAAGAAGGTCTTTAAGTGAGCATCTAAGTGAGAGAAACAATAGCTATCTGGGGCCACTAGAGTTGGGAGCAGCCTGAGACTCTTTGGGAAGTGTGTCCATAACGTGTTTGGATATTTTTTGGTTCGGACGTTAGTATTAGGAACCTGGGAAGTTAAGCAAGAAGGACAGATTTATTGCTTTCTTTTGTTGTAATTTTAATGGAAACACTGAATTTTAAGTTCCTTCACGACAGGCGGTATACTCAGCCGCCTCCGATCAATAGGTTAAGGACACCCCCGAACCGAAAATCATACAGCGATTCATATTAAATATAGTCATGTTCAGCCTTTCTGCTTTACCATTTGATGCGGGACATACATCTTCGGTCATTGGACGCCTAATTCCCGTTCTTTTGCAAAACAAGTCCACATTTTATATTCCAAATCGCCATCCGTCCGTAAAACGTGTATGCGACAATTAAACGCTTTCTCAAACCACGCCAAAAAAATGTTCGAACTTCTTCGCCGCTTGATCCTTCGTTTTTCAGGAAACACACGAATATAAGACAAAAAATGATCCAAAATACGACCAAGTACTTTTTCCCGCGCCGGTCTCGAGGTGCAATGTTACCCTTGTTCTCCCATAGATCGAATCGGGGGCGTTATACGTAGCGACCCCGACTCGATCTATGGGAGAATTTTCACCAGAATCTCTTTTGGGTTGGGCTTTTTGTACCCTTCCCATCTGCGCACGTCAAACAGTTTTGGGCGTGCTATGCTTGTGATCTTGATTCAGGATAGCGGGTCTCTTGCTAACCTCTCGATCGTGTCGTAGGCGAGATGCCCTAGAATCAGGTGAAAGTGGTACAAGCTACCTTCTTGGGTACCATCTTCGTCCGTTTCCATAATCGTATTGATTATAACGTCAGGAAAACTTGTAAGTAGACCCTGATTGGACTTCGGAACTTAACTTTGAATTAGAATCGATCCACTGATCTTCACAGTAAACAGTAAATCTCCTCTCAGTCTGACTTCCATTCTATTGCATCGGTGCACAAAATTGCAGCCCTTCTGCATCAAATTCCCAAGTGAGATTAAATTCCTCGCCAACTTTGGTGAAAATAAACTCTTGCAGGAATATAATTGTGTCTGGATCGTCGACACTTCTCAGGCGAACTTTTCCGACATTAATAACCTAAAAGAAACTTCCCTCAGGCATTGTTAACCTCTTTTCTCCCGTGCATGTAACCACATCCTCCAAAATATTTTCGTCACCAACAAGGTGACGAATGGCACGACTATCGATGGTCCAAACGTAATTTTTATCACTGTCACTTGAACGTAATGCTCCAGACCAGTCTTAATTTGTCTCCACAGCAGCTAGCCCGTATTCTTTTTCCAATCTGCCTTGCATCTTTCGGTCACCTTGTTTCTCACGCTTGTCGTACTTCTTCGGGCATTCCCTCCCAATATGGCCATTTCAACCTCAGTTATGACATGTAATCGCCCTCTTGTGGTATTCTACAATATTTACACCCGGCCGTGGCGTCCTCCTGCTCTTCACGTGGTCTTCTTCCACCTTCTGAGACCATGCTACCAACTATTGAGCATGTAAGATCTAATCCGTCCTCATCGGATCGTACCGCGTCATCATCGCGTATTTCAAATTTGGAACTGCGTATTTCACGAGATTATCCACTATCTTCTTCTCGTTTGATCCACTTTCGCGTGAAAGTCCTGTAAAATACAGCAAATGTTCCACGACGTTTTGACGTCCTTCTAGGTTGCAATAATTGCGCAGCTTCCTGGTGCGAAATTATCATCCGATATGCGCGCCACATTTGATCCAAAACATAGTGTAATGTCTGCAAAACATGCCACCATACTTCTATATTCGATCGAAAATACCTGGAAGCAGCTCCACCAAGGTATTATATTCAACTAGCTTGTTACCCTTGCGTCGCTCACTCCAAGCAAAAACAGACGAAATTTCTGCGATCTCCAGCGCTTCTGTGAACAAATTTTCCCAATTGCGAAAACCAGGGCGAAGTCTAGGGTAAACCTCCTCTCCTAAAACAATTTTGTACCACAAGCTTCGGTATCTTATACGGGCGCAGCGGTAGGCCCGTATTCACAAAATTTCCAGCCGCTGGTCGTTCTTCCGCCATATCTGCGTGCCTACCAGGGGATTCTCGCGGGATTCTCATGCAAGGTGCACCGCTCCTGTAGCCTGTGCGTAAACGCACGGTGCGGCTAGCGCACAGAGGAAGACTTTCCTTAAGCAGCGATACGACGCTACTTAGCCGATACGCCCTGATCTAAGGGCTTAGTGTGAGATTGCACTCTCACTCGGGGCCAAGATTCCCTGAGTTTAATGTTAGCGTACGTTAACGCCTTAGTCTAAGGCTTCCCTTAGTAGGGAGTATCTAGGGGAGGTGCTCCCCTGCTACGAAACTCACGGCACGCTCGACCGTTCCGGGTCGAGCGTCTAGAAGGATATAGTGTAGATTGTAAACTGATTTATTATTTAATATATAATTAGTCTAACTTAATAAACTAATGTAAAATATAAGCAATACTAGGTAGAACTTACTTAATCCGTACCTAGCCGAAATGTAATGTACACCACCTGTGTACCAACACGTGGCAGGCTGCCACGCCTTCACCAAGGATTCCCGCCCTGATTGGCTAAAACAACCAATAGGTCCGAACCTTTCGGACCGGATAATACTTGACCTAAACCTTTGTGTATTTACGTACACCAACGTAACTAAATGTATCCCCGTTACATCCTCCCCCATCAAGACTATGCCACGCAATAATTGATTATAGTTGAAGACCCCAACTGCCAGAACTCTGGCCTCGAATGAGCACCTCTAGAGGTGGCGATCATTCTCCCCGAGAAGGGGATGTCATCTACCCGGACTCCGATATCTCGGAGGAGGGGGCCCTTGGGGATATCTCACCTAAGGATGACCGCTCTGATGACGCCGAACGGCGATTTCGGCAGCCTAATCCTTTCCCAACACGTGGGAAAAATGCGCTAACTTTCGCGCCACCATTGCCAACTTCGGATGACAAATCCAAGTCGCCGAAGGCGACCATCACGACTAATGAATTGGACGCGGCTCAGGACCCTTATCTTGCCACACTGGCACTAGGGGCTGCATTACACGCCCCCAAACGCCCTTCACGGGTGGAATATCGTTTTGCGGGTCCTCGTGATCCCCAAAAGTGGGTTAAGAAGGCGGTAAAGAGGGGTTTAGACTTCTATAACCCTGGACCTGCGGCGGAACAGCCGCGTCAAATCGAATGCCGGAAGAAACTCCGGGAAAAACTGCTCACTCAGAAGCGGTTCACTGCCACCTTATACCTAAAGCGAATCGGGAAACAGGCGCAGGGTGTCTTTGTTGAGAACCTCCGCGAGGTTCCCTTCGTTCTCATACAAGGAGTGGATGCAGAAGAGGCAGAACGTAAGTTCCGCGCTTGGGCGGAAGGGGAGAAATGTCTCCCTGACTTTACAGAGATGTACATCAGCTATGCCGAGCGTGAAGTTCGGGTGGAGAGGGCATTGCGCTTGGCGTTTGCAAAAGCCAAAGCGATGTAGCAATTACCTGCCCCTTATCGCACTCGCTATGCTAGCGCCTGTGCCCTCAATGTGGTGCCGGAGAGCAATGCAAGCTCCGCATCTGCCTCCGGCGAGCTCCCAACTACTGGGAGTGAAGGGGCTTCTTCCTCCCCTTTGGTAGTCGACTCGCAGCGGGATTATCCCGCTAGAAAGCGTCAACGACGTCTCGGCTATCCTGCCGCAGGGGAGTCTCGGACTCCCACGAACTCTGTGAATGTGGATAACCCTTCCACTTCACCAGATACTGGGTTTCACCCCGATGATTGCGTTGCGCCATCAGACGATCCAAATGGTAATGTGGAACACCCTCCGTATAGAGAACTGGAGGAGGAGGTCGCGCAATTGCGACGTGAGTTGCACGAGCGCTGTGATAGACACAGCCGTCGCATCCTGGATGTACAGGATGGAATCCACGATGATATGGGCGCGATTGACCGAGTCGAGAAGCGGCTTGACTCTCTCAAGTCTGCCCTTGACGGATTTCGCCGTCTTGAGGAAAGATTTGAAGCTTCCGTTGTGTAACTTCGTGGTCGCATTTGGCCCTGTCGGAGATGTTACTCCGCCCTGCCGCGCCTTACGGCTATACGCCTTCTCAACCTCCTCCAAGAGGGGACCCGCCTCCGGGTTCTGGTATGGCTTAAGCATACCCACATAGAAGGTTGAATGCGTACCCGCATCGCCTTCGGGATATCCAAGGTATACGCCAAGCCCTTTCGGGCTAGCACCTTGAAAGGACCCACAAACCTGGGGCGCAGTTTGTTCCGTAACACGTTGGAAACTGCATGTGTTGGAAGATTCTTAGCGTTTAATAAAACACTTTCTCCTACTTTATACGCCCTTTCGTTGCTCCGACCCTTGCGGTCGGTCTGTTCTTTTTGCTTGTCTTGGCTTTCCGCCATGGCATCGCAAACGTGTCGTAAGACACTAAGGCGCGTCGATAAGAACTTATCGATGTGCTTTCGCACAGATACAGGGCTGACATCAGGGAATCCTCCCCTCTCAAGCCCTGGGCCACACACACGTGGCGTCAACGGAACCCTCGGATTCACTAATCCCTTCACGTAAAAACGGGTTAAGCCCCGTAGATGCATGGACCAAAATGTTTATAGCAAATTCGGCCATAGGAAGCATCTCACTCGAACTCTTTGGACAATCCGGGCATAAGATCCGGATAATATCTTCTACAACGCGATGAACGCGTAACATTTGTCCGTCCGTCTGCGGATGATCCGCAGTGGACATGAGGAGCTTGGTGTCCGGCACCTTAAACAGCCCCCCCCCCAAAAAAAATGTCCCGTAAAACGGGTATCCTGATCCGATATAAGGGAAAAAGGTATACCATGCTGTCGAAAGACACGGTCTAGTAACACTTTCGCTGTTCCTTGTCCATCAATGGACGCTGGAGCCGCCGCCAGGTGAGCCATCTTGCTCAAACGGTCTACAAAGATAAAAATGCCGGTGTTACCGGCCTTATCTGTCGGAAACCAAAGCTGAAATCCATACTGATGGATTTCCAACAGTCCGTTGGAACGGGAAGCTCTCCAAAGGCGCTGCTGAATCCGCAGAGGGTTTTACCCTCTGACACGTCTCACAGGTGCGAATATACGCACCGACCCACTTATACATCTTGGGCCACCAATACAAAGCGCTTAAAGAGAGTTAGGTCTTATCCCGACCTAAATGACCCCCGGTAGGGGCGTCATGTGCCTCAAAGAGGACTCTATACTTCCGTTACTAATCCTGAGAAACAACCACCCGCGGAGTATCCTCCGCGCTCGTGCTATAATATAGCAAACCGTCACAGTAACTGCAACGGTATAACCGAGCTCTAGCTCGACATGACAGGGTAGGCTCGACGAGCTAAGTCCCTTGTCACCCAATGCGCTGATAAGCGCCATACATTGTGGGTCTTTCTCATACGCCTGGCGTATGAGATTTACCACATACGAGGTGACGAACACGTGAGCGAGCTCGTAATCAGGACGACGCGACTACGCGTCTGTAAGCACATTCTGTTTGCCAGGTTTATACTTAACCTCAAAGTTATACTCTGCAAAGAAGGAGAGCCAACGGGTCATCCATTGGGAGAGATGAGGCGACTTCGTCGCTGTTCGTAAGGACGCGTGGTCTGTATAAACCAAGAACGGCTTTGAGCCGAGTAGGTGAACCCTAAATTTGACAAGGGCATACTTCATAGAAAGTAGCTCCTCATCATGAACGGGATAATTCCATTACGCATCTTTAAGCTGCCTCGACTCAAACGCAATCACGCGTTCCCGTCCCGCATCGTCTGCTTGTAACAAAGCACATACGATTGCGAAATCGGAGGCGTCGCAGACGACGCTAAATGGTTTCCCAGAATCTGCGAGAGCAAGAACGGGGGCTTTCAACAAGCTCCCCTTAACCGCTTCGAAGGCGGTTTGGTGTTTGGTTTCCCAACACCAATCTACGTCCTTCTTAAGAAGGTCCGTTAATGGCTTCGCCATCTCAGCGTAGTTCTCACTGTATTTATGGAGATAATTGGCTAATCCAAGCCACTTCCGTAAATCTCTAAGATTTAAAAACGAAGGCCACTCCACAATTGTTTTCACCTTCGCGGGATCCGCCCGCACTCCATCCTTACCGATGAAGCATCCGAGAAAAGGGATTTCCTCAGCACCAAATATACATTTGGATGCGTTCGCATATAACTTATGCTCTCGCATACATTCGAGCACCTCTCGAAGGTGTATAAGGTGCGTCTGAACATCAGACGATTCGCCTTCCGCGCGACTATGAACGAATATATCGTTGAAGTACGTCTGAGCGTACTTTCTATGAGGGGGAAGAGTTGTGTCACCAAGCGATTAAAAGTCGCTGGTGCATTTGAAAGACCATGTGGCATCACAAGCCACTCCCACGGCATGCCACTAGGCGTTCTGACCGCTGTAAGCGGAATATCGGACGCTCTCATGAGCACCGAATAGTACCCTTCCACCAGATCTAAGGCTCTGTAAACAGTACAGCCTGCCATATTGTTCTGGAGGGTATCCTTCCGAGAAATCGGAGTTTGCATTGGTATAGTAGCTGCATTCAGCTTATTGTACGCATGCAAAATGCGCCACTTTACGTTCGGTTTACGAACACAAAAAGTGGGAGATAAATAGGGAGACTTGCTCTCCCGTACCATCCCTGCCTCTTCTTTACCCTTGAAGAATGCGTCGATGACGTCGCATTGCTCCTTGGGAAGTTGTCTATCAACCTTTGATAGATCTGGGGTGCGTTCTTCAGACCGAACGGCATACGGTTCCACTCGAAAAGACCAAACGTTGTCACAAATGCGGAAATCTCACGGGCTCGATCAGTCATCGAGATCACCCAAAAGCCACTTGCCATATCTAACGAACAATACCACAAGGTCTTGTCGAGGTCTTCCAACAGATCCTTAATCAGCGGCATCGGGTAAACCATGAGTTTAGTCAACCGATTTACCAGCCGATAGTCGACGCACAGCCTAATGTCAACGCCGTTCTTCTTGATAACAATTACGATCGGCAAGGCCCATGGCGAGGTTGACGGTCTAATAATCTTGGTGACCAACAGTCCTTTAATGAGATCAGAAATCTTTTCACGGTACTGTGGCGCCACGCGTCGACATCGCTGAGCAATCGGCTTGGCATCTCCAACGTCAATATCGCAAATCGCACCACGGGATGCAGGTGGTAAGGCATTGTCCTTTCCGATCAGCAGATGGCTTTTCTTCCATATGATATTCTTCAACTGCTCGATCTGGTCTGGACTGTTAAGGTCTTGATCACCCACTTGTAAATCATCCATTGTAACTTCGGGAGAGTCGGCAGACACTTCAGGGAGGACTGCCATTTGGCTTTCCAGCTCCTGAATGTACTGTTCCCCGCCTTCATGTATACAGACTTGTTCATCTTCTGTGGTGATATCACCTAGACCATCTGGACCGGCTGAACGCCCTTGGTCTTGATCGACGGGCTGTCCTTCACTGATATCGGTCTGATTAGGAATACCGTCATGGTCCGACCTAGCAATTTCATGTTCCCTTCTTCCGTTTCTTGCTCCGCTGTCGCCTGGTCTTCTGCTGACACCACGTTGACTAACCTTGGCTTGTCTACTTGATGGTCCACCGTTCCTGGTGACTGCGGCGCCTTTCTTCGGACCAACATCTTTTTAGGGGTGACATAACTTGGTCTTTCCACTAAAGGTGAGGTATCCTCTTCCACCGACCCATCGTCGCTGATAAGATCGGTGGTCGATTGGTATGCCAGGTTTTGCCACTCGACATACAGCCTCGATCCAATCGAGACGAACCCCATCTTCCTTGGTACCTTCCCTTCTGCTAACCACATGCCGACAATAGTGTTATTGTCCAGTGTCAGCGGCTTGTCACCGATATTGGTAACACGGACAAAATCACGTCGACCAGCACTCTTTACGAAGGTCGAGACCCACCGATCCCCCCTGGTCAACCACAACTTCCTCGAACGAAAACCTTTCATAACCGGGGTATCGGCAGACCGTCCAACTGGGATAGTGAGGTCTTGGTACCACCGGACCATATCGGTATACGAACCATACAGAGGTCTTCGACCAGCCAACTGGACCTGTACCTCATCCGGGAGCGTAAGCACTCCATGTGACAGGTCTAGGCGAATACCAGCTGGGACCATGAAATCCATTCCTAGTAAAGCGTCTTTACCAGCCAACTTGCCAACCCAAGTGCTGAAAAAGTAGACCAACGATCCCGACAAAGTAATTTTCACACGCGTTCTTCCTTCTGTCATATAAGAGTTTTCGCCGATCCCGACGCATTCTTGTCTCTAGGTATCGTCTATACGACATCCGACCTTACGAGCAAAGGCGGAGTCGATTATCGAGACTTCAGCTCCAGAGTCGAACAACATCGTCGCTTTCTGGTTATTAATCTTGCCACAGGCTTTCGCCTGCTTGAACCATTTATCAGGCGCGTGATACTTCCAGTATCCGCGGGATTCTCCAGGCAGCAAGTCCTAATGCATAACCACCTTAGTCCGGGAGTACTCATCAGTCTTCAGACTGTAGACCGGATGGTCTCGGTCGACGCAATTTGGAATTGAACGTGTATTGTCGGTCTTATCCTCCTTGCCGACATATGCATAGATGTGAGCCGTAGAACGCTCGGCTCGATCCAGATTCCAACCTGGCGAGCGTTCTAGTTTAACATCTTTTCTGCGTCCGGCGGCAGCATCCCCGCGTGCTTGTCCGGCACGTACCACTTGCGCATCATGTTAAAAAAAATCTTCAATCTTGCAGTGGCCGGCCTCGTGGATCTCTCGACACGACTTGCATACGAAAAGGCAGTGGTTCGTCGGGTGGCCGCGTCTCTCGCACTTCTTGCACACCATCTTCTTCCAGCAGTTTGGACCATCATGTTTGCTCGACCCACAGTGGGAGCACTTCTGACGAAGTCGGTCTGGATCGGACTTGCTTCCGTTCCTTCTCTTCCGGTCCACCTGGTCGGACTTCGACTTGGTCTTCGGGGCAGGTCCCGCAACATAGACGTAACGATACTGGTCTTCATCCGATGACTCCTGGCTTGATTGACTTCCACTTTCCCTTTCCGATCCCGTGCTGTCTTCGTCTACGATCGCCTTGACCGCTCGGGTCGGTCTGGTCAAGGGTCTCTTGACCGGATCGGTCTGAGTCTGGGTCTTGGATCGGTAGTGACGTGATCCACCAGGACTCTTCGTCCTCATGCTACGCGACTGCTGTAACGTTCGTAGAGGCTGTTCAACTTCACCCGCGTCCCTAAGACGCAGCAGAGTAAGCTGGTCCGCCAGTTCTTGATCGTCCAGGGTACTAATGTAGTGACCCAGATGTTACAGAGCAGCACCGTTCGGCGGGTTATTCTCTTTAATTGTTATGCCGGCACGAAGTACAGCCACGTTCAACCGATGCAAATACTCGATCGGTGTCTCGTCGCTGCGCTTCTGCATATGGTGATACTTGCGAGCACTCGAAAATCCGGAGTTACAATATTGTCCTTCAAACTCTGCACATAGCTGGTCCCATTCAGACCGGACATCCCGGCCTAACTGTTGGATGCAGTTGGCAGCCGGTCCTTTCAACAAATCCCGGAAAATCATACACTTTTCACTTTTCGGGGTCTGGTCTCGCAGGAACGCAGACTTGACCCGACCGAACCAATACCGGGCCTGGTCTTCATCAGCATCCTTGCCAGTGAAGTCCTTGAGGTCGGTCGTCGCGGCCATGCGGATGCGCGGAATCGCAGCAGATCCAAAGTCGTAAGCAATAGTGGAAGCTAGGTTAGCCTTGCGTGGCTTGCCAGCGCCCGTACCGTCTGACCCACAGTGGTCGTCAAGACCGCACACCGACTCCATGTCACAATCACTTGTCTTGCTTGGTCTACGCGGTCTGGCCGGTTTCGGCTTGCGCTTCCATTTGCCAACTTGCTTATCACTTCGAATAGGGTTATCCATAGATGTTACCGATTCCATATCCACATTTCGGCAAACATTGGAACTTTGCTGGGTATACCGGTCTTGGAAATGTGGGCACATAGGTGGTCTAACCCGTTCTTCCATGAAACGTTGCATCATTGTCTCAAACATGGCTTAGACGTTGGCTGGCGTCATGGGCAACGTATTGATACCCTCCTTTTGCGTAACTGAGGCCTGTGGGGCTTGCTGGAGCCCCGACTGGCAAGCAGCCCCTTGCTGCCGCATGTCCCTTTTTTGTTCAGACCGGGCATGGTCCACTCCCATGGTCATCCGATCGACACCGGTCTCCAACTCTGATGAGCTTTTAGAAGCCGATGGAGACTGGTAGATCAATTCATCATCGGAACCAATGTCACAAAGCTATGTGGAGGCTTCGGTGACCTTCATAGCCGTGGTGGGAGTTGGGCGGCGAACCGCCCCCACCAGTGGCACCAAACGGTCGTGGAGGTCCGACATCGACGCCTCCAGTCTCCAAGCATCAAATTCAAACAATATTTTGACACCGGCGGGGTTCTGCATTTTAATGCCAACCTCCGCCAACATCGCCACCAAAATCTTGACGAGTAGTAATGGTCGATCACTCTGGATCGGCTCGGTAGCGGCACCGAGAAGACGGTCGGAGATATGGAGGTCGAACACCCGAAAGACCTGGTTTTGGCGAACAAATCGCTTCAATTCAAAAACATAATACATCTTGTCCAGGTCTTGTTCGGTGATGGCCTCATCCCCGACCTTCGACTTTTCTTCGAAGTCGTTTTCGTCGGGTGGCATTCCCAGCCCTTTTCTGGGCACCTTGGGTACCTTGGGGACTTTAGGGAGGTAGACCGGATCGTTCCAGTAAGCCTCCAAGTAATTTTCATCTTTTAGTTTTCCATCAATTTTTTAATTCATACACATAGGATCAGGACCAAGGCCTGATCCTTTCCGGAACTATAGCAAGACCTGCTATAGTCCCGATCGGCTCCGGTGGGAGCCTTTTGGGGAGGAAAAAACTTATTAATCCCGATCTGGTCCTCCGCCAGGCCAGATCGGACATCGCCATCTTTATCAACAACGAGAACGTAAGGCGATAGCCTTTCCTTACGTCCTCTCCAGAACGACTCCATATCCAAATCATTCAAATCTTCGAATCCAATTTTTGATGGAATATCAGCACGGTGATATCCACGATCACCAAGTGATCCGGGCACGCGCACCATTGTGGTGGAGTCAAGTTCGAAATTGAAAACGTTAGCATCGATAACCTGACTACCACCATCGCGCCCAGCCTTCCAACTTTCGGAGGGGGTTCTCCGCGGACCACCACTCGAGATCTGGTCCGATCGTCCGCTGCAAGCAGACGACCGGTCGTCATCAGAACCCACTTGGTCCGATTGTTTAGTGTCCATCTCACCTTGTGTACCCGATGGATGGGCTAGTTACACACTCGGTGGATCGGGATCGCAGATTGGATCGAAGCGGTCTTGATATAGAAGACCGATCTGGGTAGGTATCTCTGGGGCGGAACTCTTCACCCCAGACACAAACAGACCAAAAACACTTCCAAGAGATAACTTCCAATAGGTCGATCGTCCAAACGATCAAGACCTGACCAATACGAAATAATAGAGGGTAGACCGACCGTTTCGGTCTAGCCCCTGACCAATACGAAATAAGACCAAAACCGGTCTAGTTTCCAACCAATATTAAAACAAGCCAATATGTCCGCGTAAAGACCCAATATGCTTGTGAAACTCCACAAACGATATCTCCACGCCAAGACCAATCCAGTGAATAGCACGTTCCAAACGTACTTGAGTTGAGGTGTTGAGATCGCCAAATCGTACTCCCGTCGAGGGACTTCCGGTGGGCCAAAGTGCGCGTGCGGCGCGTCCAGACCGGGTATAATGGGCGAGAGGGGATAATTTGACCCTCTGCACCCAAACACTCCGCGGCGGGCGGAGGCGACTAGTGTACGAAAAGGGAAGAACGGCGACCCCTAGCTGTGGTGTGAACCAAGACCAGAAGAGGTTTCAGCCACTTATCCGAAAGCTAAAAGATTTCCTTACGTAAAGGTGTAACCTCTGTCCTAAAAGGTAAAACCACAACTAAAATACTACTACCCTATAGTCCCTAAATGTACCCACACAAAAATATGTAAAATACCCAAAGTCGGGTGACTCACCAAAACTTGCGTTCTTGACACTTCTTGAGTCTGATAGGCTGAAAAGCCCCCCTTGTTTAAACCAATCCGAAATTAGACCAAATGCCTTGACAAAACTTGACCAGAAGTGTGCCAAATTTTAGGCACGCTTTTCCACAGGTCCGATCACTCCCCGCGACAGGCGAGGTAATCGGTATTTGGTTGTGTTTGTTGATCACCATTCGAATTATGTCAGGGTTTTCGCGGCGCGAAGCAAGGACATGGCAGCGAAAATGTTTGGACATTTAACGCTTGGTTTGAGAATGAGTTTTCGTGCAGGGTGCACGTGTTACGTACGGATGGCGGCGGAGAGTACCGGAACGTTGATTGGTTTTGTAATCAGATCGGTATGCGCCGCCAAGTAACCGAACCAGGAAATCCGGCGTCAAATGGAAAGGCGTAGCGGATGAACCGGACCATTTTCAATATGGTCCGGTGCATGATCTTTGGGTCAGGTGTAGCCCTCACGTATTGGTCGGAGGCGGCTGAGTATGCTGCGTACATACTCAACCGTACTCCGACAAGGTCGAATATCGGGCGAATTTCGCCATTGGAAGTTCTGACCGGCAAGCGGCCGGCAGTAAATAACATTGTGGTTTTCGGGTCCCGGTGCATGGTTTGGCGGGACCCAGAGAAGAAAAAGCTGGCGAAGCACGCCGAGAGCGCCCTAATTTTAAGGAGGAGAGACGAAACAAATGGTTTCAAGGTACTGTTAATGAACTACAGGGTGGTCGTGGTGACGCGGCACGTCACCGCGATTGAGACATCAAGTGCCGAGACGATCGACAAGGTGATCAAGATGCTGGAAGGTGAACGCAGCCAAGAACTCGAAGAAATGGCCGAGTCGCGTTCGAGAAACGCTGTTTCAAATGCGCCGAGTTAATGTGCGGAAGTAACGGAACACCGGAGGCTGCAACCAAGCCGAGACACGTCGAGAAATCAGTGCAAGGCACTAGGAAGACGCGCAGGAAGTCCAAGAAGACAGTGAAAGGCCAAGAATACGAAGAGTAGAGGGCCAAAAAGGCAGGTCAAGCGATGAAATTCAAGAAAAAAAAAGGTGAAAGTGACGAAAATGTGGAAAGCGCTTTATGCGTGTATGCTGTGAGTGGAACTGGTTACGAACCACCATGTGGTTCACCGATGCAACCAGATCCAATAAACTATCGTGAGGCGCACGGCGGCCCGCAGACGAAGATGTGGAAGCAGGACGAAATGGAGGAGCTAAAGGCCCTCCAAGATCTGGAAACGTGGGATGTTGTTCGCCGCCCTGAAGGCAAGGTACCTCTCCCGACCAAGTGGGTGTACAAGACGAAAGTCAGTGCAAACGGGTCGGTCGAGAGGTACAAGGCGAGGCTGGTCGCCAGAGGCGACAAACAAGTTTTTGGAGCTGATTACTTTTTTTACGTTTTCAACCGTTATAGAGTTGAACAACGTCAACTTGATTCTCGTTTTGGCGCAAGTGTGGGATGTAGCGGCACGCCACGGCGATGTGCCAAGTGCCTACCCCAAGGCCTAGTCTGAGGACGATGTGGAGATTTACCTGCAGGTGCCACAAGGCATGGATGTTACGGTGGATACATTGCGTAATTTCGGTGTAAAATCACCAAAGGAGCTCGCGCTGAAATTAAAGCGTAACCTTTATGGTTTGAAGCAGGCCGGGCGCCTGTGGCACCAATGCCTGTGTGAAACGTTGTTAAAGTTTGGATTCACGCAGTGCGTCACTGATACGTGCATTTTTGTCAAGCACCAAGGAGCCGAAACGGTGGTGGTCGGTGCATACGTTGACGACCTCCTGGTTACTGGAACCAGTGAGAGGATCGTCCTCGAATTTTTTGCAAACATGAAAGTGTTGGAATTAAAGGACTTGGGCAGTGTCACCAAGTTTCTGGGCATTCGGATTCAAGGTGATCCGAAGAGCGGTTACGTGCTGGATCAAGAAAGCGCGATCAAGGAGATACTCAAGGTGAACAGACTGAAGAAGATGAACTCAGCCCGAACTCCGGTGCTGGCGCTGGATGAAGCCAAGGAATATCAAGAGCTGTTGCTGGTACAGCCGAAGGAAAATCTACCAAGCATCAAGCAGTTTCAATCGCTTGTGGGCAGTCTGCTATGGGTCGCCCGGTGCTCGCGTCCTGACATTTCGTTCGCCGTGCACCGAGCCACGCGTAAGACCCATGCACCCACGCTGGGCGATTACAAGATTGCAAAAAGAATTCTTAAGTACTTGAAGGGAACGAGCGACCTGAAGTTGGTTTTGAAGCACGATGATGATCTACCGATGCCACTCCGGATTATGGTCTACAGCGATGCGGATTTCGCTGCTAATAAGACGGACCGAAAGAGTGTATCGGCAATGGTGGTATTTGTGAATGTAATTCTCGTGAGTTGGGCCTGCAAAAAGCAGACGGCGGTTGCACTGTCAGCTGCAGAGGCGGAATTTGTTGCGGCAGCGATGGCCGGACAGGAGGCGTTAGGACTGCGGGAGCTGGTCGCCGAAATCGGCATGCACGCCAAGACGCCGCTCATGTTCAAGATGTACAATCAAGCTGCGATACAACAATTGGAGGATGAAGCGAGTGGAGCTAGTTCCAAGCTCGTCGACATCAAGCTGAAATTTCTAAAGGATTACACCAAGAAGGGCATCGTTGTGGCGAGCCACGTGCCGAGAGAGGAGATGTTGGCGAATTTGATGACCAAGGACTTGGGAGCGCAGCGTATCCAAGTGTTGCGTGCAGTGCTAGGCCTGCAGTGATGGTGCTACAGCCTCCGGTCTTCCAGGAGGAGTGTTGGAAGAGTGTGTACCCATTTTGGAATATGCACTCTTCCGTATAGTGGAATCCCATTGGCTGTTCAGGTAAGCCATACATTTATTGCATGTAACAGCAGTTACAAGATTAAGTTGCATTAGGACTGGATAGTGACTTAAGTAACTATACATAATATATCTTTACTTTCCGTTTTACATTTTAACACAGAGTACAAGCACTGAACTCTCTACGGCCTCCGCGCGACGCACACCTTTAAGCACCTTCCGCTGATCCTCCCGCGCTGAAACTTCGTCAGCAGGTGAGTATAGATCGCGTGAAGTGAACGCAACCGGTTTTGTTTTGTTTTAACATATGACGCTCATGGTACAGCTAGTTTAGTAATCTCCTTCATTGAGTTCTGATACCACCTACCTATAACCGTGCTGGACAAAATGTGCTACGTCATCGTAGTGCCTGACAATAGGCTATAGCGAACTGCGATAGATCATAATCTGCGTCGCACGCCAAGAAAAATATTTTGTGCGGAAATAAAATATGGTATGACATTTAAGGTAATCCGCCATTCCCGCCACAAGTTGAATTGGTTGATAATATAAAATGGTGCGTTTGACTTGATAAAATCGTTCACTTGGTTTTCTAAACCAACATGTCGGCGGATTTCACCATCACTTGTCCGTAATATTCAGCAAGTATGATAATTTCATTCATAACGCACACTCCATCGATCAGTACGTACAACACGATATCTACAAGACTGTGTCCTCGCTTATTTGCGATGTCTGGGCGGTCATCGATATCGTCTGGTCTGGGTGCATCATAAGCTGCTGCTGCATCTGATGAATTTGCTGTTGCTGAAGCTGCTGAATCTGTAATGCCTGTGCTTGCTGTCCTTGTGGTGAAGGTTGTACATGAACTTGAGTTTGCTGGCGCGGATGAGCTTTCTTCGTAGTGCCACGTTTACGATCCAGTGCTTGCTGCTCAGCTGTCTCCTTTAGTTTGCGAAACGTAATGCGAATGCTCTTCTTTGTGTGATCGTCGAACCGCAATCGGTCCAATTCTGGCAGCAACATCTTGAAGCACTCGATGAGCTGTTCGTTCGTCGCTGGGCCGTCGACAGCCTTTTTAACACTGGGAGATAAAGTCGACAAGCCAAGCATGTCTTCCATGCTGGCGGAAGACGTTGGTAATGAAGCCATGACCTCTCCCGTAACAACCGAATTCATAGTTGGCGCTAGACCTAACGCCGAAGCACTCGATGATGCTGACGCTTCAATACGAGCGTGTAATTCCTGCAAACGTGGTGTCAACTCTGTAGGCATCACTGGGTGCTGTCTGCAATCCAACGTATTAGCGACTCCATTAGCATTGTGTTTGCCACAGCAGCCAGAATTATCTGGCACAGTGTACAAAAAGTCTGTATCTTCCAAGCCGGCGCAGTGGATTCCAGAATTTTCATCGCGAGGGCTCACAAATTCATCGACGGGCAGTGGTCGTAGAATATCCAATGCAGCCACAGTATCGCAAATTTCCTTATCAATATCTTCTTCAATCGAGTCGAAAGCTGCCATTGTTTCGGGGTTCGGCTTGGGAACTATAATTTCTGTTGCGGCCCAACACTTACGAATAATTTCCTCCTGAAGCTCCTGCTTCCAGCAATGACGCGCCCACCGCATCGCTTGTAGCAGCTCCACATGAAACACATCCTGTCGCCCAGCCTCAAAGCGATCTAGCGCGTATAGCATATGGTAACGGCGATACCGGCGCTTGAATGCCTCGATAATCCCTGCGTCAAACGGCTGTACGGTTGCCGTGGTCGCTGATGTTGGAACCATAGACACCATCTTGATTGAGTTGTTGAGGTCCGCAACAGACGACGTCGGTACCTCCATATCTGACTTTACTGCGTTTTCCTGATTCGCAACCGATTCGGCCGAAGAAGACTCGGGCATCGGCGTTACCTTTACTTCTGTCGCTGCCACGGAACCCGAGGCTTCCGATGAACTGTTATTGCCGTCAGCATTGACGGGCGTCGACACATGCATCGCTGTGGACAGAGACTCCATCATGGAGGATGGAAGGATTTCCAATCGCACATTGGTCAGCTCCAGTCCGAGACAGACATGGGATGGTGCAGCTGTTGCAAGCAATAGGATATACCGACCTTCGTCGCGCATCCTCGTGTCAATTGCCGAAATGTAGTCCTGGAACATAACCGGTGTCATCCACGCGCGCTTGTTGTTTTGATAATATATGTGGCGCGAATCTGCGTCTAGATCTTCTGCGGGCTGCGGTAGCTTGCGCGGTCCAATGAACATGGGCTCAAACCTGTCACTTGCATCGGCGTTCACTGCAAAGACAACGGTAAGTCTCTCTCCACAGTTATCCCTTCTCGCTGCTCGCCCTCGTCCGGACGGTTTCTCGGGTGACATCTCGTAAAAGAGTCCAGTCTCCTGCATGCAATAGACGTCGCGAGGGTCATACATACGAGCGACGCCTTGCAACTGTTCCAGCGAGTGGATATTGCTTGGCATGGCCATGCCGCTGACGCCGTCCATTGCAGATGCTGCACTACCCAAGCGGATATTATAGCGCTTTTTAAAACCGCCTAGCCAGCCGTTAGAGAAGGTCATAGTGGACGTAATACCCAGTTGAGCGGCCAATGCTCGGGCTTGGCTCTTGATAATGTCACCCGAAATTTTCAGTCCATTGTGACGAGCGCAGAGCACCCAATTACAAAGCGCGGTATCTAGCTCTGGGTGTGTCACTAGTCCTTTACGACGTGCTGATAAATCCCGTGGTGCCATCTGCGTCAGCTCCTCTGTGCGCGCCAGAATTTTGGAAATTGTCGATTGATGCGGCAGATGCGCAAGTTGGAACTCGCGCTTTGCCCACTGACATAGCTCCTGCTGTGTCATCTTAACCTGCGAAAACTTAATGCAAAGTTGTCGCTTTTGCAAATTTGTTAAATTTCCCATTGGCTGCGAGCGTCGCTTCTTCTTGACTGCAGACGGCGACGACGGAGGCGCTGCCACCGCCGATTCCACATCGGATGCAGGTCGCTTAAGCATGAGATGACGAAGAGGGGGTAAATGGCGCAATACAGTGAGAGTCAGTTTGACAGGCACGGATCAAAATTGAGAAATTAATAAAAAAAAGTCACTTTGGAAATAAATTAATAGTTTGTGACGTGTCTAAAAGTCGATCGAGTAGTGCTGGCTGGTAAAACGGTCGGGGCTACACCACATTGGGTGACACGAAACGATCTAGCATGACGGTGATCTACTTCTGGGCAACAGATTGAGTGAATAGGAAACAGTCGGTCGGGTCATCGAAGTGTTAGCGGCGTGATGGACGATCCGTTTAGACGTGGCAATGGGATAGAATATGTTTTTTTTAGGTATCACGTAATTTGGTATAATGTACTTATGGAGGAGGATCTATATATCAACTTCTATAATATGAACCATTTTTTGTCCGTCTGATGAGGCAAAAATATTTACAAATACGCTCTACTTCTATAATATAAAACCGTCTGTCGGTCCGTCTGCTGAGGCCGTACCTAATCGAATTCCAAGTGTACTGTCAACAGTTGCGAAAACAAATTGGTTTCTATTGAAAAAAATTTTACAGCCCGGGAAGTTTTAAAGTTGGGGTGGAAATACAATTAAAAAGGACGAAACTACATGGGCTACAAATATCAAGACTAATTTTGTTAGCTATATCTACTTCTATAATATTGCAGCTGAAATTGGTGTTAAATCGTATGATGAAAATAGATGTATCAAATGCTGTTTAAAAAATTGATCCGGCTTCATCCACCGGCCTCATTGCATAACAGATGCAGGCACGAAAAATACAGCACTGTAAGCCTAATCCAAATGTAGACCGTTTGTGATCGGAATTCGCGCACTTTCAACAAAAGTAGCCATGGACGTGCATTGAAAAATGAGCAAGCAATAATGCAACAAATTCTTTTAGAGATAAATAGAAGTGAGCGAGCGCACGTCATAAGTGCGACGTACTACAATCAAGACGCCATCAATGGATCTGGACGTGCATGTATTAATAACCGTGTGGAACGGGTCATCCCAATACAATTTACGCCTTCTACACCTTTCCGGTAAAGGCTGAATGCATTGCTTTAGCTCTCTCCGATAAGTGACTTATCGGGATTGAAAATAGTATAATAGAATTTGATTCCAAGTGTGTACTTCTCAATTTGCTGGCTTCCCTACAAGTCGACTCTTCAGAAGTACCCTCCCCCTTCAAGTCAGTTCAAGCCGTCTTTCCCACTCACCTACGATGGTGAATCCGGTTTTCTCCAGCCCCTCTAACGCTCCGACACCACCTGTCGCTCCAACTCCTGTAACTTCGGCCCCTGTTGCTTCGACTTCTGTCGCTTCAGCCCCTGTTGCTGCCCTCGGATCGTCGTCGGGCGCCTGACAGCTTCAACGGTTGACGTGTCGACAGCTCTCGCCGCGCCAACGCCGTCATTACCAGAGCCATCTCTCCCGCTCGACGTCGTGGACATCTCCGGCGATGAACCGATGGACGCACCACCCGAAATACCAGATGCTGACTCTTCTGCTGACAGCACAGCTATCATTGCGCCTGCTATGGTTGTGAAGAATGCCGCAGGCGCTTCGTCTGCCACCGACCACATAGACGTGCAGATGGAGTCGCCTCCTGACGCTCATGTCGAGCCACCACTTGTACCTTTCGACACGCGTCCGACGATGGCTCATCATCTCAAGCAACAAGAGACCATTCGTCGCGACGAGGCTGATGTCAAGGAGCGTCGCAGTCGCATCAAAACTCCCAAACCACTTGCCTCTGATATTGAATCGATCGAGCGCCACTACGCCGCTGGACGTGAATGGTCATTTATCGCCCCTCGCATGGATCAAGCCTGGCCATACGAAATACCGCGCGCACGCTTTGACATGGTTATTGATACAGGTCAAACGTTTGCAAAAACACCGCTAACAAAGATCTTGGCTTCACTGGCAGGATCGTCGCATGACAACGAAGTGCTTGCGAATCTGTGCGAGCAGCATGAAATTGGACAAGTCTCGAAGCTTCCTGGTGGCAATTTGCGCGTAAAAATAAAGTCGCAGGAGTCATGTCTGAAGCTCGAACGTACGAAGGTGAACATCCTTGGTGGTGTCTTCGGGTTCAAGGAGTATGATGTCCTCGCAGGCAAGTACTTCTTGGACATTTCAAACGTCGACTCGGACACAAACACCACCACGATTTTACATCGCCTCTACATCCTTGGATGCCAACCGATCTATGATACGTTCCGTGAAGTCAACATGTCGACACGTATCACGTCAGCTACGTGGCGTGTCTACTTCCTCTCTCGGACATGCCCACCTGCACGGATGGTGAATGGGTCTGTCTCTGTCCAAATATTGTTTGAAAAAGCTCCATCCTGCACATGGCAAAAATGCGCCATATCGATCGGAGCGACTTCCTTACGGATTCCGTTCGCTCCACGGGATCGACTTGCTCACGACTGAAGAGGTCTTCCCGCGCCAAACCATGCCTCAAGAAGGGTCAGAAATACCACAGGCGACAAAGAAGACACTGAAAAAGTCTCAGCAGTCACCATCAAGTACGCAGCAGCCGCTGTCAAGGCTTTCCCAGCAACCGACAAATCAGTCCGCGAAGAAAGCACAGATCCAGCAGAAAAGGCTTGCGCAATCAGAAAAGACTGACAAGCCCGTGCCCTCGCTGCAACAAACAGTAGAGGATGACAAGACGCGTACTGCGAAGCTCCATCAAGGTGCTCAGCATGGCAACCCGCCCGGCGACAACCAACTCGCGACCATCCCGATTCCGCAAGACGATACTCTGTCGATATCGACATTTAACGACTCAGCAGGTACGATATCACCTCCTGGGAGCCCAAAAAGCAAGATAAAGACTCCGATCATACTCTTAACGAACGGAGACAACACCAATGGATTCTCCACGGTCTGCAACAAGAAGAAGCGCAGTCGCGGCAGCATCGACTTTGCCGTGCTGCTGCGCGAACAGCGACCTGAGCTTCTTGATGACATTTCGACCAAGAACTACTTTACTGTGCTGCAATCGATGGAAGTTGAGCTTGAGGTTCTGGACTTGACGATTGACCCAACGCATGGCTTGCGCCGCCAGATTGTGCCGAGAAACGTCAAGCGTCCTGACAAAGTGAAAACCTCGGTCGAATCGGCGTACTTTACACCACACCAAGATTGTGCGTTCGGCCGAACCGACTTCGGTCATTGAAGTGACCGAGTCGATTATCAATGACGAGAGAATAGCAATGCTCGATATGCTACCGGACAACTTGAAGCCGCTGATACCAAGGTTGCTACCGTATCCAAGCTCATGGCGAAAACGTCAAACCCAGATCACATCATGAAAGTGGCTGCCGCTTGTCCACTAGCATTCAACAGTGCCTTGTCACTAGCGATGGGTGGCAACGGTACCGTAATCAACGAGCTAGCGCAGCTACACACCATCAATCGTGTGCTCTGTGCAACAAACCCGTATGATGACACGACGTTCGCGACGAAGTGGAAGCGAATCATGAGAACGCCGAAGCCATCAACGCGCAACGAGTTGTTCCAAGGCGTGTGAAAAATGGTGGACTAACTCAGCCGCAATCATCGAGATTTCGCGTGCGTCGAAGGCGCTCGGGATCTTTGAACTTTCGCTCATGTCAACTGCACCGCTATTGTTCACCAACGATCACTGGATCCAGTACTTTACTGGTCGCCCGGTCGAGTGTATCCCAGCGCACCACACGCGACTCCTGCACCCCAACACGCTACTATTCCTGCTGCGGTCAACGATCGGCGCTCATTGCATGACGCAGTGGAAGGAGGTGCAATGGCAGGGCCACCTTCTCGATGACTTAGAGGCGCTTCGCAAACTAGATGGATACTACGCGCCTGAGTCGTCTGTGATGAAAGCATGCAGTCCCGAATGTGGCATCGTGACAACTGTTGCCGGTGGCTTGTCGAGTCGCAACTAAGGTTGTATAACACCTACAACAAGTGTGGGACACCGTAACGATGCTGACCGTGAACTCAAACGGCATCAAACTGAATGGTCATCTTTTCTTGACCACCTTCTCTCTAAACACATGCTTTCATGCGTTCAAGAGACCAAGTTTGCCGACTCACGGCACCTTTCAGCTTTCAAGTTCCACCTCAGCGCGAGCTTCACACAAAAGGTCTTTGTCAACGACCCAAACGTGCTACACGCTCGACCCACGAGAGGTCGCAGTGCTGGTGTCGTGACAGTGTTGCACTCCAACTTTCCTGGCTTCGACACAGCTACTGAAATATAGCACTTGTCGGTGCCAGGACGATACCTTGTCGTCAGGGTGACGGTTGAACACGCTTCCGTCTACATCCATAATGTGTACGCTCCTGTCGACCACCACAAAAAGAAGACTTTCTTTGAAAACTTTCCAACGGACCAGTTTGAGGACGACGCGACGCACTTCGTGCTCGGCGATCTGAGCACGCCGCTCGACCCGCGACTCGACTCCTCGACTCCAGATCTCAGCTACGATTCCAGTCGCTCGGCGTGTCTCGAGTTGATTGCGAAGCTCGGTGTTGTTGATGCGTGGCGCATTCACTCTGATAACAAACACGTGTTCACGAGTTCACTTCCTCGGAAGAACCGGCTAGACTATATCTTGATGTCGGAGCGGTTTTGCGATTCCTTCTACGACAAGTCCAAGTACTTTCTGCCCAAACACGCCGGTGACCATCTTGCTCACAGTGTTTCGTTCCGGTCTGGTACGCAGCTTCATGGCCGTGGCTACTGGAAGTTCCCGAGGTACTTGCTTGACAACCCGCTTGTCGTCTCAGCGATCGAGAAGGAAGCCGATCTCGTACGAGAAAACATACGCATTGCACAGAACCCAGGAAAAGTCTGGGAGAAGTGGAAATTGGATATCAAGGCACAACTGCAATATATACAGAAGAAGCTCCAACAGCAAGACACGCAAGCTGTCGAAGATGCACGTGTCTTGCTAGATCAGGATGCCGCCCGGTACCGCGTGTCGTCGAATGATGATAACCGCTAGATCTTTGACGATGACATGCGCAACTACAATGAAACGATGCTGCGGTTGAGCCAATACAGCCAAGACGCGGCGTTCCTTTTCCAGGTGGCCAATGCCGAAAAGTCGACAAAGCACTTCTTCCGTCCACTTGACACGAGTTTGAGACGCGTTTCTATCGAAACAGTCGTGACACCTAGTGGAAATGTCTCGACTAAACCGCATGAGATTGCGTTACGATTCCTGGAACACTGGGGGTCTGAGATGGGTGATGCTGAAAGCCCATCTGGTACAGCTCCGGCACCTGAAGAGCTTAAGCAGCGCATTCTTCTTGAATCGGTCTCTCGCTTCGTCTCGGACACCGACCGTGACATGCTCGACGCAGCCTTGACAGCAGCCGACCTTGCTAACGCAATCCGACACATGAGAGCGACATCATCGCCAGGCATGGACGGCTTGACTGCTGGGTTTTATCAAGTGGCACCAGACGTATTTGGTGAATGCCTTCAAGTTTTGTTTCGGATCGTCTTCGCCGCGGCGAACTTTTGATGTCACAACGAAAGTTTGCTGTTGTACTCCTGCACAAGAAGGGTTCTCGTGCTGAACCAGGAAACTACCGCCCAATTGCGCTCGTGCCAGTTGATATCAAAGTGCTGTATAAGGCTCTGACGTATTGACTACAAAATTTGATGCTTGATTCAATCGATCCTGACCAGAAGGGGTTCGTGAAAGGCCGATCGATCCACCACCACTTGCGCTTCCTTGCTGACCTGCAAGATCGCATCACAAGTCGCGACGAAGAAGCATATGCGTTGTTTCTCGACTTTCAAAAGGCGTTTGATCGCGTGAACTGGGAATACATGTTCCGATTACTAACACGAATGGGTTTTGGACACGGCTACATCCAGTGGATCAAGCTGCTGTACACAAAACCCCAAGCGCACCTGCTGCTGAATGGCAACATCCAGCCAGCACTGTACCCGACACGTGGCGTGAGACAAGATGACCCTCTATCGGCGCTATTATTTGTGCTGACGATCGAACCGCTGGGTAATTTGCTGAGAGCACAGGAAGAGCACGGAATATGCCTGTCCGCAGATCACACCGCGACGAGCATGTTTTTTGTGGACGACTCGACGCTTCTTGCAGGATCGATTGAAGGTCTGCAGTCACAACTCGTGATTGTAGACTACTATTGTGTCGGCTCTGGTGCGAGGCTCAATTTGACGAAGTCGATGCTACTGGCGCTGAACCGCAATGTTGATTGTCCAGCACTTCCCGGCGTCCAAGTGCTTGCGCGCTCAGACACGGTCAAATACCTTGGCATTCCGTTTGGCCAAGTACCAGTAAGTAGCGCGATCGTTGGGTTTCACGACCAGCGCTTTGTCGACGGCATCAAAGCGTGGCACATGCGTGCGCGTACACTTCGTGGTCGACTTCTTGTCGCACAGACGATGGTTCTTTCACGTCTATGGCACTATACACAGCACGTGACGATCCCACCAGCAGTGGTGAAGCGCTGGAAGGCGATGCTCAACCGGTTTGTTCTTAGTCGCAAGCATGAACGAGACGCGCGCAGCGTGCAACTGATCCCTGGAGAGTTCCTGTACCAACGACGTAGCGTTGGTAGTCTTGGTATTCCGGATCTTGACACACAGCTCAAGCGACAGAGATTTAAACTGATACTGCAGTTCATGCAGACCGCATCTGTCACAGACGAGCGCAACTGGACAACCGCCAGCATTGAGATTTTGTCGTCGGTGTTGCCTCACTACGGCAAACGGCACGCCTAGGACTTTCTCACAGTCTTTCCGCTTCGACACGGCAAGCTACTCGAGTGGAAAAGGACATCACCGTGGTGGCGCACGACGTGGACGTGGTGGTACAAGATGCGCTGGGAGATCACGTGGCACGACTTGCCCACAGAAGATCTTGCAATATATGATCTCCAACAACCGATCTGGTTCCACGCAAACGCCAAGCTGCACTACGAAGCCACCAAGCGATCGGCGATGGCGGAAACACGGCGTAGATGTCTGGGTATGATACCTGAGCCACAACGCCGTTTTCGACTGCACATCTCACGCCTCTTCGGTCTGCGGTATCTTGGTGGTTTTCGACTATATGGTGAAGCGTGGCCTACCCAAGACAATTTTGTGCAGCGTCACATTGACTTCACGCACTGGCATGTCACACCAGGTGTACAAATTCAATGGCTACGCGCACTGCACCGTGAAGCGACACAGATCGTGCAGCGGATAAGGGGATTGGATTTGGTGCACGACTCGACAAACGTCAATCAACAGCGAATTCTCCCGCATCTTGGATGTACGAGTGGAAGGCAAATGTACTTGATCCCGTCAATCCCGAACTCAGCGCTTCTGCGTGCCGTCTGGACACCACCGACGCCAAAGAAAACACATCCGATGACAATTTACTCAACCCGCGTTGACGAGCAACGCACCAAGTCGTTCGTTGACTACGGCAAACACTTGCGCAAGATTATGCTTCTAGTCTACGACGACTTGCAGTTACGCCTCGCGTTCCGACTATTTCCTGTTCGCTCACGCTTCTGGTTCTTGGAAGCGTCACGTCCTGGAATCCGCATCTGCGCTCGTGATGGCTGTGAGATGATCGATACCGAGAAACATTTGTTCTTCGACTGTGTGCTTGCGTCGCAGCTCTGGCGCCAAGTTATTTCGATTGTGTTTCCACTCTTCGTCGTGAGGCCGACCTGGCTTAACATCGCTTTAGCGACCAAACTGCGCGTGCGAACAGAATGGGAAGAGCATGCTAACGTGGTACGCGACGTGTGGCACGTTCTCCGCGCTTCGACGCTACATGTGCTTTGGAGCGACCGAAACAGGTGCCTGTTTGACGGAAGACGACCTCTGCCTGCTGCTTCCGCTCTTGCAGTGGTCTTTACGACGCTTGCAGCGCATATTCGGTACTTCAAGCGCCGCCTGTACGATCACCAAGACAACAAAGCGTTAACATGCGTACTCGATATGCTGAACACAAATGAGACATTTGAAACACATGTCTCGCAGCATCCGAGTTTCTGGATTGTGCGTTCTTGTAATTGACGTACCACGTTGAAACAGGAACTGGAGATCGAACCCACAACCTACTGACAGGTACATCAAGTTACTTACCGACTAAGCTACCAGAAACTCACCTTTCGATGGTGAAAGAACTCAATCAAGGTGCTTCATCAACAGGTATACTAAACTCACCACAGACCATATTTATTTATTATTAGGATAGTATTTAAGCTAGGTAGATTGAGTAGTCAATTTGTCTAATTCTAGTAATAAAGACAACTTTCAACTGATTCCAAGTGTGTTTGGTGAGGCAAAAATATTTACAAATATGCTCTACTTCTATAATATAAGACCGTCTAATAATATAATGTAAAACCATTTTGTGTCCGTCTGAGGCAAAAATATTCACAAATATGCTCTACTTCTATAACATAAAAGCATCTACCTCTCCGTCTGCTGAGGCCGTACCTAATGGAATCTATTCCAACTGTACTATAAATCGGAACTCATTTATTTCGACTATACAAATAGCGCTTTTTCAGAAGGAAAAACTCTCTGACAAAAAACATAAAATACAATTATGGCTTCAAGAATCATCACTGTGTTGAAGACTAATCCGTGGTAGTACTATTAACATGCAGATCAGTGTTAACGAGTATATAAGTGGTTAGGAATAGCGCTTTTACATCTACCTATTTAAAAGTTTCCGTGCCAGTAACGTTCCCGGTCACGTAGTTGCTTCTATGGTTTATTCTTATATACTCTCCGCCCGTCTGTACGACGGGGTACTACACTTTACTACCGACATTGATAGTGGTCGCACGCCGTTACTGCAAGCAGTAACGGCGTGCGACCACTATCATCTGTAGCCTCTAAATCTTCCTTCTTAGCCGTCTTGAGCAGTCAATGCACCTGCGCTAGCTCTTCATACAGCCCCTGCACCTGTTGGCCTGTCGCAACAAAAAAGTGAGCAAATCCACGGAACATAAATCAAATAGTATAAGCTCACCATCGACAACAATCCGGGCTTCTTGTGCGCGTCTTAACAACTTCCAGTGGTGGCGTAATGAGCGCATCCGCCCTGCCACGTGGCAATTTCACCGCCTCCAAAATGTCGGTATGTAAAGCTGCTATTTCTAACCAATGATAAAGTCAAATAGTTTTTTTTTACTTAACTGTAAAAGCGCTATTTGTAACCAATTAAAAGAAATCGATAGTACAGTTCGACTTCGCTTAGGTACGGGATCATCGACGACATGGTATTCTTTTATATATATAGATCAGTCTCCTGTTTCCTCCACTAAACAAAAGTGCCGTTGCAGCACTGTGATGGAGCCCTGATTAAAAACTTTCGGTTGGTCACACGGCACGCGAGTACACCGTATATTCTTCTTCCTTGACCACCTTGACCACCTGTCGGCCTAGGCGGGTTGCTTTCTTGCTGATCAGATCGAAGTGATCAAGATCCGTCTTGATCAGTCATAGAACTGGGGCAGGCGGTCTAAGCAGGAACTCTTCACCCGGCTTAACTTGTATAAGGTAGGGATCAGTACCGCTACTTGCCACGTTGAGTCAATATTCTCCCTGAGTCTCCAAAGCGAAATTTCCACTACGTACACTAATAATAATCCAATGCGATAACCCAATACTTGTCTTCCTTGACGGAAAACCTGCCCCTGGTAGGCGCGTTGAGAGTTTTTATGGGTGTTCAGGTGCTAAGCACCTAGCGTGAGCGTCGTCATTGTCCGACATATTTCCCGCCAGCTCCCGTTTCCGTCTTTAATACCAAGAGCCAATGTTTTAAGAACTGAGTCCTCAAAAATAGGGAAGAGTGATAAAATTCTTAATATCGATCAAGTAGATGGGACGGGCTAAAGGTCAGCAAGTGAAATACTAACTAGCAGCAAGTGAGGCAGCGACTAGGAAAAACAAAAAAAGGACCAAAAAGGATATACTTTTTTATCCTTTGGGACTTTTCCGCGCGGTCGGCGGCTGGCTTTTGCCAGGTGAGTTGTCAATATTTCAGATGGGGTTGATAACAGATGTTAGCTGGATTGACTTGAGCAGAGTTTCATATATCTTACCTTCGATCGTTAAAGTACTAAGCGCACTCTACTCCTAGTCTCGTAATCTGCCTTGCCTCGTAAGTTCCATTGAATGCTTCAATTATCGACAAGTTGGTTATTCTTGGTATATTAGAATTACGATGACAGACAAACTTAAGCTCATGACTGTAAGAGGAGGAGGTGCGATAGCTCCAGCGATAGAGCTAACATTCTTTGAATCGAAGGTCCCGCTCTTCCATTGGTAGCGCCAGCGCCTTGTAAGCGTACGCCAGCGCGTCGTTATAGTATTTCATAGCATTCTTAAAGTAACCCCGATGAGCCTTTTTCGCATCCGAAAGCATTTTATTGACCTGGTTCTTCCAATGCAACGCAGACTCTCAGCAGACTCGCCGTCCTCAATCAGCTCCTCAATCGCTTCCACCATCTCATCACCTTCCACTATGTGATTTTCAAACAACGTCATGTCTGGTGACGCATCCATGTAAGCCTGGCTCTGATGTGGATCCCATACCTTGCTCTCATCAATTTCCAAGTCCTACCAACCATTAATGATTCGCACTAACGTAGTTTTTTCTCTTTAAGTGCGGTTTAAGTGCGAAGTTGGCAGTATCATGAACGCAACAACCTCCAGCAAGCTTGCTCTGGACGACGCGGAGACAAAACTCCAGCGGATAGAAGTCCAAGTTCCAGTGTGCTGTGGTTGTGTCAAGAGCAATGTCAAGTATTGATGTCCTCGCTGCGAGCGCGTCACGTGCTCGTTGCATTGCTGCGTGGAACACAAGAAGCAGGTGACTGAAGTAACAGAAAAAAGCCTAGGTCGTTAATAACGTACCGCGGACATGGTCCGTCGACTACCTCGAACTCCTTCGCACTATGTGCGAGGATGCGTAGCGCCAAGAATCAACGGTCAGAGAAAACGTCTCGTCGCAAAGAAAGAAAATGCAAAAGTAATATATTTGACTATAACTAAATTATAGTCTGACACAAATACACAAACATTGAGTACACCTTTTTTGGTCTTTTACGAATATGTCCAACTTTAAATGCCTTGATCCGCGCATAAAATTCCCAAAAGGGTAAAAAAGTATATCCTTTTTGGAACTTTTTTTGTTTTTTCCTAGTCACTGCCTCACTTGCTGCTAGTTAGTCTTTCACTTGCTGCCGTTTATCCCGTCCCTCAAGTAGATGTACTAATGATATTAACAAAAATCCGAGGGAAAGAAAAAATCCCTTATCCAATGGAATGCAGAATAAGAACTGAGTACCTAAAATACTACTTACCACTAGTTTCAACTCAGTGGTCTTGCCACACCAACTTTACTTCAATCATATATGATCTAACAACTAATCAAAAATTGTAACACTACATGATCAGACATCATCTCTAATGTACTGTAATTAAAGGCCGCGCACTTATGCCCAAAAGTTCCAGATCACTTCACCCGAGCCTTGCTGCAGCTGAAGAGCGGTGCAGAGAGTTTCCACGTATCACTTTTTTTAGCGTTCCTTCAACCTTGTCCGACTCCAGTAGCCTTAATCTTCTAGTCATTATTCAAGCTCAGCATTCTCATATCAGCCCCATGTCTTACATATTTCATCCACTTGCTTTAGATCACCCTGGTACTGTTTCCTCTTTTGACGACGTCATAACTACACCCACTGATAGCCATATGTTAATCACCGATGATGTAAGTATTTTTTAATCTTCTTCCACGTTTTACTACTTTTATTCGCGTCTTATTAGAAAACGACCAGAGCTAAAACGTACGCACTAGCGAATCTGCATTCCGTGCCTTTAAAGTTTTCTGATCGGTGTAGCCGGTGCGTATACGCACGGTGCGGCTAGCGCACAGAGGAAGACTTTCCTTAAAGCGGCGTTCGCCGCTACATGGCCGATACGCCCTTATAAAGTGCTTAGTAGGAGAGAGCTCTCCTACTCGGGGCCAAGATTCCCGGGTTGGTTTACTATAGCCTTTGCTAATGCCTTAACGGCAAGGCTCCCTTACTAAGGGTGTAGCTAAAATGAGGGCTCCCTTTACGCTACTGCACTCACTACACGCGCGACCGGTCGAGGTCGTGCGTCTGTAGGTGATATAGTGAAACGTAAACTGAATGTATATTTAATATATAAGTAGCCTAAATTAATTTAAACTAATGTAAACTATATGTAATACTAAGTAGAACTTACCAAATTCGTACCTAGCTAAAATGTAGTGTACACCACCTGTGTACTAACACGTGGCTGGCTGCCACGCCACCCCCAAGGGCTCCTGCCCTGATTGGTTAAAATAACCAATGGCTCAAAACCTTTCGAACCGGTCAATACTGACCCCAGCCGTAGTGTACTCACGTACACCACCTACTAAATATGACTCGAATGTAACCCTGTTACATCCTCCCCCAACAAGACTATTGTTTACGCAATAAAAAAAATTTTGTTGGAGAACTCCAACTGCCAGTACATCTGGCTATCCATGAGCACCATTAGTGGTGCTATGGAGTCTCCCCTAGAGGAGGTAGACTATTCCGAGAGCTCGGAGGTGGATGCCCTTGGGGATATCTCCCCAACGGCTGACCGCTCAGACAGTGCCGAACGGCGCTGTCGGCAGCCTAATCCGTTCCCCACACGTGGGGAAAATGCACTAACTAGTGCGCCACCCCTGCCAAGTCGATGATACATCCGGATCGCCGAAGGCGATCATCACCAATGAGCTGGACGCAGCTCATGAAAGCCAACTTGCCGCACAGGCACTAAGGGCTGCGTTACGCCCCCCAAACGCCTTCCAAGGGAGGCATATAATTTTGACGGTCCTCGTGAACTTCCAAAGTTGGCTAGGCGTGTGGTAAGGAATGGTTTAGCATCCTATACCCCTGCCCCCGCGGCTGAACAGCCGTATTAATGCGAGCACCGGGAGAAACTCCGGCAACAACTGCTTACGCAAAAGCAGTTCACTACCGTCTCATATCGAGAGCGCCTAGACAGGCAGGCACAGGGTGCCCTTGTTGAGAACCTCCGCGAGGTTCCTATCGTTCTTTCTCCGGGAGAAAGTTCTGATGGTGCGGAGAAGAAGTTCCACGCTTGGGCGAAAGGGGAGAAGCTTCTCCCCAGCTTCAATGAGCTGCACAACAGCTATTCCCGTCGTGACATTTGGGTGGAGAGGGCGTTGCACCTGGCATTCGCCAGAGCCAAAGCGATGGAGCTATTACGCGCTCCATATCGCACGCGCTACGCCAGCGCCCCTGTCTCCACCACGGTGCCAGAGGACACTGTGAGCGACACAGCTGCCTCCGGCGAACTCCCAGTTACTGGGAGTGAAGGGGCTTCTCGTGCCCCTTTGGTCGTTGACCTGCAATGGGATTCTCCCGCTCGAAAGCGTCAACGACGTCGCGGCAATCCTGCCGTAGCGGAGTATCGGACTCCCACGAACTCTGTGAGTGTCGATAACCCTTCCACTTCACCAGATACTGGGTTTGACCCCGATGATGGCGTCGCGCCATCAGACGTTCCACATGATAGTGTGGAGTACCCTCCGCATCGAGCATTGGAGGCGGAGGTCGCGCATCTGCGACGTGAATTTCACGAGCGCTGTGATCGACCCAGCCATCCCATCCATGATGTCCACGAGGGACTCCGCAATTAGGGGAGTGCGAATGAACGCCTCGAGGGGCGGCTTGCCTCCCTCGAGTCTCTTGTTGCGGAGCTTCAGGGTCGTATTTCAACCCTGTCGGAGATGTTCCGACCTGTCGTGCCTTTCTGCTATCCGCCTTTCCAACCCCCTCCAGGATGGGGCCCGTCTCCGGGTTCTGGTATGGCTTAAGCATACCCACATGGAAGGTTGGATGCGTGCGCATCACCTTCGGGATGTCCAAGGTATACGATAAGCCCTTTCGGGCTAGTACTTAAAGGGACCCACAAACCTGGGGCGCAGTTTATTTCGCAACACATTGGAAACTGCATGTGTAGGAAGATTTTTAGCGTTTAATAAAACACTTTCTCCTAATTTGTATACCTTTTTGTTACGCCGCCCCTTGCGGTCAGCTTGCTCCTTCTGCTTTTCTTGGCTTTCCGCCATGGCATCGCAGACGTGTCGTAAGACACTAAGGCGCGTTGATAAGAACTTATCGATGTGCTTTCGCACAGATACAGGGCTGACATCAGGTAATCCTCCCCCCTCAATCCCTGGGCCACACACACGTGGCGTCAACGTAACCTTCGGATTCACTAATCCGTTCACGTAAAACGGGTTAAACCCCGTAGATGCATGTACCGAATTGTTGATAGCAAATTCAACCATCGGAAGCATCTCACTCCAACCCTTAGGAGAATACGGAAATAAACTCCGGAGAATATCCTCCACAACGCGATTAACGCGTTCCGTCTGACCGTCCGTCTGCGGATGATCCTAGGTGGACATGAGGAGCTTGGTGCCCAGCACCTTAAACAACGCTCCCCAGAACTGCCCCGTAAAACGGGTATCCCGATCCGTCACAACGGAGTCGGGTAGACCATGCTGTAGAAAGACACGGTATAGTAACACTTTCGCTGTTCCTTGTCCATCTATGGATTCTGGCACCACCGCCAGGTGAGCCATCTTGCTCAATCGGTCTACAAAGACCAATATGCCGGTGTTCCCGGCCTTTTCCTTCGGAAAACCGAAGATAAAATCCATACTAATGGATTTCCAACACTCCGTTGGAACCGATAAGCTCTCCAAAGGCGCAGCTGAACTCTCAGAGATTTTAACCCTCTGACACGTCTCGCAGGTGCGTATATACGCACCGACCCACTTATACATGTTGGGCCACCAATACAAAGCGCTGACAGCGCTGTAGGTCTTATCCGACCTAAATGACCCCCGGTAGGGGCGTCATGTGCCTCAAAGAGGACTCTATACTTCAGTTCCTCATCATGAGGAACTACCACCCGCGGAGTGTCCTCCGCTCTCGTGCTATAATATAGCAAAGCGTCACAGTACCTGTAACGGTGTAAACGAGCTTTAGCTCGACTTGACAGGGTTGGCTCAGACGAGCCAAGTCCCTTTCCACCCAACGCGCTGATAAGCGCCGTACACTGTGGGTCTTTCTCATACGCTTGGCGTATGAGATCTACCACAGACGAGGTGACGAATGTCGCGTGAGCGAGCTCGTAATCGAGACGACGCGACAACGCGTCTGAAAGCACGTTCTTCTTTCCAGGTTTATACTTAACCTCAAAGTTGTACTCCGCATAGAAGGAGAGCCAACGGGCCTTCCGTTGCGAGAGATGAGGCGACTTTGTCGCTGTCCGTATGGTTGCGTGGTCAGTATAAACCACAAACGGGTTAGAGCCGAGTAGGTGAACCCTAAATTTGACAAGGGCATACTTCATAGCAAGTAGCTCCTTATCATGAACGGGATAATTCCGTTCCGCAGCTTTAAGCTGCCTCGACTCAAACGCAATCACGCGTTCCCTTCCTGCATCGTCTGCTTGTAACAAAGCACATCCGATTGCGAAATCGGAGGCGTCGCAGGCGACACTAAATGGTTTCCCAGAATCTGGGAGAGCAAGAACGGGAGCTTTCAACAAGCTCCTCTTTACCGCTTCAAAATCGTTTTGTTGTTTGGTTTCCCAACACCAACAACATCCTTCTTAAGAAGGTCGGTTAATGGCTTCGCCATTTCAGCGTAGTTCTCGCTGTACTTGTGGAGATAATTGGCTAAACCATGCCACTTCCGTAAATCGCTAAGATTTACAGGAGAAGGCCACTCCACAATGGCTTTCACCTTCGCGGGATCCGCCCGCACTCCATCCTTACCGATGAAGCATCCGAGGAAAGGAATTTCCTCAGCACCAAAAATAAATTTGGATGCGTTTGCATAGAGTTTATGCTCTCGCATATATTCGAGCACAGCTCGTACGTGTATAAGGTGCGTCTGAACATCAGACGAGTCGCCTTCCGCACGAGTATGAACGAATATATCGTCGAAGTATGTCTGAGCGTACTTTCTATGAGGGCGGAAGAGTTGAGTCACCAAGCGATTGAAAGTCGCTGGTTCATTGTTTGGTTTGCACCAAAACTGCCTCGTCCATCGTGGATGAGGAGTTCAACTCCTCTTCCGGACGCAACACGACGACCTCGTCGATTTCATCTGCTTTCAAAGCAGTTTCAAACTCGTTGAAGGACATCTCCTCCAACGACAACAGTTCGCCTATCTCCGGCAACCGTTCAAGGCTTACGCCTTCTGTGACAACACCTGTCACACTACTCATCATCCTATAGGACTGCTGACTACTGGCCTCGGGACTCATCCCGAGACCCAGATGGGGGGAGTCAATTGCCCCATCTATTGGAAGCGGCTCGCTCCTATCCATAGAGGTCTCTACCTATACCACCGGTGACTCGCCGGTCTCGCCTATACCGGCGTAATCGGAATCATTTCCGACGTGCGAAAGAGACGAACTTCGGGTCTCTTCGCTTGGAAGCGCCTCGCGCTTAACCACAGGGGTCTCCACCCCTACCACTGGAGTCGCAACTTGTTCGCCGGATACGGCGTGGTCGGAATCAATTCCGAACTGTAGAAGAGACGATTTCGGGTCTCTTCTCTAAGCGCCTCGCTCTTACCCTCAGAGGATTCCACCTTTATCACTGGCGACTCACCAGTCTCGCCTACATCGGCGCGGGGATTAACCGCCGAATCCCCCGTGTTAAGGAACTCTTCCTTAACGCCATTGGGAATGATCGTTTCATACATCCCAATCTCTGGCATCTCACGCCAGAATCGCTTTTGCGATCGAGCGAAGGTGGGTTCATGACTCGCCAATGCTTCACCCGACCGCGGGTGCGTTGAGCCAATGGACTTAGACTTCCAGTCTATCCATGGCTCGTGGCGTTCCAGCGACTTCATGCCCAGAATGAGGTCATACCTCGAGTCCAAATCCAGGACTAGGCAACGTTCTAAGCTGTCGAAGTCTGCAAATTTCAGCTTAAGGTCAATCGAGACCTTGGGTACAGTAACCTGTACACCCGTCGCAAGACGGACCGTGACAACGTCACGAGAACGTACCTCTAGGGCCTCAGCATACAGCCGAATCTTCTCCACAGAATCCCGTCTGACATAATTGTCAGACGATCCAGAGTCTATCAAGACTCTCCAAGGCTTATCAAAACCTTTTACGTCCGCAAGGACTACCAGCAAATCTGGCTGGTACACCGACTCGGTGCTAGAAAGCACCGTTTCCCTCGGGGATTTGTGCTGTCGTCCCCTACCCTGGGTATTAACAGCACTGAGGGGTCTCCCAGTAGGGCGCCCCGCACCTACTGGGAGCCGTCGTTTTCCGACGGCTTGGGAAAGGGCTTTTTCCCCGCTCTTGGCCCTTTCCAGCGACTATCTCGCTGGGGATTTTGTGGACATCTGATCCGCAGATGATCCACGCTTCCACTTAGGAAGCACCTTAGCGACCCACGTCGCTGCAACATAGCTAAGAGCTCTGCCCCGGAGCTCTGCGAAAAATAGTCAGAGTGACTCTTAGCGGAAGGTTTCTCTTCTACTTTGACCTGACTCAGGTCAATGGGTTCAGGACCCACCTTAGAGGAGCGGAAGTTCCTCTCGGCGTTGAACGCCATCTTGAACGCCTCCCCCAGGGATTGGGGTCGGCATCGGAACAATTCCGAACGTGTTGGCCCTTCTCTCAGGCCTCCCATGAAGACGGGGATGGACACATCGTCCGAATACGCTTTCGCGTACATCCCTTCCAGCAGGGTCTTTATGTAATGGGGTGCCATTACATAATTGATATTCAGGTTAGAATATCACAGTTAAATTTCAGACGCGTTGTCTGAAATTTAAATAAGAGATTATAAGTTATTATAATCTACGAAGGAAAAGTCGATTCGGTATAAATACCGAATCTTGCAGGTTAACTAATAGTACAGTTAGTTGAATACTTGATATTATTATTATAACTAGGTAGTTACTATACTATTAGCCTCTAAACCACCCATTAAATAAACACTCTTAATTTTGCGTTCTTAGACTCAAGTAAATATTTATATTTACTTTTTAGTATAGGATTAGTTGTTATCAACTAATCCTGCCCTAATTGTATTGCGCGCTTCCTCGCAATTACAGTGTAATCCAGTAACAGGATCAGTCCTGTTACACCTGGTAGCACTTTGTGGTCCGTCTTAACGACCACAGTTCCGTTCCGCTAGTCAACTAGCGGAGCGAAGATTAAGAGCCGCTCGGCATCATGTCGCGAGACATGACGCCTGCCGAGCGAGAGAGAACGCTGGAAGAGGTGAATAAACACTTCCCTCAATTCTCGTCGCGTAGTAAAGACACGACGGTGGAAATGGTTCGGTCTATGGGGACTGACATCATTACCTTCCTCCTGGGTAAGTCCCCCGAGGAAGTGGTGGAGGTGGTGAATCGCTTTAGGCGAAACCACCTAGAAAAGCCAGAACGACCCGCGCCAGAGTCAGCGCGGACCGTAACTGCACCTACAACGCATAGCGTTGAAGTGGTAAAGGCGCGAGTACCGACCTTTACCGGCGAAGGGGGCGAGCCCCTTCGTAGATGGTTCGCAGAGGTGGAAGATGCCATCTCTGCGCAAAATATTGTTGACGAACGTCAATAGGCGTACTTCGCCACAACAGGTCTGGGCGGCAGAGCCAGGGCATGGGCGATGAGTCGCAGAGCCACTGATAGACTCTGCGTTCCTTACTTATAAGGAATTAAAAGCTGAGCTAAAGCTCAACTTTGAAGCTCCAGAAATGGAGCTAAGTAGTTGGCAGGAGTTCATGGAACTCCGGCAAGGTAAGCTTGACCTTCAAGCTTACGCTCAGAAGACGCAATATTTGCTGTTAAATATTGTGTATGAGTTGGTGCCCCCTGCTATGCAGGTCACTGGCTTCATGAAGGGACTCAATGATGGTCCCGTCAAACAGAGTCTCTACCGGCACCCGCCAGAGACTCTAAGGGATGCCATTGATATGAGCATCCCTGAGGAGTTCAGCATGCGATCAGCTTCATCGCATGCTGGGTACAACCGAAGGGCTCAACAGACCTTCGCTTTTGACAAGCCGCAACGGCATGTCAACAATCAGCAGTCAGGCAGACGAAGCTCACACTTCGTCTCAGGAAACAGCCACCCGCGCCAGAGCATGGGAGGTGGAGGTCCAGAGCCGATGGACCTATCAGTTGCGGTTGCTTCGAACACGAAGCAACCGAAATTTAAGAAGAATATTCGCTGCAATAGATGCACGAAAATGGGGCATTTTGCCCATGAGTGTATGGCACCGCGTCCGGTGCCACGCAGTCAGCGGACGGAACGGCCCGCTGCACGGCGACACCAACAGGGACATCACCCTGTTGGTGCAAAAAACGTAGAACACCAGTAGGGGCGGGGCGCCCTACTGAGAATGTTATCCCACATGCCTACATAGGGCATGTGAGGGTAATAGCCCCAGACGGGACTATATCCTGTCAAAAGTGCAGGGTGATGGTAAGCCTCTTATCACCCTGGAGGTTCAGCCGCACGGGAGCGATGTCCCCATGCGAGCTTTATTTGACACAGGAGCGTCAAACAATTTCGTTAGAACTCAGAGTCTAACGCTGTTGAGCTTCGTGGAGGTAGAAACCCCACGAAGTATGTTGTAAGTCCGGTTGGCAACAGGTGCAACCGTGACTATTCCAAAGCGTGTGATTAAAACACGCTTCGAGTTGAATGAACTGTCATTCGAGGATGAATTCATCGTTCTCGATTTAGATGAAAAGTTCGATGTGATACTTGGAATCCCAGGATGTCCAAGTTTAAACCTTCGATCGACTGGGTTAACCTATCGATCGACTGCGGCGGATGCACAGGATCTGATCACCCTGTGTGTAATCCGGCTGTATCAGAAGAACAACCGCAGCGTCAGACAGTCTGGTGGATAGCGATGGCACCACTGTCGTGAAGGAGCTTAAATTTTCGAGGTTTCCACTCAAAAACAGCACAAGGAAGCGATACAACACACCTATCTTGCTTAAACTTCCCAGGATCTTGATACTTACGTCCGAACCTTAATATAAAGTTACTGAAAATGTACACTTCCTGGTAACACTCAGGCTGCCCCTTAACTTAGGTAACCGCAGAGAATCTTTATCACGCTGTAACACACGTTCACTTAAGGGTGTCCTCGGGTTGTACTTAGTTTTAGTATAGGTTTGAAAAGTTTTCTTTGGCTGGTAAGGCGACTGCTTGTAAAGGGGAAAATTTTATTATAATTAAAAGTATTAAGAAATCCTATATCTACCTCCAGTATCTGTTACCTTGTTACTTCTTGGTTACTTCAGCACTGGCTTCGATACCGAAAAACTCACTTCATGATCGGCTAAAAACACCGTATACTCTTTATGCATACTTTTCGTATACATTCAACCGTAAATTACAATCACTTCACCACAACCGCCCCTTGCGCAGCTTCAGCGTCAGCGAGCAAAAGCAAGCAACCCATTATATCGCCTATCTGTACCACCATTCCATTAACTCCACTTCAAATATTGACGCGCTTCAATGTCCGTCAAAGTGGACGCAAAGCAAGGAACATCATATCTTTCACACACTTCCATCATCCGATCCCAATCGACATCTTGCTCGAATACATATCGCGCATCCACAATGAATAGGTAATCACGTGATCTGCTGAGTGATACCAACGATCTCGAGGGGTTTCCTTTCATAAATCCGATAGTATGTGAACGCACCATGGTAACAATAGTAATCTCTGCTTCTCGGCCTTGACTAGAGTCGGTAGTAGCTACTTCGATATCTAGATGGTCTTTGTACACTCCATTTAAATATCGCAACTCTCTCCTCATAGCCGAGACTTGGTCTTGATATGGGGAAATTATCAAAGCTGACTTTTGTATTACTGTACCCAATCTTCGTGCTTCAGCCCATAAAACCGACCATACTTCATCCAACACATGCACCACTATTGCCAATTCAATAACGTTTCTATGCTTATACATGGTGCGCTCGCGTTCTTCAACCCATCTTGGGAGCTAAATCCACACGACACGCTGTCTCCCCAAAATTTTCTTCACCCGAGAAGGGTAGCGGTCATCCTGCTTTGCCCAATTAAGTGTCTCCATAGGCTTCAGGTGCATTGGGGCCAAATAATCTTGTGACTTATAGGCTCGATCTCGAATAGTGTATGGGTAAAATGTTTGCAACAATCTCGTGATAATAGGATGGCTACTAAATTCTGCTGTCATAGTAACTCCAGGTAATGCAGGTGATATCTTCATCATCGCTCGATAATGTTCCATGGAATGTATCAACCCCCACGTAATTTTATGACGACGTACGCCATCACGGAATCGATGCTTTATTCTTTCATCCATAGGCAAGTATGTAAACAGCTGGTACGGATCTCCCACTGAGATAATAACTTTTATCCACGGTCTAATAGCTTTCAATAATGCCACTTCCGCTGTTTGTGCACCCTCATCATTGATAATCACGTCATAGAGCAAGTTCGAGAGATCTGGTCGCCCCAATTGAGCCAAAGTAGCAACAATCACACGTGCTCCATCCAATCTCTCTCTCTCTTTTAACTTCAATCTGGGAGCTATCTCTTTCCGATTCACACATCCTTCCAATGATTGTCGCTCTTGTCGTAATATCTCCGAAAGGAACCTTCGTCGATACTTCTCAGCATCTGGCGCTAACATAGTGCCCTTTATTTCTCCCAGCCGAACTATATCTCGATCGTCCAACTGCTTTGAATCCATCAACCTTTTCATATCTTCATCAATATCTGCATTGGTTTCGGACACGATGGCAACCCGATATGAAGGGAAAATTGCCAATAAAGACAGTACAATAGCAGTAATTGTGGATGTCTTCCCACATCCATAAGGGCCACGAGCCAACACTATCCCTTTCGTATCTATTGATGCACGGATCACTTCCATTTGACCCCTGTCCAAGCTGCGCTGAACTGTCTTGTATACTGGTGTTTGCTCTGCATCAGCCATTACTGATGAACTCCTCAACGATTGAACAGTTTCCCGTCGAATTATTAGTTCCAAAATCTCTGGCGGTGAATCTCTGGTCAGCTTATCTATCACTCCGAATCTTCGGACATAGTTCATAATGTTGGTCTTGGGTATCCATCGTAACTTATGTATGTTCTTGTGAATACGTCCTCCTGGGGCTGTAGTTAGAATGATATGTTTGAATCCTACAGAACACATTATCCCCCAACCTAAAAATTCCAGGTTTCTTCCTTGTGGAACGCATATATGTCCATAATCCCATCGTTGTAAATCTTCTGTACTCGTATTTACATGTTCATTTATATCATTTCCGGCTATGTGCAGGTACCTTACCCCTCTCATTAATGGCATGAAATGAGATGTGCCATTATCATTGGTGTAAGTATTCCATCGTTTGGCTAAACATTGCCCAATGCCATATGATAACACCTGAAGCTTGATGGTTGCATCAACATCATCCGTTATCCAGTCGTATTGCTCAGGGTTAGTGGCCCAATATGCATCTAGATGTGTCACTAGACACATAGTAAGGAGGTAATCACTTACTGATATGAAATCGTCCACATATACCTCCCGATATTTTGCATATAACCAATGTCTGCAACTCCCTTGGTATTGAAATTGTAGTATTGTCACATCATATTTTAGACTACACAAGTCATCCCTGCAAGGTCCATAACCACCACCCCAACATTCGCGTAGGAAAACAACTAGAGACGCTAAATCTCGTAGTAATAACGTGACAGCAAACAATACTTTCTTACATCTTCCGGGGAGATCGATTTGATTTGTCGTTTCATACCAATTTCCTTGTGTAACGCCAGTGATCGACTCTCATTAATTATAGTTCCCGGGCTGATAGTGCTTTTTTCGACTTCCTGGCACCAACTCCTTTCCATATCCGACCTATGCGTTATTACTTGCCTTGCCGTTGAGCCTTCTTACATGCGCTGCGCCACGCTAACTCTCGACACTCTGATGTGAGCAAACCTTCCTTAAAAGTATAGCCTCTATACTCTTCTTTCCGCTGCACAACCGTCTTAAGTGTTTCTGTATTCATATCAGTCATCGGAGTAAGGTTGTTCAGAACTTCCCCACACACTTCATCATAGTCCTGCACTGTGCTTGTAGTGGGACTTATCTCTTCGGAAACGCAATTACTCGACTCTTCTGGTCCACTGAGGTCTTGTCTATATGGTAACTCATCTCCGGTAGTTACTGGTTTTTCTTCATTACCTTCACAAAGACTTGAATTTGAGTCTTCCGTCGACTCTGTTAAATTTATGGCTGTGGGGATGATTCGTTTTGACTCTCCATCATCGGTTAGAGTTTTGTCACGTCGTTCTTCGTTTCGCACTGGTACCACTATTTTATCATCCCCTGACCTCTGACCTTTGCAGGTTTCACCGGAGTTTGTCTTTTCTTTTTCTTGCAATGTACCTTCTCCTATCTCCACAGTTTCGCATACATTGATATCCTCAGCTGATTTTCTTTGTAGTTCACGTTGATTCAACACCAACTCTTCCACCGTGTCTGATTCCCCTTCCACTTCTGATCACGTCGGAATAAGATTGTGCGGAATTTCTCTACACATCTCCTCATAGGTATGCACAGTGTTTGTAGGAAAGTCTATGCCTTCCGAGGCGCACTTATTCTCCTCTTCTGGCACACCGAATTCTCGTCTATACGGCAGATCATCCTCTTTGGTCTCGATCTCTTCCGCATTATCTCCACTAAGACTTGCATTTGGACCTTCCGTCGACTCTATAAGATCTATGTTCGTGGATTTGTCTCGCTTTGATTCTCCATAATCGTTTAAGGTGCTGTAAATTTGTCTCTCACTCAGTGCTGATTCCAATGTGTTTTCGTCCACCATTTCCTGCTGTTCGGCGATTTCGCTGGAGTTGGTATCTTTTATTTCTTGCACTGTGCCTGCAAGCTCCACATCTTTACACATATTGACATCTTCAGCACCCATCTTCTGTAATTCAAGTTGAGTCAACACAACATCTTGCGCACTTTCTGACTCTCCTTCTTCTCCTGATGATGGATTCGGGCTCTCCGGTATCTTATGATCTATAATACCTTGACTTTCCTCGACGTTCGTAAAAACCTCCTGTTCCGACTGTGAACCTGATCTTATAACGGCATGCTCGGCATTCTGTACACTACATTTAAATCGACGGAGTCTCTGCCTGATCCCGTCATACGATCTCAGCGTATACTTAACTCCGCCCGTGTTTAATGTATCATGTAGCTTCTTCGCAATTAGTTTCACACCCATTTCTCCACATTCGATCGCTTCTTTCAGTATGAGATCCTCTTGTGGGGTCCACCTCCTACCACCTTTTCTGCATTCACTTCGGTCAGTATCCCCACTCGATATTATCTGTGCTTTGCCCACATTCTCCTGGCGCAAGGCTTGTATCTTATTTCTTATATATACCTTGGTGCGCATCTTCTTAGCTTGCGGGAACTGTACCGGATATAGTTCAGCTATGTGATTGGCCGTGTTCTTCTGTTCCACTAGACTTGTTAACCACTTCACCTCTTCTTCAGTCCACTCATTATCTCGTTTTCGTTTGGCTCCCAATCGCCTTAGCATAATCTCAACACTAGCTTCGGTTCTCTTGGTCCATCCGTTTACTTGACATCGCTGATTATATGAGTTAATTATCTCGGAAACTGACTTCGTCTGATCCTTACTCCCACATTGTATACGTAACAACTCTTTCTTCTCACGGTTGGTCCATGCATGAAGGTTATATATGTGCAGAGTCTTGATCAGTCATAGGTTGTAGTGTGGATATAATATGAGAGGCAGCTCTTGAGATGTCGTCCTTTTCCTCGTTGTGTTCTACTCCACTGGCTGAACCTCCTGACGCTTTCAGACTCAACAATGTGTGTACCATATCCACGTTATCCATCTTATATCGTTCCAATTGAATCGCTTGATGGCTCTCCAAAAGCTAACTCCTCTGAGACTTATGTGTCACCGAGTTAGCCCTGCGCTGGTCTGGTTTACCAAATCCGTGACGTTGACTGTTGTGAATGCTCCTGTCATAAGCGAGTCCTCGACACTTTGTCGAGTCAAACACCGTGATTTATCTGTGGTACTCTCCTTGTAATCCAATCACACTCTAGGACTTATTGTCGTGAACAGTAATGTCGTTAACGTTCATGTCGTGGACGAGCCATATCACGTAATTTGCCAAAAATCATCCAATCAAGTGCGACCATATATCTGCATACTATTCCATGTTTGTCGTGGACGAGT
>CM047582.1:12610879-12691542 GCA_026184515.1 Peronosclerospora sorghi | reverse complement strand
GACCATATATATCTGCATACTATTCCATGTTTGTCGTGGACGAGTACGTCGTGGACGAGTACATATCACGTGATTGGCCAAAAAATCATCCATTCGAAAATCCCATTATCATTCCATCCAAAATCAGATTGCTATGCTCAGCCTTCACAGGTATTCCGCGCGTCCTCAAACTTCCACACGTGTACTCTGAACTCCAACAACTTGTCGTATATGACTCCATCCGGTGAGTGCCCTTCCAACCATAGCATTATACTCTCTTTTTCTTCCCTTAATATGTATCACCTTCCTCCGTGTAACATGTGGTTCACTCGCTTCGTTACACTTCTGAGGGCAAGTTTATACTTGACTCCTGCCCCATCATGCTGAGGCTCTGCTGTTACTGCTTGAGCTCAGTCATTTCCTACTCATGTGTCTTTCGTGGTTGTTATGCAGGTTTCGCACCGCTAACACCCCAAATAGTTGTTTCTTTGTCTAGCCGCCATCGACACTCAGGTTTACTGCTCTTGTGGCTCGCTTGTTTTTTCTTCATACCTTATGCTTCCCCGTACAGGTTTTGCACCTTTGGGACCTCGTGAGGTATCTCTTCGTGCGGGATTCGTTGACGCACAGGTATAATCATATCATGTTGCGTTAGATGTACATGTTTTGCACCTTTTGGACCGTGTTAGGTATCTCTTCGTATCATGTTGTTGCCGCCGTACAGGTTTTGCACCCTTATGACCTCGTGAGGCATCTCTTCGTACGATCTTGCGCTGGTTTGTCATGATTTTGTCTTGTTTTATGTTAGATGTACAGGTTTCTAACCTTTTGGACCGTGATTGGTACCTCTTCGTATCATCTTGTTGCCGCCGTACAGGTTTTGCACCCTTAGGACCTCGTGAGGCATCTCTTCGTACGATCTTGCGCTGGTTTATTGTTATCTTGTCGTATTTTGTGCGGGATGCACAGGTTTTCACCTCTTGGGCCTATATAGGCATCTCTTCGCGCACTCTCCACATCACATCATCAAGTCATTGAGCCCGTATGGGCTCACTATCCAAATTATGTTCATTATTTAGCCGTATATCTCCATTTAACATAGGTAATCACGTAATGTATTCACATATTCCAACATCTTCCAATTATGTTCAAACATGCGTCTTTCTGTTATATTTTGTGTGTGTTTGTATCTTCTGACTTTCCCCTAATGCAACCAACTCAGGTCCGCATTCTACTCATCACAACCAACGCGGGTCCGTGATAGGGATGTACTACATCGTCTGGGGCTTCTTTTTCTTGTTTGCTTCGATTTCTTGTTATCTTCTTTTTATCTCTTCCGTCGTCTTTCATCTTCACCCTTCTTCTCTGTTGAGGCTTCTACATTTCCCCTTCAGTGATGTCCTATTCTGCCGTCTGGGCTGAGTAGTGCCTATTCTCCCAAGCTCGCTGTGCATCAAACTCATACAAGAGTATGGTACAAGAAAGGTTGTCTTCGGGCTCCCACGTCATCTCCTCGGTATCCTTCCACTTGACAAGGTATTCTTTCACCCGACGTCCGTTTCTTGTCCGCTGTCTCACTCGACAATCCAAGATACGTTCCACTTCCCATTCATCGTCTCTGCCAGGTTCATACCAGGAAAATTCCGGAAGTAATGCTTCATCCAACTCTAACGCATCCTTGGTTTGAATCTTTTCACGGGGCCATCTCATCTTGCTGATATAAGGCTTCATCCTAGCAATATGCACTAACGTAAATATCCTACTCTCAGTTGTTGGTATCACCAACCGATATACCATATCATTGACTCGTTCATCCACCACGTATGGTCCATGCCACAAGTGAGCCAACTTCCTCACCAACCCTGGCTTGACCAAATCGTGATACAGCCAGACTAACTCTCCAGGGCGGTAAGCGGTTTTTGTAGTCGACCATAGATTTGACTCGACTTTCTCGTTATGATGATGGGATCTTTCTTTACTCACTTGTTCCCGAATGATGGCTGCCTTCGCTTGAGCCTCCATGTGCCTTTTATTTACAGATAATCTCCAATCTAATGCATCTTGTTCCGTGACAGACTGATCCTTTGGCGGTACCATCGCCTCCATCGTCGTTCGGGGTTCCCATCCATGTACCAGATAAAATGGAGTTTGATAGTGCTGTAAATCCACTGAAGTGTTTAAAGCAAATTCCAATGGTGCCACATATTCATCCCAATCTCTCAGTTCTGGGTCCGTATATAGCATTTTATTGCCTTAATCACTGTCTGCACCGATCTCTCCTGTTTGCCGTTGGATTGTGGCCGATATGCCAATGTAGGTCTCTGTTTCAGCATCCGATTAAACCTCCTAATTACCGAACTCATAAACCTTGGGTCTCGGTCATGTCTCAGCATTTCTTGTGCTCCAAATCTCTTGTAGACATCCACCATGTACGCTTCTGCCACATCCTGGGCTGTAGAGGTGCTCATTGGGATAAGGATCACATATCCAGAAAACAAACAGATAAAGAAGCATAATAAAGCTTCATGACCCATAGTGGTATGTGGTAGAGGTAACGCAAAATGCATGGCCAGAATCTGAAAAGGTCTTGATGCCACAATATTGACACTAGTACGCCCCTGGTATTTCGGCTTTCCTTTAGCCGTGGCACAATCTTCACACGCTGCGATATAATTTTCGATAATGGGCATACATTACTCTCCAATAATACTTAGACCTCAAACGAGCATAGACTTTTCCAACTCCTTGATGTGCTCCACTACCAATCTCAACATGGTAGGCATGTGACACATCCTCTTGTAATATAGATGGTACGACCAATCTCCACACTTGGTCCTCAGTTCTGCTTCGTATGCAGGCGACGTAATATAGAACATTTTTACTGTCCAATACATACATCATCGCATGCCGAGCCACTCTTTTCCATTCGCTGGCGGAATTTATTTTGTCATCTTCTCCTTTCAGATACGCTATAACCTTCCCACACCAATCGTCATCATTCTGAGTCGATGCTATTCGCTCAAGTCTAATGGCGGGCGCCGTTTCATAGGGGTCCTCTTATGCATCTTCTCGGCTTTGTTTAGCTTCGACAGTACCGTCTTTCGCAGAGTACGTCTCTTCTTCTATGTCCGCCCCTTGTTCCAGGGCCCCACTTCCTGGGTATTGACGATGTCCTTTCTTCGGTTTACCCATGCTGCGAGTGATTACAAATACTTGTGGTGACTGATGTCCACCATCTCCCCATACACTGACTTCCGTGGTATCCACTTGCGCCTCATCACTTGGATTACCACTACTTCTGTCAGACGGTTGAGTAATCTCCTCTGGGGTGTCCTCAATCTTATCCCTTTCTGGAGGACCATCTGCATTCGCATACAACAACTATGGTAATCGGTTCAACAATTTTTGGTCCAACATTTGTTGATCACTTGTAAATTTCCCTGCTCTTTGTTCTTTCATTGCGCACTACGTGAGGAAATCTGCCGCTTGGTTATACTTGCGTGCCACATGCACTAGACTAATCGCCTCAAAAGTTTCAACCAGCCAATGCACTCTATTTAACCAGACCAGTAGCGAAGCATGGTTACAGCGTAAATCTCCATTGACTTGTCCAATCACCAACCTCGAGTCTCCACATACTATTGCATTGTTTATATGATGTGCTTGCGCAAGCTGCAATACTCCGATCAACCCATGATACTCACTGTCATTCACAGTGAGGTTATCTTGAATTCCGTATTCCGCGGCTATCACCTCCCAGGTGGGTAACTCCCATACTATCATGCCAAACGTGCCTTTGGGATTATTTTTCATCCGTACCGCACCATCAAAAGACAGGACATATCCAGTACTTTGGCGACGCAATCCTGGAATTGGTCTAATAATTGGCGTGTCCTTCAGTGTCTTTAGTGGAGCGATATCTTCTAGTACTTCATTCATTCTTTCCACAGGCACTATCGATGTGGCCAAAAATGAGGGAAGGCCAACACCTTCATGGGCCGTTCGTATAATCTCTAACGACCAAGGGGATAACATCACCGCCCATTGAACTCCTCTTCCAGTTAACCTTTTAGACGTGAATAGCCATCGCATCGTGGAATACCTTGCGTATACTGTTATATGTTGTCCAAATAAAATATGACTAGCGTCATGTAACGTCTTCAGCAAAGCTAGCACCTCCTGTTCAGCTCCTGTATATCGTGTCTCCGCATCTTTGAACACTTTACTGACATATCTTACTGGATGCAAGATCCCATCGTGCTCTTGACATACTGTTGCTCCAAATGCCCACGTATTAGTGTATATAATTACACTTAATGGTTTCTCACGCTCGATATGTCGTAGCAACTGTGCGTGCACAAGCCGATCCTTCAACAATGCAAAAGACTTCTCAGCGTGTTCCAATTGAGTTCCATCCCTTAACGTCAGATCTGCCAATTCATATAGTGATGCTGCTAACGTAGCGAAGTTGTCGATAAACCTAAGATAATGAATCAAACTGCCAGTGAATCTCTGAACCCTCTTTAATCTCCGTGGAGATTCCATCTTGATAATTGACTCTAAATTTCGCGGGGACGCCTCAATTCCTTTTGCAGATATGCGATGACTCAGAAACTCTACAATGTGCTCCCCAAACGCACTCTTGGGTAAGCTTATAGTGATTCTCCAATACTTGAACGACTCCAAAAGGTTCCTAAGCATTAAACACATTGTATCCCAATTACTTACCCCGAACGTAATGTCATCAATGTATGAGCGCTTCCCAATGATAGGTCGCTCCTCATTTTCCACCACTTTACCATTATGAAATACATCTTGTGACAGGGGTACGTCTGTCTCCAAAACATATGTGACATCATCATCGATATTCATAGTAGTATCATCGTTCGTGATCTTGCACATCAACCCATCTGTTGTGAGCGTCGGACCATCGTCCACAAGGCATTGTCCACTATACGTTGATATATTTGTGACGCATTCTTTAATCCTTGTGGCATTCGGAGCCATTCAAAGTGTCCTAGCGGGAAAATGAATGGGGTAATTAACCGAGCCCTTTTTGTCATAGGTATAGCCCAATACCCACTTGCATTATCCATCGAACATAGCCATTTAAGTCCTTCAAAGTTATGTAGCAAATCATCTATCAAAGGCATGGCATACACCATCAGTCTCGTCTTTTGATTCACAGCTCGATAATCAATGCACAATCGTATGTCTGTTTTATTTTTCTTTAACACGATCACGATTGGTGAGGCCCAAGCTGACTCCGAATACTTAATTAATCCTGCTTGCAACAGGCCTCGTATCAACTCGTACAACTTTGGTAGGAGATGCGCTGGTACTTTGCGCGCTTTCTGAGCTATAGGCGAATTGTATCCAACATCCACATCACATACCACGCCTTTAGCTGGTGGCGGTAACGCATTACCAGAGATTATGAATCCATCGGCATATTCATACAATAATGCTCGTAACTGATCTTCTTGTTCCCTGGTGGTGATTCCTGGCTCTCCTACATCCGCTTGAGCCATATCAGGTGGTGTTATAGGCCCCTGCTCCACTTCAGGTATAAGCGCCAACTGTTCTTCCATGGCTTCAGCCGACATTTCCACCCCTTCATGCAGATAAACATCCCTTTCCAATTTGGTCTGATCTACCTTCAATGGATCTATAGCATCCATGACATATACAGCGGGAGGGTTATCTCCGACCGTCTGCACCGCATGTACACTAGTCCAATTAATCATCATACCAGCACTTTCCATAACTCGCTCATATACTTGTATATAGTCTTTCGAGAGTCGATCTTCTCGGGTTAGTAACGGTAGCGATTTTTGTTGGGAATCTGACAACTCTGGTCTTTCATATTCAGGATAACCCCCGCTTTCACCAAGAAGTCAGTTCCAAGAATTGCTAAAGTCTGCGATTCAATGTTTGCTACCCACATCTCACAGTTAAAAATAACCGATGGGCCTATCCGAACATTTACAGTGGTCACACCAATTGCGCCAATTGTACTTTCTGTTACGCCACAAAAACTTGTCGGGGTATCAAACATACGGACTGGTATATGTAACATCTTCACCACATTGATATGTTATACTGATATGTTTGCACCAGAATCCAACATCAACGGTAACTCCAAATCATCTATTGCTCCCTTCACATACACCTGTGTTGCAGGTTGCGTGGACTTGGGCAACTGTTGTCATCCTTCTCGTTATCCTTCTCTTTTATCCACCAACGTGACATACGCTGAGACATCTGCCGTCTCATTATTCTCCGACGTATCTTCTTCTTTTTCTTCTTTATCTTCAAATGCAACTTGTTTTTGCGGTTTTTCTTGTATTTTCTTCTTTTCTTGATCCTCGTCCACAGTGAGTGATCTATCCATGCAAAATGTATCTTTTTTCTTGTTCTCGTCTACACCTAAGGGTGAACGCGGTGTCGCTTTCACATTGCTCGACATTCCTCCCCCCTTTTCTCTCGACAGTGGTCGCAACGCACTGTGGGGTTAGGCGTTTAACTGTGCAGCCACTTGGTCCTTGGATAGTTCTCAGGACTTCAACTTGCTGCTCATTTCAGCCATCTCTTCTATGAACTTCCGACAATATTTCACATCATGGCCGACTTATTTACAGTGCTCACACGTCTGCAACTTCCAACATTTGTCTTTTTCATGTCCTATTCGATTTCAATGTTCACACACCACGCCCCCATCATTATTATGAGGCGCACGCGTTCGTGCACCTCTGTCTTCATAATTAGAACGTGATCGCTGCATAGTATGTACTTCTCCACCCATCACATGTACGCTGGGTTGTACATCTTCATATACCACTTCAGCACCCTTGCGTGCAGTCACTTTCTTTCCAGGACTTGTCACACGTGCCTCATGCTTCGTTAGCACCCTTTCCAGTTCCTCAATTGTATTGAATGTCATATGCTGATATTGCATTTGTATGACGCGATCATAAATGGTGTCGAAAAATTGCTGGATGTGCTCTTCCAACAATGAGGGGTTATAAGCATCTCGGAAATCCATTCCAGCTCGTAATGCCGCGGCATTTAGCCGGTATAGGTATGTAGTCGCTAGCTCGTCGTGTTTCTGTGTCAGTTTGGAATACATAACCCGAGGAGAGACTTTATCCACGCAAAACTTCCGTTGAAACAAGTCTATCACTGTATCCCAATCATACTTCACCGTATCCGCTAGCTGCTCATACTACCAAGACGCCGTATTCGTCAAGCTATCCACAAACATCCCTAGCAGTTGATGGTCATCCCAACGTGAAATGTTTGCCTCATGGAGAAATCTTGTTATCCATGCCCTTGCACTTCCCGCGTCTTGTCTATTACCGTCGAATGCCTTAATTTCTGTATTCTGTATGATGGCTGTGACAGGCTGACCAGATGATGCCCACATATTATGTCTTCCACTCGACATGCCATACCTTGATGGTTTTGGTGGGTAGGGGTATGCTCTATCCGTAGCTGCCGATTTCCGGTGTGTCGCATTAGTCGCTCCTCTCGTAGTATCTGGCGTGCGACTAGCGGACAGAGCTGCGGTAATTTTCGTCAACTCCTCCAAACTTAAATGCCCATCTTGCACCAACTGGACTAAATTTGCCACCACTGGGTCCTGTTTTTTCGACGTTGGTCGTGGCGGTGACATGATCGCATCTTCATCCGAGGAAAATTCCAACTTCTTCCTTACTCGACGTTCAGTTTTTGATCTCCAATCCACAGTGTCCTCCAACTCATCGTCATTACACATCTCCTGCATGCCCGGTGGTTTAGACTCTTTTACCGGTGTATGCGTGGTGTCTGCCACAACGTAATAATTTAGACTGACATCCGTAGCCTCTTTCCGATAAAACATCAAGGATGTTTCCCACTGGTTTTCCGCTAATAATAGTGACACCATCAGACCAATATCTTTCGCGGTACGATCCAGATTAAAGTCACATGCATTATAGAATTCTTCTCGTCGCACAAACTCATAGCCACAATTTTGAAGCAGCTTTTCAATAGCTTCAATTGATTCTTTTAATCCCCCAAAAGAAGTAAGATCTTCACTGACTCTAAAGTTAGGGGAAGCTTTTGCCACCTTGCGGATTTCATATAGTGAAAACCAACTATGTGAGTCCCCAGGCAACTTTAATACATGTTGTTGGTATCGTGCCATCCTTGCACAGGCCTCAGAGAAAGTGTATGTTATCTCACGGTCTTCCTGAGAGCGCTGTAACTTAAAAACCAGCTCTTTCTCTCCCTCGGTAGACACTAAAGCCATTTTGTATGTGAAATTATATTAAGTCGACGTGAATTCCCGGGTAGCGGCACCAGTTGTCGTGAAGGAACTTAAATTTTCGAGGTTTCCACTCAAAAACAACACAAGGAAGCGATACAATACACCTCTCTTGCTTAAACTTCCCAGGCTCTTGATACTTACGTCCGAACCTTAATATAAAGCTACTGAAAATGGCACTTCCTGGTAACACTCAGGCTTCCCCTTAACTTAGGTAACCGCAGAGGATCTTTATCACGCTGTAACACGCGTTCACTTAAAGGTGTCCTCGGGTTGTACTTAGTTTTAGTATAGGTTTGAAAAGGTTTCTTTGGATGGTAAGGCGACTGCTTGTAAACGGGAAAATTTGATTATAATTAAAAGTATTAAGAAATCCTATATCTACCTCCAGTATCTGTTACCTTGTTACTTCTTGGTTACTTCAGCACTGGCTTCGATTCCGAAAAATTCACTTCATGATCGGCTAAAAACACCGTATACTCTTTATGCATACTGTTCGTATACACTCAACCGTAAATTCCAATCACTTCACCACACCACCAGGTCTGTTCTGACACGATCAGCGGAAGGTACCTCTGCTGATGAGAGTCCAGAGGGACTACCACACGCAACAGAAGAGTCGTTGCGTGTTGGAGAGGAACATTCAACGGATGATAAAGACCACCGTGAGAATGAAGTGATATCCACGGTGGGAAACACCCACTGTGCGACCAAAGTTTCCAACACGATGAAAGAATTCCGTGTTGATGAGAGTGAACTCACGATCAAGTGCAATCGTGAGCACAACTCCGTGGTGACCAGTGCCCACCAAGTTGCGTTAGCCATGCACAGGGTGATAAAGACTACCGTGTCGCAGAAAAGGCGGCCGATCAGACGAGCACATCTGATCGCCATAACTCCATGGTAGGCAGTGGCCACCATGAGGATGAGTATTCGCACACGGTGAATCGTAATCACCGTGTAGCAGTCAATCAGACGAGTGCGTCTGATTGCATGGGCAGTTCCTTCGAGACGATCAACGTCTTGACGCAAACGGAGACCGGATTAGCTACCCAGTCTCTGTTGATGGAACACCTTCCGAAAAAAGGTTCGGAGGTGATGGCTCTTCCAGCGCTAAGCTGGAAGAAGTTTATGAGAAACTTGCACGATGATCAGATCGAACAGATCTGTATTATCGTAGCAACAGATGATGTAGTGGATATTCGTGAACGAATATCCACATTACAAGTGGAAAACATTGGGAAAGAGGTTCCCAATGATCAAACCAAAGTTCAGTGCTTTGAAGCGCAGAGCTGGGAATCGCTTAAAGCGAACTCCCCATTTTATGAGGTACTTCGAGAATACGCTGACGTATTCCCAGAAGAAGTACCTAGCAAGCTCCCTAAGGATAAGGGAACTCGTCATGAGATTGACCTCGTGCCAGGCACGAAGTATTGTGTTACGCGGCAATGGCCGTTGCCGCGTGATCAGGTAAAAGCGATCGACGAGTTTTTCGAAGCTCGTCGTAAATCAGGCCAAGTTCGGGAGTCTACCTCACCGCACTCTACCCCCACCTTTTGTGTGAAGAAGTCCACAGGTGGGTGGAGAATCGTTCACGCTTACAACAATCTGAACGCAGCGACGGTACCGGCACAGACGCCGATACCGCGAAAGGATGTCATCATAGATGGCATGTGCGGGAGCACCATCTTTAGTGATCTCGATTTAAGAGATGGATTTTATCAAATCCTAATGCGTGAGAAGGATATCCCTCTCACGGCGGTAAGCACCTCAAGCGGCATGATTTGGGAGTGGCTTGTTATGCCGCAGGGGCTTCGAAATGCCCCTGCTACGTTTAACAGATGCGTAACGCATCTATTACGCCCGGTGCGAGAATTCGCACCGAGTTATTTCGATGACGTGTTCATCCATAGTAAGGGTGAACACGATAAAAGCGATGTAGATGTCCATAGAGAACATCTACGTCGAGTGTTAGAGCTTATGCGTAAGCATAAGCTCTATGCAAATCTAAAGAAGTGCACCTTTGATACACCTGAGATACCCGTTCTTGGATGCTTTGTGGGCAAGCACGGGGTGCGTCCTGATCCAGAAAAGATCAGGGTGATCGTTGAATGGCCTACGCCAAACAACGTTAAGGAACTTCGAAAGTTCCTTGTGTTGGCAACATATTTGCACAAGTATTCGTGCAACTATCCTGGGTTAATACGACCTCTTTCTCAATTGCGTAAGAAAGATGTTGAATGGCATTGGGATACCCAATGCCAAGATGCTTTTGATGCAGTCAAGCAAGCTTGACTGAAGCGCCTGTCTTGGCTATAGCCGATAACGAGCGTCCGTTCCACGTCGTTTGCGACGCGAGCGATTTCGCTATCGGCTGTGCTTTGATGCAGCGTGATCACGATGATCGTGATCGCGTAATCTGCTATCAATCGCGTCAGTTGCGCCCAGCCGAGCGCAACTATCCAGTGCATGACAAGGAACTCCTTGCCATGAAGTACGCACTGGCTAAGTTTCGGATCTATCTATTGGGAGATAGACCTCTTGTGGTTTACACGGACCATGCGTCGCTACGCACGGCCGTGAATTCACCACACATTTCTCAAAGAATGGCTCGATGGCTGTCATTCTTTGCTGAATACAACTTTACGGTTGAATACAAACCCGGAGAGTTGAACGTGATAGCGGATGCGCTATCACGAAGGCCCGCTTACGAGACGAAACCGTCCGTAACCGAAGTGGACAGTGCAAACGCGATCCGTTGCACTGCTTTGTCGTCGTCAATTATACGACACGTACGCGAGGCGTACAAAACAGACGAGTAGACACATCTGTTGATTGACTACTTACGTAATCAATCAAGTGAGAAACGCGACGAACTCCCAGAGTTCCTCCGCGCTTGCGTGCATCGATATCGACTGCACGATGGTCTGCTCCTTTACAGCACAGACCAAAAAGATGAAAGTCGCATCGTCGTTCCAAACGACGATGATCTCAAACATCAAATTATGTTTGAGTATCATGATGCACCGATTTCGGGGCATCAAGGTCGAGAGAAGACATACGCTTCTCTCGCACGTGACTTTTACTGGCGAAACCAGTACAAGTGGGTACGGAAATACGTACGCGCTAGCGAGATTCGCCAGCGCGTTAAGCCTGCGCAGTCTGCACAGGGTCCGCTTCAATCCCTGCCGGTTACGACAGAGTGTTGGAAGTCCATTTCAATGGACTTCGTATTCGGTCTTCCACCCGACAATAGTCGGAAGACCGGAATAGAGTTCTTTGTAGACCGTTCAGTAAGACCGTACATCTTAATGCAGTATCAGCGAACGTAACCGCCGCTCAAACAGCGCGGATATTCGTTGATACGGTATTCCGTTTACACGGAATGCCGGAAGACATTGTCTCGGATCGAGATCCGAGCTTTACAGGACGTTTCTGGCAAGAAACGTTCTCATTGTTGGGAACCCAGTTGAAGATGTCAACTGCGGCCCATCCGGAAACGGATGGGCAGACGGAACGGGTTAACCGCGTTCTCGGAGACATGTTGCGATCATACGCACATGCCTTTGAACAGTGGAGTGACTATCTGCCACTCACTGAATTAGAGATTAGCAATTCGGTGCATGCTTCAACTAAGCATACACCGTTTTACGTGAATGCCTTAAGGCATCCACGAGCCCCAGCTTTACTTGGAGGTACGCCAAATCTAAGTGGGGGAGGGACCCGCTCAAATTTTGAGCGATTCAATGCGCAAGTTGCAACTGCAACTTGTGAACAAAACGATGGCCCTTCTACTGAAAGTACAGTAGAATCGGAAGCAGCTTCAATTGAAACTGAAGCTTTATACGATGAACAAGTGTCTGCAGCAATGGCTGCAGACAATGAGGACAACGCACCTACTGCTGATAACGCAGTAGATGAATTCGTATTACAGCGCCAAGCTGTAATACGCTATATAAAAGATGCACTTGCCTCTGCTTTTGATAAGCAGAAGAAAAATGCAGACAAACAAGGAAGGAGGAGCAAAAACTCCTTTCTGAAAGGTGAATTGGTATTATTAAGTACTACCAATTTTCCTACACATGCAATAAGCAACATCCCTACACGGAAGTTGCTTCCTAAGTACATTGGACCTTTCAAGGTCCAGAGATTCGGGGGAATGCCTATACCTTAGACATTCCCACAGCAATGCGGCTTCACCCAACATTCTATGTTGGGCGGCTCAAGCCGTATCACTCGTCTTCGTCCTACGACGAGACGCAGAACCACGGGAGATGCCGTGCTTCTCCAAGTCTCCCAAGAGAGACTTGTAATCGTCCTCCAGCCGTTGGTGAGCAGAGCGGAGAGTCATTACCTCCGCCTTCGACTGCTCAAGATCAGCCGTGTGCCGATCGAGCTCTCCCTTATAGCGGGAAAGCTCGATGTACAGAAGATCATTCTTCTGCTGAAGGGCAGTGAGCTCCCCGAGGATGTCGCGGACATCATCGCGAAGAGACCGATATGTCTTCACACAGTGAGACATATCGCTGCTCAAGGAGGAACAACCCTCCTCGAGCTTGCGGAGCAAAGAACCATGCTCCGCAACAACAACGGCGAGGGAATTCTCAACCTCCGCCGCCCCTGATTGATAATCAGGGGAACAAGCGATATATCCTCGAGCGCTTGATCTCGAAGCGCTCGGTGCCTTCGAAGAAGGGGCAGCGTACCGAGTACTTGGTACGCTGGCTGGGATATCCCCAAGTGTTCGACTCTTGGGAGCCTATTGAGGTTCTGAGGGCCGACGCCCCAGACCTTTTGACTGAGTTTGAGAAGAAGTTTCAAACTCATAATGCGAAGTAGCATCAACAGTAGGTGTTGATGCATTCCGGGTATGAATTAAACCCTGAATTTCGGCGGGTGCGGAAAAACCACCGTACCCCCGCAACTCCACCTCTGACAGACGAGGAGCGCCCTGCGTACACCGCGGGAAAACTAGGTGAGAAGGGACACCACACTAACCCTTCTTTGATGCAAGCATAATGGATGTATTCCATTTTTCCTGTTCGTGAGTGCTTTAAAAAGAGCTCGCGCATTACGTGAACTTTATTCACGTAATCATCTGGGATTTTGTTGTAGTTGTCAACAAAAGCATTCCAACTCCGATTCAGGACGTATTTAACGCCCTTGACCCTTTCCGGCTCGAATAATATCGAACCTGGAAAAAGAGGTCAATAAAGTACAGACGTCTATCGTCTGTACTTCGATCGAATCGACGTGACTGGATGTCTTCGCAGTCATCCAGCACGTTGATATCGAACAACGCATACTGGCAGTCCCGTTTACGGTGACCGCCACTGTTGGGGACAATAGCCCAGCCAGGGGTCCAAAACCCCACTTTGTACGGAACATGTGGTTCCGTACGATGATACGCTTCAGAAGCGGCAGGCGCCGCTTCTGTTCGAGATTTTTTAGCAGGCGGAACACCGCCTGCTTCAACACCACGCGTCGGGGTTAAACCACCCCGACGTGGAGACTTACTTGGTCCAGGTGCGGTTCTGCGTTCCCGCAACCATCTGTGATGATCATTGTATCTGTCATAGCTGACAGCGACACAAGAGTTATCATCGCTGTTAGGCGATGAGCACCTAGCGAGTTTCGACTCGCTAGATCCTTTAGTGGGGACATCTGCATCCCCATCACTTTGTTCGGAGTCAGAACTCCCGAACATGGCCCTCTTGGCAACACGCATTCGGAAGTTGCCATTGTGCGAGATGTTGCATTAGCAACATCTCCCTGTTTCTTGCCAGATGCCGCCTTAGCAGCATCTGTGGTCGAAGACGGTACGTCTTCCGACCTTTGCGTAGTTGACGTTGCTAATGCAGCGTCACTGTTGTCACTCAACACTTCAGCACCTAGTGCTGAGGCGGAGGAAGAAGCTCCTTCGACGTTTTCAGCAGCGCTCTTTAGAGCGCCGCCGCGTGCTTTGACCATCGAGTCGATGGTCAATCAGTTGGTAAATGAGAACGACCAACAAGTGCCACCTATGATTGGCCATATAAGAATTATTATTGGCCAACCACCTTAAGTGGGGGGTGATGTAATGGGGTGCCATTACATAATTGATATTCAAGTTAGAATATCACAGTTTAATTTCAGACGCGTTGTTCGAAATTTAAATAAGAGATTATAAGTTATTATAATCTACGAAGAAAAGTCGATTCGGTATAAATACCGAATCTTGCAGGTTAACTAATAGTACAGTTAGTTGAATACTTGATATTATTATATTAGTTAGGTAATTACTATACTGTTAGCCGCTAACCACCCATTTAATAAACACTCTTAATTTTGCGTTCTAAGCAATAAGTAAATATTTATATTTACTTTTAGTATAGGATTAGTTGTCATCAACTAATCCTACCCCTCTTGTATTGCGCGCTTCCTAGCACAACACAGTGTAAGCCCGTAACAGGATCAGTCTTGTTACATAAACTATATGTAATACTAAGTAGAACTTACCAAATTCGACCTAGATAAAATGTATTGTACACCACCTGTGTACCAACACGTGGCTGGCTGCCACTCCACTCCCAAGGGCTCCTGTCGCCTCCTCTCGAGCCACCAATTAGTGGCGTTTCAAGAAACAAAATTCAACAAGTACGACTCTCTCCAATCCAATGAGCACTTCATCTACTCGGCGGATTCGGGAGAACGGTGCTTTTGGTCTCGCACTACCTCTCCCGTGCTCGATGAACGTCGTGGAGTGGCCAATCTCCTCTCAATCATCATCGCCATTCAGTGAAGTGGAAGATTTAACCGCCGATGTCTATACGGAACAACTCCGTAACCGATATCTTCTTCTCAAGACATGTTTGGGTGATCAAGCAGTATTTGTAACGGGGTTACATTCGTAACACTGAGTGTTGGTGTACATGAGTACACCACGGTTGAGGCCAGTATTGGCCGGGTTGAAAGGTTTCGAACCTTTGGTTATTTTAACCAATCAGGGCATGGGCCCTTGGTGTGGTGGTGTGTCAGCCATCCACGTGTCAGTACACAGGTGTGTACACTACATTTTAGCTAGGTACGAATTAGGAATATTCTACTTAGTGTTACATATAGTTTATATTAGTTTAAATAATTACATATTAAATATATTCAGTTTACTTTTCACTCCTTAGTACAGACGCACGACCTCGACCGGTCGTGCGTGTAGTGAGTGCCGTAGCGTAAAGGGAGCCCTCCCCTTAGCTACACCCTTTGTAAGGGGGCCTTGCCGTTAAGGCACTAGTACAGGCTAGAGTAAACTAACCCGGGAATCTTGGCCCCGAGTAGGAGAGCTCTCTCCTACTAAGCCCTTAATAAGGGCGTATCGGCTAAGTAGCGGCGAACGACGCTTAAAGGAAAGCCTTCCTCTGTGCGCTAGCAACACCGTGCGTTTACGCACCGGCTACAGTATTCATTCACGTTGTATATGCACCCGACGAACCCTCACGAAGAGAGGAATTTTTCCACTCACTCCCTGTCTACTTCGACCATACAAGATCTGATAGAACAAGCCAAGACGAAGACTCCTTTCACATTGTCCTCGGCGACTTCAATGTCACCTTGGACTCCTACTTGGATCAGGCTACTCCGTCTCACCACCTTCCTGCTCAAGGACGCCCAGCTCTACGGAACTGGCTTGATGCATTGGGTCTAATCGATGCATGGCGCTTTCAACACCCGGATGTACGAGAATTCACTAGTCCTACGAGGAAGAATCGGCTTTACTATTGTTTGCTAACTGTTCCTTTGATCCGCGATCACTTGGCCACCATCAATCATGTTCGCGATCGTGAGTGGCTTTGTGAAGACCACACTCCGGTGGAGTTTACTCTCCACGCCAAAAATCTCCCTCGACTAAAGAAAGCTCCTTGGATATGCCCCACATGGCTCTTACAAGTTCCGGATGTTCGAGAATACTTGGTTCGCTCAGCTCACGCCCTTGCTGACCGTATCAAGATATTCCCGGGTACAAATCCGGGATGTTTATTGGATGAACATAAGCGCTCGGATTCTATATATCTTCGTCGGAAATGGATCGAGATCCGAGACGTGGATTCCCGTTGTATGTCTGCCAAGATTACGGCTGTCAATGAAGCTCTTGACCTCTGCAACGCAAGTCCTACCCAAGCAAATCTTACTAAATGTGAACAAGCCCGGGCGGAACTCGCCGCTTATCGCGACAATATCAAGCAACGAAACGAGGCCAAAAAGTTTTCGGCCAACCTCCACCTCAGCGAACGTGCTACTCGTTACTTCTTCAGACCGCCGCAACATGACTCTCTCCGTTCTCCCATCACAGAGCTCACGCGGAAGGATGGAATTGTCACAGAAAAAATTCAAGAAATCGCAGATGGCCATCGACGCTATTGGGGAAATGTCTTCAAATCTATCTCAGCGGACCTACGCCAGCCACGCCACGATTCGTACAACCCGCTCCACCTCCGCCTACTACTTCAAGATTCTAAACGTCGTCTCACCCGAGCACAACAAGCCATACTTGACTTGCCTATCACCGCCAATGACTTATATTGGGCAATCGTCAAAACCAAGAATGGCAAAGCTCCAGGGCCAGACGGGTTGCCAATTGAGTACTAAAAGCTCTCCCCGGGCGTATGGGCAAGAATATACGAAGTTGTTCATGACTATCAACTTGCGCGAGGCAAGATGACCAAGTTCAAAGGACGTGCTCACCTATCACTACTATATAATGCCGATGATCGTTCTCTGCCAGGGAACTATCGACCGCTTACTCCTCTCAATCACGATGCAAAGCTTGGTCCTAAAGTTATGGCTTGGAGACTGGGCTCAGTTTTACCCTTCATCATTCATGAAGACCAGAAAGGTTTTGTCCCTGGAAGATCTATCCGTCATCTATTGTTACAATTTCAAGACCTACAAGATATTTGCAGACTTCGTTACCCCGACGCCTGCGCGGTGTTGATGGATTTCGCCAAGGCCTTCGATAGCGTACTATGGCCTGCCTTGGATGTGGTTTTACAACACTTCGGCTTTGGCTCAACTTTTTGTGCGTGGGTCAAGACCTTCTACAAAGACACATCCGTTAGTATTCTTCTCAACAATTCGCCGGGGAAACCATTCCTACTTGGAGCAGATGTACGGCAAGGCGACCCACTATCACCCGGCTTGTTTGTGGTTTTCATCGAACCTATGATGAATTTCCTTCGGGCCAGGTTCTCTGCGAAAGGGATCGCTGTCAACCAGTCTTCAATGCCTCACTTGGTCATGGCTTTTGCCGACGATTGCACCGGAATGCTTACGGATGTGAATGATGCACAAGGTTTTTTAGAGCTCGTCCAAGAATATGCCAATGCAGCTGTTCTGGTGCTCAATATGCGAAAGACCTACATTATGCCCTTCACCCATCACGTTTCCCAAGACAAACTGTCTCGACTCCGCTCTTCGACTCCTCTACACGTACTAGATATTGGAGACCCGACAAACTTTTGGGGGTGCTGCAAGGTGCTACCACTACGGCCACGGAGCGTCTCAACGAAGCCATAGCTAAGATGAGAGTCCGCTGCTCCATATGAAATATCGTGCGCGTACCCTCCGCGGTAAAGTCGTGTTACTACAAAGCATCATACTACCACTATTCTGGTATACAGCTTGTGTCACCGCCGTTTTCCCCCCTATATTGAAGGTTTTGGACGCTATTATACGAAATTTTGTTCACGGTCACGACATTATCGGCTCCACTGCGGCCTCCGGCAAGTTTGACAAAGGATGTATCTATACTCCAGAACGCGACGGAGGCCTCGGCTTAACCCCTCCAAAGAAATTTATTCAATCCATGCATCTTAAATGCCTACGTGATGGGATGGTGTGTACATATACGATGTGCCGAGCCCCGCGCAGGATCCTACAGGCCTTGGAACTATTCTCTACGTTTCTTGGATCTCTTGGCGAAGGCTTCGACATTCTCTACGCTAACATGCGCGGAACACGCTGGTCCGCGCTTCCGTCATTTTGGTGAACGACCCTACGTTTATGGGCTGATCTAAATGACACCTATGGAACTACCAACTGGAAACCATTTGTACAGGTTATGCCTTTTTGGTATAATCTACACTTTACATTTGGCAAGGCCAATTCACCGCTAAGCGATGTTAGTAAACCTACTAACAGTGCTTTGAAGTCGCTCGGTTTTTCTCGACTTCAAGACTATGTGGATCGCTATGGTAATTATGTAACCAAGGAGATTCTACTGAGACTTCTTGATGTTTCTACATTCGCGAGACCCGCATCACGTACTCGACTGGTAACGGACACAATGACTCGTTTCAATCTTCTTCTACCTCAAGATGGACCAAGATATGGGCCCATGCGATCACCGCTTATTGAATCAGCTTGTCATGACTGGAGTCTTAACGGGATGTTGGTCATCAATATGAAAAACAGAGATTTCGTCCACTTACTGTCGACCAAACTCCTGGATCAAGAAGATGTTTCACTGTCTCTGCGGAAACTAGATGTGCCCTCCTTTCACCCTTCGGAAGACATGTGGAGAAAAGAACTCATGTGGGACCGATATGTTCTTCCAGTATTCTCGGACGTGAAATATCGGCACCAACATAATGCTATTGGATTTCTGTACAAGTTTCAATGGCGAACTCAAGTGACATCTTCTCATACTTGTGTTCACGGGTGCGAGCCTATCGAAACGGCCTATTATCTATTCTGGTCTTGCTGTGTTGCTAAAGATGTATGGAACTACTTCCTACCTGCCTTTGATGGCCTAACTGAAAGCAGCATCACCTGGACTGGGGTACTATTTCCGAGTGTTCTATGAGTTCATCCCAAAACGACACAATACTATGGAGATCGTATCTTTTGGGTGGTTTTTCAAGTCGTGCGATGTTGTGTCCTACGCGCTATATGGCTCCATCGCAATAAGCGGTTATACAACTCGGACATTACGACGTCGGCACCTTTTGTTCAACATCAAGCAAGGTCATATGTTATCCTACATCTGCGAAAGATTCAAGAAGAAGAAACTTACAATGGAAGACGCAAACGTGCGGATTTTCTTCGAAAGATGATTAACTTCTTCGGTTCTTCTACTTCTACTCTACCTACTTCTACATCTACTTCTGCTTCGACTTCGTCGATTTCTTCAGCATCCTCAGGTCCAACGAGGATAAGGTCCCTACCACGGTCTTTGATAACTTGATCAATCAGTCTTCTACTGCAGCAGGCAGAGCAAGCTCGCCACGCAAGTAGTGGCTCTTAGTTTTAAAGCCGGATCACCACGTCAAGGTGACTACTCCATCGAACCGGTTAGGACGAGATCTCCCATTGTTCGTGCCCAGTTTCCCGGGTACTGGAGGAGGAGATCTCATCCGTTCTCGCAATACCATAGGCTTCAGCCTACCGTCCCACGGGCATTATGTCGCACTATGATACCCCAAGTCAAGACTCGACACAATCTCACTGCACCTTTCTAAGCGGTTGGGCCACCAAGTAATCACTCCTCCAGGCATGACCAGCGCAGTTCAATTATGTTAAGGCTTTCATGGTTAAGCAGCTCGAAGGCCACACTTCGGGCAAGCCCAAAAGGCATCTACACCGTCGGCCACAAGAACTACGGGGTGGATAGACCTTTCGTTCAAGTTTTCAACTGAGCAGAGTTGGTTTCAAATACCACAATCAAACCTCGCCGAATACAACAGTACTACTTCCGTCCCCAGAATTTCCACGTCGTCAACAACAATATCATCTTACAGCACATGATCCCGGCTTACGCCTCTACTACTTCTAGGATCAAGTATTAGCTTTCAAGGTCAGGATCTCCACACACTTCCTCCCGACCGAGTGCCGACTCTCTCCCATTTTCGCCGATAAACCCACAAGTAATAGATCACGTTAAGATCGTCTTCACATCTACCAAGCCAATCTCGGCGGACAAGCGAGGACCATCTCAACCCCTCATCTCTTATCCGTTACTTCCGCACCAAGACGATTTCGCTACGACATACAAGATATCATGGCGGCGTCATCTCAAGAGAAGTCGCTACTTCAAAGAGCTACTTGTAGACTCCTTTATGTTTTACTCACAGTTTGTACAATTAGGAATTTAAAGTTAATGTATTCCAATTTACCCAAGGGCTCCTGCCCTGATTGGTTAAAATAACCAATGGTTCAAAACCTTTCGAGACGGTCAATACTGACCCCAACCTTAGTGTACTCACGTACACCACCTACTAAATGTGACTCGAATGTAACAGTGGTGAAGTGTACCAAAATTTGGTCACTTTTGGTCAAGGCAGTTGGTCGAGTTTCCGATTGGTCTAAACAAGGGGGCTTTTTGGCCTATCAGATTCAAGGAGTGTCAAGAACGCAGGTCTTGGGTGAGTCACCTGACATTGGGTATTTTACATATTTTCATGTGGGTACATATTGGGACCGTAGGGAGGTAGTATTGGTTTGAGTTGTGGATTTGCCTAAAAGAGAATAAGTCGTTTGGAATCTTTTGTTTTTGCCTTCGGTCTAACACCTCAACAGGAGGTCGTTTAAACCTTTGTTATGTGCATCAGTCGCCTCCGCCCGCCGCGGAGTGTTTGGGAGCAGAGGGTCGAGTAATCCCCTCTAGCTCATTATACCCGGTCTGGACGCGCCACACGCGCATTTGGCCAGCCGGAAGTCCCTCGACGGGAGCACGCATTGGTCGACTTCCTCAAGTTTAAGTCGCGTACGTTTGGAACGTACTAACAAGTGGATTGGTCTCTACGTGGAGATATCGTTTGTGGAATTCACGAGCATATTGGATCTTTACGTGTTCATATTGACTCATTGTAACATTGGTTGGAGTTTAGACCGGTTTTGGTCTTCTCTCATATTGGTCAGGGGCTAGACCGGTTGATTGGTCTACCCTCTATTATTTCGTATTGGTCAGGTCTAGATCGTTTGGACGATCGACCTATTGGAATTTATCTTCTGGAAGTGTTTCTGGTCTGTACGTACCTGGGGTGAATAGTTCCACCCTAGGTACACCTAGCCAGCACGGTCTCATATTCAAGACCGAATCAGATCGATCTGCGATCCCGATCCACCGAGTGTGTAACTAGACCATTCCATCGGGTACACAAGGTGAGATGAACTTAAGTGAATCGGACCAAGTGTCTTTGGATGATGACCGGTTGTCTGCCAGCAGCGGACGATCGGACCAGAATTCGGGTGGAGGTCCGCGGGGTACCCCCCCGTAAGTTGGAAGGCTGGGCACGATGGTGGTGGTCAGGTTGTCGATACAAATGTATTCGATTTCGAACTTGACTCCACCACAATGGTGCGCGTTCCCGGATTCATAACAGGGATATCACCGCGAGGTGTCATCAAAGATTGAATTTGAAGATTTGAATTTGGAATCGTTCTGGAGAGGGCGTAAGGAAAGGCTATCACCTTACGTCTTCGTTCTCGATAAAGATGGCGATGTCCGGTCTGGCCTGGGGGAGGACCAGATCGGGATTAATAATTTTTTTCCTCCCCAAAAGGCTCCCACCGGAGCCGATCGGGACTATAGCAAGTCATGCTATAGTCCCGGAAAGGATCAGGACCTTGGTCTTGATCCTATGTATGTGCATAAAAAAGTTAATGGAAAATCAAAAGACGAAAAATACTTGGAGGCTGATCAGAACGATCAGACCAACCTCCCCAAAGGTCCCCAAGGTCCCCAAGATTCCCAAGTGTTGGGAATGCCGGCCGACGAAGACGACCTCGAAGAAAAGTCGCAGGTCGGAGATGGAGGCATCACTGAAGAAGACCTAAACAAGATGTATAACATTTTTGAGCTGAAACGATTTGTTCGCTTTGACGTGGTCTTTCGGGTGTTGAACCTCCGGATCCCCGACCATCTTCTCGGTCCCACTACCGAGCCGATCCAGAGTGATCGCCCATTACTGTTGGTGAAGAACTTGGTGGCGATGTTGGCGGAGGTTGGCATTAAAATGCAGAACCACGCCAATGTCCAAAAACTATTTGAATTTGAGACTTGGAGGCTGAAATCGTCTATGTAGACCTTCCACGACCATTTGGTCCCACTGGTGGGGGCGGTTCGCCGCCCAAATCCCACCGCAGCAGTGAAGGTCGATGAATCCTCCACAGCGCTTGTCGACATTGGTTCTGATGACGAATCGGTTTATCAGTCTCCACCGGCCTCAAACAGCTCATCAGAGTTGGAGACCGGTGTCGAGCGGATGACCATGGGGGTTGACCATGCCCAGCCGGAACAAAAAAAGGACGTGCGGCAGCAAAGGGCTGCTTGCCAGTCGGGATACAGCGACCCCCACAGGCCTCAGTTCCGCAAAAGGAGGGTATCAAAACGTTGCCCATGACTCCAGCTAACGTCCAAGCCATGTTTGAGACGATGATGGAACGTTTCATGGAAGAACGGGTTAGACCACCTATGTGCCCACATGTCCAAGACCGGTCTACCCGTCAAAGTGTCAATGTTTGCCGGGATGTGGATATGGAATCGGTAACATCTATGGATAAGCCTACTCGAAGTGATAAGCAAGTTGGCAAGGGGAAGCGCAAGCCGCAACCAGCCAGACAGCGTAGACCAAGCAAGACAAGTGACTGTGACATGGAGTCGGTCGGCGGTCTTGACGACCACTGTGGGTCAGACGGTACGGGCGCAGGCAATCCACGCAAGGCTAACCTAGCCTCCACTACTGCTTACGACTTTGGATCTGCTGCGATTCCGCGCATCCGTATGGCCGCGACAACCAACCTCAAGGACTTCACTGGCAAGGATGCTGATGAAGACCAGGCCCGGTCTTGGTTCGGTCGGGTCAAGTCTGCGTTCCTGCGAGACCAGACCCCGAAAAGTGAAAAGTGTATGATCTTCCGGGATTTGTTGAAAGGACCGGCTGCCAACTGCATCCAACAGTTAGGTCGGGATGCCCGGTCTTACTGGGACCAGCTATGTGCAGAGTTTGAAGGGCAATATTGTAACTCCGGATTTTCGAGTGCCCGCAAGTATCACCATAGGCAGAAGCGGAGCGACGAGACACCGATCGAGTATTTGCATCGGTTGAACGTGGCTGCACTTCGTGCCGGCATAACAATTAAAGAGAATAACCCGACGAACGGTTCTGCTCTGGAACATGTGGGTCACTACATTAGTACCCTGGACGATCAAGAACTGGCGGAACAGCTTACTCTGCTGAATCTTAGGGACGCGGGTGAAGTTGAACAGAATCTACGGACGCTACAGCAGTCGCGTAGCATGAGGGCGAAATGTGCTGGTGGATCAGGTCGCTACCGATCCAAGACCCAGTCCCAGACCGATCCGGTCAAGAGACCCTGGACCAGACCGACCCGAGCGGTCAAGGCGATCGTAGACGAAGACAGCACGGGATCGGAAAGGGAAAGTGGAAGTCAATCAAGCCAGGAGTCATCGGATGAAGACCAGTATCGTTACGTCTATGTTGCGGGACCTGCCCCGAAGACCAAGTCGAAGTCCGACCAGGTGGACCGGAAGGGAAGGAACGGAAACAAGTCCGATCCGGACCGACCTCGTCAGAAGTGCTCCCACTGTGGGTCGAGCAAACATGATGGTCCAAACTGCTGGAAGAACCACGACTAAGGACGCTAAATGATCGAGTAATGAAGGCATTGAAAGACCACCCCAACCACGAGCTATTGCACGTGAAACGGGACTGGAACAGAAGCGCCGACTATCTCGCGACCAAGTCCTGCAAGACCAGACCGGGGCTACGATCACCGAGAAGGCCGTTCTGGATGAATTGATGAATATAAACAGGCTCCCAGAGGTGATCGACCCAAGAACGCCCCAGTCCAGGTGCATGTGATGGTCGCGACTAGATCAAAAGCTCAGAAGTCTCGCCGACCGTTCCCGAAGGAAAGTTTGAACGAATACGAAGTACAACAGTTAAGGATGGAACGGATCCTAAAGGCGCAGGACGAAGAATAATGGATTATGAACCTGAAGACCTACCTGCGTGGTGAACTGTCCAAGTTGACGAACGATCAAGCGAAAGAGTGCATCAAGATCGCGGATAGCTACGAAGTGGATGATAATGGATTATTGTATTACTGCCGCGATGCCGACCAAGACAGTGAAGACCGGGACCGACTGGCGAAATTAGTGATCCCCGAGTTGCTGCAGCCGGATGTCCTTCATCACTATCACGTGAGTCTAGAAAGGGGACATCAGGGCATAGGCAGGACCTATCACAAGATCAGGTCCCACTTCCACTGGAGAGGTCTTTTCCGCAGTGTGCAGAAATATGTGGGCTGTTGCAAGGATTGCGAGACCGGAAAGGGTAGACCGGTAATCAAGGGGCGATCGCCCGGAAATATCGAAGCTACCTACCCTTTCCAGGTCATAGCGATGGACCACATACCGTCACTGCCTAAATCGACGCGCGGCAACACTGAGCTGCTGATCTGGGTAGACCTGTTCACTGGTCTAGTTATTGCGAAGGCAAGTGCATCTCGGTCTGCGGAGCAGATCGCCCAGAGCTACGAAGAATGTGTGCTCCGAAGATTCGGCGCCAGCGAGGTCATCAGGCACGATCGGGAACTCGGTTTTATGGCCGAGGTGTTCCGGTCGTTCAATAACGTGCTGGTCCAGAAACAGAGTGCGACGATGGAATATCGTCCGCAAGCAAATGGATCGGCGGAACGCATGGTGCAGACCATAACGAGGGAGATCAAGATGTACGTTGCTGACCCAGACCAGCGAGATTCGGACGAGTATGCAGAAAGGCTGGTGTTTGCACTCAACTCGTCGATCGATCGGGTCCGAGGGGAAACGCCTTTTTATCTGACATATGGATGGGACCCTCGGTCGACACTGGAAGCTGCAATACCTATCGATTGCACCCGGACCCGCGATCGCGATGCTCGACGCTGGCGCATGCAGGTCCAAAAACACTACCAGCATGCAAAAGAAGTCGTCAACGAAGAGCTGCGTCAGGCCACACAAGACCGGGCAGACAGGACCAATGACCAGGTCCGACCCCACGGTATAGAACCAGGGGCGAGGGTATGGTTGTACCTAGACCGAGTGAAAGAGGGCTATGCGAAGAAGCTGGCTCGCATGTGGCACGGCCCTTTCCGTGTTGCCGAGCTAATTGGTGAGCACGCTGCCCGTCTAGTAACAACTGGTACAGATTACAAGTTCTTCCCGATTGTGCATGTGTCCAAGTTGAAGCTGGTCCGAGAATTTCCGGATCTACCCAAAACTCCCTGTCTGGTAGAAGAAGAAAAAAGATTTGATTTCGATGAAGCGTTACTGCCGGAGGACAGTTGGGAACGACCATTAGAGGAAGACGAGTTTGAAGTGGAGAAGGTCTTGGATGTTCGGTCGACCAAGAAGACCAGGTTCGGTCGGACTCACCGAGAGTACCTGGTCCGATGGAAGGACCATGATGAATCAACTTGGGTCGACGAGCTTTACTTGAATTGTGGGGCTATTCTACGAGAGTTCGAACGAGAACGAGTCAGTCGTAATCGCTTCGCAGTGATGCAGACCCATGAAGACCAAGACCAAGACACGCAGTAGCATCGGTCGGTCTAGACCGGTGTGAAGATGTGGAAGGTCCGGAGTTGATGTGAAATTTTGATGAACTGTGACGGATTGGAATAGCGGAATGATGAATGTGATGACTATTTTTCGTGATGGGAGTGGAACTGTTTACGATAACGTGTTCGGTGCAACTATGGAGAGAGTGGTAAAATTAGTTCAAATGATTTGATGATCAGATATGTGAAAAATAAATGATGACATGTATTACGAGCTATCTGGTCGACTACCTGGGACTTCATTCGCTATCACCTCACAGGCGGCCGATGGTCAGCGCCGGATGGCATGTAATTTGGTCTTGAAATTGGTTGCGCCAGGGTTCCTTCTGGTCAAGCTTGACCAAAGCATCCTTGAGGTCCGCTACCGGCTAAGGGCAATCAAGACCGGGGTACCATATGCCGTCATCGGCTAACAACCTGGTCTTCTCAACGCGACGCCTTGGTAGTGGCCAGACCAGATCGGGTCCTTTGAGAAGTCGGCATTGCCAGACCAGATCGGGTCCTTCGAGGGTCGGCAGTGGCCAGACCAGAATGAGGAAGAGTCACGTCCACCTTCAATGCCCACGACAAAGCATGACGATGTCGAACAGAATTCCCGGGAAGAAAAGTTTGTTTGGGCGCGTCTACAGACAGTTTCGACGACCCTTTATCGATGTCACCCTCCGAGTGCTCCACTTGGTCTTCTTCTGCCGTCGGCTCTTCAACTGCGACAGCGGACCGACGATGCTGGGTGGATCGGGATTGAGATAAAGCGGGAAGGAGATCATGTGAACCCACCGATCCACCCTCCGAAGCCGCCCCAGGCGAGACCAATACCGACTTGCACCGAACGGCGAAACGGGTCGAGGGCGCGCGATTTTTGGAGTCCTTCCTCTCCGTAACTGCATCCTTCACCGCACTTGGGAGTTACGCCAGTATCTTGGCTAGTGATTACACCATTTCCGGTTTCTTCTCGTGCTCTAGGTCACGCGCAAGGGCCCGCGCCCTCGCGACTCCTGATGCGCCCTTGCTCTTCTCATTGCGTGCGTGAATTTTGGGGGGCAGAATTTCAGCCAATGAATGGCGAGAATTTCCGCCCGAATTTTGCTGGGAAATCGTACCACCTGAATGCGCCCGCGGGGGCGTGAGGGCGCATGGGATTTGGCGATGTTAAAAGTATCACTTGCATCCGATTTTTGGCTCATGAGGGGCGCCTGCGTCTTGGCTTTCTTATGGGGCGGCGCTTGCTTCTCCTCGTGTTCGGAGTCGCGCGCTACGCCCCGCGCCCTTGAGCCACTCGACGCGCCCGCGCGCCTCTTGGAATGGCGCCGATCTCGGTATTGATGCGGACCGGACCAGGGCTCCGAGGTCCGCGGCGGAAGTGGGCGATCTCCAATTGCCATATCCTTTAGCCGGGCGTGGCGGTGCAGTCCAGACGTGCCAGGCAGGAACGAAGGCGCCAATTTTGCTGACCCATATGCTGGCGTGCTGTCACCTGGCAGACCGGTCTTCTGCTCCGACCCCGATGACGATGCCGCTTGGACGGAACTTTTACACGACACGTCTGCGACTTGGACGGGATGGCGATCATGAACTCTGAATCGCAGGACCCTTCGCTGGAGTCCTCCCCGGACGAGATCCCTGTGTACTCGGCACGGACGGCACGAGGGCACGAGGGCGCTTGAGTTTTGGCAGGGTTGCAGGCATTACTCACGTCCAATCTTGGGTTCATAAGAAGCGCCTACGTCTTGGCTCGCTTATGAGGCACTGCACGCTTCCCCCCGAGTCTGGGTCCGCGCGCAGTGCCCCGCGCCCTCGAGCTACCCGGCGCGTCCGCGCGCTTCTTCGATTTTTGTGCAATTTCGGGCTGCTGAATATCAGCCAATGAACTATGTCGTTCTTGGTACTGCTGCAAGCGGTCTTGGTCTTGCTCCGAGGCGACTAAGGTTGCCGACGCAGACCAATCTATTCTGGAGGAAGCAGCCGAACACGGATGCAGCAAGTTCATTAAGCGCTGGCAGCACTGGTCTAGTGCCACCTGACGACGACCCGACTCTAGCGTCCAAGCGTCTTACTTGTCTTTATAATACCGGACCTTCCCGGTCTGGTCTTGAATTGAAATCTGAAGCTCGGCAATGCGTCGCGCGAAGTCGTCGCCTTGCATGCGCAGTGACGTCGCGTCAAACTGTCCGTCCATCTGCTGCCGGCGAACAAGTGCAAGTTGATCCCGGAGATGGGACTGATGAGCCTCCAGACGGGACAGATCATGAAGCGCACTTACCAGATCCTCTAAAATTGGTCGAATCTGGTCAACATGATCGTCGGACTGCCTATCGGCATCAAGCAAGGCACCTATTGCCTTGACGACGCTGGGAGGGATGAGAGCTGAAGACAAAGGAGGGCCAAGACAAGTACAAGACGAAGACCAAAGACGCGCACCTCGTGTTTCCCGGTGGGCCACCTGGGTCCTGAGACGCATGTTTTCTGCAAGCATATCCTGCATCTTCGTGTCGGCTTCAGTCTGACGCCCTTCCGATGTTTGAAGTGCACGAGAGTTACGTGGGCTGTCAGACCGAGCCGACAGGACAGGCGAAGCAAGGTGGGGCGACTCGGCGCATAGAGTTTCTTCAAGAACAACAAGAACAAGCGTCAAAGGGAAGCATAAGAATATCAAGTGCAGTAAAGGCAGTACCTGACGCAGGTGTCGAAGATGTTTGGTCCATGGTGATGAACTGTGAGTGACCAAGGTCCAGTTGGTCGAGTGATGGGTGAGTCAGACCGTTATCGTTGTGCGACACGGTCGGACTCAGGGGCGGCTGTGGTGAAGTGTACCACAAATTTGGTCACTTTTGGTCCAGGCAGCTGGTCGAATTTCCGATTGGTCTAAACAAGGGGGGCTTTTTAGCCTATCATATTCGAGGAGTATCAAGAACGCAGGTCTTGGGTGAGTCACCTGACATTGGGTATTTTACATATTTTCATGTGGGTACATATTGGGACCGTAGGGAGGTAGTATTGGTTTGAGTTGTGGATTTGCCTAAAAGAGAAGAAGTCGTTTGGAATCTTTTGTTTTTGCCTTCGGTCTAACACCTCAACAGGAGGTCGTTTAAACCTTTGTTATGTGCATCAGTCGCCTCCGCCCGCCGCGGAGTGTTTGGGAGCAGAGGGTCGAGTAATCCCCTCTAGCTCATTATACCCGGTCTGGACGCGCCACACGCGCATTTGGCCAGCCGGAAGTCCCTCGACGGGAGCACGCATTGGTCGACTTCCTCAAGTTTAAGTCGCGTACGTTTGGAACGTACTAACAAGTGGATTGGTCTTTACGTGGAGATATCGTTTGTGGAATTCACGAGCATATTGGATCTTTACGTGTACATATTGACTCATTGTAACATTGGTTGGACTTTAGACCGGTTTTGGTCTTCTCTCATATTGGTCAGGGGCTAGACCGGTTGATTGGTCTACCCTCTATTATTTCGTATTGGTCAGGTCTAGATCGTTTGGACGATCGACCTATTGGAATTTATCTTCTGGAAGTGTTTCTGGTCTGTACGTACCTGGGGTGAATAGTTCCACCCTAGGTACACCTAGCCAGCACGGTCTCATATTCAAGACCGAATCAGATCGATCTGCGATCCCGATCCACCGAGTGTGTAACTAGCCCATTCCATCGGGTACATAAGGTGAGATGAACTTAAGTGAATCGGACCAAGTGTCTTTGGATGATGACCGGTCGTCTGCCAGCAGCGGACGATCGGACCAGACTTCGAATGGAGGTCCGCGGGGTACCCCCCCGTAAGTTGGAAGGCTGGGCACGATGGTGGTGGTCAGGTTGTCGATACAAATGTATTCGATTTCGAGCTTGACTCCACCACATAACCTTGTTACAATCGGTCTCCAAACCATATTGTGCGCTCCGACAACTTTGGGGGGCGAATCCTCTCCACCCTGTGGGGTTGTCTTGAAATCTCACGTGTCCTAAAAGACCATTATCTCCACAAGAGGAGTACGTACTTGATTGTGTATTAACGGGCTGATCACCATGAGACGGAGTTAGTCAGGAAGATAATAATAATAGAGAAAATACACAGAATGGGTCGGTTTTTCACGGAAATTCACAGAATGGGTCGGTTTTACTGTTACTACCAGCTTCAACCTGTCTTTCCTATTTTGCCCCAACCGCCCCGATATCCCCGGATTCAGGCTTCCATTCCGTTAATCCTCTTCCCAAAAAGTATGAAAACTGAGCGAGAACGAACTGTAGCGTCGACACCAAGACTTTCATAATCGCTCTTGTGAACCCCATCTACAAACCAATAAGTGTCAATCATAGTATAACCATAAATGAGTAAGTCCATGCCTCTTCATTTTCTGCCTAGATTCCCCTAAGTAAACTTTCTCTCGTCAAACTCGCTTGCTGTACTGCATATTCTCCCGACATCAAACCTATACCCATTGTGAATAGCCACGTAATCGATTCTTCTCTCTCTATCCATAGTAGTATCCATCTGGTTAGTTCATTTGAGTCTTTTAACCTTGCAACGTCGTAGCCATCTGATACTGGAAATGCATCGGGATGAAATATACCACAAGTTGTCCTGCAGAAGTAGCAGAAGTAGCGATTATCCCAGGCGTTATTGCAACAGATATCAGAGGGTCATGGGGCAAGGGAAAGCCTCCGCCACGCATGCATGTAGTTTGTTTAATACAAGGCCTATGACTCTCCGCACCGTGGTATCTGCAATTGTCTTGGAATGATCAAAACCTGGAACGAGGAACTGCCGGTAACCACATATTGAAGCTGCACGCAAGAATGACTGATCCGAGGTTATAGAGGGATAGATTCAAAGATCGCTTCCAGGGTCAAGTGACGTACCCTTGTGCAGAGGGACAAAGCATTCAACATCTGGTAAAGTCAATATCTCGTAGTGATAAATTCTCTAGTTGCCCTTGCCAAACTTCACTTTGAGTAGTCTCTGATTTGGTTCAAGTTCTCTCCCGAGAAGATAGCATTTGATGTCAATGATCTACCGATTAGTACTTGCTTCTCTAGTGGATATTAAGGATTCAAAGCGACCGTGACTCAGTAACCTTCAAGTTGATGAAGATCGTAGTACCAGAATGTTAGAAACTATCGTGTTTTACAGGTTTCAAGGTCCAAATGCAATACCATGGGACGGTGTCACCTGATTGGCTGATTACCGTGCGACGTGGCATATGGGACCACGACGGGGTGATCGACCAAATGGGACGTGCAAACAGATGGGACTGGGAGGGACCGCGACGGGACGATCGACCAAATGGGACGCGTGAACAGGTGGGACTGTGAGAGGCGGTTGCCGTTTGTCAGGTTATCACACATCGTAGTGTTGGAGGATCTAGTTTTAAACACTGAATACACTTTTACTTCCTACTTCTACTGCGCAAGTGATCCCTCGTTCTAAGACAGTGGTCACCTTTTGGTTGGTCAAATTCGTGAGATTCCAGACCCAGTGGAGGCTTTGGCGCCGTCGCCATGCTCCTGGGCCCGAATACCCCGGTCCTCGCCGGAGAGACATCAATTCTTCATGTTTCAATTCTTTCTTTATATATGTGGGGTTATTATATATAAGATAGAAAACCGACCCATTAGGGGGGTAACACCTAGCGTTTTAAGGTCAAAATGCGATAACGAAATCAGGATGCTGATTTCGTTAAAATCTTGCTTATTTGACTCGTAATTATAATCGTAAATCATGCTGTTCACACCCTGAGGTACCCTGCTGCTTTCAATCGGGAAATCCTGCTGATTTGACATAAAACAAATATACCCTCGTATCCTGTGAACCGGACGCGGACACGTAACCATCCCGTAACATAGCAAAGCAGAACACAACGAAACACAGCAACAACAACAACAACAACGACAGCATTAACAAAAACGACAGAAACATGGACGAAAGCACAAATTTAATCCAACAGGACTTCCAACTCAACGTCCCTGTGACTTGGGAAGCGACGCCATGTGTTTTAAAAGGGTGCTGCTAACGAAAAAAGCGGGAAGAAAAAAACGCCGCAAGAAACTACAAACGGTTTGCAGTCGCTGCGTGCCAATGCTGCCAACGCAAAATGGCGGTACAGCACATTCGTGTATTGATGCAGTCTCCCCTATCCCGTCTGTCCAGCAAGAAGCAATTGAAGAGCAAGGTTCGGCTCCTAGCGCGAGTTTCCAAAGTGCGGCCATGTCCAAACTGGAAGCTTTGCGCAAGAAAAACGAAGCAAAACACCGGAAAAAAGCACAGGCTGCGCCAACGTCTCAAGCTGAGACTGCTGTCACCATCGAGAACGAACCATCGACGGATTCTTCCAAAGTGTACGTGCCGAATCTAATTGTCATGAAAACCACAGAAGAATAACGCGAGTTGAGCAAGACGATAAAAATGTCGCTCATGACTTTTCTGGTGAAGTTGTCGCGCAAGCCAGAGATTCAATTGGAGAGTATGCAGCCACCCGTGTGCAGTTCTGAACAGGAAATCTTGGAGGAAACTACTGACAACGATGTCGTGACTCTGTGTGGTGAAACTGGAAGTGGCAAGACAACACGAGTGCCACAGTTTTTTATGAAGCTGGTTATGGTCATCCTGATCATCTAACATGTAGCGAAAGCATTTGTGTGACGCAGCCACGACGCGTTGCAGCTATTTCGACCGCCAAGCGGGTTGCGGAGGAACTCAATGTGCCATTCGGTGCGCCCAAAGGTCATGTGGGCTACCAGATTCGATACGATGCTGAACACGTGAGTGGGTACACGCGCATTAAATTTATGACGGATGTTATTCTGCTGAAAGATATCCAGCAGGACTTTTTTCTACGTCCATACTCGATAATACTGCTCGATTAGGCTTATGACCGCAATGTGAATACGGCTATTCTCATTGTTTTGTTGTTTCGCGTCGATCCATTGCGAGCTCAAATGTCTCGAGAGGAAGAAAACGAGTACGAGCTCCTGTCGACAGCGGAAAAGGCGACACCCCTCAAGCCTCTCAAGCCCCTGAAACTTTTCATTATGTCGGCCACGTTACGTGTCGAGGACTTTACGCAAAACACCCGGTTATTCCCGAATCCACCCCCTGTGCTGCGCGTCGAAGCACGTCAATACCCCGTGACTATTTACTTTAATAAGCGCACGGAATTGGAAAACTATGTGGACAAAGCTTACAAAAAGGTGGTCAAAAAAATACACAAGAAGCTACCTGAAGGTGGCGTCCTAGTGTTTTTCACAGGCCAGCGTGAGATTATCCAGCTCTGTCGTAAACTTACGCGCGTGTATTCGGTGGCTGCCGTCGAAAATGTGGTGGAGTCAAGTTCGAAATCGAATACATTTGTATCGACAACCTGACCACCACCATCGTGCCCAGCCTTCCAACTTACGGGGGGGTACCCCGCGGACCTCCACCCGAATTCTGGTCCGATCGTCCGCTGCTGGCAGACAACCGGTCATCATCCAAAGACACTTGGTCCGATTCACTTAAGTTCATCTCACCTTGTGTACCCGATGGAATGGGCTAGTTACACACTCGGTGGATCGGGATCGCAGATCGATCTGATTCGGTCTTGAATATGAGACCGTGCTGGCTAGGTGTACCTAGGGTGGAACTATTCACCCCAGGTACGTACAGACCAGAAACACTTCCAGAAGATAAATTCCAATAGGTCGATCGTCCAAACGATCTAGACCTGACCAATACGAAATAATAGAGGGTAGACCAATCAACCGGTCTAGCCCCTGACCAATATGAGAGAAGACCAAAACCGGTCTAAACTCCAACCAATGTTACAATGAGCCAATATGAACACGTAAAGATCCAATATGCTCGTGAATTCCACAAACGATATCTCCACGTAAAGACCAATCCACTTGTTAGTACGTTCCAAACGTACGTGACTTAAACTTGAGGAAGTAGACCAATGCGTGCTCCCGTCGAGGGACTTCCGGCTGGCCAAATGCGCGTGTGGCGCGTCCAGACCGGGTATAATGAGCTAGAGGGGATTACTCGACCCTCTGCTCCCAAACACTCCGCGGCGGGCGGAGGCGACTGATGCACATAACAAAGGTTTAAACGACCTCCTGTTGAGGTGTTAGACCGAAGGCAAAAACAAAAGATTCCAAACGACTTCTTCTCTTTTAGGCAAATTCACAACTCAAACCAATACTACCTCCCTACGGTCCCAATATGTACCCACATGAAAATATGTAAAATACCCAATGTCAGGTGACTCACCCAAGACCTGCGTTCTTGATACTCCTCGAATATGATAGGCTAAAAAGCCCCCCTTGTTTAGACCAATCCGAAATTCGACCAGCTGCCTGGACCAAAAGTGACCAAATTTGTGGTACACTTCACCACAAAAATGCTGCGGCGCGCAAGAGTAGCCGTGCATTTATTCGTGCTCAGCGCCGAGAACCAAGTACAGTAGCGCGTACGACAGACTGGGTTCTTCATGAACATGATGAACATGATGACGTGGAAGAAGAAGCAGATTTGGAAGATATCCAGGTGTATGGTCATGAGGTTGACGAGGAAGATACCACGTACGAGCTAGAGAACGAGTCGGAGCAAGGAGCGGAAGACGAAGACGATATGAAAGAGGATGGCGTCGTGCCGTACATGCACGTGCTTCCCCTCTATTCGCTGCTCCCGAACGAGGAATAAATGAAAGTGTTTGAGCCCGTGCCCGCAAATCACCGGCTCATTGTCGTGGCGACCAATGTCGTCGAGACTTCTAAAAGGTGGGTGGGTGTGAGCGCGATGCTGTAAGGGTGATAAAAAATAGCGCGTATTTCGTTCTGCTGATTTTTAGGCAAGAATCCTGCTGATTTCGTTAAATTTAATGGACGAAATCAGCTACCTTTAGAGGTTGCTAATTTGTTTAGATCCTGCTGATTTGACTTTAATTATAACGTTTATTTTACAAAATCAGCAGACCTAAATCAGCAGACAATTTTCCTAGGTGTGAACCCCCCCATTCTGTGATATCAGAGGAAACAGACCCATTCTGTGTAATTTCTCATAATAATATCTTGCGTGTCAACTTAGCCTGATATAAGAGGTTGGTTTCCGGGATCATTATAAAAATGCGCCTTTCTGGCGAGTGAACAAAAAATTCTAATGATCCGCATTGAGCGTGTTCTGATAGTCCTTCAACTTTAGGAGGAAAAGAAACATGCCCGAGAATGTGAGGAACAGATCACCAGGATCGGTTCTATCCCAATCTCCACTGACCGTCCCTGTCGCCACATCTGCTCAGGCTTCGAAAGACTTCATGTGGGAAGATAAGTTGGTGATCAGCTGGCCCACCTTCATTGAAAGCGTGACCAACTTAAAGGGCCTCCAGGACCAAAATATGACAAGCTGATCAACTCTTCAAAATATTCCGCACAGAAGATTGATAGCCACGAGAGAGATTATTAATTTACGCGATCGGCTTCATAATAGGCTAACCTTTTAGGCCACGAGCGTGACTTTAATAGAAGTCGCTACCAGCAAGCAATCACGACCTTAAAGTCTATGATACCAGAAACTTCGGGAGGATGCGATCGGGCACGCCTCTATCTCGCCAAACATCGTAAGTTTTATTCCCTATACTTCATTCATTTTAGATCAAATGACTCGCTGGTTCTTCCAGAATCCACCATCGACGCAATGCGCACCACGGTAGCGCGGCCTTAACAATCTATACGACGTGGATCGTGATAACCGTCAACCGGGTGGTGGACAAGATACAGCTCCATCATCATCTATCCTGTCTTATAAGCAAGTTTGTTTGCGTCTCGCGGCGCCAACCGTAAGCTGCAGACGGACAATGCGTCACGCGATGATCAGCTGATCAGGCTGTGTAGCGAATGAAAGCTCTGAAAACATCCGTGCAATTACGGAGGGTGACGCTGGTCAAGCTCGAACTGGCGTGGCTCGTATTGCTGATAAAGCCTAACATTAGAAGGTGCTACAATAAGAGCCTAGTTGGCCGCAAGTTCTGCTACTGGTATTTCTCAAACTTCGGGGAGGTGCCCCAACCGCTAACGCGTCTGCTTCGAGTACCTCGGGCGCCGGGACGCAGCAGACCAACCCCCGAAGTCGACAGTATCTTCACTGTGTCTGTCCCAACGTGGCACGTGATGCGTCCGCCGCAGCCAGAAACGTAGGAGATATCACCGAGCAGTTTTGTTAGGTTTATCTAAGAGAGCCAAGACAGTTGAGAAGCAGCCAAGTTGTATGGTATATCTTACTGGTTAATCAAGTCCCACAGTCACGAACAAGTCGGTTGATTCACCTCACTTCATCTGAACTGTCATGAAGAATACTGGATCTTTCAGCCTCTGGTCTTTTTTCCCTTTAATGGCTCAACAAAAAGTGTCCCAGTTGGTCAGAACGCTTTGTCAAAGTGACCGGACCGCCAGTACCACACTCGGCGGTCTGACGACTCGATTGGTATAGGTGGTGGAGTCTCTGACTAACTCGACAGTGATCTAGACGAAAAATATGTGGCTGATCAGGATGAGATTACTCCAGTCGATAAAAAAATTACCAAATCCGGATAACCACATACAAGCGCAATCTTAGTCATCCTCGACCCGTGATATTATTCCAACCCCTAATCGAGGCTGAAAAATCGGGCTTTTTCAGCACATTCAAGCCCCATCTGCTGTTTTCGCTTGAGACGATCAGGCAACCCAAGACGGCGAGGGTGTTGATCAAGTGCAGATAGAACGCTTCCTTTTGTGCAGATAACCAAGGGACGCCAGTTTTTTTTTAATCCGAGATCCCTGGTCACGTCCCGTCCTCAAGTGGCGATGCCTAATCCACCTATCAATGTGTCGGGCTTATCGCTCGGCTTATGTTGGCCACGAGGATAGTTATTCCCTTTCCTAAGCTAGTTTCCTGCCTTGGTTGGTGGTATTCCCACCTGATCACCGGATCACAATAGCATGAACTAGTAGCAGCTCGGCTTTATCCTGGAATCATGTCCCTTCACCGACGGCGACGTACTAAAGTCTGTTGCTGACCAAGCGGCGGTTCCCGTGGCCAAAATTAATCATTCAAGATACCTTCGCAAATCCAGAGTTATAAATACAAGTTCGGGATACCAAATCCCCAGTCACATCGCCTCAAAGTGTCTTCATGCAAAATTGAGGCTGATCGGAGATGTTGGTTACTTATATCGAGTCAGAGTGGTCGCTTACTTTTATAAACGTAAGTACCCATCTCTCTCCACTAGTCAACCACAATTTATGCGGACGTTTGCGAGTACGCAAGATAGCATCTGTTTACTGCCCACCGAACGATCATAAATTCTCCCAACAGCATGAACTGTGTATGGACACCATACAACGGGCGTCGTCTAGACAATCAGGATTTCGTCGCGCAGGTCTACTATTCCGTTTGACAAGTTAAGCCGAATACCGATGGGTATCACGAAATCCTTCCCAAAATAGCCAGTCGCCCGATCCAAGCACTAAGTAATGATACAGTAAGCTTTCCAAAGCAGTCATGACTCTAGTTTACCTTTCAGTCATATAAGAGATTTTCTCCAGCTCCAATACATTCTTGCTTTGCGTTTTTGTCAATCTGATACCCGACCTTACGAGCAAAGGTGGCGTCACCAATAGAAATTAATGCACCGGAATTCAATAAGATTACGACCCTCGCATTTTTGTTTTTCCACTGGCTTTTGCTTCGCACCGTTTTTCGAGGACCGGTACTTCCAGTACTCACACGACTCTCCAGATAACATAATCAGCTCGATATCCACCTTTGATCGGATACCTTAGCCGACGCTCAATGAAGACGTCCGGACTACGATCCAAAGGCCAAGAACGAAGGAATGGACGGATTATGTCGAATCTGCGAGGATTTTCGAGCGATTGCAGTTAAAACAACGACTACACTGTAAATGAAAATACAAATATGACGAAGTATGTCAAGTTGTTCTCAAGTACCTCAAGGTTCCCTTCTGACAAAGTACGGCAGAGCTTACCTGTTAGTACAAGGTCACGATTTCGTCGCTTCCGAGTACACAATGATTTGTTGTTCTACGGAGTCGAAAGTTGAGGATACAGCACGAGTTGTTGTTCCCAATGACGATGGCTACGTCGTCGGCTCTTGTATGAGTACCATGACAGTCCTTCAGGTGGCCACCTCGGACGTGCGAAACCTTTCAGTCTTTTCTGAGATTACTACTGGCCACATATGTAAAGATGAGTCGCACGTATGTTGGAACTTGCGAAATTTTCCAACGAGTAAAGCCCTTGGTTTCAACTCAAACACCACTTCGGTCATTAGGAGTGTCAACCGCTCGTTGGAAGTCCGTGAGTATGGACTTGGTCTTTGGACTTGAACGCAATAAGCACGGCAGGAATGAAATCATTGTGTTTGTGGACCGATTTAGTAGGATGGTTCACCTTGCACCTGTTTCGGACAAAACCTCGGTAGAGAAAAGGGCACATGTCTTTTTAGACGTTGTATCTCGTCTTCATGACCCTCCAGTCGGATTGTGTCAGACCGTGACACCCATTTTACGTCGAAGTTCTGGCGTGCACTTTTTGGCGTATTGGATACAAAATTATCCATGTCCAGCACCATAACTGAAATGCACACTCCAACAGAGCCTGTGAATTGGGTCCTCGAATATGTTGAAAAGTTATGCGACTTCGTTTAGAGAATGGATTGAGTTTTTCCATCTCTGTGAGTTCGGTATTTCCACGCATGTCTTTACTTGCTATTCCCATTCTATGTGAACTACTGTCTCCATCCGAGAGTACCAGCATCACTTATGTCTGATGTTTCTACCTTAACTAGGACTACGATACACAAGGTCAGCCACAGTCATTCTACAATTTGAATCCTGTTGCCGAACATGAACGCAAAAGAATGCATCGAATTTCAATTCGATTAATCCTCTGGACGACATGACAAGTCGTGAGGCCCAGTAATTGGATGCTTCGTCGAGAAACGACAAGGTGTTGTGAGGTTCGTTCGCGACGCAATTTGATAGAGCTCATTTTCTGCAAAAAGAACGGCGCAGAAACGGCTAAAGCGCCAAACGACTAGGTGTTAAGGCCTGGAACGCCCCATGTGTAGATAACTTGCACATTTTGCAGACGACAAGAACGTGATTAACCATGTCGCTCCCCAATCGATTGGAGCTGTCGCCAAGAAGGGCACCTGGCGACATGATCAAGTTCAAGGATGGACACCTGCTGACATGATCAAGTTCAAGGATAGGCATCGCCATACCGGCTCAGGATAACTCAGGATTCGATATTAGTTGTACAATTGTAGTTCCCCACTAGGAGAAAGTAAGAAGATCGTACGATGGAAGGAGACGGTAAATTTGCAACTGAATTGAAATGCTTTTAAAGTAGTAACTATAACAGCATTTCAATTCAGTTACAAAATTACCGCGTTCTACGATTGTCCGACCCATCGAAGCTATCTCTATCGAATAAGCGCGGAGCCATGTTAGGTACTTTTGGAGCAGCAAGATCTTATAGTACGACATTGCGAGAGATAAAAAAACACAACGGAAGAAATGTAACTTAACTAATAGCCACGATCTTCCCCAGAAAACTGAATATTATCTCCACACAACCTTTCCAGTTACGTCTGTATTCTAAATGCGGGTGATTTTCGAGAGAGTGTCTATATCTTTAAAGAAAAACATTCGGGGAACTTCCGTCGAGCCCTAGCACGCCTGTGCGCGTCTCGTGCGGGAACAGAAGGGGGTAGTTAACCTTCGTTTTCAATTCTGGTCACACGGGATATCGCCACGATTCTAGAGACGTTGATCTGGCGAAGTCGCGTCACAAATGAACGGTGGTTGGAAGTAGCAACCGCAGGTGAATTGCCGACGCCGTAGATTAAGAATGAAGGTTTCACTGATCGCTGAGATACGTAAATCGTGGTGACACTTGGAGTATAATCAAGTTGATGAATGAGGCAGCAATTCGCCTGGGCGCATTCGACGTTTTTTAGCCCTATGGGTTACCCTCGGCTTGACGATGCAGCTGTGAAGCTATAGACGACTTAATGGTGCTTATAGTAGGCCTTGTGGATAAGGACATGAAGGATGAGGTCAAGGATAAAAGTCGCATAGCCGTCTGGAGAATGCCAGGCTGGGTCTCATAATACAAGTCTTTGATTTCGGCAGCAAGATGAAGCGGATCGTCGATCCGTCTCTCTGGACTTACCCGACTAACGATGACTTCCCAAGTGGAACCAACCCTACAACAGCAACATGTTGGAAGTACGTGTACCCATTTTGTGTTTTTGCGCCCTTACAAGATGGGGAAACCCCATTGGCTGGAAAGGGGGTATATGTTTTTATTTTAGATATACATTGACGGTTACTTTTGATATGCGTTTTAGTATGACTGTATCTTAAGGTAACATTACATAGTACACTTTTTAATTTTATCTTTTTAAAAACTCAGCTGAATCTGACACGGCGCGTCAACCGTCTCGCCCTAGCCAACCTCTACGTTAATCCTTCCTGGTCAAAAGTGATCAGACCAAGTAGTTTAAGAGCTCACAAAGTGAAAATAAAGTCACATTTATTTTTTAACAGGTTATGAGCCCAAGGCTGGCTTGATTATCTCGTGGATTTTTCTTGGCATTACGAGTTTTGTTTCTTGGATTGTTACGCTCGTCACGTGGAACTAGTGGAAACTCCCCTCACTGGAAGGGATAGTGGAGTAAGGTTTTTCGTACTGGACGATCGATTTTCTGTAGTCAAAATGAGTGATCACGTTGATGATGGAGTGAAAGGGCCAAATGATGCTTTAAAGGATATTATAGAAGGCCTCAAGATATTTCAGCGCGCCTGAGTACTGTTGAGGAAGGACAATGTAGCCGGTGCGTATACGCACGGTGCGGCTAGCGCACAGAGGAAGACTCTTCCTTAAAGCGGTAGCTACCGCTACTTAGCCGATACGCCCTTATAACGGGCTTAGTAGGAGAGTTCTCTTACTCGGGGCCAAGATTACCAGGTTGGTTTACTTATTAGCCTTAACGGCTGTGTTCCCTTTACGGGGTGTAAGTAAAGGGAGGGATCTCTCTTACCTACGACACTCACTGCACGCGCGACCGGTCGAGGTCGCGCGACTGCACTTTAGAGTGAAATGTAAACTGAATATATTTAATATGTAATTAGCCTAAATTAATTTAACTAATATAAACTATATGTGATACTAAGTAGAATATTCCAAATTCGTACCTAGCTAAAATGTAGTGTACACACCTGTGTACCGACACGTGGATGGCTGACACACCACCACACCAAGGGTCACTGCCCTGGTTGGTTAAAATAACCAAAGGTTCTAAACCTTTCAAACCGGTCAATACTGACCTCAACCGTAGTGTACTCATGTACACCAACACTAAATGTAACTCGAATGTAACCCCGTTACATCCTCCCCCATCAAGACTATTGCTTACGCAATAATCAAAATATTGTTGGAGAAGTCCAACGCCAGTACCTCTGGCTGTCCATTGTACACCTTCAGTGGTGCTATGGACGAAAACTATCCCGACAACTCGGAATTGGATGCCCTTGGGGAGATCTCCCCAAAGGCTGGCCACGCTGAAAGCGCCGAACGGCGATGTCGGTCATCCAACCCATTCCCCACACGTGGGGAAAACGCACTAACTCTTGCGCCACCGTTACCCGCTAGGGGTTATACCTCCCGGTTGTCATAGGCGACCACCACCAATGAACCGTCCTTGGTTCAAGAGGCCCGACGTGCCGTTCGGGCACGGAAGGGACTTCGCGACCCTCAAAAGAGGGCTAAGCAGGTGGTCAAGAGTGGTCTAGCCTCCTATACCCCTGGTCCAGCGGCTATACTGCCGCGTGAAATTGCGCGTCGGAACCAACTCCGGGTCCGACTACTAACGCCCAAACATTATACCATTAAGTCCTACAGAACGCGCCTCGGGAAGCAGGCACGCGGTGTCCTCGTGGATATTATCCGCGAGATTCCCTTTGTTCTCTTGAGGGACGAAAGCGTCGAAGACGCAGAACAGGCATTCCGCGCCTTGGAGGAAGGGAAAAACGCCTCCCCAGTTTCGATGAGCTGTACAACAGCTTTTGCGAACACGACGTTCGGGTAGGGAGGGCGCTACGCTTGGCCTATGCTCAGGACAAAGCGCAAGGGCAACTACCTGCCTCCTATTATACGCGCTCTGCTTTCGATGTGGTGCCGGAGAGCAATGCAAGCACAGCATCTGCCTCCGGCGAACTCCCAACTACTGGGAGTGAAAGCGCTTCTTCATCCCCTTTGGTCGTTGACTCTCAGTGGGATTCTCCCGCTCGAAAGCGTCAACGACGTCACGGCAATCCTGACGCAGGGGAGTCTCGTATTCCCACGAGTTCTGGGAATGTGGATACCCTTTCCATTTCACCAGGTACTGGGTCTCACCCCGGTGATGGCGTCGAGCCATCAGGCGTTCCACATGGTAATGTGGCGTACCCTCCGTATCGAGCACTGGATGAGGGGGTCGCGCTTTTGCGACGTGACTTCCACGAGCGCTGTGATCGGTACAGCCGTCGCATCCAAGATGCTCAGGAGGGACTCCGAAACGAAGGGAATGCGAATGAACGCATCGAGGGGTGGCTTGCCTCTCTCGAGTCTCTCGTGGCGGAGCTTCAGGGTCGTATATCAACCCTGTCGGAGACGTTCCGACCTGTCGCGCCTTTCGGCTATCCGGCTTCTCACCCTCCTCCGAGAGGGGACCCGCCTCAGGGTTCCGGTATGGCTTAAGCATACCCACATAGAAGGTTGGATGCGTACGCATCGCCTTCGGGATGTCTAAGGTATACGACAAGCCCTTTCGGGCTAATATCTTGAAGGGCCCCACAAACCTGGGGCGCTGTTTATTGCGCAACACATTTGAAACTGCATCTGTAGGAAGATTTTTAGCGTTTAATAAAACACTTTCTCCTACTTTATATATATTTTCGTTTCGCCGCCCCTTGCGGTCAGCTTGCTCCTTCTGCTTGTCTTGGCTTTCCACCATGGCATCGCAGACGTGTCGTAAGACACTAAGGCGCGTCGATAAAAACTTATCGATGTGCTTTCGCACAGATACAGGGCTGACATCAGGGAATCCTCCCCCCTCAAGCCCTGGGCCACACACACGTGGCGTCAACGGAACCCTCGGATTCACTAATCCGTTCACGTAAAACGGGGTAAACCCCGTAGATGCATGGACCGAATTGTTTATAGCAAATTCGACCATCGGAAGCATCTCACTCGAACCCTTAGGAGAATACGGAAATAAACTCCGGAGAATATCCTCATCAACGCGATTAACGCGTTCCGTCTGACCGTCCGTCTGCGGATGATCCTAAGTGGACATGAGGAGCTTGGTGCCCAGCACCTTAAACAACGCTCCCCAGAACTGCCCCGTAAAACGGGTATCCCGATCCGACACAACGGAGTCGGGTAGACCATGCTGTAGAAAGACACGGTATAGTAACACTTTCGCTGTTCCTTGTCCATCTATGGACTCTGGAACCGCCGCCAGGTGAGCCATCTTGCACAATCGGTCTACAAAGACCAATATGCCGGTGTTCCCGGCCTTATACTTCGGAAAACCGAAGATAAAATCCATGCTAATGGATTTCCAACACTCCGTTGGAACCGATAAGCTCGCCAAAGGCGCACCTGAACTTGCAGAGGGTTTAACCCTCTGACACGTCTCACAGGTGCGTATATACGCACCGACCCACTTATACAAATTGGGCCACCAATACAAAGCGCTTAAAGCGCTGTAGGTCTTATCCCGACCTAAATGACCCCCGGTAGGGGCGTCATGTGCCTCAAAGAGGACTCTATACTTCAGTTCCTCATCATGAGGAACTACCACCCGCAGAGTGTCCTCCGCGCTCGTGATATAAAATAGCAAATCGTCACAGTACCTGTAACGGTGTAAACGAGATTTAGCTCGACTTGACAGGGTTGGCTCAGACGAGCCAAGACCCTTTTCACCTAAAGCGCGGATAAGCGCCGTACATTGTGGGTCTTTCTCATACGCCTGGCGTATGAGATCCACTACAGACGTGGTGACGAATGTCGCGTGAGCGAGCTCGTAATCGGGACGACGCGACAACGCGTCTGCAAGCACGTTCTGCTTGCCAGGTTTATACTTAACCTCAAAGTTGTACTCCGCAAAGAAGGAGAGCCAACGGGCCATCCGTTGCGAGAGATGAGGCGACTTTGTTGCTGTCCGTAAGGACGCGTGGTCAGTATAAACCACGAACGGCTTTGAGCCAAGTAGGTGAACCCTAAATTTGACAAGAACATACTTCATTGCAAGTAGCTCCTTGTCATGAACGGGATAATTCCGTTCCGCAGCTTTAAGATGCCTCGACTCAAACGCAATCACGCGTTCCCTCCTTGCATCGTCTGATTGTAACAAAGCACATCCGATTGCGAAAAAGGAGGCGTCGTAGACGAAACTAAATGGTTTCCCAGAATCTGGGAGAGCAAGAACGGGAGTTTTTAACAAGCTCCCCTTAACCGCTTCAAAAGCGTTTTGGTGTTCAGTTTCCCAACACCAATCAACATCCTTCTTAAGAAGTTCGGTCAATGGCTTCGCCATTTCAGCGTAGTTCTCGCTGTACTTGTGGAGATACTTGGCTAATCCAAGCCACTTCTGTAAATCTCTAAGATTTACAGGCGAAGGCCACTCCACAATGGCTTTCACCTTCGCGAGATCTGCCCGCACTCCATCCTTACCGATGAAGCATCCGCCGAGGAAAGGAATTTCCTCAGCACCAAAGATACATTTGGATGCATTTTCATACAACTTATGCTCTCGAATACATTCTAGCACCGCTCGAAGGTTTATCAGATGCGTCTGAGCATCAGACGAGTTGCTTTCCGCACGACTATGAACGAATGTATCGTCGAAGTACGTCTGAGCGTACTTCCTATGAGGGCGGAAGAGTTGAGTCACCAAGCGATTGAAAGTCGCTGGTGCATTTGAAAGCCCTTGTGGCATAACAAGCCACTCCCACAGCATGCCGCTAGGCGTGGTGACCGCTGTAAGCGGAATATCGGACGCTAGCTTGAGCACCTGATAATACCCGTCCACCAGATCTAAGGCACTGTATACAGTACAGCCCGCCATATTGTTCTGGAGGACATCCTTCCGAGAAATCGGAGTCTGCATGGGTACAGTAGATGCATTCAGCTTGTTGTACGCATGCACAATGCGCCACTTTCCGTGCGGTTTACGAACACAAAAAGTGGGAGATGAGTGTGGAGACTTGCTCTCCCGTACCAAATCTGCCTCTTCTTTCCCCTTGAAGAATGCGTCGATGACGTCGCATTAATCCTTGGAGAGAGGCCACTGCCTAGTGACGCAGTATTTGGTTCCAGGAACCAAATCAATTTCATGTCGGACTCCCCGATCCGGTGGTAACCCCATCGGCGGGTTGTCACTAATGACATCTCCAAATTCCTTTAACAAGGAATGGTAAGGGTCCTCAGGATCCGCGAGTATCTTGAGGCCGCTTCGGGCATTCAATGCCTGTTTGGTTTACACCAAAACTGACTCGTCCATCGTGGATGAGGAGTTCAACTCCTGTTCCGGACGTAATACGACAACCTCATCGATTTCATCTGCTTTCAAAGCAGTTTCAAATTCGTTGAAGGACATCTCCTCCAACGACAACAGTTCGACTACCCCAGGCAACCGTTCCAGGATTACGCCTTCTGTAACAACACCTGTCACACTATTCAGCATCCTATAGGTCTGCTGACTACTGGCCTCGGGACTCATCCCGGGACCCAGATAGGGGGGGTCAATTGCCCCATCTATTGGAAGCGCCTCGCGCCTATCCACCTACCTCTACCACCGGTGACTAGCCGGTCTCACCTACAACGGCGTAATCGGAATCATTTCCGACGTGCGAAAGAGACAAACTTAGGGTCTCTTCGCTTGGAAGCGCCTCGCGCTTAAGCACAGGGGTCTCTCCCCCTACCACTGGAGTCTTCTCAGAGGAATCCACCTCTGTCAATGGCGACTTGCCAGTCTCGCCTATAACGGCGTAGTCGGAATCATTTCCGACGTGCAGAAGAGACGAACTACGGGTCTCTTTGCTTGGAAGCGCCTCGCGCTTAAACACAGGGGTCTCTACTCCTACCACTGGAGTTACCTCAGAGGAATCCACCTCTGTCAATGGCGACTTGCCAGTCTCGCCTATAACGGCGTGGGGATTAACCGCCGAATCCCCCTCGTTAAGGAACACTTCCTTAACGCCATTGGGAATGATCATTTCAGACATCCCAATCTCTGGGATCTCACGCCAGAATCGCTTTTGCGATCGAGCAAAGGTGGGTTCATGACTCGCCAATGCTTCACCCGATCGCGGGTGCGTTGAGCCAATGGACTTAGACTTCCAGTCTATCCATGGCTCGTGGCGTTCCAGCCACTTCATGCCCAGAATGAGGTCATACCTCGAGTCCAAACCCAGGACTAGGCAACGTTCTAAGCTTTCAAAGTCTGCAAACTTCAGCTTTAGGTCAATCGAGACCTTGGGTACAGAAACCTGTACACCCGTCGCAAGACGGACTGTGACAACGTCACGAGAACGTGCCTCTAAGGCCTCGGGATACAGCCGACTCTTCTCCAGAGAAGCTCGTCTGACATAATTTTTTTCAGACGCTCCAGAGTCTATCAAGACTCTCCAAGGCTTATCAAAGCCTTTCACGTCCGCAAAGACTACCAGCAAACCTGGCTGGTACACCAACTCGGTACTAGAAAGCACCGCTTCCCTCGGGGCTTTGTGCTGTCGTCCCCTACCCTGGGTATTAACAGCACTGAGGGTTCCCCCAGTAGGGCACCCCGCACCTACTGGGAGCCGTCGTTTCCCGACGGCTTGGGCAAGGGCTTTTTCCCCACCCTTGGTCCCTTGTAGCGAGTGTCTCGCTGGGGATTTTTCGGAAACCTGTTCCGCAGATGATCCGTGCTTCCACACAGGAAGCATCTCAGCGGCTCATGTCGCTGCAGCATAGCTAAGATCTCCGCCTCTCCGCCTCGAAGCTCTGAGGAAAAGAGTCAGTGTGACTCTTAGCGGAAGGTTTCTCCTCCGCTTCGTCCTGACTAAGGTCCATGGGTTCGGGACCCACCTTAGAGGAATGTAAGTTACTCTCGGCGTTGAACGCCATCTTGAACGCCTCCTCCAGGGATTCGGGTCGGCATCGGAACAATTCCGAACGTGTTGGCCCATCTCTCAGGCCACCCATGAAGACGGAGATGGACACATCGTCCGAATACGCTTTCGCGTACATCCCTTCCAACAGGGTCTTAAGTTCTTGGATATATGTTTCCAAGTCCCTAGTGCCCTGACGGCCCCTCAGAAACTCCAGCTGATTCTGGAAAACCAGATCAGGCGTTGCGTACATGTCCATAAGCTTTTGCTTAAGGACCTTCCAGGTTGGGAACACGTCCTTGACTGATTCCGAACATGTAAACGCCCATGCACGGGCTTTACCCGTAAGATGGGTCAGATAAAGTCCCACTTGCAAGTGATCAGCGATCACATTCGTGTGGCGAAGGCCGTTTCGACCTCTCACAACCAAACGTAAAGGTTGTCACCCTTCTCTCCGGTGAACTCCTTTATATTAAACGATAATGGGGGTCGCACCCCCGTGGAACTACCTCCACTACAACTCGCCTCATGAGCGATGAGGGTATTTACCCTTGCCTTTACGGCCTCAAGGCCCTGCCCCACTAGGAGCTTCATGCCTTCGTCACCCAATAAGGGTAACAGCCTTTTAAAGGCTTCCTGCTGGACGAGGGTCAAACTATCCCAATAGTCCTGATTCATCCTTTGCAGAGGATGCCTTAGTCTACCAACACAGGTGTTGGATGACTACAAGTGCTACCAGATGCAGCCGGTGCGTATACGCACGGTGCGGCTAGCGCACAGAGGAAGACTCTTCCTAAAGCTGTAGCTACCGCTACTTAGCCGATACGCCCTTATAAAGGGCTTAGTAGGAGAGATCTCCTACCCGGGGCCAAGATTACCAGGTTGGTTTACTTATTAGCCTTAACGGCTGTGTTCCCTTTACGGGGTGTAAGTAAAGGAAGGGATCTCTCTTACCTACGATACTCACTGCACGCGCGACCGGTCGAGGTCGAGCGACTGCACTTTAGAGTGAAATGTAAACTGAATATATTTAATATGTAATTAGCCTAAATTAATTTTAACTAATATAAACTATATGTAATACTAAGTAGAATATTCCAAATTCGTACCTAGCTAAAATGTAGTGTACACACCTGTGTACCGACACTTGGATGGCTGACACACCACCACACCAAGGGTCACTGCCCTGATTGGTTAAAATAACCAAAGGTTCTAAACCTTTCAAACCGGTCAATACTGACCTCAACCGTAGTGTACTCATGTACACCAACACTAAATGTAACTCGAATGTAACCCCGTTACAGACAAGGCAAGTGCTCTATTGAAAGTGTGTCGTCTGGGTCGAGGAAGGACTCCCCGGTACGCGTGAAAGACACAGAGTTTCTCGACAGCTTACGAAACTACCGTCCGTTCGGCCGGCAGATGACTCTGCACGACCTGGGCGGGTAGAGGATGGCGCTTGGACATTCCCAAATGTGGATGCAGCACCCCATGTGGCAAAAGATGAGTGCCGGGTGTAGGCGGTACGAATATGGCTGGAGAACTGGTGCATGCGCCAAATTTCGGTCATGGAGTGCACAAGATCCCGAAGTTTGCTGTTGAAAAGTTTTCGGGGAAGGAGATATACCCAGGCCTAGGTGACATGTTCAAGCAGTTGTTCTACCTATTCATGGAGGCCATCGAGATTGGAGAGTTGACATCTGGTTTCAATTGGACAGAGCGATTAAAGGTGAACAAGCTTCGCGAACATTTAGAGGGCATGGCCAATGAATATTTTCGCTCAGATATTGGCTTGTGGTGGTAGATGTTCCCGCAATTGCATTACGTTTTGGAGCAGATGTGGTTGGGATTTAAGGTGAACATATCCCACCACCAAGCTGACATGTGGTTCGCTGCGGAGAAGACGCCAAGAGAATCTGTACACAGCACTACCTCTACTTAGTAGCTCTGACTGTGAGAGCGGGTCAAGTGAAAAGATTATTGTTGAAAACATAGTCAAGTTTGCCGCGTCTAGGGTGAAAATTATGCTGATGGCCAGGTATGACCTGGACTACCTGTGCCATGCTCAAGAGCTGGTGGCCAGGTATGACACGCCAGGATGCAAGCGCATGCAGTCACCCCAAGTGAAAACATGCGGGGGTGCCATACCTGTGGAGATGAGGGATTTATACAGAGATATTCCCGGAAAGAGGACGCAAAAGTGGTGGCAACCACAAACGAAGGCAGAACAAGAAGTCAAGCGACGGATGGTCAAAGAAGGTTGTTCTGGCAACGATGGAATCTAGCCTAAGTGAAGGAACGAGCGCGTGTGCGAGTGAAAAAGTGATGAAAATACATGGATTCTTGACAGTGGAGCTAGTAGACACCTATTGTCGAACGCTATTGGAAGGCGCCAGAGAATTTGGGCCAAGCGACACGTTTGCGCTTCCAGACGGTTGTATTCTTAAGCTACCAAAGTCGGGAAAATCACGTTGCGGACATGCGATGGGTTTTCAACTGTCATTGTCTTGACCGAAGTATACTACGCTCCATAATTGGAGAAAAATCTAATTTCGCTTGGAAAGCTGCGCGAAAAGGAGTGTACTATTGCCGACAATGGTCACAAAATGTAAGTAATGTTAAAAGGAAAAATATTGTTTCGTATTAAGACATATGGATCTGTGTTTGTGGATAGTTTATTGGTAACTAAGAAAAGTTACGACACAAATGGTTTTGCGGGAATGGTGTTAAGTAATGTGTCAGAAGCCGACGCTACCGACGCCCACACTGGAAGCTTGCACCATTTTCATGTGCGCTGAGGTAACCCGGCCTATTATAACGTCGAAAGTTTAGCCAGGTACTCCAGGTCAGGCATATTCCTCACGGACACCAATAGACTAAATTGCCTGACCTGTGCTGTCGGAAAAGCAACGCGCAATTTACAACCGAAGGTGGGTTCTAGCTTGAACGCGCCAATTGACAGAATCGGAGGAGTGACATACAGTAACCTAAAGGGTCCCATCACTCCTCGGGGTAGGCGTGGAAACAGATTTTAGAGTCTTTGTGGATCATTTTTCAAGTTACGTACGCGTGTTTGCTGCACGCACCAAGGACAGGGCAGACAAGACGTTTTGACATTTTCTCGCATGGTTTGAGAATGAATTTTCATGCCGTGTACACGTTTTGCGTACATACGGCGGTGGCGAATACCAGAACGTCGATCTATTCTGCAAACACACTGGTATTCGTCGCCAGATTACTGAAGCCAGCAATCCCGCTTCAAACGGGAAAGTGGAGCGAATGAACCGGACCATTTTTAATATGGTTCGGTGCATGATATTTAGGTCAGGAATCCCGCTGGTTTTTTGGTCGGAGATGACTGAGTATGCTGCATAAATACTCAACCGCACTCCAAAGAAGGCTAATCAAGGGCTTTTATCGCCTATCGAAGTGTTGACTGGCAAAAGGCCAGTGCTTACCGACATAGTGGTGTTTGGGTCACCGTGCATGATTTGAAGGGGCCCGAAGCAGAACGCGCTTACACGCCATGCCGAACGCGCGCTGATACTGAGTAGGAACGATGAAACGAAAGTCTACAAGGTTTTACTGCTCAAGGATCGAGTGGTCGCGGTGACGGGGCATGTCACCGCTATTGAAACACTCAGTAAAGGTGCGAACAAGAGGATCACGAACAATCTGGATGATGAAACTGAATTGGGGCTACAGAAACGAGTGGAATCGCGAACGAAAAATAAAGATAAAAATTACGTGCATTCCGAGGATAAAAGCGGCGAGCCGACTAGTACGATTAAAAATTGGGCAAGAATCAGAAATTGAAGGTCCGAGTGGAAGAAGATCCAGCATGAAAAAGAAGAAGAAGACAAAGGCCAAGGAATAAGAAGAGTCAAGAAAGAAAAAGGCAAGTTCAACTGACGGCAGATCGAACGACATTGGAGCAACTGTTGAAACGGTTGACATCGGTAACGGACAAATTGGTGAAAGTGCGTTATGAGCATTAGATGTGTGTGAACCGAAGATTCAAAAGAACTCCAATTTGACGAGGCCTGAAACCAAAAGTTTCATGGATGCGCACGCAGGTGCAAGCGGTAACATGTGGAGTCATTCGGAAATGGAGGGGCTAAAGTCGCTCAAAAACGTGGATACATGGATTATAGTTCGCCGACCACAACGGAAGGTACCTCTTCCAGCCAAATGGGTCTATAAGACCAAACTGAATTCAGATGGGTCGGTGGAGAGGTACAAGGCAAGACTTATCGCCAGGGGCGACAAGAAGATATATGGGAACGATTACTTCTCTTTTTCGACGGTTATGGAACTAAATAATGTCGAGCTCATACTGGTGATAGGAAAAATTTGGGGGTGGCCGCACGTCATAGAGACGTGCCAAGTGCAAACCCCAAGGCCAAGGCAGAAGATAACGTGGAAATATGTCTTAAATCCCACAGAGTATGACGATTTACCAAGAACGATTGAAAAGTTTCGATGTGGACTCGCAGAACGAGCTAGCGCTCAAATTAAAACGAAATTTATATGGGCCCAATCAAGCTGGACCTTTATGACACGAATGTTTGTGCAAGACCATGGGATATTTTAGATTTTTCAGTGCGTTACGGACACATGTATCGTTGTGAAGCATGATGGATGCCACACGATAGTACTTGGTGCCTATGTCGACGAACTATTGGTCACGGGCACCGACGAAGAAATTGTTAAGAAATATTTTTTTTGAAGACATGCAAGTGCTGGAACTGGAGGACTTCGGTAAAGTGGCGAAATTCCTAGGTATGAGGATGGGAGGAGATACGAGGAATGGTTTTGAGTACACACAAGTTGTCGAAGATGAACCCGGCCAGGACGCCGGTACTAGCTTATGATCATGTGGAAAGATTTAGTGAACCGTTATCGGTACAGTCCAACCGTGCGTCAGAAGTTTCCAGTCGCTCGTCGGGGGTTTGTTGTGGATATTACGGTGCACGCGCCCGGAGATCTCGTTTGCGGTGCAACGCGCCACCAGAAGAACGCATCCACCGACGATTGGTGACGACAAGGCAGCTAACCGAATCCTTAAGTATCTCAAGGGCACCAGCGATTTGAAGCTGCATTTAAAGCACGACGAAGAGTCGCCGATGACGTTACGAATTACGTGTTTCAGCCACGCGTATTTAGCTGCAGACAGGACGGATTGGAAGAGTGTTTCCTCGATGATCGCTTTCGTAAAATGGAATTGTAGTTAACTGGGCGTACAAAAAGGAAACCACAGTAGCACTCTCGACGGCCAGAGCAGAGTTCGTCGCAGCTTCGATGGACGGTCGTGAGGCGCTGGGTTGGAAGGAGTTAATATCGGTAATTGGCTTACACGTCAAGAAGCCCCTTGTTTTGAAGATGGACAACCAGGAGGCGATAAAACAAGTCCAAAGTGAGGCGAGTGAGACCAGCGCCAAGCACGTGGATGTGAAGCTAAAAATATTGAAGGTTTTTTCAAGAAGAAGAATTGTTTCCGCGACCGATGTGCCAAGTGTGGATATGCTAGCGGACCTATTGACTAAGGATTTGTGTGCGCCAATGCTTTAAGAGCTGCGAAAGAGTCTGGGTTTGATTTGAAGGGTACGCAGCCTCTGGTGTTTCAGGAGGAGTGTTGAAAGTTCGTGTACCCATTTTGTGTTTTTGCGCCCTTACAAGATGGTGAAACCCCATTGGCTGGAAAATGGGTATATATTTTTTTATTTTAGGTATACATTGACGGTTACTTTTGATATACATTTTAGTATTACTGTATCTTAAGGTAACTTTACATAGTACACTTTTCAATTTTATCTTTCTAAACAACTCAGCTGAAACTGACAACGCGCGTCAACCGTCGCGCCCTAGCCAACCTCTACCATAATCCTACCTGGTCAAAAGTGATCAGTCCAGGTAGTTTAAGATCTCACAAAGTGAAAATAAAGTCACATTTATTTTTTAACACAAAGCATCAGGAGCGCTAATCAAGTGACCACTCAAGTTCCTCCACCAGATCATCTGGCTTAGCCGCTGATTAAATTGATTTGGCTCCAATAAGCTGTGTTCAGTGGTGCTATGCAACGTTTTTTCAGCATGTATCAGACGAATAATTGTGACCCGCGTGGCGGGTCGATCAGACACGGTGGTACCAGAGGTCGAAGTGGAATCGAACCAACAAGAGTCAAATAGCATCGCTCTATATGACCCAGATGATCTGAGTGGAGATCAACGAAGAATCCGAGTTATAGCAACGACTCTGAAAAGCTTCGCATTCATACCACTCTCCTGAGATTACAACATCAGTGAATTAAAAATGTTTTCGGGTAGGGAGACGGGCGAACATCAAGCAGGAGTTGGTTGGCACGTTTAATGTCGTTTTTTTTACGTGATCAGGACCCAATAAAGAGCGATTTTTGCGCCTTATTAGATGGGTTTTTACGCCGTTGGTATCAAACATCTAGACAAGCTCACTCGGACGAATTGAAAATCCTTTGTTCAAGCCTACAAAATTATATATTGTGATATGGATTTCAGGGATCTGACATAATAATCATTCGCAAAAAGAGAGAAAATGGGACGACGTTGGAATATTTTTATTCGAATTTACGTGGCGGAGATGCGCGCTAAATTGTATATCAAAGACTGATCAGCCGGGAAAGAGATGAGCATGTCTCTCATTTATCGACACGCCGGAACAACGGTAACTTACTGATCAGCTAACGTTACCAAGTCCAAGCGACAATGGAGAGATAAAAAGACTATCCGAGCATGCCAAAGGAACAAGAAGAGCACTAATCGGGTCTAGCATAGACATATGCAAAAGTACCACACAACATTGTCTAAACAACAAGGGAAGTCACGGTGATTAGGCTTAATCACCAGAGCAGTGGTAATCTGACTCACCGATCAGCGGTACAGATGAAGCTAAAGCCCTGATACCGTCTGTTACAGAAGAAGTACCGAATGGTAACTCATCAGGACGACTACTCTCGTTCAGAAAAAGGATTCCCACAGTGTGGCTTAGGCAACACGACGATCGCGATTGTTGTAAACGCCTTGTCTGTCCGAAGTTCTAGAGAAGCGGTCAATCTGGTGATCACTGCTGTTTATGTGTCGAGCTAGCTGGAAGGACCACGAGGCCGAAGAATGTCCGATGGAGCAATTCTTTAGCTTTATTTATCGATTTACAAGCTCGATGGACAATCCAGAATGTTGCCAGCGAACGCTGAGAAAACTATGACCCTCGCAAGGTTGTGTGGTGGAGTCAAGTTCAAAATCGAACACCGAAGTGTCGAGAACCTGACCACCATCGTGCCCAGCCTTCCAACTGGCGGGGGGGGGGGTACCCCGCGAACCTTCGCCTACGATCCGATCTGATCGTCCGCTGCTAGCAGACGACCGATCATCAGCATAGGACGCCTGGTCCGATTTTCGCGTCTCCATCTCACCTTGTGTACCCGATGGAATGGGCTGGTTACACACTTGGTGGATCGTCGCTGTAAATCGATTCGGGTCTTAAATGCGAGACCGTGCTGGGTGGTGTACCCTGGGCGGAAATCTTCACCCTGGGTACGGGCAAACCGGTTATACTTAAAGTAAGTATACTCCAAAGGGCAGATCGCCTAATCGATCGTAGAGCCCAACCAATGTGAGAAGAAAAGACCAATATTCCAATGTGGAGATCCAAAAAGAACGTGACAAACTCCACGAACGATTTCTCCACGTAATAATCCAAAAAACTTGGTTACACGTTCCAAACGTGTGTACCTTGAGCTTGCGAAGCCGACCAATTCGTACTCCCGTCGAGGGACTTCCGGCGGGCCAAGTGCGTCTGTAACGCGTCCCGGCCGGTTATAATGAGCTAGAGGGGATTACTCGACCCTCTGCTCCCAAACACTCCGTGGCGTGCGGAGGCGACTGATGTACTGTGCAAAGATGCGAACGACTTCCTTGTTGTGAGTTAAACAACCAACAATCCAAAAAAAACCTACGGTCCCCAATATGTACAAACATGAAATATGTATAATACACGCAATATCATGTGACTCACCAAAATCTGCGTTCTTGACACTTCTTGCACACGATAGGCTTAAAAGCCTCCTTGTTTTCCACCAATCCGATCACTGATAAGCTGATCGGCGTTCCGCTGACACAAAGTGACCAAAATTTTCGAATTCACTTCTCCACAGCCGCCCCTGAGTCTGGTCGAAGCCGCGCAACGGTAGCGACCCGATCTCACTACCAGTTGGCATCCCAGATCTTCGCAGTATTGGACTTCACCGATGGACAGATCTTCGAATCCGCCTTCGCCAGGTATTTGTCCTTATGCACCTGACCATCTTGTAGCCTCTCTTGACGTTCGTTGCTGCAGGTGCCTTATGCTCCCAATCTCCACATGTTATTTCGCCTCTCCGATCGGCCCGATATGACAGCCCTCACAACACTTCGGATTCCGACACACCGGATGGGCATCAGATCGGGGTTGACCAGCTTCGGAAAACATTCAGGGAACTTCAGTCGCAGTTGGCCACAAAGGATACATCATTCTTGCAACTGCGGAAGGAGGTGGATACTTTGATCCCCGTGTCTGCGAAGTTGCAGGAGGTGATCGCTGAGAACGCGCATCTCCGGGTCCAGATCGCCCAACAAACAACGTGTGGTAAGCTGATCGGTCGCTATATTCATCTTGGATCTTCTCTAACCTTTCTTCGCGTGTAGATCGGCTGACAACCGACATCGCCAAAGCTTTTGACGCCCTACTCACGGCTGATCGGCAGTCCCATGACCACTGCGATCAGATCCGACCGATCTTGGACGTGCTGATCGGCGCACGACATTATCTGTCTCGTTTGGAGGCCTACAGGTCACACCTCCGGGAACAGCTTGCGTTGGTCAACCGGCAGATGTTGGAGGATCAGTCCGATCGGACTTTACTCCGCACCCAACAGGATGACCTGGAGAGGCAGATCGGCGAGTTGCAGGTCGTGGTCAAGAACCAGATCGAGAAGTTCGAGTCCTTCCAGAGCCGATCGGACGCCTGGACCCAGGAGTCAAACCGTCGTTGGGCGGCCGTAGATCGGTGCCACCAACAGTTGACTGACTTGCTGTACCGGCGTTCGGCTGCAGGATCTAGAGTTGACCGATCTGCATCGGCCGCTCTAATCAATCTGCACCAAGATCGGAAGCTACGCCCTTCATTGACTAAAAGTCGATATTCGAAAATTCCAAAAGTATCCAAGAAGCGTAAGGACTCGTCGAAGGGCGCAAGGGCGCGGGGCGTAGCGCGCGACTCCGAACTCGAGAAGAATCAAGCGGCGCCCCAAAAGAAAGCTAAGACGCAAGCGCTTCTTCCGAGCCAAAGATCGGACGCAGATAATACGTCGAACACCGTCAAATCCCATGCGACCTTACGCCCCCGCTCCGCTCACACCAAGCATATAGAGATCTCCTCCGGAGAGGACTCGGGAAACAGATCGGGAGATTCTAAGTTAATGCTCACCGCTTTGTCCAAGTCCCAATCCGATCGACGCCGAGGTCCTGTTCCAGCGAAGTCTGCATCGGGGGCTGATCAGGTGATCATCTCCCAAGGCGATGGTGTTGCACGAACGCGTGCGTTGACCGTATCGGCGCCTTCCTTTCATCCCGGCACATCTGGGCTTCGCCATCGCGCCCGATCGAAAGGAGTGTTGATCGGAGATCGACCCCTTCCGACGTTGACTTCAGATGCCACTTTGCCATGGTCACCGGGGCAGATCGTTAGCTTGCACCGATCAGCCCTGACCAAGCAGACCGGTCTCTATCGCGTCCAGACTCCTGACTTTTTTTCTCCAGCTTCAAAGGCTCCTGCCGCTTCTGCATGGCGGGCGGACCTGGTCACAGCACCACAAATCGCCCGTCTGTATGCAGATCAGCCATGGAAAGTGTTCATCCGCCCCAAGCTGGGGTCCAGTTTGCGTCGACTGCGTGGATCGACTCGTTCTTGGGTCGAGTGAAGGCCTTCAATGAAGCCTACATCCAAGCGATCTGGGAGTCTACACACTATCTAGTGCTTCCTCCTGAACGAGCGCAGCATGATCAAGGCCTGATCTCATTCCAGAAGAATCGGAAGAAGCGCCGGAGTCGGGCGGGCGAGGCCTGGCAGACCCTATGCCAGTTAGTTCTGGGAGGTATTTTGGCCCGCGAGTGCGACATCGACATCTTTCTATATCCTGTAGTTCTTCATATGGCCAAGCGTTGGGTTGAGAAAGCGGGGTATTATCTGACGACGGCGTCTGGTATCCCGGTCTTCATTGTGACGAGCCGATCGTAGACCTGAAAGACGCCTTGATCCAGATCGATCGGAAGGAGCCCTGGCGCAATCAGCATCAGTACCAGATCGAAGACCATCCGGCATTGACTATCGGTCGTCTTTAGGGTGACTGCGAATCTTGATGCGGCAGTTAGCTGACCAGATAATCCATAATACATGTCATCATTCTTTCCAAATTCCTGATTACCTGATCACTTGACCAAATTTCATCACTTTCTCCAAACTTGTACCAACACGTTATCACACAGTTTCCATCCACATCGCATCCACATCAAAAATTATCACCACGTTCGTCACTCCACTACTCCAGTTCGTCACAGTTCATCACACAAATTCACAAAAAAATAATAATTCAGACCTTACACATATTCACACCGATCGATATACTGATCGGTGCTACTGCGAGTCTTGATCTTCATCTTCATGAGTATGCATCACGGCGAAGCGATTGGGACTGACTCGTTCTCGCTCGAACTCTCGTAGCAGTGCTCCGCAATTTAGATCGAGTTCGTCGATCCAAGTTGCTTCGTCATGCTCCTTCCAGCGGACCAGATATTCTCGGTGGGTGAGACCGAAACGTGTCTTCTTGACCGATCGGACATCTAGCACCTTTTCCACCTCAAATTCGTCCTCTTCCAATGGCCTTTCCAAACTGTCTTCCGGCAGCAAAGCTTCGTCGAAATCGAATCTCTCCGCTTCGTCCACCAGACAGGGTATTTTAGGCCGATCGGGGAACTCTCTGACCAGCTTCAGTTTGGACACATGCACGATCGGAAAAACTTTGTAATCCGTGCCGATAGTGATCAGACGGGAAGCATGCTCACCGATCGGCTCTGCCACACGGAAAGGACCGTGCCACATATGAGCCAACTTCTTTGCATAGCCTTCCTTTACCCGATCGAGGTATAACCTACCCTCGCCCCTGGTTCAATACCATGAGGGCGGACCTAATAGTTATTCCGATCTGCTCGATCTTGCGTTGCCTGAAGCAACTTTTCATTGACGACTTCTTTCGCATGCTGATAATGCTTCTGGACCTGCATGCTCCAACAACGGGCATCGCGATCGCGTGTCCGAGTGCATCCGGTCGGTATCACCGCTTCAAGTGTCGATCGAGGGTCCCATCCATACGCCAGATAGAAAGGCGTTTCTCCTCGGACCCGATCGGTTGAAGAGTTGAGTGCGAATACCAGTCTATCTGCATACCCATCACAGTCACGTTGGTCTGGATCGGCCACATTCATCTTAATCGCCCTTGTTATTGTCTGCACCATGCGTTCAGCCGATCCGTTCGCTTGCGGATGATATGCCATCGTCGCGTTCTGCTTCTGGACTAGCATGTTATTGAACGATCGGAACACCTCAGCCATAAAACCGGGTTCCCGATCGTGTCTAATAACTTCGCTGGTGCCAAACCTTCTGAACAAGCATTCTTCGTAACTCTGGGCGATCTGCTCCGCAGATCGGGATGTACTAGCCTTTGCTATCACCAGCCCAGTGAATAGGTCGATCCAGATCAGCAGCTCAGTGTTGCCGCGTGTCGATATGGCAGCGACGGTATGTGATCCATTGCTATCACCTGGAAAGAGTAGGTAGCCTCGATATTTCCGGGCGATCGGCCCTTGATTATCGGTCTTCCCTTTCCGGTCTCGCAATATGTGCAACAGCCCACATATTTCTGCACGCTCCGAAAAAGTCCTCTCCAGTGAAAGTGGGCCCTGAACTTGTGGTATGTCCTGCCTATGCCTTGATGTCCCCCTTCTAGACTCACATGGTAGTGTTGAAGGCTGTAGCAACTCAGGGATCACCAGTTTCGCTAGTCGATCTCGATCGGCACTGTCCTGATCAATGTCACGGCAGTAATACAGCAATCCATTGTCGTCCACAAAGTAACTGTCCACGATATTGGTACACTTTTTTGCCTGGTCATTTGTTAACTGGGACAGTTCGCCGCGCATATAGGCCTTCAAGTTGACGATCCTCTCTTCTTCGTCCTGCGCCATGAGGATCAGTTCCGCCCTTAGCTGTTGCACAACGTACTCACTCATCCTTTCCTTTGGGAACGGTCGGCGAGACTTCCGAGTTCGCGATCTAGTTGCAGCCATCACATGCACCTGATCAGGGCTGTCCTTGGTCTTGATCAACTCCGGGAGCCTGTTTATGTTCATAAGTTTATGTAGAACGGCCTCCTCGGTGATCGTCGCCCCGATATGGTCCCGCATGGCTTGGGTCGCGAGGTGATCGGCGCTTCTGTTCCAATCCCGTTTCACGTGCAATAGCTCGTGGTTGGGATAGTCTTTAAGTGCCTTCATCACCCGATCATTCAGCAACTTCAGCCGTGGTGCCTTACTGTCGATCTCCCCGGTGATATGCCTCATCACTAGGTTTGAGTCACCACATATGATGATCCGCCCTTTCTTTTGTGATGACAGCAGATCAAGACATAGAAGGAGTCCCCGATATTCCGCCTCGTTGACCGTTATGTCAGGCGTGAAATTGGTGGCGGATGCTACCATAGACCATTGTGGTAACTTCCACAGTATGGCACTATAGGAGCCGACCTTCTTATTCACGCTAGCCGATCCGTCAAACTCAAGACCAAGAGTTCCTCATCCCGATCGACGATCGGTGTCGGCAGCGAGATTGACTGTCAAGGTTGCTTCCTTGGGGCAATCGCCATCAGAGCTTCATCCACTTCAGAACGAGGGGTGATGATGGCAGCCAATGTGCCCAATATCTCCTCCTCTCCTTTGGTGCACTTGACGACCTCGAGGGACCACTGTGACAAGATCGCTGACCATCTGCCTAGCCGACCGTCCATCCCATTGGCTGATAACAGCCAGGCCAATGTCGACTGTCTCGAAAGAACCTTCACAGATCGGCCGACCAGTAGGTTGTAGCACACATCCAAAATCCGTAGCAAAGCCAGAACTTCCTTTCGACGATCCCATAGTTAACTTCGTTTGGCTTCAACGTCCGGTTAGTAAAAGTGACCGGATGGTATACTCCATCATGTTCTTGCACTAGAGTGTCAGAAATGGCCCACTTACTAGCGTACACAATGACGATCGGCATTTTTTCCGGATCGAAGTGTCTGCGAATCGGTGCTGTCACCATCTTGGCCTTCAGCATGCCGAAATCAACCTTTGCACTCTTCATGTAATCCTCTGCCTCCACCTGCGGAAAATATGCGGGCAGATCAGAGTCGCGGCCCCCGTGAAGTTTCCCCATCTCCTTCGCGTAACATATGATAGTCAACTTCCCGGAGCTCGTACAGCACGGCCGCGTAAATCGCGAAGTCTTCAATGAAGCGGCTGTAGTAATTTAAGATCCGTAAGAAGGACTGCATTGCCTTCAGTGATCTGGGAAACGGGAGGTTGCTTAGTGACTCCAGTTCCTTGGGATTGCCCTCCAGAACACCGATCGACACCATATGACCCAAATAGGCGACCTTGGACATGCCCCAAAAACTCTTCACAGCACTGATCGACAGGCTCCAGTGATCGCATGTCTCCAACAACCGTTCGACCTTCTCGCACAGATCGTTCCATGACTAAGCAGGGATCAGAATGTCGTCGATATACGATCGCCTCCACAGAACGGACGGTCTCCTTTCCCGATCGGGTTCACCCTCTGTAAATACATCATGGTTTTCGGTGGGGCCCCGATCGGTAATGATCTTGAAGTGTCCATACAATGCGTTGTCGATCATCCTCTGGTAGATCTGGGGCGCGTTTTTTCAAACCGAACGGCATACGGTTCCACTCGAACAGACCGAACGGCGTAACGAATGCGGAAATCTCGTGATCCCGATCGGTCATCGAAACCACCCAAAATCCACTTGCCATATCCAGTGAGCAGTACCATAGGGTGTTGTCGAGATCTTCTAGCAGATCGCTGATCAGCGGCATCGGGTACACCATAAGCTTGTTCAACTGATTTAAAAACCGATAATCGATACACAACCTGATGTCGACGCCGTTTCTTCTTGATCACAATCACGATCGGTGAGGCCCACGGCGAGGTCGACGGCTTAATGATCTTGGTTGCCAACATTCCTTTAATAGGATCGGACAATTTTTCGCGGTACTGTGGCGCCACACGTCGGCATCGCTTGGCGATCGGCTTGGCATAACCCACGTCGATGTCACAGATCGCTCCGCGAGCAGCAGAGGGTAAGGCGTTGCCTTTCCCGATCAGCAGATGTTTCTTTTTCCATATGATCTTCTTTAGCTCATCGATATGATCGGGATTGTTGACATCCCGATCACCCACTTGCAGATCGTCCAAGGTGACTTCGGGCGTATCATCAGACACTTCAGGGTGGACTGCCATCTGGCTCTCCAGCTCCTGAATATATTGATACCCGCCCTCATGGATACAAACTTGATCGTCTTCCGGGGTAATATCACCCAAACCGTCCTGATCGGTTGAACACTGCTGTTCCCGATCGGCGGGCTGCCTTTCAACGACATCGATCTGCTTAGGCGCGCCATCGTGGTCCGCCCCAGCAATGCCATGTTTCCCTTTTTCTATTCCCGGCTCCGCTGTCGCCTGTTCTTGTGCCGCCACCACGTTGAAGAACCTTGGATCATCTGCTGGATGGTCTACCGTGTCCGGCGCCTTTCTTCGATTTTACATCTTCTTCGGGGTTACATAGCTGGTTCGTTCCACCATAGGTGAGGTATCTTCTTCCCCTGATCCATCATCGCTGATCAGATCGGTGGTAGCTTGGTATGCCAAGTTCTTCCACTCAACATACCGTCTCGATCCGATCGAGACGAACCCCATCTTTCTTGGCACTTTCCCTTCCGCCAGCCACATGCCAACAATAGTATTGTATTGTTGTCGAGTATAAGCGGCTTGTCACCGATATTAGTGACTCGAACAAAATCATATCGGCCGGCGCTCTTCACAAAGGTCGACACCCACCGATTGCCCCTGGTCACCCATAACTTCCTTGATCGAAAACCTTTGTCGACCGGTGTATCAGCGGATTGGCCGACTGGAATGGTGACATCTTGGTCCCACCTGACCAGATCGGTGTGCGATCCGTATAGGGATCGCCGACCAGCTAACTGTATCTGGACCTCATCCGGGAGTGAGCACTCCATGAGACATATCAAGGCGAATACCTGCCGGCACCATGAAATCCATGCCTAACAGGGAATCCTGACCGGCCAGCTTGCCAACCCAAGCGCTGAAAAAGTAGACCAACGAACCCGATAGGGTGATCTTCACGCGCGTCCTTCCTTCGGTCAATTAAGAGCTTTCACCGATTCCGACGCATTCTTGTCTCTGAGTGTCGTCTATACGACATCCGACCTTACGAGCAAAGGCGGAGTCGATAATTGAGACTTCGGCCCCAGAGCCGAACAACATCGTTGCCGTCTGGTTGTTTATCTTACCACAGGCTTTCGACTGCTTGTACCATTTGTCGAGCGCATGACACTTCCAGTATCCGCGAGATTCCCCAGGCAGCAGATCCAGCTGCATGACCACCTTCGATCGGGAATATTCATCGGTCGTGAGATTGTAGACCGGATGATCCCGATCGACGCAATTGAGAACAGAACATGTATTGTCGGTTTTGTTCTTCTTGCCGACATATGCATAGATGCCAAACGTAGACCGCTAGGCTCGATCCAGATTCCAACCTGGCGAGCGTTCTAGTTTAACATCTTTTCCACGTCCGGTGGGAGCATCCCCGCGTGCTTAACCGGCACATACCACTTGCGCATCAGATTGAAGAGCTCTTCGATCTTGCACTGGCTGGCCTCGTGGGTCTCTCCACATGAATTGCACACGAAGAGGCAGTGATCGGTGGGGTGGCCGAGTCTTTCACAATTCTTGCATATCAGCTTCTTCCAGCAGCCCCGATCATCGTGCTTGCTTGACCCGCAGTGAGAACACTTCTTGCGAGGTCGGTCCGGATCGTACTTGTTTCCACTCCTTCCCTTCCGATCTGCCTGGTCAGGTGCCGATATGGTTCTTAGGGCAGGCTCCGTGACGAAGATGTGACGATATTGGTCCTCGTCTGACGCCCGACTGGACTGGCCGCTAATTTCATCTTCCGATCCAGTGCTGTCTTCAGCCGCGATCGCCTTAATAAGCACGAGCCGATCTGGTCAGGGGCCTCTTCACCGGATCGGTCTGGGTCTTAGATCTGTAGCGACCCGATCCAACGGCAACATTCGCCCTCATGCTGCGTGAATGTTGCAACGTCCGCAACGTCTGCTCCACTTCCCCCACATCTTTGAGGCGCAGCAGAGAGAGCTGATCTGACAGCTCTTGGTCATCAAGGGCACTGATATAGTGACCCACGTGCTCCATAGCGGCACCGGTCGGCGAGTTGCCTTCCTTGATCACTATCCCGGCGCGAATTGCAGCCACGTTCAAACGGTGCAAGCAATCAATCGACGTCTCTTCGCCCCGCATCTGTATATGATGGTATTTTCGGGCGGCAGAGAATCCGGAGTTGCAGTACTTCCCCTCAAATTCTGAACATAGCAGATCCCATTCAGATCGGACATCCCGACTCAACTGTTGGATCCAGTTCGCAGCCGGTCCTTTCAGCAGATCTCTGAATATCAAACACCGTTCCTTTTTTGTTGTCTGATCCCGCAAGAAAGCAGACTTACCCGACCAAACCACGATCTGGCTTGCTCCTCGTTGGCGTCCTTGCCAGTGAAATCCTTGAGATCAGTGGTCGCACCATGCGAATGCGTGGTATCGCAGTAGCTCCAAAATCAAAGGCGGTCGTAGAGGCTAGGTTAGATCTGCGCGTTCTGCCCACATCTGCACCGTCTTACCCATAGTGGTCATCCGGATCGCCGATCGACTACACGTCGAAATCGCTGTTTTTGCTTGATCGTCGTGGTCGGGTTGGCTGCGGCTTGCGTCTTCCTCTGCCAACTGGTCTTCCACCTCGGGTAGCCTTATCCGTTGATGCCACTGACTCCATATCCACATCCCGTCAAGTATTGACATTTTGCCGGGCAGATCGGTCCTGGGCATGCGGACGCGGAGGCGATCGCATCGGTCTCCCATGAAATGATTCATTGCCTCAAACATGGCTTGGACGTTGGCTTGGGTCATGGGCAACGTGGTAGCATGCTCCTTTGGAGGTACTGAAATCTGTGGGGGCTCTTGGGGCCCCGACCGGCATGCAGCCTCATGCTGCCGCACGTCCTTTTTATGCTCCCATGGGGTATGATCCACCCCCATGGTCATCCGCTCAACACCGACCTCCAACTCCGATGAACTATTAGAAGAAGGTGGAGACTGATACAGCGATTTATCATCGGAACACAGATCATCGTGTGCTGCCGTGGCCTCAGCGACCTTCAATGCCACGGTGGGAGTTGGTCGGCAAACCTCCCCCACCAACGGCACCAAATGATCATGGAGGGTAGACATCGACAACTCCAGCTTCCAAGTGTCAAGATCAAACAGTTTATGTACGTTGGAGATGGTTTGCACTTTTATGCCGACCTCAGCCAACATCGCCAACAGGTTCTTCACCAATAGCAACGGCCGATCGCTTTGGATCGGCTCGGTGGTGGGTCCGAGAAGGCGATCGGTGATCTGGGGGTTTAAGATCTGTATGACCTGGTATTCACGAATAAATCGCTTTAACTCGTGGATGTAATACATCCTGGTCAGGTCTTCTTCCTTGATAACCCCATCCCCGACATGCGACTTTTCTTCCAAGTCGTCTTCATCGGGTGGCATTCCGAGCCTATGCTTGGGAACCTTGGGAAAGTGGATCTGATCGTTCCGATCATCCTCCAAGTCGTTTTTATTATTATTTTTCCATCAAATCCTTCATTCAAATGCATAGGATCAGGACAAAAGTCCTGATCCTTTCCGCAACTTTAGCAAGCCTTGCTATAGTCCCGATCGGCTCCGGTGGGAGCTTTATGGGGAGGAAAAACTTATTAATCCCGATCTGGTCCTCCACACGGCCAGATGGGACATCGCCATCCTTATCGACAACGAGAACATAAGGCGATAGCCGTTCCTTATGTCCTCTCCAGAACGATTCCACATTTAATTCGTTATAATCAATTCTTGACGAGATATCATCTCGGTGATATCCGCGATCACCAAGTGATCCGGGCACGCGCACCATTGTGGTGGAGTCAAGTTCAAAATCGAACACCGAAGTGTCGAGAACCTGACCACCATCGTGCCCAGCCTTCCAACTGACGGGGGGGGGGTACCCCGCGAACCTTCGCCTACGATCCGATCTGATCGTCCGCTTCTAGCAGACGACCGATCATCAGCATAGGACGCCTGGTCCGATTTTCGCGTCTCCATATCACCTTGTGTACCCGATGGAATGGGCTGGTTACACACTTGGTGGATCGTCGCTGTAAATCGATTCGTATCTTAAATGCGAGACCGTGCTGGGTGGTGTACCCTGGGCGGAACTCTTCACCCTGGGTACGGGCAAACTGGTTATACTTAAAGTAAGTATACTCCAAAGGGCATATCGCCTAATCGATCGTAGAGCCCAGCCAATTTGAGAAGAAAAGACCAATATTCCAATGTGGAGATCCAAAAAGAACGTGACAAACTCCACGAACGATATCTCCACGTTATAATACAAAAAACTTGGTTACACGTTCCAAACGTGTGTAACTTGAGCTTGCGAAGCCGACCAACGCGTACTCCCGTCGAGGGACTTCCGGCGGGCCAAGTGCGTCTGTAACGCGTCCCGGCCGGTTATAATGAGCTAGAGTGGATTACTCGACCCTCTGCTCCCAAACACTCCGTGGCGTGCGGAGGCGACTGATGTACTGTGCAAAGATGCGAACGACTTCCTTGTTGTGAGTTAAACAACCAAAAATCCAAAACCTCCCTACGGTCCCCAATATGTACAAACATGAAATATGTAGAATACACGCAATATCGTGTGACTCACCAAAATCTGCGTTCTTGACATTTCTTGCATACGATAGGCTTAAAATCCTCCTTGTTTTCCACCAATCCGATCACTGATAAGCTGATCGGCGTTCCGCTGACACAAAGTGACCAAAATTTTTGCATTCACTTCTCCACAGTTGGAACTGGATCGATCCACGTGTTTCTGTAGTTTTGAATACGTTGAGAAAGGAAAGGACCTAATCAACCTAAATTGATTATATCCTCAACAATATAAGTGATTGAATACTGATAAAGTTTCTTTGATTTCAAGTGTTTGTGTTGATATAAAAAGTGATCTTGGAAAAATATTTTTTTTCGAAAAAAAATAATATTTATTTTTTAGGTACAAAAAGACCAAAACAACCTTTAACAACTAAATATTTAAATCGAAATAAAAGCGACTGGATATACTGCCTGGAGAATTGCGTGGGTATCAGAATATCATACATATGGAAGCTGGTTTAAGCAAGCGACGGCGACAGGAGAAGATGAACAATATGAAAGAGCTTTATTGTTCGACTCCGTTTCTAAAGTATCGCTCATAGACTGTAACTTTACTCGTTAAGCTTGGAGGTATATTGATTCGATCCGAAGGTGGGTATAGGCTAGAACATGTACCTCGCATCAAGGTGAAGATCACCCTAGCCGGAACAATAGTATACTACTTTCGTGTCTAGTTTGGAAGGAAGACTCGCCGCGACGCATACACTTTGTATTGGGACGGGACAACCTGTGTCCTCCATTTCAATGTAAGAAGAAACGACAAAAATAAAGGAGATCCAAATATCTCCGCAAAAGATGCTGGTCAATCCCCCCTTGGTTTCTCCCTTGATCCACAGACGAACGAGAAGAGACAATGTGCGACTATGTTCCAAATCAGGTGGACAAGTTAGGAGCTCTCGGTGACCTGAGATGTCAGACGTAGAAAACGATGCAGTGTGTGTACAGGAAGGGGCGACATTTTGTTGAGGAGTTGAAAGAAAGGCAAGCGATATTGATAGAAGTGTTACCACACGAATGATGAAGTGTTTTTTGGAAGATCTACAAGTCTGCGACCCGGATATTTATAACGTGGAGAGAATAAAAAAAAACTTCCAAAATTATCTGGGAGCGTCTCACTTTCTGATAGAAAAGGGAAATGCGTTGCCACTTGCAATGTAATGTTTCGAGCGAGATGCTAAATCTAGTGATCAGCGATTCCGTGGCGTCGCACCTCGATTACCGGAGAAATTATCTGCCCCAATCAAGGGATTACTATCGATTAAGATTGCACAGCCGTCGACATCCCCCTGGGTTTGACCTGTTGAGGTAAAAGGGGGTTAATCCTGGATCCATATCAGTTGTGTGTCGGTTATCAAAAATGCTAAACCGATTAACTTGGATGATAACTTACCTGATGTCACTGACCAGTGAATTAAAACAAAGTTTTGTGAATTGGCACGTAGTGGGTTTTGGCAGATATCACTAATAGAAAGGGCGAGTAATATATCAGCATTCCTAACGCCATTCGGACTGATTAGGTTGGGCACACAGTAGATTGAAGAGTGAGTTTGATTAGCAGCAGAGTTAAACGAAAGATATGCATGTACATCGCTAGGGCTAGTTCGGTCTGCTTCCTACGTATACCTAGCGCGCGTGTGCCGGCGACCAATCAGCTCAGTGCGGGTGGGGAGCGTGTGCCATCGACCAATCAGTTCAGTGTGGGTGCGGAGCGTGTGCCAGAGACCAATCAGCTGGCACATTGCCACGCGCGGACTAAACAGACTAATCACCCACCAACGTGTTGGTTGGTGCCGCAGACAGGCGGCCCAGATAAGATGGGCAATTTCAACATTCCCACTCCCATAATATCTTGGACCACCGAAACACGGCACGAACATGGTCGCCTTATGCGACCGAGCGGACACCACATCCCGAGCAGAGATATTCGAACTGCGCCTTCGCAATGCCCTTGGTCATGATGTCGACCAATTGTCGCTTGTTCTTGACATACTTCAGAGCAATCTTGTTGGAGTGGACCTTCTCGCGGACAAAATGATGGCGCATATCAATGTGCTTCGCGTGGATGTGATATCCGTCGTTGTGTGCGAGTGCAATCGCACCCTGGTTATCCTCCATGACCGTGGTAGCACCTCGCTGCTTGAAACCCAAGTCGGATAGCAGTGCACGAGTCCATAGCACATTTTGGACACACATACTGATAGCCATGTACTCGGCCTCGGCCGAGCTCAGGGCCACGGTGCGCTGGTACTTGGACTTGAACACAACTGGAGCCCCATGCAGCATGACCATCACTCGAGACACTGATCTGCGATGATCAAGGTTGCTTCCCCAGTTAGCATCGCTAAACGCGATAGCTTCCCCGCCATGTTGCTTGCCATAAAAACAGAGACCGAGATCCATCGTGGTCCTCAGGTAACGGACGATACAAATCGCCGCATTTCAGTGATTTTCCCCGGGATTCTCGAGGAACTTGCTCAGATTACAAACCGCATAGCAGCTGTCTGGTCGAGTGAATTCCGCGACGTAGAGCAGACATCCCATCAAAGCAAGAAACGGTTTCTTCTTCATCTCTTCAACTTCTTCATCCAAGGATGGGGAATCAGCACGAGAAAGCTTTACACCAGCCTCACACGGGTTGTAGACATGCTTAGCGTTGCTTTGGTTGAAACGTTCGACGACTCGGGTGATATAGTTACGTTGTATCAGTGTGAGTGAACACTTGCTGGTATCGTGGGCTATCTCAATACCCAGGACAAGCTTTGCCCTGCCGAGGTCCTTCATCCTGAATTCAGCATCCAGCTGTGTCTTCACGTCGTACACACCCTCCTTCGTCTTGGCGGCGATCAGTAGGTCATCGACGTATAGACATAGCATAACGAGGTTATTATCATCATCATCATGATGATCCTTGCGTTTCTTCGTGAACACACACGGATCGGCACACGACGGCTTGAAACCAAGTCGGATTTGTACAGCCTTGATGGTGTGGTGCCACACATTCGCAGCCTGCTTCAGTCCATACAGTGACTTCAGCAACTTGAGCATCGATCCTGGTTTGACGCCCAAGCCCTCTGGACATTCCATGTACACATCTTCGTTGAGAACACCATACAAGAAAGCTGTGTCCACATCGAACTGGTACACCACATATTCACGGAAGCAGCACACCGAGAGAAACACTCGGATTGATTTCATACTCTCTACCGGAGAATACGTGTCCTGGAAATCCACTCCCGGTGTCTGCGAAAATCCACGCGAAACCAAGCGCGCCTTGTGACGGATGATCTCACCATTTTCATTTCGCTTCACAGCAAACACCCACTTGCACGTCACTGGACGAGTCCCGACGGGAGGGATCACCATGGAACAGGTTACATTCGACTCGTGTGCCTACAATTCTTCCAGGATCGCGGCACGCCACTGCTTACTATCACGGCAAGTGATGGACTCTTCAAAAGAACTCGGCACATCAGAGAGGGTCACCACCATAGCAGTCTCGTCAGGGCGAGAACGCTTCGGCGCTGGGGGCTGAATGTCGTCGTTCATACTGTCACTACCATCATATAGAACGATGCTCCGGTCGGAAAAATCATTCTCAGAATTGGTGAGAGAAAGCCGAGGAGGTCGTCTGCCACCGACTCCCGACACAGCAATTGGACGATGCGGAACAATACTTGTCGCAAAACGGTCACTCGACCTAGTGTTGTATTGTGGACGGAAAACCATTGCGACATTGTTTGTCATGAGAGTCTGCACACTTCGAGTCAACAAACGCTCCGTTCGTCTCGCCGGTACGTCGGACGGTGGTAGTGCCACGGCTGGCAGTATCACGGGCACCTGCGTGTTTGTCATCTGCGGTGTCGTGTTCACGAGCTGTCCGGTTTCGTCGACTGCAATATCGTCGATCTCCATGCTGTGATCATCCTCTTCATCATCGCCAACCATGTGTTCATCGTTGTCCGCCGACGAAGTGGGACGTACACTTGTCCGTGTGCGCACAGGTGAGTCTTCGTCATCAATCTCGTACACACCCGGGGACTAAGGCTCTTCATTCGGATTTACCTCATCATAGATTCCGTCGACCTCACGCTCATCCAAGACTACCGAACGCATGTTACTGACCATATCTAGTACGCGATAGGCTTTGACGTTGTCGACGTAACCGAGCATCATACACTTGTAGTTTTTCGCGTCCATCTTGGTGCGCTTTGAATCATCAATGTTCGCATAAACGAGTGATCCAAACACACGGAGGTGATCAAGACGCGGCATCTGCGTGGTGCATCTGGTACGGGGATAGATCGGGGTGTTCTCGGTTTGGGATGCTATTGATAAAATATACTGACGTGATGACCGCTTCGGCCCACCATTTTTGTTGTACCGCCTTGTAGTACATCATCGAGCGAGACATCTCCATCACAGTGCAATTCATTCGCTCATCCAGACCGTTCTGTTGAGGACTGTAAGGCGACGTGCGCTGATGGATGATACCATTTGCCGAGCAGATCGAGCACATCTGCTTGTTCACGAACTCACCGCCGTTGTCGCTGCGATGATCCGGATCCGAGCTCCCAATTGGTTTTCTACCAACGCCTTGAAAATACACCGTGACAAAACGAGAGTAAATCATCGATGATGACGAGCACATACTTGGCACCACCATGCGACTGCGTCTTCATTGGACCCATCATATCCATATGAACAAGTTGAAGGACGCCATCCGTCTTCACCGCTACGGTTTGCTGGGGGAACGAGGACACGGTCTTCTTGCCGCGAATGCAGCCACCGCACAGATTCTCAGTTGGTTTGTTCACCACCGGCAGCTCAGGGTTGATCAGTTGGAGGCGGCGGTAGTTGACCAGGTGTGTGTGCCCGAGCCGAGCGTTCCAAATCTCCCACTCGCTCTAACCACGGGTGTGTTCAACGAAGTTGGCCCTCTCCGTGGTACGACACGAGAGGTAGAACGAGTCACCGCGTCGCGGCACAAGCAACTACATCTTGCCATTCTTCATGATATCGCAACTTCTATGACCGAACATCACGTCCAACCCACGAGACGTCAACTTCGGGATCGAAAAAATCCGACGGTCCAAATTGGGGCTGAACAATACCTCGGTCACAGTGATCTCACGACCATCGATAGTGACCATTTTCACATTGCCGACACCAACCACATTGAGACATGCGCCGTCTGCAATTGTCACCGCAATCGGGTTCGAGATGTTGCGCTACGAGATGTAGTCAGCTCTGAAAGGCGTCATGTGGGAGGACGCCCCCCTGTCGAGCAACCAATCATTTGTGGAGTCCTCGGTATCCATAAACAGCATCTCGTCGTGCGTCGCAGCCTTCCTGCTGCGACAGTCTTTCTCCATGTGGCCCTTCTTGTTGCACTTGAAGCAGCGGTCCTTGAAGTTTCGCTTCTTTTCCTTCTTGTTGCTCATGTTGTGGTGCTTCTTCTTGATAGTGTCTTGCGCCTTGAAAGCAGCCTCTGCCTTCTCCTTGTCACGGATCTTTGTGTAGACTTTGAGCAAGCAGCTTTTACTTGACCTCGATCAGTGCAATCTTGTCCATGTTCTCCACAATTGAAACGATCATATCGTAGTCGACAGGAAGGCTCCCCAGTAGTATCACCAGCTGCCGAGGCTCGATGATCGGCTCTCCCACCGACTCCAGCGCCACTACAAGCTCGTCGAAGTTGTCGATGTGAGCAGCCATGGTTGCGCCGCTTTCCATCTTGAACTCGTGCAGACGTCTTGTCACGATGACGCGGTTCTGCAGATTCTTTCGGTGATGGTACTCGCTGAGGGTACCCCACGCCTCCTTCGCCGTGCGGGCCAAACGGATCTTGGTCTGGTGCTCGATCTCGACTCCTTGAGCGATGATCGCCAACGCCTTCATGACGTCAGTCTTCCACAGCGCGTCCATCGCGTCTTCCTCCTTGACTTCTTCGATGTGAGCCCCGAGACCCTTCCGGTACAGGGTCATGCGCATGTTGAAGCTCCAGTAGAAGTAATTGTCTCCTCCCAGGAGGTCCTGCGGCTTCTTCATGGTTGCGGGGTCTTCTACGGTTGCTTGGTCTTTTACAGGCGAGGGCTTGGGCTCATAACATGTTGGGCAGACAGTAGATTGAAGATTGAGTTTGAATAGCATCAGAGTTAAACGAAAGATATGCATGTACATCGCTAGTGCTAGTTCGTTCTGCCTCCTACGTATAGCTAGCGCGCGTGTGCCAGCGAACAATCAGCTGGCACATTGCCACGCGCGGAGTAAACAGACTAATCACCCACCAACACGTTGGTGGGTGCCGCAGACAGGCGGCCACAGATGAGATGGGCAAATTCAACAGATTGAATATAACAGGTCCTTTTAGTGTTGAAAATGCGCCATAGATCTACTAGGTAATCCGCTGTACGAAACGACGATACAAAATCCATATATTTACAAGATGGTTTTGAAGAAGGTACACCCGATCAGGATCAGAGTCCGTCTGTTCTCGAGAGGAGATATTTTATTGACGACATCCTGATTACAGCACGATATGGGAAAATCTCTGTATAAACGTGTAGAAACGTTTGATGGTTATAAAATGTTGGAACCTGTTGATCAGTGTCTCCAAGACCTTTTGGGGGCTAAGAAAGATCACTTACATATGACATCAAGTCTTCAGCAACGACCTCAAAGCTAGCATCAAGAATAGTCAATCAGCAACCTACCGTTCCGACCAATGCAATCATTTTTGGAAGTCTCATTATTACAGCTACTATATTGAGGATGTTGAAGTCGATGTATCCGCATTGGAAGACCTTCAAAACCCCAACAAATCACTCCTCACAAACATAATTTGTGAGGGTCTCACATCTACAATTTGTAATACGGGTGAAATTAAATTTGTGAGATAATTTGTTGTTGAGCGATCGCAAGTGAGACTTCCAAAACCCAACCGGAGTTTGCACACACACACCGCCTGCCTAACTCCTGACAGTCTCCTGACTACCTTCGCCCCTTACCCTCACCCCTATGTACTCTTATGTCATAACCCCTTCTTCCCCCTTTCCTCTCGCTTATATAAACCCGGACCAAGACAGGAGAATAACTTCACTCAGACTATCTCTACTTCACTTCTTACCTTTGCTTCCTAGCCTTCCGTTCTTCACTCGATCGACGCAAGTTTCGACTCTGCCGATCGGTCGGTCATGGCATTGCACCGTAAAGTTTAGGTACTCGCTTGCTTGCTTGCATCCTCGAGGATGGAAAAGTAGATTTGTGGTTTCGTCTGGACTTGCGCGAAATGTTTTTCAGTGGTGTGGGAAAGACGTAGGAGTGTGTCCTCCTGCCAACGGACAGTCTGGAACTGGATCGACATGAGTAGCCCCTTAGAGTTGTAGTCGATTGGAACCGCAATAATCGGTACGCCAATCAAGTTGCCATAGACACTAAAACGAAACAGCTCGTCAAGCTGCTTGACATTTAATTCACCAAGCGTCAATGCCTCGCGTGGAATTTCTGGAGCCGTGATACCGGTCGACATTGTCACGAACGCGTCCACTTTGTTCATCACGTTTTCCTGAAACTTACGCAGGGCAAAGGCGCGCACACGTTGGGCCGCGAGAAAATACATGGCCGAGAAATTTCGACCCAAGGTTAAGACAATTTGCACTTCGGGAGACACGTCGCCAAATCGGTCAAAATACTTGTCGAGATTTTGTGCGAATTCCGAACAGATGGTGATTGTGTGCGCAATGTGAATCGGTGCCAAATGATGCAGTGGCGTCTCCACCAACGTTGCCCCACGCGCCTCGAGAGCTCGAAGAGTCTGTGTCATTGCCTCGGCGATCTCCCGCGATGAGTGGTTCGTGTAGTCGCTAAAGTAGCCGATACGAACACCCGTAAATGACTCCGTCTTGTCGTGAAGGAACTTAAATTTTCGAGGATTCCACTCAAAAACAACATAAGGAAGCGATAGAATATACTTCTATTGCTTATACTTCCCAGGTTCTTGGTACTTACGTCCAAACCTTAACACAAAGTCACTGAAAATGGACACTTCTCTGTAACACTCAGGCTGCCCCTTAGCTTAGGTAATCGCAAAGGATCTTTATCACGCCTTAACACGCGTTCACTTAAAGGTTTCCTCGAGATGTACTCAGACTTAGTTTTTGTATTGTTTGAAAAGGGTTGGTTGGTTGAAAGAACGACTCTTCTAAAAGGGGGAAAATTTATTATAATTAAAATCTTAAGAGTCCTATATCTACTTCAAGTGCCTTGTTCACCTTGTTACTTCCGAGTTACTTCAGCACTGGCTTCAATACTAAAAACTTACTTCATGATCGACCAAAAATACCGTGCACTCCGTATGGATACTTGTATACACTTAGACATAAACTCCAGCCACTTCACCACAACCGCCGCTTGCGCAGCTTCAGCGTATGCTAGCAAAAGCAAGCAATACATTAATGTATCATATCAACATTAAAGCTTCGCTAATTCCACTTCAAATATTGACGTGCTTCACTGTCCGCCATAGTAGAGACAAAACAGGGAGTATCATATCTCTTGCACGCTTCCATCATCCGATCCCAATCGATATCCTTCTCGAACACATATCGCGCAGCCACCATGAATAGGTAATCACGTGATCTGCTGAGTGATACCAACGATCTTAAATGGTTCCCTGCCATAATCCTATACTATGCGAACGCACCATCGTAACGATAGTGATTTCTGCTTCTTTGCCTTGACTAGAATCATTAGTAGCCACTTCGATATCCAAATGGTCTTCGTATACTCCATTCAAATACCGTAACTCTCTCCTTATAGCCGAGACTTGGTCTTGATATGGCGAAATAATCAACACTGACTTTTATACAGCCGTACCCAAACGTCGCAACTCCACCTGCAAAGCCGACCGTATTTTATCCACTAACTGCACACTATCGCCAATTCAATGACATTTCTGTGCTTGTACTCTGTGCGCTCATGTTCCTCAATCCATTCTTGAGAACTAATCCACACGACACGTTGTTTTCCCAAAATTTTCCCTACTCTAGAAGGGTAACGATCCTCTGGCTGAGACCAATCAAGGGTTTCCATGTTCTTCAGATGCATTGATGCTAAGTAATCTGGTGACCTATAGGCTCGATCTCGAATTGTATAGGGATAAAACGTTTGAAACAGTCTCGTGATCATAGGGTGGCTCCTAAACTCTGCCGTAATAGTCACTCCAGGGAATGCAGGTGATATTTTTCTCATCACTCGGCAATGTTCAATGGAATGTATTAACCCCTACGTAATCTTGTGACGACGTGCATCATTACGGAATCGCTGCTTCATTCTTTCATCCATAGGGGAGTACGCAAAAAGTTGGTACGGATCTCCTACGGATCTCCTACTGATATAACCACTTGTACCCAAGTCCTAATGGCTTGCAGTAAAGCCACTTCGGCGGTTTGCGCCCCTTCATCATTGATAATTACGTCATAACGCACATTCGAGTAATCTGGTCGCCCCAATTGAGCCAAAGTGTCAATAATCACACGTGCTCCATCTAACGCGTCTCTCTCTTTCAACTTCAATCTGGGAGATATTTCCTTCCGATTCACACACCCTTCCAATGATTGCCGCTCACGTCATAGTATCTCTTAGAGAAATCTTCGTCGATACTTTTCAGCCTCTGACGCTAACATGGTGCCTTTTATTTCTCCCAACCGAATGATATCATGATCATTTAACTGATTTGAATCCATCAACCTTTTCAGATCTTCATTGATAGCTGCATTGGTTTCGGACACGATGGCAATCCGATATAGGGGAAAGACGGCTAGTAGGGATAGTACAACAGCCGTAATAGTAGAAGTTTTCCCACATACATATGAACCACTAGCCAACAATATCCTTTTCGTCTCTATTAACGCACGTATCACTTTCATTTGATCTCTATCCAAGCTGCGCTGAAATGTGGTTGTATAAACCGCTGTTCGTTCCGCCTCGGCCATTACCGATGAATTTCTCAGAGACTGAACGGTTTCTCTTTTAACCATCAGATACAATATCTCCGGTGGTGGATCTCTAGTCAGTCTGTCTACCGCTCCGAACCTTCTGATGTAGTTCATAATGTTAGCTTTGGGTACCCATCGTAACTTATGGATGTTCTCATGGATGCGTCCTCCCAGGGCGGTGGTTAGAATAACATGTCTGAATCCTACCGAACAGTTTATCCCCCAAGTTCCAGTTTGTTACCTCGTGGAACACATAGTTGCCCGTAGTCCCATATTTGTAAATCTTCTGTACTTGTATTTACATATTCCGTCATATCGTTTCCGGCCACATGCAGGTATATTATCCCTCTCATTAATGGCATGAAATGCGTTGTACTACCATCATTGTTGTACGTGTTCCATCGTTTGGCTAAACATTTCCCCACGCCATATGACAACACATGAAGCTTAATGGTTGATTCAACCGTAGCCGTTGTCCATCCATTGTTATCAGGGTTAGTGGCCCAAAATGCATCCAGATGTGTCACTAGGCACATAGTAAGGAGGTAATCATTTACAGACACAAAATCATCCACATACACCTCTCGATACTTTGCGTATAGCCAATGTCTGCAGCTTCCTTGGTATTGAAATTGTGGTAGGGTCACATCATACCTTAGACTGCACAGGTCATCCCCGCAAGGTCCATAACCACCACCCCAAGATTCGCGCAGAAAAACTACTAGAGACTCTGAATCTCGTAATAATAGCGTGACAGCAAACAATACACTCCTTGCATCCTCCGGGGTGATCGATTTGATTTGTCGCCGTATACCAATTTCTCTGTGTAAGTCCAACGATCGGATTTCATTAATGATAGCTCCTGGGTTGATAGTGCTTTTCTCTACCTCCTGGCACCAATTCCTTTCAATATCTGACATACGCGTTATCACTTGCCTTGCCGTTGAGTCAGGTTTACATATACTATTCCACGCTAACTCTCGACACTCTGCTGTGAGTAGTCCTTCCTTAAACGTATAGCTTCTGTATTCTTCTTTCCTCTGTACAACCGTCTTGACCGTCTCTGTATTCGTATCAGTCATCGGAGTAAGATTGTTCAAAACTTCCCCACACATTCCATCACAGTTCTGCATTGTATTTGCAGGCAGGTCTACATCTTCCGAGACGCATTTGTGGTCCTCTTCTGGCACACAGAGATCCTGTCTACACGGCAGATCATCTTCTTTGGTTGATGGCTCCTCTCCATTACCTTCTTGAAGACTCGTGAATCTGCCGTGGATTCTGTCAAGTCTATGGCTATGGAGTTGTCCTGTCTTGATTCTCTATCATCATTTAGGGTTCTGTCCAATAGTCCTTCTCTGAGTGTTGGCTCCAATGTTCTTTCATTCACCGTTTTCCGTTGTTCGAAGATTTCCCCGGAGTTTGTAATTTTTACTTCTTGCACTATACCTTCAATCTCCACATCTTTGCACATATTAACATCTTCAGCCGACATTCTTTTCAATTCACGCTGCGTTAGCACACCATCTGTCATATGTTCCGACTTCTCTTCCACTCCCGATGATGTGCGAGTACGATTGTTCAAACCTTCCCCACACATCTCTTCATGGGCATGCCCCATGCTTGCAGGCAGGTATATATCTTCCGAGACGCACTTATTTTTCTCTTCGGGACCGCTGAACTCTTGTCTACACGGCATCTCCTCTTCATTATCTTCATGAAGACTCGAATTTGGATCTTCTGTGGATTCTGTTAAATCTATGGCTGTGGAGACGTCTCGTCTTGATTATCCATCACCCTTTGGGGTGCTATTAAATAGTCCTTCTCTTAGCGCTGGCTCCGATGGTCTTTCATTCACTGTTTTCCGCCGTTCGAAGATTTCACCGGAGCTTGTATTTTTTGTTTCTCCCACTGTACCTTCAAGCTCCACCTCTTTGGACACATTGACATCTTCAGCCGACATGCTCTGTAATTCAATTTGAGTCACCCCAACATTTGCCACACTTTTCAACTCACCTTCCAGTCCGGATGATGGAATTGGGCTCCCTGGTATCGCAGAATCCATAATATTTTGCTCTTCATCGCCGTTCACATAACTTTCTTGTTCCAACTGAGAGCATGACCTTATAAAGGCGTGCTCGGCATTTTGTGTTCTACATTTTAGCCGACGGAGTCCTTGTCTGATACTTTCATGTGACCTCGGCGTGGACTTGGATCTGCTCGTGTTTAACGCATCACGCAACTTCTTCGCAACTAAATCCACGTCAACTTCCCCACGTTCAATTGTCTCTTCCAATATGAGATCCTCTTGTGGGGTCCATCTCTTTTCACCTTTTCCGCATTCACCTTGGCTATCATTTCCATCTGATAGTACTCGGGATTTTCCTATATTCTCCTGGCGCAAGGCTTGCATCTTTTTTTGTACAGATGTTTTGTGCGTATTTTCTTAGCTTGTGGGAATTGCACCGGATACTGTTCCACTATGTAATTGATCATGGTCTTTTGTTTCATTAGACTTGTCAACCACTTCACTTCTTCTTCAGTCCACTCATTATCTCGTTTTCGTTTAGATCCCAATCGCCTTAGCATAATCTCGACACTAGCCTCGGTTCTATTGGCCCATCCATTTAATTGACACCGTTGGTTGTACAAGTCGCTTATCTCGGAAACTGGTTTCGTCTGATCCTCACTCTCGCATTGTATACGTACTAACTCATCCTTCTCCTTCTTGGTCCATCTAGTAAGGCATGTATGGGAGGATTTTCGCTTAGTCATAAGTTTCGGATCGGATGTACTACTAGTGGTGCCCCTTGAGATGTTGGCACCATCCTCGCTGCGTTCTATTCCGCTGGCTAATTCTCCTGACGTTCTCAGGCTCAACAATGTTTGTATCGTTCCCACGTTATCCATATTATGTCGTTCCAATTCGCTCGCTTGATAGCTCTCCAAAAGATAACTTCTTTGAGACTAGGGCGCCGCTGAGTTAACCCAATACTGGTCTAGTATAGACTTCTATTGTGCGTCTCCTTGATCAAATCCGAGACGGTGACTGTCGCGAACGCTCCCGTTGTAAGCCAATCCTCAGAACTTTATTGAGTCAAACAACTGTGATTCGTTCATAATACCCACCTTTTGAGCCAATCACACTCTGAGATTTACTGTCGTGGACGGCCATGTCGTGAACAATCACATTTTGTATACCTAACTGTCGTGAACAGTCATATCATGAACGGTCCAAAAATCCCCTTGTATACAGACGTATACCTGTGTACTTATCCAGAACTGTCGTGAACGATCACCTGCGTACTTGTCCGGATTGTCGTGAACGGTCATCCACGTACTTATCTATGACCGCGTACTTATCCAGAACTATCGTGAACGGTCATCTGCGTACTTATCCAGAACTGTCGTGAGCGGTCATCCGCGTACTTATCCAAGACTGTCGTGAACGGGCATCTGCGTACTTACCCAAAACTGTCGTGAACGGTCATCCGCGTACTTGTCCAGAACTGTCGTGAACGGTCATCTGCGTACTTATCCATGACTGTCGTGAACCGGCATCCGCGTACTTACCCAAAACTGTCGTGAACGGTAATCCGCGTACTTATCCAAGACTGTCGTGACCGGTCATCCGCGTACTTATCCAATACTGTCATGACCGGTCACACGCGTACTTATCCAGACTGTCGTGAACGGTCATCTATCACGTGATTGGTAAAAAAAAACACTTAAAAATTCCGTTATCATTTCATTCAAAAGCACGTGTGCCATACTCAGCTTCCACAGGTGCTTCGCGCGTCCTCAAAACCCCACACGTGCACTCAGCTCTCCAACAGCTTGTCATGTATGGCTCCAGCCAGTGAGTATCCCTCCACCCCTAGAATTTTAAGCTTTTTTTCTTCCCTTGATATGTATCACCTTTCTCAGTGTAACAGGTGGCTCACTCACTTCGTTACACTTCTGAGGGCAAGTTTATACATTCGCTTCCTGCCCCCATCATACTTAGGCTCTGCCGTTACTGTTCGAGCTCTGTTGTTGTGTTTCTCTTCTGTGTCTTTCGAGGTTGATAGGCAGGTTTCACACCGCTGACATCCCAACTAGGTGTCTCTTCGCATAGCCGCCTTCGACACTCAGGTTACCGCCCCTGTGACTCGCTTGTTTTTTCTTCACACTTTGTGCCTCTCCGTACAGGTTTTGCACCTTTTGGACCTCATTGGGTATCTCTTCGTACGGGATTCGTCTACGCAAAGGTGTTATAATATCATGTTATTCTAGATGTACAGGTTTTTCACCTTTTGGACCGTGAAAGGTATATCTTCGTTTCATCTTGTTGCCGCCGTACAGGTTTTGCACCCTTAGGACCTCGTGA
>CM047582.1:12580150-12601391 GCA_026184515.1 Peronosclerospora sorghi | reverse complement strand
CGCTGCATAGTCTGTACTTCTCCGCCCATCACATGTACGCTGGGTTGCACATCTTCATATACCACTTCAGCACCCTTGCGTGCAGTCACTTTCTTTCCAGGCCTTGTCAAACGTTCCTCATGCTTCGTTAGCACCCTTTCCAGTTCCTCAATTGTATTGAATGTCATATGCTGATATTGCATTTGTATGACGCGGTCATGAATGGTGTCGAAAAATTGCTGGATGTGCTCTTCCAACAATGAGGGGTTATAAGCATTTCGGAAATCCATTCCAGCTCGTAATGCCGCGGCATTTAGCCGCTATAGGTATGTAGTCGCTAGATCGTCGTGTTTCTGTGTCAATTTGGAATACATAACCCGAGGCGAGACATTATCCACGCAAAACTTCCGTTGAAACAAGTCTATCACTATATCCCAATCATACTTCACCGTATCCGCTAACTGATCATACCACCAAGACGCTGTGTTCGTCAAGCTATCCACACACATCCCTAGCCGTTGATCTTCATCCCAACGTGAAGTGTTTGCCACATGCAAAACTCTTGTCACCCATGCCCTTGCACTCCCAGCGTCTTGTTTATTTCCGTCAAATATCTTGATTTCTGTATTCTGGATAATGGCTGTGACAGGCTGACCAGATGATTCCCACATATTATGTCTTCCACTCGACATGCCATATCTTGATGGTTTTGGTGGGTAGGGGTATGCTCTATCCGGAGCTGCCGATTTCCGGTGTGTCGCATTAGTCGCTCCTCTCGTAGTATCTGGAGTGCGACTAGCGGACAGAGATGCGGTAATTTTCGTCAACTCCTCCAAACTTAAATGCCTATCTTGCATCAACTGGACTAAATTTTCCACGACTGGGTCCTGTTTTTTCGACGTTGGTCGTGGCGGTGACATGATCTCATCTTCATCCGAGGAAAATTCCAAATTATTCCTTACTCGACGTTCAGTTTTTGATCTCCAATCCACAGTGTCCTCCAACTCATCGTCATTACACAGTTCCTGCATGCCCGGTGGTTTAGACTCTTTCACCGGTGTGTGAGTGATGTCTGCCACAATGTAATAACTTGGACTGATATCCGTAGCCTCTTTCCGGTAAAACATCAAGGATGTTTCCCACTGGTTTTCCGCTAACAATAGTGACACCATCAGACCAATATCTTTTGCGGTACGATCCAGGTTGAAATCACATGCATTATCGAATTCTTCTCGTCGTACGAACTCATAGCCACAATTTCGAAGCAGCGTTTCAATAGCTTCAATTGACTCTTTTAATCCCCCAAAAGAAGTAAGATCTTCTTTAACTCTAAAATTAGGGGCAGCTTTTGCCACCTTGCGAATCTCATATAATGAAAACCAACTATGTGAGTCCCCAGGTAGCTTCGGTACATGCCGTTGATACCGTGCCATTCTTGCACAGGCCTCAGAGAAAGTGTATGTTATCTCATGGTCCTCCTGAGAGCGCTGTAACTTAAAGACCAGCTCTTTCTCTCCCTCAGTAGACACTAAAGTCATTTTGTGTGTGAAATTGTATTAAGTCGACGTGAAGTCCCGGGTCGCGGCACCAGTTGTCGTGAAGGAACTTAAATTTTCGAAGTTTCCACTCAAAAACAACACAAGGAAGCGATAGAATACACTTCTACTTCTATTGCTTATACTTCCCAGGTTCTTGGTACTTACGTCTAAACCTTAACACAAAGTCACTGAAAATGGACACTTCTCTGTAACACTCAGGCTTCCCCTTAGCTTAGGTAATCGCAAAGGATCTTTATCACGCTTTAACACGCGTTCACTTAAAGGTTTCCTCGAGATGTACTTAGACTTAGTTTTTGTATGGGTTGAAAAGGGTTGGTTGGTTTAAAGAACGACTCTTCTAAAAGGGCGAAAATTTTATTATAATTAAAATATTAAGAGTTCTATATCTACTTCAAGTGCCTTGTTCACCTTGTTACTTCTGAGTTACTTCAGCACTGGCTTCAATACTAAAGCTTGCTTCATGGTCGACCAAAAATACCGTGCACTCCGTATGGATAGTTGTATACACTTAGACATAAACTCCAGCCACTTCACCACAGTATCTTCAAACGAGTGCAGATCCACGGGGGGATGCAGCATGCCACGAGGAAAGTTCACTTCGTCTCCACCACTTATGATAGCATAGCCAAGAGCAGCATCCCGCACGGAGCCTGAGATCGGACCAACGTGCGCAACGGAAGGACAATCGGGGGGACGGGCGGAACGCGCTGAAACGTGGGCTTCATCCCAACGGAATGCGAATGGATCCGCCTCCATCCAATCAGATCGTGAGAGGGACGAGACCCGAGGCCACAGCTGCAGCGGAACCGCTTGACGATACTCCCGAGTAGCACTTGGGGTTGTACGGGTTACGCACGATACCGTAGTGCATTTGTAACCCGTGACACTTGCGTCTAATTCATGCATATTGGTCGTTCCCAGAAGAATCGCTCCAGAAGCACGAAGCCTCGCAACCGGCGCGTCATCTTGTGTCGCGACGTCCTCTTCGTAGCCTAAATACGATGTCCCTGCAACATGCGGTGATTGTAGCCGGTACGTATACGCACGGTGCGGCTACGCACAGAGGAAGACTCTTCCTTAAAGCGGTAGCTACCGCTACTTATCCGATACGCCCTTGTAAAGGGCTTAGTAGGAGATTTATCCTACTCGGGGCCGATATTCGCGGGTTAGTTTACGACTTAGCCTTAACGGCTGTATTCCCTTTACGGGATGTAAGTAAAGGGAGGATTCCCTCTTACCTACGACACTCACTGCGCGCGCGACCGGTCGAGATCGCGCGTCCGCTAAATACAGTGAAATGTAAACTGAATATATTTAATATGTAATTAGCCTAAATTAATTTAAACTAATATAAACTATATGTAATACTAAGTAGAATATTCCTAATTCGTACCTAGCTAAAATGTAGTGTACACACCTGTGTACCGACACGTGGATGGCTGACACACCACCACACCAAGGGTCACTGCCCTGATTGGTTAAAATAATGAAAGGTTCAAAACCTTTCAAACCGGCCAATACTGACCTCAACCGTGGTGTACTCATGTACACCAACACTCAATGTAACCCGAATGTAACCCCGTTACATCCTCCCCCATCAAGACTATTGCTTACGCAATAAACAATTTTTTTGTTGTAGAACTCCACGCCAGTACCTCTGGCTGTCCACTGTACAGCTTCAGCGGTGCTATGGACGCAAACTATTCCGACAACTCGGAAGTGGACGCCCTTCGGGAGCTCTCCCCAACGGCTGGCCATGTTGATAGCGCCGAACGGCGCTATCAGTCATCCAACCCATTCCCCACACGTGGGGAAAACGCACTAACTTGTGCGACACCGTTACCCGCTAGGGGTGATACCTCCAGGTTGCCACAGGCAACCACCACCAATGAACCATCCTTGGTTCAAGAGGCCCGACATGCCGGACGGGCACGGAAGGGACCTCGCGACCCTCAAAAATGTTTTAAGAACGCGGTCAAGAGGGGTTTAGCATCCTATACCCCTGGTCCAGCGGCTATACTGCCGCGTGAAATTGCGCATCGGAACCAACACCGGGCCCGGCTACTAAGGACCAAACATTATTCCGTTAAGTCCTACCGGACGCGCCTCGGGAAACAGGCACGCGGTGCCCTCGTGGATGTTCTCCGCGAGATTCCCCTTGTTCTCCTGAGGGACGAAAGCGTCGAAGACGCAGAACAGGCGTTCCGCGCCTGGGCGGAAAAGGAGAAACACCTCCCCAGTTTCGATGCGCTGTACAACAGCTTTTCCGAACACGACGTTCGGGTAGAGAGAGTGCTACGCTTGGCCTATGCTCAGGCCAAAGCGCAAGGGCAATTGCCTGCCTCCTATTATATGCGCTCTGCTCTCGATGTGGTGCCGGAGAGCAATGCAAGCACAGCATCTGCCTCCGGCGAACTCCCAGCTATTGGTAGTGAAGGGGCTTCTTCAGCCCCTTTGGTCGTTGACTCTCAGTGGGATTCTCCCGCTCGAAATCGTCAACGACGTCACGGCAATCCTGCCGCAAGGGAATCTCGTACTCCCACGAGTTCTGGGAATGTGGATACCCTTTCCACTTCACCAGGTACTGGGTCTCACCCCGGTGATGGCGGCGTGCCATCAGGCGTTCCACATGATAATGTGGAGTACCCTCCGTATCGAGCACTGGAGGAGGGGGTCGCGCTATTGCGGCGTGACTTCCACGAGCGCTGTGATCGGCACAGCCTTCGCATCCAAGATGCTCAGGAGGAACTCCGCAACGAGGGGAGTGCGAATGAGCGCATCGAGGAGCGTCTTGCCTCTCTCGAGACTCTCGTTGCGGAGCTTCAGGGTCGTATTTCAACCCTGTCGGAGATGTTCCGACCTGTTGCGCCTTTCGGCTATCCGGTTTCTCACCCTCCTCCAGGAGGGGGCCCGCCTCCGGGTCCTGGTATGGCTTAAGCATACCCACATAAAAGGTTGGATGCGTACGCATCGCCTTCGGGATTTCTAAGGTGTACGACAAGCCCTTTCGGGCTAATACCTTGAAGGGCCCCACAAACCTGGGGCGCTGTTTATTGCGCAACACATTTGAAACTGCATCTGTAGGAAGATTTTTAGCGTTTAATAAAACACTTTCTCCTACTTTATATATATTTTCGTTTCGCCGCCCCTTGCGGTCAGCTTGCTCCTTCTGCTTGTCTTGGCTTTCCACCATGGCATCGCAGACGTGTCGTAAGACACTAAGGCGCGTCGATAAAAACTTATCGATGTGCTTTCGCACAGATACAGGGCTGACATCAGGGAATCCTCCCCCCTCAAGCCCTGGGCCACACACACGTGGCGTCAACGGAACCCTCGGATTCACTAATCCGTTCACGTAAAACGGGGTAAACCCCGTAGATGCATGGACCGAATTGTTTATAGCAAATTCGACCATCGGAAGCATCTCACTCGAACCCTTAGGAGAATACGGAAATAAACTCCGGAGAATATCCTCAACAACGCGATTAACGCGTTCCGTCTGACCGTCCGTCTGCGGATGATCCTAAGTGGACATGAGGAGCTTGGTGCCCAGCACCTTAAACAACGCTCCCCAGAACTGCCCCGTAAAACGGGTATCCCGATCCGACACAACGGAGTCGGGTAGACCATGCTGTAGAAAGACACGGTATAGTAACACTTTCGCTGTTCCTTGTCCATCTATGGACTCTGGAACCGCCGCCAGGTGAGCCATCTTGCTGAAACGGTCTACCAAGACCAATATGGCGGTGTTCCCGGCCTTATCCTTCGGAAAACCGAAGATAAAATCCATGCTAATGGATTTCCAACACTCCGTTGGAACCTATAAGCTCGCCAAGGGCGCAGCTGAACTTGCAGAAGGTTTAACCCTCTGACACGTCTCACAGGTGCGTATATACGCACCGACCCACTTATACATTTTGGGTCACCAATAAAAAGCGCTTAAAGCGCTGTAGGTCTTATCCCGACCTAAATGACCCCCGGTAGGGGCGTCGTGTGTCTCAAAGAGGACTCTGTACTTTAGTTCCTCATCATGGGGAACAACCATCCGCGGAGTGTCCTCCGCGCTCGTGCTATAAAATCGTAAACCGTCACAGTACCTGTAACGTTGTAAACGAGCTTTAGCTCGACTTTACAGGGTTGGCTCAGACGAGCCAAGACCCTTTTCACCTAACGCGCTGATTAGCGCCGTATACTGGGGGTCTTTCTCATACTCCTGGCGTATGAGATCCACCACAGATGTGGTGACGAATGTCGCGTGAGCGAGCTCGTAATCGGGACGACGCGATAACGCGTCTGCAAGCACGTTCTGCTTGCCAGGTTTATACTTAACCTCAAAGTTGTACTCCGAAAAAAAGAAGAGTCACGGGCCATCCGTTGCGAGAGATGAGGCGACTTTGTCGCTGTCCGTAAGGACGCGTGGTCATTATAAACCACGAACGGCTTTGAGCCGAGTAGGTGAACCCTTAATTTGACAAGAGCATACTTCATTGCAAATAGCTCCTTGTCATGAACGGGATAATTTCGTTCCGCAGCTTTAAGCTGCCTCGACTCAAACGCAATTACGCGTTCCCTTCCTGCATCGTCTGCTTGTAACAAAGCACATACGATTGCGAAATCGGAGGCGTCGCAGACGACGCTAAATGGTTTCCCAGAATCTGCGAGAGCAAGAACGGGGGCTTTCAACAATTTCCCCTTTACCGCTTCGAAGGCGGTTTGGTGTTTGGTTTCCCAACACCAATCTACGTCCTTCTTAAGAAGGTCCGTTAATGGCTTCGCCATCTCAGCGTAGTTCTCGCTGTACTTGTGGAGATAGTTGGCTAATCCAAGCCACTTCCGTAAATCTCTAAGATTTAAAAACGAAGGCCACTCCACAATTGTTTTCACCTTCGCGGGATCCGCCCGCACTCCATCCTTACCGATGAAGCATCCGAGGAAAGGGATTTCCTCAGCACCAAATATACATTTGGATGCGTTCGCATATAACTTATGCTCTCGCATACATTCGAGCACCTCTCGAAGGTGTATAAGGTGCGTCTGAACATCAGACGAGTCGCGTTCCGCGCGACTATGAACGAATATATCGTCTAAGTACGTCTGAGCGTACTTCCTATGAGGGCGGAAGAGTTGAGTCACTAAGCGATTGAAAGTCGCTGGTGCATTTGAAAGCCCTTGTGGCATCACAAGCCACTCCCACAGCATGCCACTAGGCGTGCTAACCGCTGTAAGCGGAACATCGGACGCTCGCATGAGTACCTGATAATACCCGTCCACCAGATCTAAGGCACTGTATACAGTACAGCCCGCCATATTGTTCTGGAGGAAATCCTTCCGAGGAATCGGAGTCTGCATGGATACAGTATCTGCATTCAGCTTATTGTACGCATGCACAATGCGCCACTTTCCGTTCGGTTTACGAACAAAAAAAGTGGGAGATGAATGGGGAGACTTGCTCTCCCGTACCATCCCTGCCTCTTTTTTTCCCCTTGAAGAATGCGTCGATGACGTCGCATTTCTCCTTGGGGAGAGGCCACTGCCTAGTGACGCAGTATTTGGTTCCAGGAACCAAGTCAATTTCATGTCGAATTCCCCGATCCGGTGGTAACCCCATCGGCGGGTTGTCACTAAGACATCTCCGAATTCCTTAATTAAGGAGTGATAAGGGTCATCGGGATCCGCAAGGATCTTGAGACCGCTTCGGGCATTCAATGCCTGTTTGGTTTGCACCAAAATGACTCGTCCATCGTGGATGAGGAGTTCAGCTCCTCTTCCGGACGCAACCCGACGATATCGTTAGTTCACCTGCTTTTACAGCAGTCTCAAACTCGTTGAAGGACATCTCCTCCAACGACAACAGTTCGCGTACCCAGCAACCGTTCAAGACTTACGCCTTCCGTGACAACACCTGTCACAATATTCAGCATCCGATAGGACTGCTGACTACTGGTCTCGGGACTCTTCCCGGGACCCGGATGAAGGGAGTAAATTGACCCATCTATTGGAAGAGCATCGCGCCTATCCACAGAGGTCTTTACCTCTACCACCGGTGACTCGCTGGTTTCACCTAATACGGCGTAGTCGGAATCAATTCTGACGTGCGGAAGAGACGAACTACGGGTCTCTTCGCTTGAAAGCGCCTCGCGCTTAACCACAGGGGCCTCTACCCCTACCACTGGAGTCGCAACTTGTTCGCCTGACACGGCGTAGTCGGAATCAATTTCGACCTGTAGAAGAGACGAACTTCGGGTCTCTTCTCTAAGCGCCTCGCGCTTACTCTCAGAGGAATCCACCTCTATCACTGGCGACTCACCAATCTCACCTATAACGGCGTGGGGATTAACCTCCGAATCCCCCTCGTCAAAAAAGACTTCCTTGACCTCATTGGGACTGATCATTTCAGACATCCCAATCTCTGCCATCTCACGCCAGAATCGCTTTTGCGATCGATCAAAGGTGGGTTCATGACTCGCCAATGCTTCACTCGATCGCGGGTACGTTGAGCCAATGGACTTAGACTTCCAGTCTATCCATGGCTCGTGGCGTTCCAGCCACTTCATGCCCAGAATGAGGTCATATGTAACAGGACTGATCCTGTTACAGGCTTACACTGTGTTGTGCGAGGAAGCGCGCAATACAAAAGGGGTAGGATTAGTTGATAACAACTAATCCGATACTAAAAGTAAATCTAAATATTTACTTGTTGCTTAGAACGCAAAATTAAGAGTGTTTATTAAATGGGTGGTTGGCGGCTAACAGTATAGTAATTACCTAACTAATATAATAATATCAAGTATTCAACTAACTGTACTATTAGTTAACCTACAAGATTCGGTATTTATACCGAATCGACTTTTCCTTGGTAGATTATAATAACTTATAATCTCTTATTTAAATTTCAGACAACGCGTCTGAAATTGAACTGTGATATTTTAACTTGAATATCAATTATGTAATGGCACCCCATTACATCATACTTCGAGTCCAAATCCAGGACTAGGCAACGTTCTGAGCTATCGAAGTCTGCAAACTTCAGCTTTAGGTCAATCGAGACCTTGGGTACAGAAACCTGTAAGCCCGACGCTAGACGGACCGTGACAACGTCACGAGAACTTGCCTCTAGTGCCTCGGAATACAGCCGACTCTTCTCTACAGTAGCCCGTCTGACATAATTGTCAGACGCCCCAGAGTCTATCAAGACTCTCCAAGGCTTATCAAAACCTTTCACGTCCGCAAGGACGACCAGCAAACCTGGCTGGGACACCAACTCGGTGCTAGAAAGCACCGTTTCCCTCGGGGCTTTGTGCTGTCGTTCCCTACTCTGGGGATTAACAGCACTGAGGGATCCCCCAGTAGGGCGCCCCGCACCTACTGGGAGCCGTCGTTTTCCGACGGCTTGGGCGAGGGCCTTTTTCCCGCCCTAGCCCCCTTATACCGAGTGTCTCGCTGGAGATTTTTCGGACATCTGTTCCACAGATGATCCGTGCTTCCACACAGGAAGCATCTTAGCGGCCCATAACACTGCAGAATTTCAAGGAGCTCCGCTTCGAAGCCCTGCGGGAAGGAGTCAGAGTGACTCCTAGCGGGAGAATTCTCTTCCGCTTCGACCTGGCTCAGGTCCATGGGTTCAGGACCCACCTTAGAGGAACGAAAGTTCCTTTCGGCGTTAAACGCCATCTTAAACGCCTCCCCCAGGGATTGGGGTCGGCATCGGAAGAGCTCCGAACGAGCTGGCCCTTCTTTCAGACCTCCCGTGAATACGGGAATGGACACATCGTCCGAATACGCTTTCGCGTACATCCCTGCCACAGCGTCTTAAGTTCTTGGATGTATGTATCCAAGTCCCTAGTGCCCTGACCGCACCTCAAAAACGCAAGCTGATTCTGGAAAACCACATCAGGCGTAGCGTACATGTCAATAAGCTTTTGCTTAAGGACTTTCCAGTTCGGAAACACGTCCGTGACCGAATCCGGACACGTAAACGCCCATGTACGGGCCCTGCCCGTAAGACGGGTTAATGCAAGTCCCACTTGCAAGTGACCGTCGATCACATTCGCTGTGGCGAAGGCCGTTTCTACCTCGCGAAGCCACACATAAAGGTTATCATCTTTTTTCACCGGTGAAATCCTTTATCTTAAAGGACAACGGAGGGCGCACCCCCGTAGACGTGGAATTACTTCCACGAGAATTCGCCTCATGGGCGATGAGGGCTTTAAACCTCTCACGCACGACCTCAAGGCCCCACTCCACTAGGAGTTGCATGCCATCGTCACCCAGTATGGATAACAGCCTTTTAAAGGCTTCTTGTTGGACGGGGGTTAGCTTACCCCAATCCTCTGGTTCATCCTTTGCAGAGGATGTCGTCTACCAACACAGGTGTTGGATTGACTAGAAGTGCTACCAGATGTAGCCGGTGCGTACACGCACGGTGCGGCTAGCGCACAGAGGAAGACTTTCCTTGAGCGGCAATACGCCGCTACTTAGCCGATACGCCCTTATATAAGGGCTTAGCAAGAGATTGCTCTCTTACTCGGGGCCAAGATTCCCTGAGTTTACAGTTAGTAAACACTAACGCCTTACAAGGCTTCCCTAGAAAGGGGGTAACTAAGGGAGTTGCTCCCTCTTGCTACAACACTCACTGCGCGCGCAACCGGTCTGGGTCGTGCGCCTAGCAGTATTAGAGCATTTTGTAAACTGATTTATATTTAGGAAAAGTCTTATGCGCCCCCCCCCATTTTGGCTAATGCGCCCCCCCAAATGAGAATTTCGAATATTTTTTTCACAAAAAGTTAGGAAAGCGCTATTTGCCCCCCCCCCCATTTGTATATTGGCCCCCCAAAAAATTATTTCCATGGATCAGCCAATCAAATTTTACTCCGAAAATTGGCACTAATTTGAATAAAACGGCTTATGTTCCAGTCCAAGGCGTTCCGCTCAGACCGTGGGATGGGCAAAGTAGCACTCGCAGCTTTCTTCTTAGGCGTTTTCATGACTGTACATATCTCGCTGCTACTCTTCGCCAAGTTTGTTGCACTAGCAGACCCGTCTCTCAGTGCAACGGCCACATTAAGATGACAATGCGTGGAGCAATGGAGTTTGTACGCGATAGCGCTCGAGTTATTAACCTGATGGAGTATCACCGGCCAGCAGAAGTGAGCTATGAGTGTATGTATCTAAATGTTCGTTGGACCCATCTATATTCGACTGTGTCTGCAATGTTGCAGACTGAAATGCTTCTGGCCGCACTGTGGCTAACGTCCATGTTGTTTACGTGTCTGTCTTTGTCCATTTAAAGCTTTTCTATTAAACCACAGTCGAGAATATCACCTCGCAGTGCTCTTAAGCTGTGTAGAATTCTGGACGGAGCTGTATCTTGTGCCAGGATAAAAATTGCATGTTTGTTCGTCCTGTCGGAGTATCACTTGTCATCATGGGACAACTGTTCCGATTAGTAGCTATGAGTACCGGCCACGAAATTTTCTCATTGGATTGAGTATTTCAAGCGTAAAGAGCACAATCTCGTGACGCATGGAGTGTATCGTTTCATTCGCCATCCAAGTTACCTCGGATGGTTCTGGTGGATCGTCGGTAGTCAGATCTTGTTGTCCAATCCGTTGTGTGCAGTGGGGTACACTCTAGTAGCCTGGTGCTTTTTCCACAATCGTATCCCGTGCGTCCCCATGTTACAAATATCTTGTGATACATGGGATGGTGTATAACTGCGTTGATGCTGTTACGTAGATATGAAGAGCAGTTGCTGCTTGTTTTTTTTTCGGATAAGTACCCGGCGTAAAAGGCGCGCACGTATAGTGGTATTCCGTTTGTTTGAAATTGTAAACCGTGTTAGAGGCTCACGTGACGAGATTGCAAATGTTTTTATTTCCTAACCCTCTTCTTTTTTTCTTGCTCTTACTCTTACTCTCCATTATATGGGATTCAGATGAGCCCGGTTGGAGGCCAGCTCTTGTTTCGATTCGTTGTACATCCAAACCTGATTGCACTGATCACATACATCACCAGTAACAATGAATTTCTTGCTGGAGGATAGAGAGAAAGAATACAGTACCATAATCGTTGTCAATGTTACCCATAGCTCCTGTGGCACTCCAGTGTTTGTGCACGATACTTAACCTCTCCGGATCACTATACTCCAAGTCAGCGATCAGTACTACCTTCCGCACGTTTTCATGTTAGTACATTACTAGCACGTTTTCCATCCACTCGTGCAACTTGAAGGGAAAAGTAAGCATTGCGCATTCGTCTTCACTACTACCATCACTTTCAGCTTTAATAAGGGCGTCATCCACTAGCGTCACGCAGTCACGACAAATCGACCGAAATGACGCACGAGCTCGTGAAAATCGCGCATGATGGCAATTAAAACTCGCGACTCTTTTTCAGCGCTAAGTGTTTTTGGATCAAAATGGCCTGCGTGTTGGTCGAATACCTTAACACGCCCATTATGTTTGTATCACCGTCGACTTAGACAGTATCATTACTATTTGAATTCGCAGATGGTAGTAGTAGAGGCACTCGCAAACTTATATTCGCGAGCGACGATAGCACTTGCGATCCTTCCGACTCGAGGCGTGAACTGCGAGCGTATCACATCCAAGGCGTGAACTGCGATCGTAGCACATCCTCACTCGCACTCATAATAATATATCATTCGGTTACTATTTACACATTTAGTAGTATTCTACGCTTGTGTTTGTATGTATATACATGCCCCCCCCCTCTACCACTCCATGGCAACGGTCCGAAGCCGCGCCCAGACTTAGACGTCAGCTGGCGCCTGCTGCTGCCGAAAGAAGTCCAAGGCGACCGTCGCAGCCGTCGCCTCGGTCTACGTGCCACTTTCCACCACTTCTGTTAACAACGGAACCACGCCCGCTTAAAGCATGGCTTGGCACAGCGCGTCGCTACTACTGGCCAGTCGTTGGAGCGCCGTGGCCGCATGAGTCTTCTCGGCCGTCGTGCCCGTGCGTAAGAAGCCCAGGAGCGACGAAATGACGTGATCCGACGGGAACCGCGTAGGGCACGGGCCGCGCGGATCTTGACGCACGTGGGCGAGATGCTCGAGCGCGCGCAGCGCGTGCGTATTGTGCGTCGTTGTCCGCGGTCCCAAGCGTCACGAGCGGCGCCACGACGCCTTCGCGGAGCATCTGCGCGCGATTCGTCTCGTTGTTTTGCGCCAGGCACGCCAGGTCATAGCACGCCCACAGGCGATGGTCCTCGTTCCCCCTTGAACGAGCTGGACGAACGGCGTAATGACCTTGTTCCTACCCAATGCGTGCGAATCGCGTCATGTCTCGCCGCGAGATTCCCCAGCGTATACGCAGCTTCTTGTTTCTGCGGATCCGATGTAATGGGGTGCCATTACATAATTGATATTCAAGTTAGAATATCACAGTTGAATTTCAGACGCGTTGTCTGAAATTCAAATAATAGATTATAAGTTATTATAATCTACGAAGGAAAAGTCGATTCGGTATAAATACCGAATCATGCAGGTTAACTAATAGTACAGTTAGTTGAATACTTGATATTATTATATTAGTTAGGTAATTACTATACTGTTAGCCGCTAACCACCCATTTAATAAACACTCTTAATTTTGCGTTCTCAAGATTAAGCGAATATTATATTTGATTTTAATATAGGATTAGTTGTCATCAACTAATCCTACCCCTCCCGTATTGCGCGCTTCCTCGCACAACACAGTGTAATCCTGTAACAGGATCAGTCCTGTTGCACCTGGTAGCACTTTGTGGTCCGTCTTAACGACCAAAGTTACGTTCCGCTAGTCAACTAGCGGAGCGAAGATTAAGAGCCGCTCGGCATCAAGTCGTGAGACATGACGCCTGCCGAGCGAGAGATAACGCTGGAAGTGGTGACGAAACACTTCCCCCACTTCTCGTCGCGTAGTAAAGACGCGACGGTAGAGATGGTTTGGTCCATGGGGACCGACATCATTACCTTCCTCCTGGGTAAGACCCCGGAGGAAGCGATAGAGGTGGTGAATCGCTTTAGGTGAAACCACCTAGAGAAGCCAGCACGGCCCGCGCAAGAGGCAGCGCGGACCGCACCTGCACCTGCAACGCATAGCGTTGAAGTGGTAAAGGCTCGAGTACCGCCCTTTACCGGTGAAGGGGGCGAGCCACTTCGTAGATGGTTCGCAGAGGTGGAAGATGCCATCTCTGCGCAAAATATTGTTTACGAACGTCAACAGGTACTTCGCCACAACATGTCTGGGCGGCAGAGCCAGGGCATGGGCGATGAGTCGCAGAGCCACTGATGACTCAGCGTTCCTTACTTATAAGGAATTTAAAGCTGAGCTAAAGCTCAACTTTGAAGCTCCAGAAATGGAGCTAAGTAGTCTGCAGGAGTTCATGGAACTCCGGCAAGGTAAGCTTGACCTTCGATTTTACGCTCAGAAGACGCAATATTTGCTGTCAAATATTGTGTATGAGCCGGTGCCCCCTGCTATGCATGTCACTGGCTTCATGAAAGGGCTCAATGATGGTGCCGTCAAACAGAGTCTCTACCGGCACCCGCCAGAGACTCTAAGGGATGCCATTGATATAAGCATCCGTGAGGAGTTCAGCATGCGATCAGCGTCATCGCATTCTGGGTACAGCCGAAGGGCTCAACAGCCCTTCGCTTTTGACATGCCGCAACGGCATGTCAACAATCAGCAGTCAGGCAGACGAAGCTCACACTTCGTCTCAAGAAACAGCCACCCGCGCCAGAGCATGGGCGGTGTAGGTCCAGGGCCGATGGACCTATCGGTTGTGGTTGCTTCGAACACGAAGCAACCGAAATTTAAGAAGAATATTCGCTGCAATAGATGCGCGAAAATGGGGCATTTTGCCCATGAGTGTATGGCACCTCGTCCGGTGCCACGCAGTCAGCGGACGGAACCGCCCGCTGCACGGCTACACCAACAGGGACATCACCCTGTTGGTGCAAAAAACGAGAATCGCCAGTAGGGGCGGGGCGCCCTACTGGGAATGTTATCCCGCATGCCGACATAGGGCATGTGAGGGTAATAGCCCCAGACGGGACTATGTCCTGTCAAAAGGTGCAGGGTGATGATAAGCCTCTTATCACCCTGGAGGTTAAGCCGAACGGGAGCGATGTCCCCATGCGAGCTTTGCTTGACACAGGAGCATCAAACAATTTCGTTAGAACTCAGAGTCTAACGTTGTTGAGCTTCGTGGAGGTAGAAACCGCACGAAGTATGTTGTCAGTCCGGTTTGCAACAGGTGCAACCGTGACTATTCCAAAGCGTGTGATTAAAACACGCTTCGAGTTGAATGAACTGTCATTCGAGGATGAATTCATCGTTCTCGATTTAGATGACAAGTTAGATGTGATACTTGGAATCCCATGGATGTCCAAGTTTAAACCTTCGATCGACTGGGTTAACCTATCGATCGACTGCGGCGGACCCACAGGATCTGATCACCCTGTGTGTAATCCGGCTGTATCAGAAGATATAACCGCAGCGTCGGACAGTCTGGTGTATAGCGATGGCACCACCAGGTCTGTTCCGACACGATCAGCGGAAGGTACCTCCGCTGGTGAGAGTCCAGAGGGACTACCACTCGCAACAGAAGAGTCGTTGCGTGTTGGAGAGAAACATTCCACGGGTGATAAAGACCACCGTGAGAATGAAGTGATATCCACGGTGGGAAACACCCACCGTGAGAATGAAATAGTATCCACAGTGGGAAACACCCACTGTGCCACCGAAGGTTCCAACACGACGAAAGAATTCCGTGTTGATGAGAGTGAACTCACGATCAAGTGCAATCATGAGCACAACTCCGTGGTGGCCAGTGCCCACCACGTTGCGTTAGCCATGCACTCGGGTGATAAAGACCACCGTGTCGCAGAACAGGCGGCCGATCAGACGAGCGCATCTGATCGCCAAGAAAATTCCATGGTAGGGAGTGGCCACCATGATGATGAGTATTCGCACACGGTATATCGTAATCACCGTGTAGCAGTCAATCAGACGAGTGCGTCTGATTGCATGGACAATTCCGTCGAGACGATCAACGTCTTGACGCAAACGGAGACCGGATTAGCTACCCAGTATCTGTTGATGGAACACCCTCCGAAAGAAGGTTCGGAGGTGATGGCTCTTCCAGCGATAAGCTGGAAGAATTTTATGAAAAAACTTGCACGATGATCAGATCGAACAGATCTGTATTATCGTAGCAACAGATGATGTAGTGGATATTCTTGAACGAATATCCACATTACAAGTGGAAAACATTGGGAACGAGGTTCCCAATGATCAAACCAAAGTTCAGCGCTTTGAAGCGCAGAGCTGGGAGTCGCTTAAAGCGAACTCGCCATTTTATGAGGTACTTCGGGAATACGCTGACGTATTCCCAGAAGAAGTACCTAGCGATCTCCCTAAGGATAAGGGAACTCGTCATGAAATTGACCTCGTGCCAGGCACGAAGTATTGTGTCACGCGGCAATGTCCGTTGCCGCGTGATCAAGTAGAAGCGTTTGACGAGTTTTTCGAAGCTCGTCGTAAAGCAGGCCAAGTGCGGGAGTCTATCTCACCGCACTCTACCCCCATCTTTTGTGTGAAAAAGTCCGCAGGTGGGTGGAGAATCGTTCACGCTTACAACAAGCTGAACGCAGCGACGGTACCGGCGCAGACGCCGATACCGCGAAAAGATGTCATCATAGATGGCATGTGCGGGAGCACCATCTTTAGTGCTCTAGATCTAAGAGATGGATTTTATCAAATTCTAATGCGTGAGAAGGATATCCCTCTCACGGCGGTAAGCACCCCAAGCGGCATGCTTTGGGAGTGGCTTGTTATGCCGCAGGGGCTTCGAAATGCCCCTGCTACGTTTAACAGATGCGTAACGCATCTATTACGCCCGGTGCGAGAATTCGCACCGAGTTATTTCGATGACGTGTTCATCCATAGTAAGGGTGAACACGATAAAAGCGATGTAGATGTCCATAGGGAACATCTACGGCGAGTGTTAGAGCTTATGCGTAAGCATAAACTCTATGCAAATCTAAAGAAGTGCACCTTTGGTGCACCTGAGATACCCGTTCTTGGATATTTTGTGGGGAAGAACGGGGTGCGCTCTGATCCAGAAAAGATCAGGGTGATCGTTGAATGGCCTACGCCAAACAACGTTAAGGAACTTCGAAAGTTCCTTGGGTTGGCAACATATTTGCACAAGTATTCTTGCAACTATGCTGGGTCAATACGACCTCTTTCTCAATTACTTAAGAAAGATGTCGAATGGCATTGGGATACCCAATGCCAAGATGCTTTTGATGCAGTCAAGCAAAGCTTGACTGAAGCGCCTGTCTTGGCTATAGCCGATAACGAGCGTCCGTTCCACGTAGTTTGCGACACGCGAGCGATTTCGCTATCGGCTGTGCTTTGATGCAGCGTGATCACGATGATCGTGATCGCGTAATCTGCTATCCATCGCGTCAGTTGCGCCCATCCGAGCGCAACTATCCAGTGCATGACAAGGAACTCCTTGCCATGAAGTATGCACTGGCTAAGTTTCGGATCTATCTATTGGGAGATAGACCGTTTGTGGTTTACACGGTCCATGCGTCGCTACTCACGGCCGTGAATTCACCACAAATTTCTCAAAGAATGGCTCGATGGCTGTCATTCTTTGCTGAATACAACTTTACGGTTGAATACAAACCCGGAAAGTTAAACGTGATAGCGGATGCGCTATCACGAAGGCCCGATTACGAGACGAAACCGTCCGTAACCGAAGGTGCCAGTGCAAACGCGATCCGTTGCACTGCTTTGTCGTCGTCAATTATACGACAAGTACGCGAGGCGTACAAAACAGACGAGGAGACACGTCTGTTGATTGATTACTTAAGTAATCAATCAAGTGAGAAGCGCTACGAACTCCCAGAGTTCCTCCGCGCTTGCGTGCATCGATATCGACTGCACGATGGTCTGCTGCTTTACAGCACAGACCAAAAAGATGAGAGTCGCATCGTCGTTCCAAACTACGATGATCTCAAACATCAAATTATGTTTGAGTATCATGATGCACCGATTTCGGGGCATCAAGGTCGAGAGAAGACATACGCTTCTCTCGCACGTGACTTTTACTGGCGAAACCAGTACAAGTGGGTACGGAAATACGTACGCGCTTGCGAGATTTGCCAGCGCGTTAATCCTGCGCACTCTGCACAGGCTCCGCTGCAATCTCTGCCGGTTGCGACAGAGTGTTGGAAGTCCATTTCAATGGACTTCGTATTCGGTCTTCCACCCGACAATATTCGGAAGACCGGAATAGTGGTCTTTGTAGACCGTTTCAGTAAGATGGTACATCTTACTGCAGTATCAGCGAACGTAACCGCCGCTCAAACAGCGCGGATATTCGTTGATACGGTATTCCGTTTGCATGGAATGCCGGAAGACATTGTCTCGGAACGAGATCCGAGATTTACAGGACGTTTCTGGCAAGAAACGTTCTCATTGTTGGGAACCCAGTCGAAGATGTCAACTGCGGACCATCCGGAAACGGATGGGCGTACGGTACGGGTTAACCGCGTTCTCGGAGACATGTTGCAATCATACGCACGTGCCTTTGAACAGTGGAGATACTACCTGTCACTCACTGAATTTGCGATTAACAATTCGGTGCATGCTTCAACTAAGCATACACCGTTCTACGTGAATGCCTTAAGGCATCCACGAACCCCAGCTTTACTTGGCGGTTCGCCAAATCTAAGTGGGGGAGGGACCCGCTCAAATTTTGAGCGAGTCAATTCGCAAGTTGCGACTGCAACTTGTGAACAAAACGATGGCCCTTCTACTGATAGTACAGTAGAAGCGGAAGCAGCTTCAATTGAAACTGAAGCTTCATACGATGAAAATGTGTCTGTAGCAATGGATACAGACAACGAGGACAATGCACCTACTGCTGATAAAGCAGTAGATGAATTCGTATTACAGCTCCAATCTGTAATACCCTATATAAAAGATGAACTTGCTTTTGCTTTTGATAAGCAGAAGCAAAATGCAGACAATAAGGGGCAGCGTACCGAGTACTTGGTACGCTGTCTGGGATATCCCCAAGAGTTCGACTCTTGGGAGCCGATTGAGGTTCTGAGGGCCGACGCCCCAGACCTTTTGACTGATTTTGAGAAGAAGTCTCAAACTCATAATGCGAAGTAGTATCAACAGTAGGTGTTGATGCATTAAGGGTATCAATTAGACCCTGAATTTTGGCAGGTACGGAAAAGCCACCGTACCCCCTCAACTCCTCCTCTGACAGACGAGAAGCGCCCTGCGTACACCGCGGTAAAACGAGGTGAGAAGGGACACCACACTTTAACCCTTCTTTGATGCAAGCATAATGGATGTATTCCATTTTGCCTGTTCGTGAGTGCTTTAAAAAGCGCTCGCGCATTACGTGAACTTTATTCACGTAATCATCTAGGCTTTTGTTGTAGTTGTCAACAAAAGCATTCCAACTCTGAGTCATGGCGTATTTATCGTCCCTGTTCTTCCTTGACCCTTTCCGGCTCGAATAATATCGAACCTGGAAAAAGAGGTCAATAAAGTACAGACGTCTATTGTCTGTACTTCGATCGAATCGACGTGACTGGATGTCTTCGCAGTCATCCAGCACGTTGATATCGAATAACGCATACTGGCAGTCCCGTTTACGGTGACCGCCACTTTTGGGGGCAATAGCCCATCAAGGGGTCCAAAACCCCACTCTGTACGGAACATGTGGTTCCGTACGATGATACGCTTTAGAAGCGGCAGGCGCCGCTTCTGTTCGAGCCCTTTAGCAGGCGGAGCACCGCCTGCTTCTACACCACGCTCCGGGGTTAAATCACCCCGACGTGGAGATGCACTTGGTCCAGGTGGGGCTCTGCGTTCCCGCAACCACCTGTGATGATTATTGTCGCTGTCATAGCAGACAGCGACACCAGAGTCACCATCGCTGTTAGGCGATGAGCACCTAGCGATTTTCGACTCGCTAGATCCTTTAGTGGGGACAGCTGTATCCCCATCACTTTGTTCGGAGTCAGAACTCCCAAACATGGCCCTCTTGGCAACACGCCATTCGGAAGTTGCCATCGTGCGAGATTTTGCATTAGCAACATCTCCCTGTTTCTTGTCAGATGCCGCCTTAGCAGCATCTGTGGTCGAAGACGGTACGTCTTCCGACCTTTGCGTAGTTGACGCTGCTAATGCAGCGTCACTGTTGTCACTCAACACCTCAGCACCTAGTGCTGAGGCGGAGGAAGAATCTCCTTCGATGTTTTCAGCAGCGCTCTTTAGAGCGCCGCCGCGTGCCTTGACCATCGAGTCGATGGTCAATCAGTTGGTAAATGAGAACGACCAACAAGTGCCACCCATGATTGGCCAAAATAAGAATTATTATTGGCCAACCACCTTAAGTGGGGGGTGATGTAATGGGGTGCCATTACATAATTGATATTCAAGTTAGAATATCACAGTTGAATTTCAGACGCGTTGTCTGAAATTTAAATAAGAGATTATAAGTTATTATAATCTACCAAGGAAAAGTCGATTCGGTATAAATACCGAATCTTGAAGGTTAACTAATAGTACAGTTAGTTGAATACTTGATATTATTATATTAATCAGTTAGTTACTATACTATTAGCCTCTAAACCACCCATTAAATAAACACTCTTAATTTTGCGTTCAAGATAACAAGTGAATATTTATATTCACTTTTAGTATAGGATTAGTTGTTATCAACTAATCCTACCCCTCTTGTATTGCGCGCTTCCTCGCACAACACAGTGTAAGCCTGTAACAGGATCAGTCCTGTTACATACAGTCTGAGGCACTTCTTCAGCGTCGTGGCCATTTGATTCTGGCAGACCTTTTATTATGCATTTTTCTTAATTGGCTGATCCATGGAAATAATTTGGGGGGCCAATATACAAATGGGGAGGCAAATAGCGCTTTCCTAACTTTTTGTGAAAAAATATTCGAAATTCTCATTTGGGGGGCGCATTAGCTAAAATTGGGGGGCGCATTAGATTTTTCCTACATTTAATATGAAATTAGCCTAAATTAATAAGCTAATGTAAACTATATGTAATACTAAGTAGAACTTACTCAATTCGTACCTAGCCGAATGTAATGTACATCACCTGTGTACCAACACGTGGCAGGCTGCCACGCCTTCAATACGGGCTCTCGCCCTGATTGGTTGAAACAACCAATAGGTCCAAACCTTTCGGACCGGTCAATACTTGACCTTAACCGTTGTGTACTTACATACACCAACGTAACCAAATGTAACCCTGTTTCAAGACGTAGCGGAGGTACTATTTATCAAGGTCTACGGAAAGAACTTTTAGCCAATCACGTGATAGAGGAAAAAGTTACGAAGTTTTAGGTAATGACGTAATTTGGTATGGTGTTTATAGTTAATTCTTTAAGTTGTCGGTGTGATATTTCTTACGTGTTAACAGGTATGGGAAACGGAGGGCTAAATCTGTAGAAGATCGTGGATACTTGGACTTGACGTTTCTTCCGTGGTTTTGGATTGTCTCCCGCGTTTTGGATTGGATCCCATCGATAAATAAATATCCGATCGGAGTTGGTTATGTTACTGAATTCACGTACCAGCCCTATGTTGATTTTCCATGTAGCCATGATGGGCTTTCAAGGTAAACCATAT
>CM047582.1:12559162-12580140 GCA_026184515.1 Peronosclerospora sorghi | reverse complement strand
TATTTGATTAATATATATGACTTCTGATTTTTTACAAACTTCGAGCATCCTAAAACGACACTGCGGGATACCGCTATTGAGATCTGCTACAGACCAAACAAGAACACGAATTCAAGCTACCCAAGTCGCCTGTGCCAACACCCTAAACAGTACTTCTTACCTCTTGTCCCGGTCAGGTACAGATCGGACCTAATCGGCAAGAACATTTATCATTACGGTCCAGGTCGTGAGTATAACCGTGGTTCCATTTGGTATACGAGGTGACGCAGAAAGCAAACACAGATCATCGCATCTCTTGCAATTTCGAACCACAACGATCATATCTATCACGTTGATCGCTCCAATCAAAGCTCAAATGATGAAGATAAACGGTGTATCCTATTCGATAGTTTGGATCTGGGCCGGTGGGGGATCGTGCTTATTTATAACGTCTGAATGTACAAATCTCCTTCACCACATGCGGGATTACTTGGTGACCTTGGATATCGCTACAATTTCAGTGATAATTATAATTTTCAGATCAAAATGGAGAATACTTTCTCGGGTGCATTGGGGGCTCAATACTGCTCAATGCTAAAGAAAGTGATGGACAATGGTATGTAGAGTGGCAGATCGATATTAGTGATAGAAATATGGTTGAATCGGAGCTTCATCGGGTTAACTAAAATAACTAGTCAGGAATTTCGATGTGTTTCGGTTGGATACCAGATCGGAATGAAAAATGAACTCCTCCAATCTACCGTAAGGTGCGCGAGAACTTACAGAAACGTCTTCCTGTGCCCTGACAGCAGACAAAACTTTGCCTCCCCTCCACAAACAATGAGAACCATATTGAGATGAAGTGTCAAGCTACCCGCGATAAAGATGATGAAGAATAGGTCAGTACGATACTGACCTGCCTGATTCTGAAGCCGACAAACAAAGTACAATGAGGCCATCTGGGTCACCGTGGTTATCTGCATGAGGAAGAAAAATTCCGAAATGGACTAGACCACAGCCCGTTAGTGATCAGGTGAAGGGTGTCCGCCTCCTCCTATACAAGTTACACCAGGTGAAATTTTCTGCTAAGGACGCGTTTAGGGAAAACATTCTTATATACCTGAGCAATACCCGTCTCGCAGCTTTGTAAGAGCGTAACCTGCCTAACACAAGCAGTGAAACGAATAACAAAAAGAAGATAAACGGAGGACGCTACCGCATTACCTTACCAATAAGCCCAGGTGTATAAAGGAACAGCTTATCCAGTTGAATAGAAATTCAGATTAAGAATTAAACGCCTAAACTACTCCTAGACATTAACTCCACCAGGTATCCTTATTTCAGCTCTATCCTTTAAGATTTAATACCTGATCAAGAATCCGCCCCATTATTTCTAACATGGTGATTAGATACGATCTGTAGCCAAACGTATCAACTGCCGCGTACTTATGCGTGAAACTTCTACATCACTTCACCACACATGGCCTGAGCTTTTTTGTTTAAAAAAATTACGCGAATTCGAACTAAAACAACTCTCCCAAAATTTTATCTGAAGAAGATTTTGGAAGCCTATAAAAGAAAAAAAATCTTCCACATTCTAAATATACGGCGCCAAAGTCCTACTTGTTGCTATTACTGTCACTATTTCTATCTGAATCTGAGGAAAAATTCAGTTCCATGACTGTCAACATCATGACTAGTACACGTAATGTACGGCGTCTTTTTTATATATACCAGCTTCTCCACACGTTCGCTGCTTTAAGAATTGCACAAATTCGATTGAATGAAGCCAACTTTGATTAAAACCAATTTTGGGCAGAGCTTCGAAATTTATGTTTTATACCAAAGCCTAATTAGCCTATTCACGTAAGTCTTATGGCCACTCCTGGCTGTTTCTAACCTGCTAGAGCAAAACCTACTCGAATATTCACCTGAATAACTCAAAAAGAGTAACTGCCGTGTCCAGGCAACTTCACCATAGGTTAATCTTTTTTCCCTTACTTCCTACCGTGGGTGCGCAGCCGTAATCGTTCGTGAGTACTCCAACTAGGCGGTCTTTACGGTCAATTAATGCGTGAGTATAATCCAAAACAACCACGAAAGTAAATTATACGTATAGCGACGGTCTGCTACAGAAAACCAACTATTATCTCCACAGAACCTTTTTAATTATGTCCGTATTCTAAATACTGGTGATGTACGTGTAACTATTTAACTTCCCAAAAAGATCCGGTCGTGGTTCGTGGTGAGTATTCCGACAAGTCAAAATCCGCCTGTGCGCGTCTCGACCGGGAAAAGAAAAAAACGTAGCTAACCCTTCCCTAGTGCGATGTGCCAAAATGACTATTTTTTTAGGCAGAAAATACGGAACTGATATTAAAGAATTAAAAGCATCCTGTCTATTTATACCACATCAAATCATGTGACTTAGTATAAAATTTGCGTTTTTCGTCAGTCATGCGATTGCTTGAAATTGCCTTCCGAAGGAAACCTGGTCGTCCTTAATGTCAATAACGCTCCTGCAGGTGATCCGATCTACCCGATCAACGAATAGACTTAAACCTCTAGTTCCTGTCCCATATACATTTTTACCTCGCTCGACCCAGGAGACCGTCGTACCAGTTCGAGTGGTAATCGGTCGATCTCCTTATTGGATCCATCCGGCGCTAGATCTGTCACCGGTACTGGACAGACCTTCTACCAGTCCTTAAACTATATTGATCATATCGATCAACGATTTCATCCAACTCCAGCCAAATCAGCGCTTTCATCTAGATTGACCTAAAGCCACCACCTTCTATGATCTACGAGACACCTCCTAGTACTGTAAAGGAAAGGTGAAAAAAAACTTTTGAGTTTGAAATGATCCTTAAATTTAATGTTAATAATCAATTGGAACTTTTTTAAGAAGTAACGGTGTACCTTTTGCATAATGGTCCAGCAAGTTTATTTTTAGGGGAATGTTAAATCGACCCCCCCCCAATTGTAAATTCGCCCCCCCCTGCCCATTTCTACACATCGATGTAACAATGCCCTTTTTATATTGTAAATAAGTTAGAGCTACTTACTCACGCAATTTAACAGTGCAAGGATATAACAGCACGCCTATTACACATATTAGCACTTGTAGTCCTTCTTGACGACCACCGACAAGTTTTGCTAGTTGTCTAGCAGAGCCTAGGTCGTGAAGGAGGCCTTGGTTAGGATGTCCCAGCCCAATTACCTATGTGGGGTTACTATTGAGGAGCTGCCCGGTTGCCGGGTCCTCACTTATCACAAAGTTGTGCTGTTGCAGTATGGTTCCAATGCAAACTAACTTATCACTACCCCAAGCATTTGCGCTAATTGCGTTCCGAGTGAACTTTGCACGTTCCATATTCGTTAAAACATTTGTTGAATTTCATCTCGGACTGTTCAGCTAAAATTTTCTCGTATCCTTTGCCTAAGCTCCTGATTGTTTGCTTTATTTGTGACTCCTTCCTGTGTACTTTGCCATTTAAAAAGAGTTAGTATTCCTTTTTTATGCTCTTATTCCACCCTGACCAGCTTTATGCGTCTCATAACTTGTGTCTCAGTTAAGAATAAACTGGTACTATCCTTGTGTCCCGATGTGTGTGGTTATTTCCCGCCCAATTCACTCCTCCTTTGTTCTTTATTCTGTAGACGGTCACTGGAAGTCTGTTGCAGTCCTCTGCGACAGGTAATAGATATTTCCACCTGATCTATTATTACATCGTTTTTCTCGCTTATATAACATGCACTAGTGCTACTTAACTCTTCCTCTCGAAAGAAATATTGATAGAGGGTCGCCGCGACGGGGAAGGTTGCACGTGAATCCCTCGCAACCAGAAGTTTCCTCCACAAACTGGAATCTATTGTGGCCGGGACCAGGATGGATAGGGAAGCGGGACCAACCGGGCGGGAGATGGCCTCCCCGCTAAGAAGAAAGATTTGGGGTGTAACTCTTCCTCTCCAAACACTCGCTCTGTTGGGGACCGTCATTAATCAACTCATCTGTACACTGTACCCATTATTGCGAACATGTACCACGCACTTTTTCTACAAAACCTGTGCAAGACTACAAGACAGCCTGTTCTGCCGATCTAATAACAACGACATTGACAGGACAACTTTGACCTATGAGCGCAATCGATCTATCGGTTGTAAAGTTTTCACGTTGGTTTTGCAGCAAATCATGTTGTGTTAGAATTGTTGAATTGCATAGTTGATAGCTGAGCGGAATAAAATCCCGACATACATTTTCCGAAGAGATTGACAAATAGCTGACACGCAATCTCGTACTAAGCTGTGTACGCAAGAAAAATGTCGCGAAGTGACCGTAGGAGATTGATTGAATCCTGTAGCTTTCAGCAGTTCGCTTGCGTTTTATCCATCAATAAAACATCTTCCCTTGTGTCGTGAATTTACAGCATGAGACATTTTTAACTTTCATGCACTCAGGTGTATCAGAGGTGCTGATACACTAAATGTCAAAATCCCTAGGTCGTGACTGGTCACCCAACAGTTCCAAGTGCAAGACTCCAAACCGTAAAAGGACATGTTTGCCTTGAATAGTATCACGGACGAGATCTATGTTTACTCTCATCTGTACTGCTAAATCCCGCCAAAGCTGCAGGAATAAAGGTACGTACGTATAGGAGAATTTTCTCATCCGGTTTTCTTCGAATACCGGAACATTTCGTATATCTGTAACACCTAAGTAACATTTCCAGAAGCGAACGTTAGTCGTACCGCCTCGTAGTAGTCGTATGAGACGCTTGCTCGTTGCACATCCGGGTCCGGGATGTGTAGAAATGGGAGAGGGGGGGTCGATTTAACAATTTTGGGGGGGGTTCGATTTAAGATTCCCCTATTTTTATAGCAATCTTAATTTTTTAAAGTAGGCGTAGATAAATCAAGTTTTAAAAAGCTTTAATCATTCAAACCTTTACGCTAGTAAACTATTTAGATATCTTTGAATACCACTCTTATTAAGATAAGTAACTAATATTTTTTTAAAATAGACAGTTTATGGTTGGTAGTTTGACTGGGGCGGTCACCTCCTAAAAAGTAACGGAGGTGTACAAAGGTAAGCTCAAATTTTATTTATATCAATTGAAGAGCATAAAATAAAATATAAAATAAAATATTCTTGTATATTTTCAGTAATATTTTTTAACTAATGAGCATACATATTGGAATCAAGAATGTTGTTAAAATTATAAAAAATAATGAAATACCATCAATACCTAAATAAAAGATCAATCAACTGTAACAAACCTTCTTCCTTCCAAGAACTTGCCACTCGGCCAACGGGGTCGATGGCGTCATTCCACAATGGTTTAGACCCAGATCTCAGTTCGAGTGTTTCCAGATGTGGGTGGACCTCGTACTCCATTTAATTTTTATCTTTCACGCTTCACCACACTAAAGTTTTATAATCCCGAAAAGCCGATTTGGTAGAATACGTAGCATTATACTTTTAAAAATCCAATTTGTTACATATTACTAATCCGAAAAGAGGTTCAGTAACACGAATAGCATCAATTATATATTAATTTTTGTATGTTAGTTCAAATTTAAATTTTTGACATAAGCTCTATACCACGCAAAGCTTCTAACTCTTATGAAATAGACTTGGATTAGAAATAGGAATATTTACTACTAATATAAGTTTAATTGTTGAAACAAAGTTGACAGTTTTTCTTTCTAATTCTCATTACGTACATACAATGTATGCCTGTCTAACATCCCATATCTCTCGGCTTTTTGGCTAAGGTCAAGTGTAGTATCTGGTCTAATCGGTGTGAAAACTGTCTAATATCACATTCCGTCGCTAGATGAAGACCCTTCCTGATCAGCTTGACGCTGATCAGCAAGTGCATAGCCCAGGTTGAGTCTGTGAGTTGTCTTTTTGAGGATTCAAAAAGACAACTCACAGACAAGCGGAGAACACCTTCGTTATTCGGCTGTCTAGTCGCCGTTGGTGACGTGGATCTTAAACCAAGATCAGATCGACCACAGTAATTAAGCCATTAAATTGAAACTGATTTACAGTTTGCACGCTAAAATTGAGAAAAAGTTGGGTATTTGCATTTATAAAGGGACTTGATCGGGCCACATACCCTTCCCTTTTATGTCCAAATGAGGCAAATATGGGTAAGTTTTGGGCTTCAAAAGTGAACCTTTAAATTAGGACCTGATCGGGCCACACACCCCAAGTTGATAGACTTACCCCCTGACAATTCTGTAGTTGAATTAAAACCGGGACTCTGATATTCAAATCCGTTCTGATCGGACAGTTTTCTTTAACATTTCATGAGTGACGGTCACTTGTATCGATGCGGAGGTGTCAACTACGTGGCTTACAGTCACCAAGCCTGGTACGATGAGAAAAAAAAACAAAACGTGCTGCTGCATTCTCCCTCCTATCTCAATATGTTACCTCTAATAGCGTCGGTGGAACCTGTGACGGGCGTTACGTCTGCGCCGAAGAATATAAAAACGCTTTACGACCAATAGTAGAAGTTAATTGCAAAGAAACCATCCAGCAGCATAATCTGCGCCTATATTGCTGTTTAAAATGTCTGTAGATGGACAGTTCCTTGCCATCCAGCGCGGTGACGTCGAAGTTCAAGTAGTACATGTACGACACCAATATCCTACTGGATTCTATGCAAAAGATAATAGGATGGTGCTGTCTGGAATACTCTTTCACGGCATCAAGCTCCCAAGATCTTTTTGTAGTTACCGATGGGCGGACACGCTATCCCCAATTTTTTTCTGATCGGAGATCGGCCAAGAACACTACCGCGTAAGCTCTAAGCGTCGAAATTGCGTCTTCACAGAACATTAATGCTTTACATGCATGATTTATGGTATGCAGCTTCACATGGAGTATTGCTGTTCAGTTCTGGCTCGGGAGAAAATGAGATTATGTGGTTTTTGTTGCACGGTCAGACGCAGAGAACTTGTTTTTTCCACATTGGTGTGCGAGTGACACATGCGCTTGGTTTCCTTGTACAGCGATAAGTATATCGTATACGGTGATACTCACTCAATGAAGAATCTTTTATACCTTGTGGAAAGAACTAAGGTCACTTGTGCGCGCTCGTTAAACATAAACATCATGATACCGCTTGGAACTTGCTCGACTTCTCAATGACAGATAACCAGCTCGTATGTCACAGCCTGGACTGTAATGCCAGCATTTTCTTTGACATTAAGTGCTACAATAGTTGTGACCCAATTTGGCACCGTTGCCAATCTCAGCAAAAACAAAGCCGCCAAGTCCTCCTTTCAACAAGGAGGCGTATCCTGTACAACCAGCTGTCGTTATGTCTGAAGCAACGGCTGCTGCTTTTCTAAAGGCTATTCACGATAAAAATGATGTGTCGGTATGAAGGCATCTTTTTAGGCTCTCCTCGCGCCCTTTTAAAACTCGCCACGAAATAAGCGTGGATCACCAAAGGTTTAAATAGCATCATTTCCTTAACGTTCTATCCAGCATCTCAGCTATCAAATCTTGACCGTTGGAACGCTCTCAGTGCGCAATGGGAGCAGCTACACTGGGAATACAATGATATACGAGGCCCAATCTAGTGAAGCGATCATATTCGAACGAGTGGAAATTAAAAAGTTTCAGTTGCATTAGACCGAGATGAGCAACAAATGTAAGCGCAATCCTGAATTTTTGCCGTTTTTGTCTCGGTGGGGGACTGTACTCTGTAAACTGTTGGTGAAAACGCATGGTTCTGCGAAAGCATATCATACAATATCAGTTGGAAGTTGTCTTTATTACTAGAATTAGACGAGGTGACCCCTCAATCTACCTAGCTTAAATACTATGCTAATAATAAATAAATATGGTCTGTGGTGAGCTTAGTATACCTCGTATGACCTTCTGATTAAGCACCTTGAGTGAGTCCTTTGACCCTTGAAAGGTGAGTGTCTGATAGCTTAGTCGGTAAGTAGCTTGATGTCCATGTCTGTAGTTGTGGGTTCGATCCCCAGTTCCCGCTTCAACGCAGTACGTCAATTACAAGGACGCACAATCCATCCACTCGGATGCTGCGAGGCATGTGCTGCAAATGTCTCGTTTGTTTTCAACATATCGATTACTTGTGTTAACGCTTTGTTGTCTTGGTGTTCGTACAGGCGACGCTTGAAGTACCGAATATGCGCCGCAAGCGTCGTAAAGACCACTTCAAGAGCGGGAGCAGCAGGCACAGGTCGTCGTCCGTCAAACAGGCACCTGTTTAGGTCGCTCCAAAGCACATGCAGCGTCGAAGCTCGGAGAACGTGCCACACGTCGCGTACAACGTCAGCATGCTCTTCCCATTCCCTCGCACGCGCAGTTTGGTCGCTAAAGCGATGTTAAGCCAGGTCGGCCTCACGAAGAAGAGTGGAAACACAATCGAAATAATTTGGCGCCAGAGCTGCGACGCAAGCACACAGTCGAAGAACAAATGTTTCTCGGTGTCGATCATCTCACAGCCATCACGAGCGCAGATGCGGATTCCAGGACGTGACGCTTCCAAGAACCAGAAGCGTGAGCTAACAGGCAATAGTCGGAACGCGAGAAGTAACCGCAAGTCGTCGTAGACTGGAAGCATAATCTTGCGCAAGTGTTTGCCGTAGTCAACGAACGCCTTGATGCGTTACTCGTCAACGCGGTTGAGTAAATTGTCATCGGAGGGGTTTCTTAAGCGTCGGTGGTGTCCAGACGGCACGCAGAAGCGCTGAGCTCGGGATTAAAGGGATCAAGTACTTTTGCGTGCCACTCGTACATCCAAGATGCGGGAGCATTCGCTGTTGATTGACGTTTGTCGAGTCGTGCACCAGATCCAATCCCCTTATCCGCTGCACGATCTGTGTCGCTTCACGGTGCAGTGCGCGTAGCCATTGAATTTGTACACCTGGTGTGACATGCCAGTGCGTGAAGTCAATGTGACGCTGCACAAAATTGTCTTGGGTAGGCCAAGATTCACCATATAGTCGAAAACCACCAAGATACCGCAGACCGAAGGCGGGTGAGATGTGCAGTCGAAAACTGCGTTGTGGCTCAGGTATCATAATCAGACATCGACGCCGTTCTTCTGCCGTCGCCAATCGCTTGGTGGATTCGTAGTGCAGCTTGGCGTTTGCGTGGAACCAGATCGGTTGTTGGAGACTATATGTTGCAAGATCGTCTGTGGGCAAGTCGTGCCACGTGATCTCTCAGTGCATCTTGTACCACCACTTCCACGTCGTGCGCCACCACGGTGATGTCCTGTTCCAGTCGAGTAGCTTGTCTTGTCGAAGCGGAGAGACTGTGAGAAAGTCCAAAGCGTGCCGTTTGACGTAGTGATGCAACACCGACGACAAAATCTCAGTGCTTGCGGTTGTCCAGTTGCGCTCGTCTGGTACAGATGCGGTGTACATGAACTGCAGTAGAAGTTTGAGTCTCTGTCGCTTGAGCTGTGTGTCAAGATCCGGAATAGAAAGACTACCAACGCTGCGTCGCTGGTACAGGAACTCGCCAGGGATCAGTTGCACGCTGCGCGCGTCTCGTTCATGCTTGCGACTCAAAACGAACCGGTTGAGCATAGACTGCCAGCGCTTCACCACTGCTGGTGGGATCGTCACGTGCTGTGTATAGTGCCGTAGACTCGAAAGAACCATCGTCTGTGCGACAAGAAGTCGACCACAAAGTGTACGTTCACGCCTGTTCCACGCTATGGTGTCGTCGAAAGGTGCTGGTCAAGAAACCCAACGATCGCGCTACCTACTGGTGCTTGGCCAAACGGAATGCCAAGGTACTTGACCGTGTCTGAGCGAGCAAGCACTTGGACTCCGAGAAGTACCGGGCAATTAACATTGCGGTTCAGCTACAGCAGCACCGACTTCGTCAAATTAAGCCTCGCACCAGAGCCGTCACAGTAGTTGTCCACTATCACGAGCTGCGCCTGCAGACCTTCAATCGAGCCTGCAAGAAGCGTCGAGCCGTCCGCAAAAAAAAGGTGCTCGTCGTGGTGTGATCTGCGGACAGGCATAATCCATGCTCTGCATGTACTCTCAGCAATTACCTAGCGGTTCGATCGTCAGCACAAATAATAGCTCCGATAAAGGGTCATCTTGTCTCACGCCACGTGTCGGGTACAGGTTTGGCTGGATGTTTCCATAAAGCAGCAGGTGCGCTTGGGGTTTTGTGTACAGCAGCTTGATCCAGTGTATGAATCCTTGTCCAAAGCACATTCGTGTTAGTAATCGGAGCATCTACTCCCAGTTCACGCGATCAAACGCCTTTTGAAAGTCGAGAAACAACGCATATGCTTTTTCGTCGCGACTTGTGATGAGATCTTGCAGATCAGCAACGAAGCGCACATGGCAGTGGATCAATCGTTCTTTCACGAACCCCTTCTGGTCAGGATCGATTGAATCAAGCATCAAATTTTGTAGTCAATACGTCAGAGCCTTATACAGCACTTTGATATCAACTGGCACGAGCGCAATTGGGCGGTAGTTTCCTGGTTCAGCGTGAGAACCCTTCTTGTGCAGGAGTAAAATAGCAGAATTGCGTTGTGACATCAAAAATTCACCGCGGCGAAGACGACCCGAGAACACAACTTGAAGGCATTCACCAAATACGTCTGGTGCCACCTGATAAAACCCAGCCGTCAAGTCGTCCATGCCTGGCGATGATGTCGCTCTCATGTGTCGGATTGCGTTAGCAAGGTCGGCTGCTGTCAAGTCTGCGTCGAGCATGTCACGTTCGGTGTCCAAGACTAAGCGAGAGACCGATTCAAGAAGCATGCGATGCTTAAGATCGTCAGGTGCCGTAGCTGTGCCAGATGGGCTTTCAGCATCACCCATCTCAGACCCCCAGTGTTCCAGGAATCGTAACGCAATCTCATGCGGATTAGTCGAGACATTTCCACTAGGTGTCACGACTGTTTCGATAGAAACGCGTCGCAAACTCGTGTCAAGTGGAAGGAAGAAGTGCTTTGTCGACTTTTCGGCATTGGCAACCTGGAAAAGGAACGCCGCGTCTTTGCTGTATTTGCTCGACTGCAGCATCGCTTCTTTGTAGTTGCGCATGGCATCGTCGAAGATCTCGCGGTCATCATCATTCTACGACACGCGGTACCGGGCGGCAGCCTGATGTAGCAATACACGTGCATCTTCGACAGCTTGCGTGTCTTGCTGTCGGAGCTTCTTCTTTATATCTTGCAGTTGTGCCTTGATATCAAACTTCCACTTCTCCAAGACTTTGGCTGAATGCGTATTTTTTCCCGTAAGAGCTCGGCTTCCTTCTCAATCGCTGAGACGACAAGTGGGTAGTCAAGCAAGTACCTCGGGAACTTCCAGTAGCCACGGCCATGAAGCTGCGTACCAGACCAGAACGAAACACTGTGAGCAAGATGGTCGCCGGCGTTTTTGGGCAGAAAGTACTTGGCCTTGTCGTAGAAGCAATCGCAAAACCTCTCCGACATCAACATATAGTCTAGCCGGTTCTTCCGAGGGAGTGGAACGGTGAACACGCGTTTGTTATGAGAGTGAATGCGCCACGCATCAACAATACCAATCTTCACAATCCACTCGAGACATGCCGAGCGACTGTAATTGTAGCTGAGATCTGGAGTCGAGGAGTCGAGGAGTCGAGTCGCGGGTAGAGCGGCGTGTTCAGATCGCCGAGCACAAAGTTCTTCGCGTCGTCCTCAAACGCATCGATTGGCAAGTTTTCAAAGAAAGTCTTCTTTTCTTGGCGGTCGACGGGAGCGTACACATTATTGATGTAGACGGAAGCGTGTTCAACCGTCACCTTGACGACAAGGTACCGTCCTGGCACCGACAAGCGCGATATTTCAGCAGCTTTGTCGAAGCCAGGAAAGTTGTAGTGCAACACTGTCACGACGCCAGCATTGCGACCTCGCGTGGGTCGAGCGTGTAGCACGTTTGGGTCGTTGACAAAGACCTTATTATGTCTGAAGATCGCGCTGAGATGGAACTTGAAAGTTGAAAGGTGCCGTGCGTCGGCGAACTTGGTTTCCTAAACGCGCGAAAGCATGTGTTTGGAGAGAAGGTGGTCAATGAAAAGATGGTCATTCAGTTTGATGCCGTTTGAGCTCACGGTCAGCATCGTGACGGTGTCCCATACGTGTTGTAAAGCTGAGACAACCTTAGTTGCGACTCTACAAGCCCCCCCCCCCCCCCCCCCCCCCCCCCCGGCAACAGTCGTCACGATGCCGCACTCTGTCCTGCATGCTTTCATCACAGACGACTCAGGCGCGTAGTAGCCATTAAGTTTTCGAAGCACCTTATAGTCATCTAGAAGGTGGCCTTGCCATTTCACCTCCTCCACCGCTCCATGCAAAGAGCGCCGATCTTTGAACGCAGCAAGAATAGAAGCGTGTTGGGGTGCAGGAGACGCGTGTGGTGCGCTGGGATCCACTCGACCGGGTGACCAGTAAATAACTGGATCCAGTGATCGTTGATGACCGATAGCGGCGCAGTTGACATGAGCGCAAGTTCAAAGATCCCGAGCTCCTTCGACGCACGCGAAAGATCGGTGATTGCGTCTGAGTTAGTACAGCATTGAGCACACTCCTTGAACAACTCGTTGCGCATTGATGGCTTCGGCGATCTCATGATACGCTTCCACTTCGTCGCGAACGTCGTGTCATCATACGGGTTTGTTGCACAGAGCACACGATTGATTGTGTGTAACTGATCTAGCTCGCTGACTACGGTAGCGTTGCCAGCCATATCTAGTGACAAGTCACAGTTAAATGCGAGTGGACAAGTGGCAACACTTTCATGATGTGATCTGGGTTTGACGCTTTCGCCATGAGCTTGAATATGGTAGCAACCTTGGTATCAGTGGCGTCAAGTTTGTCCAGTAGCATATCGAGCATTTACATGCTCTCGTCATTGGTCATCGACTCGGTCACTTCAATGACCGAAGTCTGTTCGGCCGAACGCACAATCTTGGTGTGGTGTTTTTCATCAAAGTACGCCGACTCGACCGCGGTTTTCACTTTGTTAGGACGCTTGACGTTCCTCGGCACAATATGGTGTCGCAGACCAAGCGTTGCGTTAATCGTCAAGTCCACGACTCTAAGCTCGACTTACATCGATTGCAGCACATTAAAGTAGTTATTGGTCGAAATGCCATCGAGAGGATCCGATCGCTGTTCGCGTAGCAGCACGGTAAAGTCGATGCTGCCGCGAATGCGCTTCTTCTTGTTTCAGACCGTGGAGAAGACATTGGTGTTGTCTCCGTTCGTTAAAAGCATGATAGGAGTCTTTCTCGTTCTTTTTGTGCTTCCAGGAGGTGATATCTTGACTGTTGAGTCGTTAAATGTTGATATCGACAGAGTATCGTCTTGCGGACTCGGGATGATCGCGAGTTGGTTTGCGCCGGGCTGGCTGCCATTCTGAGCACCTTGATGGAGCTGCGCAGTACGCGTCTTGTCATCCTCTATTACTTGTTGCAGCAAGGTCATGGGCTTGTCAGTCTTTTCTGCTTGTGAAAGCCTTTTCTGCTGAATCTGTGCTTGCTTCGCGAACTGCTGTGTTGGCTGTTGAGAAATCCTTTACAGCGGCTGATGTGTACTTGATAGTGACTGCTTAGACGTTTTCGGTATCTGCTTTGTTGCCGGTGGTATTTCTGACCCTTCCTGAGGCATGGTTTGGCTCGGGAAGACCTCGTCAGTCTTGAGCAAGTCAATCCAGTGTAGCGAACGGAATCCGTGAGGAAGTCACTCAGATCGATATGGCGCATTCTTGCCATGTGCAGGGTGGAGCGTGTTTTCAAACAAGATTTGGTCGCGGACAGACCCGTTCACCATCAGTGCAGGTGGGCATGCCCGAGAGAGGAAGTAGACACGCCACGTAGCTGACGTGATACGTGCCGGCACTTTAACTTCACGGAAAGTGTCATAGATCGGTTGGAATCCAAGGATGTATAGGTGATGTAGAATCGCGGTGGTGCTTGTGTCCGAGTCGACGTTTGAAATGTCCAAGAAGTACTTACCCGCGAGGTCCTCGTACTCCTTGAATCTGAAGACGCCACCAAGTATGTTCACCTTCGTACGTTCGAGCTTCATACATGACTCCTTCGACTTGATTTTTACGCGCAAATTGACACCAGGAAGCATCGCGACTTGTCCAATCTCATTCTCCTTGCACAGATTCTCAAGAGCGTCGTTGTCATGCGACGATCCTGCCAGTGAAGCCAAGATCTTTGGTAGACGTGTTTTTGCAAACGTTCGATCTGTTTCAATAACCATGTCAAAGCGTGCGCGTGGCAGTTCGTATGGCCGGGCTTGCTCCATGCTAGGGGCGATAAATGACCATTCGCGTCCAGCGACGTACTGGCGCTCGATCGATTCAATATCACATGCAAGTGTTTTGGGCGTTTCGATGCACTGCGATGCTCCTTGACATCAGCTTCGTCGCGACGAATGGTCTCTTGTTGCTGGAGTAGATGAGCTATTGTCGGACGCGTGTTGACAAGGACAAGTGGTGGCTCGACATGAGCATCAGGAGTCGACTCCATCTGCACGTCTATATGGTCAGTGGCGGACGAAGCGCCTGCGACATTATCCACAACCGTATCAGGCGCACTGATAGCAGTGCTGTCGGTAGAAGGGTCAGAATCTGGTATGTCGGGTGGTGCGTTCATCGGCTCATCGCCGGATATGTCCACGACGTAGAGCGGGATAGATGGAGGTGGTAATGGCGACGTTAGCGCGTCGGGAGCTGTCGACACGTCAAGCGTTGAAGCTGTCAAGGCGCTCGGCGACGATCTGAGGGCAGCAACAGGGGCTGAAGCGACAGGAGTCGACGCGACAGAGGCCGAAGTGACAGGGGTTGGAGCGACTGGTGGTGTCGAAGCGACAGAGGGGCTGGAGAAAACTGGATTCACCATCGTAGGTGAGCGGGAAAGGAGGCTTGAACTGACTTGAAGGGGGAGGGTAGTTCTGAAGAGTCGACTTGTGGAGTAGCCAGCAAATTGAGAAGTATATCATACAATATCAAGATCTCTACCTTCAATTGTGGAACTGTTATCAGTTATTCAAACAATTAAATCGATTTAGAGACGTGAAGAGGTACTGATTAGTTGCTAAGTGATTTCAAGTAATCTAACATGCTATTGTAGAATGGTTACGAAACTGCCTCTATAAGCGCTCACAATTTGTTTTCTCAAATAGCAATCTCTATTCGGATGAATTTGTTGATTATCTGCTTCGTCTGCCATGACTGATTACAAGCACTTGGTTCCATCAACCAAACGTACTTCAAGGGTAATCAATAACGAGACAGCGATAGTAACGCGATAACAGTAATAAAAAACAAACGCAACTTTATTATCACCAAAATATCGCTTGTAACACTCCACAGGGTAACTGCGTGAGTATCCACAGTCTTACAAAGTGATCCGAACAATCCACGAGAGAAAATATAGCGTTCCGCTGTCACTAGAGCGTACTAACTCCACAAGCAAAAAATAATCACTGGAAGTGAGCCCGAAGAACAAAAACAAAAAATGTACTATTATAATTAAAGATTTAGTCCTAAGCTTTAATTATAATTCCATGTATATAAAAACGACTTCAAATCATTGCGATTTTTGTCCAATGAAAAAATGCCCGCGACGGCCGTCTCGCTTCCGATCAAATACCGTATCAATTAAGTACCACCGGTACCAATCAGTTTTTCAACAAAGGTTTTCATCGAAAAGTCTCCAAGCGAGAACACAAATCACGCGAGGCGAGGTGCCGCAGGAACTGCGTGCCCTTCCAACACTCCTTCTCACTTTCCGTTGGAAACCGCCTAGTCCATCTTAATCGACGTCAATCCAAGGCCATGCTGCATACGCTTCAGCTTCTCCGCACCCAATCCTTTCGTAAAACATCAGCTAACATTGTCTCGGTAAGTTCGTAGACAACTTCGATATGCCCTTCGCTCCACTTAGACACAACGAACTTTACGCGCACATAGATGTGCTTCGTCCTTGAACTTTTCCTTTTACCATTCAGCGTCTTGATAGCAGCTTGATTGTCACACTTGAGCATCATCGGTAATTTCACGGTCAATCCAATTTCACACGCCATTTCCTTGAGTCACAGTAGCTCACATATAACGATAGAGGAAGCGTACAACTCGGCTTCCATCGTTGATAACGATACACACGATTGCCGTTTGCAAATCCACTGAATAACCATACCATCCATCGTAATTAGACCTCCACTTGTAGATTTTCTGTCGGTCTTCGACCCTGCGAAATCTGCATCAGAATAACCTTCGAATGTAATCATTTTTTTTTCATCTCCTTCTTTTCCTCGGCAACTTCCATTCATAACTTGAAATCCATTGTGCCCTTCAGAAAACGCAAAATTCTCTTCGCCAAATTCCAGTCCAAAAACGTTGGAGCATGCGCACGCCACGTTGACTTGTGGACCGCTTATACGATGTCAGGTCTCCTACATCGCCTAATCCACAGCAAGCTTCCAGTTAGGGATTGGAAATCCTTAATTGAAAACATTTTTCACTTCTTTTTCTTCATTCATTTTTCATATTCTTGAATCACTTGATCTTCGTGATCAGTGGCTATAGGTGTCCTTGTACGGTTCGCATTCTGTAATCCATGCAACGTGAGTAAATCTTTGATCATTACTTCTTGATCAAGCAAATATCCATGCTTCACATCGTAAGTCACACGTATACATAGAAATTTTGAGGCTTCGACCAAGTTTTTCACTTCCAATACGCTTAATTCATCGTAAATCTTGTCCACGTAAACGCCATTAGTGCCAGTAACTAGTAGGTCGTCTACATAGACGCCTACGACCACGATATCATCGTTAATCTTTTTATAATAAAGGCATCCATCCGGATACTCTGCTCATAACCGAAAGTCATAAATTTTTCGTGTAACAGGCGGTTTCAAAGCCTGCCCGCCTGCTTCAATCCGTACAACGTCTTGTTTAGGCGTAGAACCAATTTATTCGCGTCTTCTACCTTTAAATCGTCCAGCTTCTTTGCGTCAATTTCCATGCCTCTTGGCACATACAGAAAAATCTCGTGCTCCGTCTCCAATGCCTTTACATTGGCATTGGGTATATATCCGTGTAAGGCGTTAACCTTCCATTTACGGGCAAGACCAAGTATAAATTTTACCGTGGTCATCTCCATCACTGCTGCAAACGTCAGTTTATAGTCCACTCCGTATTTCTGCTCGTTTCCACAGGCTACTAGCCTGGCCTTGAAACATTCTAACTTTTCATCTGCATTGGTCTTCGTTTTAAAGATCCACTTCGTGTGAAGTGGTCTTACATCCTTTGGTCTTGGAATAACATTCCACACTTGATTTTATTCCAATGCGTCCAGCTCTTCCTTCATGGCTTTCAGACAGTTAGTGCGATTCTTTCTCTTCACGGCTTCGCTGTAATTTCTTGGATCGCTCTCGAGAATCATGTTCACCTCTTGAACTTCATCTTTCTTAGTTTCATTTTCTTCGCTATCCTTCTTCTTTTCTTTCATACTCTGCACATATTTTCTCGTTAGGTGACGATCGCGCGTCCACCTGCACTTCTCCTTGGCCTCCTTCTTCGGAGGTCCTCTCTGTTTAGTCTTTTGCGTCGATGCACCATCCGTCGCAATACGATATTCGTCCGTTGTCCTTGCGGCTGCTCTTTCTGTCCTTCCATTTCCTTCTACCATCTTAATATCTTCAGTACCACCATTGAAAAGGTCTCTCAGCTGCTTGTTTTGTGTTTCGTCTAGCGTCTCGATATTCTTGATGTGTTGTGTCACTGTGCCTTGTTGTCACGTTTCAGGTACACTATGTACCCCTTGGTTTCTTCGCTCTTGCCGATGATGATGCCTATTTGCGCTCGATGCGCTAGTGCGTTGGTCCCAGGGTTCCTAAAGACGCTGCACGGCGACTCAAAAGTTACTATCTTCCCGAGATTCGGTTTGACCCTGTGAGGGACTCCAACGGCGACATTCTTCGCTCGTTTGCACTTGTCGGCGTCCTGTTGAGCACGTATGCTGCGTATTCTGCAGAATCCCCCCAAAAGGATAGATTCAAGCCGCTCGCTAATAGCATGCATCGAGCCATGTTCATGACCGTCCGATGCATGCGCTCAGCTTTCCCGTTAATCGCTTGATTTCCTTCTTTCGAGATCTGCCTTGAAATTCCCGTGCTTCTGCAGAAGTAATCCAGCGTCTTAAGCTCTGCTCCACCATCCGTGCGTAGCACGTGAATCTTGCAGTTAAATCTTCGTTCAGAAAGGGCGAGGAAATGCTCGATTTTTTTCGCAGTCATATCCTTGGTCTTGGCCAGGAAAATCCGCACGTAATTTGTCTTGTAATCAATAAAATTTACGAGAAACCGGTTCACTAGTCTTTCCCGCGGCGTGACTGGTCCTTTTATATCTGAGCAGATGACACCGCCTATGCGATCGATGGGCGCGTGCTGGCCCGTATCCTTCTTCGATTGATCGTTCTTGCCTTGCTTTCCCTAGCGCACAGATCAAGCAATTACGGCGCGTAAAATCCGTAATCTTGATCCCGTATTTCGGGTCCATGGCCATCGATATAATTCGATCATAGTTTAGGTACCCCATGCGCGCGTGAAATTGCATGAGCGTCCCGCATTGCACGTCTTTGTTTTCTTGAAAATCAGCATCATTTTCTCGCACCACTGTCATTACGGTTTTTTTAAAAGGTAATCAAGTTTCGGTCGACCTTTCCGTGTATAGTCAGCACGTTATTCGCCATCAAAACATCCACAATGGCTCTTCCAGTGTCTCGTTTGATTAAGGCTCTTCTGCCATCACGTATGACAGCACGCATCCCTTGTCTTCAAGGATACCATACGATAGGATATTCTTCGTTAGTGACTCAACATAATGAACGTTTGTGATTTTGAGCAACGTTTCTTTTCCAGCTGTCATCACATTCAAATAAACAGATCCCTTCTTGTTAATTTCTAAGCGCTGGCCATCTGCCTGGTAGCAGACGCCAGTCACCGCTTCCACGTCCATTAAACATGTCACGTCGTTGGTTAGGTGCATACTGGCACCACTATCCAGGATCCACTTATCGTCACTCGTTTTACGAGTGCGCCTTGACACCGTGAGCACAAAATCATCTTTCTTGTGCTTCCTTTTTGGACAGTTCCTTAATATATTCCCAGTTTCACCACACCCGAAACAGGCTCTTGACTTGGGTGATTTCTTTCCTTTTCTCGATACTGCGTTAACCGTACCTGCACCATATGTCCTTGGTCCTTTATCTTCATACTCCACTGGTTGAGCGAACTTGCACAACTCTTCAGCTTGTCTGAGGTAGTCAGGTCGGGTGTGATCGTATTTGGAGATGAGGATCTGCCTCACCTCCGGTGCCGCGTGATAGATCACGTTGTTCAGCACCAACGATTCACAGTTGGCCCGACCACCTCTGCCACCACCGTCAAGTATAAATAGTGGTCCGACCACGATCTCGACGCAATCTTTCGGGCCGTCAATAACTTTATGCCTTGTGCGGGTGTGATCTGGATATTAAAAACGGATATCATTTTATCCATTATATACCAGAGGGCGGGTGTCTCACACCACCACCCTTCAACCTGTCTATTGTAGTAAGACTCTGCTGGTCCCGCCAAGTAATGGCCGAGCAGGTCTACCTTGACATCTTCTGTAACAGGGTTACATTTTGTTACGTTGGTGTACGTAAGTACACAACAGTTAAGGTCAAGTATTGACCAGTCCGAAAGGTTTGGACCTATTCGTTATTTTAACCAATCATGACAGGAGCACTTTGTGGTGAAGTGGATCTATATTTACAATATGTAGGATGTGATCTGCAACAGATATTACTTTATGGTATATTTGTTCATACAAAGACTTTAAATACTAGCACAATGTTGCTTTTTACGCTGGCGATTTCCTCAAGCATATGCCTACAACCATCTCATGTTCTCATCAAAGAAAGTATCAATTACAACCTTCGTGTCTTGTCAACTCCGAACATTAACATCAAAGATCGTTGTGTGCGTCCATCACGTGAACACCTGTTTCAACAAAGTCGTGGTAGCCCTAACACATCCGAAGGTGCAAGTGTTTTAGTCAAAATGCTATGCTCTTTTGAGTAACACCAACTAAGAAAATCAAGACACGGACACAGCTTACATGCACTACGGCAAATCCAATCCTGGCAAATAAGTCAACAAAAGGTCCTGCACTTTTGGCGGCGGAAACTGTTCACATACTGTCCTGCAGTTATGGGCGCTAGGGCGCGGACAGTGGCAGACAAACAGATCATGGAAACAAACTGTCAGCAAAACTACAGCAATCCAAGACATAGACGCATCTTACATACACAACAGCAGGTTCAATCCCAGAGGTAAAGCTAACGAGAAGTCATGTGCTCTCAGCCTCACATACTGTCCTGCAGCTATGGGTGCTAGGGCGCGGGCTGTAGCAGACAACCCAGTTCACGAAAACAAACTGTCAGCACCACTACAGAAATCCAAGACACAGACGCATCTTATATACACAACAGCAGGTTCATTCCCAGACGTAAAGCTAACGAGAAGTCATGTGCTCTCAGCTTTACATGCTGTCCTGCAGCTATGGGCGCTAGGGCGCGGGATGTAACAGACAAACCAGGTCACGAAAACAAACTGTCAGCACCACTACAGAAAGTCAAGACACAGGCACACCCTATAAGCATAGCGGCAGGTCTGATGGTGGCGGGAAGCTCCCGGAAAGTCATGCGCCCTCGGCCGCCCAAGTTGGTTTGATTGGCCATTCTCGATTGTTTTCAAGTGGTTAAGTATTTTATTTTGGAAAAGATATTTTCATCCAATCAGAGGCTACCCGCGACGGCCACCTAGCGACGACCACCTCGCGACGGACACCTCGCGACGGCCACCTCGCGACGGCCACCTCGCGAAGACCACCTCGCGGCTAGTTGATTTATGATTGGAATGAATGTGGAGATAT